>OX401415.1:19353706-19993727 GCA_947846245.1 Cerastoderma edule | reverse complement strand
AAAGAGATGATTCCATAATCTACAGAATAGTAAAAATCAATAAAGAATTTGTACTTTCCATTGAGGCTTTTTGCTTCATTATTTGAGAGAAAATGACAGCACTTATAATTGCGCTAGCATATCACAGACTGACAAAAGGTCCAAACTATTGATTGATAGAGTTACATAGCTCAATCAAATTACTTTACCTAGTCCATGTTCTGGCTTATTTTCAGCAGAAGAGATTAAATCCTACCATGTCACTTATTCCTTAGTTTAATGAGTATATCTATACAATGTGACAAGGTATGAATATTAAAAGATGTCTTCTTTCTTTTCAATTTGCGTGTGTGCTACCAATTTGATGAAAATTTACCAAATATATCCAGGAGAAAAGGCAACCATGAGCACTTTGCTGCTTACTGACCTAACCATTAGAATGCAGGGTAATTTTTTGTAAATAGATTTTTGTGTGATCTGCTACCCACTAAAACCTTAAGTATCTGCTTAATTCGTTGAGGAAAGATATTCAGAGTAGCAAACAGGTTAGATCCAAAGCCAGCCACCAATTTACTTGAAGGCTGGCCTGGATCTAACCTGCTTGCATTTAGCATGAAGTCGGTTCCAGCACTATAGGGTTAAGTTTAAACTTATTTATTTTACATCGTTTGCTACGGGAGTTTGAAGCTTATTAAATTCATTCTCGATGGCTACTTCCTAGATACTACAGTCAACACCAATACTAGCACCGATCGGTGGGTTAGTCCATGCAATTTTCACCTGACCTAACAGGGATTTGAAACCTGGGTACCGTTTTACTAAACAGTTTACGCTTAAGATTTGCGTAAGTCTAAAACAACAAGTCCTTTTATTTCAATATTTAGCGAAGCAATATTGCAAAGTAACACATCATTGGAATCGTCTCTCCGAGACGCTTCCAATGATGTGTCACATTGCAATATTGTGCTTTCATTGAAGATAATATCCATGTTTATCAATTGTGACTTACGCAAACATTTTCCGTAAGTTGTTTAGTAAAACGGTACCCTGGACCCTCAGTACAAGAGGCTGATGCTCTACCACTCTAAAACATTATAAAAGCTCCTTTTGTTGCTATGGGTCCATTTGTCAACCACCAATCACATGAGCTGTTTATTTAAATTTCCTCATGTACAAACATAAAGTCCACATAAAAAGCATATAAAGCCCAGGTGTTCATGGTTAAGGATCATTCTCTGATAGTTAGATAATGTGTGTGATGGGACCATTAATTAGCGCAATGTTAATTTATCATGCAAAAACTTGATGAAGTAATGTCTTTGAGGTTGAATCTAGTCCCATCTTGGTTTTGTTGTAACCTGATCCCAGTATTCCATTCAGCCCTGTCATGGCTGGCGTCTTCTGTCTCTAGCCCTTAGAATGCTGGGTAATTTCCTGAGAGTAGATTCTTGTGTCGTCTGCTTTCCAAATTCTTAGATATCTGCTTAATTTTGAAGAGGAAATATACTCAGAGAAGCAAACAGGTTAGATCACAGGCCAGCTGCCAAATTACTTGGCGGCTGGCCTGGATTCAACCTGTTTGCATAAGCATGAAGTCGGTTCCTCCACTATAACGGCCAGGAATGACACATGCTTCCTTACATTCTGCTGGTCAATGATAGCGTTTATTTTGGCAAATGAGGAGGGAAAGTTTTATTTTATGATCTGACAAATATATGCTAGACGCAGTTTATAATGATATCTTATCTAGTTTATCTTATATAAGGAAGGAACGACAGCTCTGGAAGGGAGATTGAAATTTGATCCTTCATTGATTTCAGATGCACAGAATGCACAAACTTCAGTGAATCACATGGTTTTTAGGGCAGAGAAACGTTTGCAGTTTTCTGTTATGCATGTAGACTTAAAATTGTTGGGGACAATCAATTTTATTAGGGCACATGTAAGAAAATAAAGTATGACACATGCAAGCGTAGCCGTAAATTTTCTTTTCTTTTTGAGACAAGCCCAAGGGTCTAAGTCCTGTTTTCTCTATTATACCTTACTTTGTAGTGTCTGCTTCAGAAGAATTTAGAAACCACTGTAACTCAAGGATGAATTGCTTTTTATGAGCAATTTATCCTTGTATCACATTGGTTTCTACCAAGCATCTTTAAGGTCTATATCTTGCTTCCACTTTTGTCTGCTGTTGCTTTCAACTTCAACCAGTTACGAATTCTTGGTAAGATGGAATATGGTTAATGCTGTTTTGGGAATAAAATGCCATTTGTCAACAGATTTTCAGTTATATTAAGCTACCTGGATATATGACCAGTTCTCAAGCCAAATGTGGATTAATGAATGGTTGATATTGGATCCCAGTGATTGCAGAATTCCATTCAAAGACCCTTGTGTCCTAGGACAGAAACTCTAGCTCTGGACCACTGTTCTCCACTCAGCGCCAAGGAAGGAAGCCATAACATCAAGAGTGACTTTGATAGGCTTAATCATTTTTGCTTCCTTGACAATCGATGTAAAACAAATCAAACAAACAAACAATAACTGCAATTGATTTTAAGAATAAGATCACCCTGACCAAGTCTCAAACCACCAACCGTCTTGTCTACATAGAATGCTGAACTTATAGTCTGCTTTCCAAAAACCTTAAATATCTGCTTACTTTTGATGAGGAAAAATATTCAGAGTAGCAAACAGGTCAGATCACAGTCTCAAACCACCAACCTTCTTGTCTACATAGAAAGCTGAACTTATACACTGCCCCAACTGCAATGGTCCATGTTGTTTTTTGGCAGGATGGAATGTGCGGCAGGAGTTAACCCTTGGAATGCTGGCTAATTTCCTTAAAATAGATTTTGGTGTAGTCTGCTTTCCAAAACCTTCAATTTCTACTTTATTTTTATAAGTAAAGATACTCAGCCTAGCAAACAGGTTAGATCACAGGCCAGCCGCCAAGTAAATTGGCGGCTTGCCTAGAACTGACCTGTTTGCATAAGCATGAAGTTGGTTCCAGCACTATAAGGGTAAAGGTCATGCAAACCACTGACCGTCCACACACTAGGCTGAAAGTCTACACTGCCACCACTGCAATGGCCCAAATTGTCTTTGGGAAGAACATGTGTGAGTCAGGGGTTAAGAGTAATTGCATGTTGAACATCCTTGAGACACCAATCCTGTGGGAGAATGGTTCAGTATACATGTTGTTCACATGTATTGGCTCAATATTGATTGCCCTCTAGATAGACAGCTATACTGTACCAATATTCCCCTGTATGGAACGAGGTTATGTGACTGGTACAGTCTGGATGCAACAGCATTTCTGGGTGAAAACGGGCCTTTTTTTTGGACAAATTTCAAGTTTCATAACTTAGACTTCGATGAAACTTTATAACATGATATACTTTCATGTACATGTACTTTTTAGGAGAAGTGAATGAAAAATTGTCCTAAAAAGAATTGAGTAACAAGAACACATCTATCACAATTGCATCATAGTTTCACTAGAAATGCTATTTGCTCATACACTGACATTCTGCAGCTGGACTTCTTAATTCGCCTGCCTGTTAAAGACAAATAATTAAAAATGTGAGTGCAATCCATGGCAGATGTAAGTCATGAAGAATGTGCTTCCAACATGCATTTACTGTTTCAAAGAAAAGCATTGAAGTGGTTATGGGTTTCTCCTTAAACTTTATCAATGCTAGCAAATTTTTCTTTAACAGTCATTATGTGCTTTTAATTTCGATTCATGCCTTATTTCGTGTCACCAAGAAAAGACGGTGTCATGTAGATTTGACATTTTCTTTGTGATATTTTGGTAGAAAATGTGGAAAAAAAGAAAAATTATCACAAGCAATTTCCTCTAAAATCAGAATGGATCATTTAATTTTGTGTTGCAGGTGTACTAGAATATCCCTTTTTCTCTATTAGAAAAAAAGTCTAGAAAAAGTCAGAGCTGAATTAACCAATTTCCCATATGGGTATTTACTACTATCTCTTTTCATGATGCTTTGAGAATACAATATCAACTAAAAACAAAAGAAATGCATTTTCTTCGAAATATTGAGTTGGGAAGAAACATTGATGAGAGAGAAAGCAAAAAATGCTCATTAAAAGCATTTTCAACACATCGGTTTCTTGACATTTGTGCTGCAAGTTTGTTAAAATGAGGGAAAGAGTCAAACTGACTAATGAAGGATCGTTCAAAGACCTGTAAGCATGATCTGTCCATGGTTTAATTAGATATGCTTGTTATCTTCAATATAAGCTGACTCTGAGAAGCACCTGCTATTTGAGAAGTCCACATGGAATATCCAATCAATAGAACTCCTTGGCCTCAATTGTATTATATTTAATCCCTTATTCATTAAAACCTCTTTTTGAGGCATCTTTTGCAGATAGCTTTAGAAACCATTGTCACAAAAGGATAAATTGCTCCCTTCTTTTCTTTGTAATATTTGGAAGAAATTAATGAACCTGCGATATCTGCTCTAGTCAGAGTTGCTTCTACTAATATGCATTAAGTGTGTTTATCAAGGTTTTAATGTAAGACTATGGTCAAGTTCTCACATTTGTGAAGGACTAACTATAGCTTTGCAACAAATCCTCGAAAGGTGCAGTAAGAAACAGACCAAAATAGCTACAATGTTCTTAAAAGGACTATCTCACAGATCTTTAGTCTTTTAAAATGAAATGCTTTCGACATATGAAATGACATCACAGAGCTGCAGAAAACTATTAAATTATTGTCACACTTTGCATGTTGCACATGTATGTTGCAAATAAAGTAAAGGGTGCAACCGGTTTATTTTTGCAAACAATGATCTTTATATTTGTCCTGCAAAACAATTTAGATTGATATGAGTGTTTTGAACCAAGATTATGAAACGGTTCAACACCAGTCATGTGACTATATCAAGGCACATCTGAGAGCAACATGTTACTATTACTAATCCAAATCTTTTAAACAAAGCACTGAAGGCTCTTATACTTGTTACACAATCATTCAATGAAAACACAGGTTTTCAGCATATTTGAAACGTAGATATTGAAAGTTGTCATTTATGAAATAATGAGGATTGCTTTAAACATCGTTTTAACATGTCTTACTCATATTCTGTGAGTTGTTCCTTTAATGTAGATTATATAATGGTTTAACTTTTCCTCGTCATATAACATGTGACTGAACTAAATTAAAGACAGTAGCAAACAAACAATATGCAAAGAAAAAAAACAATCAACATTTTCCTTATATTGTAGGGCAGAAACCATTGTGATAATTATGGTGAATAACTCAAGATGAGCAATTGATCCTTAAGTTACATTGTTTTCTTAAGTCTTGCGAAGCATGTATTGCAAAGTAATTTAGATATTTTGGAATAAAGGTTTAACTCATTATCAAACAATAACGACATTGGACCACTTTGTTGCAGACGACTCTAGAAAACACTGTGGGAAAAGGAGAAATTGCAATTTCTCCTTGTCCCACAATGGTTTCTACTCTATCAGAAGATTATTTTCCAAATTCGTCACATTTTGAAATGTCACCTGCATACTCTTTCAATTTGGGACAGTTGAAAATTTGGCGTTTGGTAAAGGGTTTAACAAAATTACATTATGTATGCAACTCATTAAAATATTGCTGTCCTTCAGAAACATGTTTTTGTGTGTTTAAAACATTTCATATTTATTGCTGACAAAAAGAGAAGTTATTTGTGACAAGGCATTTGTCATTGTATAGCATCTACAGATACATTTAGTAGCACAATATGACTGGCAGATAACATTGAGTAGATGTTTTTGGTATACAAGCAGAAATTGCACAAGACAAGTTATTAATTACTACTCATGTCACAATAATGTCTCAATCAATGTTGTTCCAACATTAGCAGGAAACTTGATTTGAAAAATGGGTAAAACACTTCTGCCAATAGAAGTATTGCAGGTCTTTATAAAGAATTTGAAGTTGTCTGATGCTAGTATCTAGTGCAAATTAAATAAGTAACTCATTCCACCATTTTGAAAATTGTGAACAACACATAATATTTTCATGGTTTTGCACAGAAACACCATTTTTACAAAAGAATAGTTTGTCAAAGTTGTTATGCATATGCATTATACTGCAGCGTTATGCAATGAGGAGATTAAGCTATCCATCACTGTAATTTCCAAAAAACATTTTGTCCTATACTTTATCATGGTTTTGCTCATGAAGAAAGTAATATAATTATTGCCATTATACATTTATAAAGTAGCCTTTTACTTCTTGACAATTACCAGTAGTCATTGCTTGTTTGTTCTTCCAACCAAATATCCTTGGCCATAGGCCCTTATACATACATTTAATTCATACACATAATACAAATTAGTTGTGATGTTACAAAGAATATTTCAATATTTTGAATTTTCTATTTTGCATTGCATTACCTTTTGCTGCTAGGCAATTGTTAGTGATTTATGTTTCTGATTTCAATATTATCAACATAAAGCCATAACCCCTGTAACTCATGCATTATAACATCAGGATTAATATTCAAAGCACATCGACTTCTGATATGTTTGTGGATTAAATCCACATGAGCTGAGATATATTGAAGATTAATTGCTTAACTCTTTCCCAAACAATAAATTTTCAACTGACCCAAATTGAAAGAGTTTGCAGACGGCATTTCCAAATGTGACGAAATTGAAAAAGATTCTTCTGATAAAGCGGAAAATCTTGTTGGAAAAGGAGAAATTGCTCTTAGCGAGCAATTTCTCCTTTTCCCACAATGTTAACCAGAGTCATCTGCAACAAAGTGGTTAAATGTTGTTATTGTTTGGGAAAGGGTTAAATGCTCATTTAAAAACTATCACTTTTTTCTATGCTCTCTGAAGCAAACCCTTGATGTATGGTAGAATTTCCCTGACCTCTTGGTTTGTTATAACTATGATTATCTTTTTTATTTACAGTTATACGTTTCCGAGCATGCAAAGCCTTGGAGAAGATCTTGTGTGTGTTTTGGACCAGTTAGAGTAAGTTATCTCAATTTACCCTTTTCTTGACCCAGGTGAATACTTAATTATTTTATGCTATTCCCCTTCGTAAGGTGGCACAACCCTTGCCAAGGATTCAAGAATTGTGTTCATTAACTTTATGGACAGACACAAACAACATATAGCTGTTCATGAACTCAAAGCTGTTTTGTCTTTAAATGTGTTCGTGAATTTCAAGAATATGTACATGAACATCAAGAACACGCATGAACATGTGATTGATGTTCATGAACATGTTTAAGAATAGCTTAGTGTTCATGAATGATCCTTCGATGTTCATTTCTGTTCATGAAGATCATTCTGGTAGTTTTATATTAAGGACATCTCTTGCAAATATCTAAGCAAAGAGAAATTATTGAATGATGCAGATATGAAATAATAACCATGGTGTAGAGAAGTGTTTACCCAGAACATATCTCTATTATCATTTTATTGACTAGGAAAACAGATCGAATCTGGATTAAATTATTCCCAGGTATTTCTTCCTGTCTTTCTTCAATGAAAATCGATGGTACAGTATTCACGCTTCATTCTAGAAAAAGTATTGTTTTATTTGCCTTCTTTCAATTAAATCTATCCCATTACCAAGCAATAACGATATTTTATCAGTTTGTTGCAGACGACTCTGGAAAACATTGGGAGAAAAGGAGAGATTGCTCTTAATGAGCAATTTCTCTTTTTCCCACAATGTTTTCTGCCCTATCAGAAGATTATTTTTCAATCTCATCACATTTTGAAATGTCATCGGCAAACTCTTTTTATGCAGGACTAATTGCAATTTTGCATGTAAACCTTGATATACCCTGCCGTAGCAATAAAACTGCAGAGATAAGTTTCTTGTTTCTTGTTTTCAGTGTGAAAAATGTAGTCGGACTTGGTGAAGGTGCAGGGGCTAACATCATTGCAAGGTTTGCTGTAAGTATAAACCCCTGTAAAATAAAAATCTCATCAATGTGTGATATTGTTTAATCTTTACCATAGAGTTATGGGATCTTCATACTTATTCTCAAGACCTTGTTATCAACTTCTTCCAAGTAGATACTAACGATTATTTTCCAATCATGACTACTATATAAAGGTATCTATGATTGTTATTCGGACCATGTCGATCCATTTAAATAGTATCTTGTTAAAACTTACTTTTCTAAGTATCAGTGGTACAAAAAAAAAAAAAACACTGCCAGGAAATTGAATATTTTGTTAAGTTAAGCCCTTTGTTATATAAATGAAATATCATATTTTATAAAGATTCTATTTTGAGTCATGCCTGCCTTTATTGTCTAAGAAGTATCAAGTCCAATTTGAAGTATTTGGGGTCTGAATTACTCAATATGGCTAATTTACTACGCAAGGTTTGCTAACTGTATTTTACCTGTGAACATTTATATACAGTCAAACTTGTGCTAAGAGGCCAGCCTATGGGTCAGAGTATATTGGCTGTTTAAGACAGGTTGGCTGCTGTATGTATATCAAGAAGAAAACTGCATTCCAACAAATCTTTGGTTTGGTTTTTAAAAAATTAGACTGGTTATGTCATCATAAATGGCAAATTGGATGAATATCTTTTGGCAGACAATTTCTGAAAACATCACAGGTATTTTTGAAGTTTTGTTGAAACTCCTGCCAAAACAGTTTCAAAGAATGTCTGTGTAAAATTAATTCAAAGGAAAGAGGCTTCAAATTGACCATTACTAGTATATCGATTACACTCTTGTTTTAATTAACTACAGCAGAGTACTTCAGAACCATTTTGATAAAAGAATAAATTGCTCATGATGGGCAATTTCTTCTTTTGTCATAATGGTTTCTTCATAATGTCACTAATAAAATGTTATGTTTTAACCCTTTACCAAACGCCAAATTTACGACTGTCCCAAATTGAAAGAAATTGCAGACAACATATCAAAACGTGGTGAAATTGAATAAATATTCTTCTGATAGGGCAGAAAACATTGTGGCCTTTAAACAAGCAATTTCTCCTTTTCCCACAATGTTTTCCAGAGTATGTCTGCAACAAACTGATCAAATGTCGTTATTGTTTGATAATGGGTTAAACTCTTCTGGTTGTGAGGGAATGGGGATACAAGGCAAAGCAAAACAAAACAATTATCATTGGCAGAGGAATCAGCATCAATTAACTAAAAAAGTCAATGTATCATAGGTTAATGTTGGGCCTCCATGGTAAAGGGGTTGTATTACAGATCTTGAAATCACATGGACCCTCTCCGTGTGGGTTCAACTCCTGCTGATGGCACCAACATTTCAATGAGAGGCGGTGTCTTGGTTGACATAAGGGAGATATTTATTTTTGCCATAATATCGATATATTTTGTTTTGTTGGGAAAAGTGGAGTCGTGCATTTGCAGATATTTTTTACTATATTTATAATATACGTGTTGTACGTTTTATATATTTACAGATGGCTCACCCAAAGCGAGTTCTGGGCGTGTGTTTGATTCACTGTACTGGTACAACAGCAGGTTTCATGGAATCTCTAAAGGATAAGGTCAATACACGCTTTCAACAATATTTTTTCTATATAAACTTATATAAAACTCCTTCAGTTGGCTTCATGAGCATAATGTTATTGGAAGTAAATGTGTTACTTGGAAACAGTTTTGACCATGACTTGATGTATGCTTGATTTGATGCCTAAGATATGATTATAACAAAATGAAAACATGCTTTTGATAAGCAATTTCTAGATTTCTTTATCTTAATTTAGGTATATTAGTTTTAACCTTTATTAAGCCTTAAAATGCTGGGTAATTTTCTACAAACAGATTTTTGTGTAGTCTACTTTCTAAAACCTTTATTATCTGCTTAATTTTGATGAGGAAAGATACTCAGAGAAGCAAACAGGTTGGATCACAGGCCAGCTGCCAATTAGCTTGGTAGCTGGCCTGGATCCAACTGTTTGCATAAGCATGAAATCAGTTCCAGCACTATAAGGGTTAAGTTTTTGAAGACTAATAAAGTAAAAAGCTGATCCTACAGAAGCAGGTGGGGAAGGGGCACATGGTTTTCTCAAAAACAAGCTCTAGTTTTCCATAGATTTTTGACTCATGAGAATTTGATATCCTGATTATAGATGTCTATATTCCAAGACAGACACATTTATTTGCATTAATGTCTATATATTAGATTTGTTTCTTTTGTGTTATTGATTTGGGTCACAAATATGTTGGGTTTGAAGTGAAACTGGATTTTACGCAGCTCTAGAAAGTCAAATATTTATGCGAGGTAGAACCAAAGCTTAAAAGCCAACTTTTAAACATTTATCACTTCTTCTAAGAATGATATTACCCATTACCATAGGAGCCTAGGCTGTCCCTGAAGCATGTATGATTTACTGAGAGGTATCGAAATCATTTTCAAACAAGTTATTCCTTGTTTATCATGCTTTCAGTATTAGAAATAGCAATTTCTTTGTGATTATCAACTTAAATAATTGTTACAAAATTACATCAGCAATTTTAGATTTTGTTGTAGACTTACAGTGATTTTCTTCTACACATGCATTAAAACTAAAATGAAGAGTTGGGTATGTCTTTCCTGCACATATATCTGTTTCAGCCTTCTACAGAATCCACTGTGGCAAAAGGAGTCATTTCTCAATACATGTACATGCAATTGTTTCATCTGTGGCAATGATTTTGTTCAAACATTACGGAAAAAGTGTCAAGTTTGTATGATTATGAATGTCAATAAACTGTATGATTGTCCCATTTAAGTGTTAACCCTTAAAATGTTGGGTAATTTTCTAAATATAGATTTTTGTATCGTCTGCTATCCAAAACATTAAATATCTGCTTAATTTTGATGAAGAAAGATACTCAGAGTAGCAAACAGGTTAGATAACAGGCCAGCCACCAATTTACCTGGTGGCTGGCCTGGATCCAATCTGTTTTCAAAAGCATGAGGTGGGTTCCAGCACTATAAGAGTTATGTTACTGTTTTATCCATTTCAGGTTTTGGGTTGGAAATTGAACCATATTGGAATGAACCCAACGGCAGAGGCTTACTTGGTGTTGCACAGATTTGGATCTGTAAGTTTTCCAGAGAGTCCTAGAAACATAATTAGAGCTCCAGATATTGTTTTATTACGATCCGAAGGGGGTTGATGACTATTGTCATTTTTCCAAAGAAACTTAAGGGCAGCATCACTTTGTTTAGTCCTATCTTCTTATTCTTTTCATTTACTTTACACAGTCAAGCCAGTCTTCCCGATGAACTTGGTGGTCCTCTATGTCTCTGTGATTCAGTGGGATGCTGAGTCCTATGATGTTTTTAGTTTAACTGGAATGGATATTACAAAATCCTGGTAGGTGAGGTTTTGATTGAAAGTTGACAAGTTGATTGAAGCAATAACCATATTTGTCAAGAGAAAACCACATTTTTGAAGAACTGTTTGGCTAAAAGAGAATATTTGCTGTAATCTTAATACAATTAAAACTATTTTCCACATTTTAATTATGTTGCTATGATTGCTTTGTGCTTCAAAAGGCTAAACCATTCTAGATATGAGTAAGTTACACACCTATTTGGCAAACAGACCATTTGAATTGTCTGAGTTAAGACTTGAAGATCGTCATAAACTTTATCCCTTGTAAAAAAAAGATAGTACAAATTGTGCAAAATGGAAGTAGCAATTTTAGTCATTTAACCATTATCTGGAGCTCTAATCAAACCATTATCATCCCAAAGAGTTCTGAGAGTTAATTGATGAAAAGTATCAACAGAAGGATGTTTTAAAGGTTATTCTTTTGTTACAATTTTTCCTCCATTCTTCTGACACAAATAAACATTAAGAAAATGGGTGAAGAATGAGTTAAATCTTGACCAATATTTCCACAATTACTTTGTCAAAAAGTACCAGAAACCAATACACCAAAAAGAAGGAATGCTGACAAAAGGGTAGTTATCCTTTATTCACAAAGATTTCGACTTGACTTTTAATTGAAAGCCCACTTCTATTAATTCTGAATTTTCTTCTTCCGATTCTTTTCATTTCAAATTGGGTCTCAAATCTTTATGTAAGGGATGATGATGTTAAGCTAAATTATTGTTAAAACATTGTCTAGCATCCCAAAAATCCGCTTCAGTTCCAACAGGTGTATTGTTCTGTATGCTAGAAATGTTCTTAGAAGAATCCTGCCCTGACAGTCTCGCTTTCATTTTTGTAAATGTATTCAACCAGTCCAGAGTTTGTATTGGATTAACCCTTATAGTGCTGGAACCAACTTCATGCTTCTGCAAACAAGTAAGATTTAGTGCAGCTGCCAAGTAAATTGGCAGCTGGCCTATGATCCATCCTGTTTGCTACTTTGAGTATGATTCCTCAACAAAATTAAGCAGATATTTTAGATTTTGTAAAGCAGACGACACAAAAATCAATTTTTAGAAATTTCCCAGCATTCTAAGGGTTAAAGGTTGTAGAACTGCTCAGTTTGATTTGACTCCGAGGTAATTTGATTAGTTATATTGGGATAAAATAGAACAGTGCATGCAACCATTAATGAAGACATGATGTTTCTGCACTCATTGCTATGGCAACAGAGTTGTAATTTGTGATCCTTCACATGTTGCAAGAGATCCATGGCATGTCAACATTGTTTAACCACAGCGATGTAACTCCAGCATTATAATGGGGGAGATACGTCACTCTGGTTATGCAATTTTGCTATGGTCATTTGTATTGTAAGTAGCTTTACAATCAAGATACATGTATAACAGAAGAGTTAATTGTTTAATTAACTTGAGAAACCTTAATTGAATTCCCTAATAATTTTTCTTGTTCTAAGTGATTGGTATTTAATCTTATGGAAAGCCAAAACTGCCCATTACACCATTTGAAAACTAGTTGTAACATCTCAAAGTATTGAGGAACCTGATTGGCTGAGCCAGTAAACATCGAAAACATTTTGACATAAGGAGCAAATTATCTAGTCATCATAATATTTTCAATGTCATCTCCTTTAACAGTGGTGATATGTGTGGACGGTTAAAAGTTTATCAAAAAGGAATAACCGACATTGTTATGTAATATGTCTTCATTTATATTGCTAGCAATAATTTATGGTTCATTATTGTTGTTAAAATATTTTGTTTGAAGCATCTTCACTCATATGTACTATCAGAATTTCATGACGAAAAATTACTTGTTGGAAGTAGTTTAAACTATTTTGCCATATTTTCTAAAAGCTACTTCTACATTATACAGTTAAATATGTATGTATTAAATGAGGGGTTAATCAAATACTTTGAATAAGTTTTCAGCGGCCAACTAAAGACAACACAATCTTTTATTATTTTTAGAATTTGAACAGGATATTCCATAGCATGTGATGAATTTTAAACAAGGCCAGGTTAGCGTACAAACAGATGCTTTGTTTCATCTTGAAAAGATGATTATGATATGCGACAGTTATAAAGGATTTTATATATAACTTATAGTTCAATTTTGCTGGTTGAACTCATTCCCCAACACCCAGCCTTGTCCAATTAAGAGCAACCACAGGTCTGGACTGGTGTCAAAATATAGTAAGAAAGAAAAATGCATCTTTTATCTGATGTATTTGGTAGAAACCTCTGTAACAAAGATATAAATTGCTCATCATGAGCAATTTATATCTTTGTTACAAAGGTTTCTGATGGCTTCAACATTAGATGCATCAAACTTATCAACAATGGAGTAAGCGGTCAGCTATTTTCACCTAAATCTTTGATTTATTAAGAATACCTAATTGTTTACAATCTTCAATTGATGAAGAATACCTAATTGTTTACATAATAAAGAATCTTTTCTTCCCCACCAGACCCATCATGCGGTGAGTTCAGGAAAACACCTCTACACTGAATGCTCACCAGTTTGTTTTACCTTCCAATTCAATAAAGGGACTTAACTCTAGACCTGCCTTAGTGTCAAACTCCTATAGAAAATATCTCTGATAAGAATTTCGGAATTTAAGAAAGCAATAAAGTGATGCAATTCAAGACAACCGTAAGTCCTTCATGTTTGTGAAGGTTTTTCTATAGTCTTATAATGAACCACAACTAAAAGAAAACCAGATCATTACAAACAAAAAATATCTTTGAATCCATAATTTGCCGTTTTTATCTAATTAAGGATTTTAATGTTGGTTCATACAAATAATCTGATTTGCTTATATTTTCTATCTTTTATATCTTGTGCATGGAAAATTTGCCATGCCTTCGACGAAAAATAATGTGTTTTATCTCTGACAATTTGGCTTTTCTATAGCTTAGTCCGCTACTACTTGCATCAATTTGTCTTTATTTTCTCCACATCCAGATTAAACTTTCAATTGAAATTGTTGATTTTCGTTTGCTGTTTCACCTTTTTATCATCTAGAGTTTGAATTCCTTTGCAGTGACCACTGACCTAGCGTGTATGAGTTTTATGTTTTTCTAGATTTTATTAGCCTTACCTTTTTTGGAAATCCTAGCATATAACTTTATAGCTACAATCTATCTGGTTTGTTAGAATTCTGAATATTGAAATAGATCATGTTGTAATCTAAGAAATGCCTCATTTTTCTACAATATCATTCTTTCTAAACACGGCATATCTTCCAAATTTATTACAATTTGATTTGTTGTCAGCAGATTTTTGTTATTGGAAAAATGAAACAAAATTGTTGTTTGGTAAATGAGGTATCTGCTGACAACAAATCAAATTGTAATAAATTTGAAGATATGCCATCTTTAAAACGTTTTGTCTAACTATAAAACGCTAGGCAACAGTAGCATTTGTCAAATTAGGTAGACATCAGTAAGGCCAAAGGAGAAATTCTTTGTAAAAATGAATTTTGAAATAAGCGACAGAGATTCACTTAATCTTCTTCTGCATTTGAATTTGAGGGATTTAAATGATGGGTTAAGCATGCATGAGCTTTTCATTTTTAATGTTGGATAAGAAAAATATGTAAGTTTTCAAATTACATTCCAAAATAACAACACGATACAAAATCTTGGAATACATGAATTCTCTGTGCAGTATGTGAGCTCTTGACCGTTAACCGTTTACAAAACGGCAAATTTTCGACTGTTCCAAATTGTTGAGTTTGCAGACTACTTTTCAAAATGTGATGAAATTGAAAAATAATCTTTTGATAGGGCAGAAAGCATTGTGGGAAAAGGAAGAATTGCTTGTTACCACAATGTGGTAACCACAATGTAACAAGCAATTTCTCCTTTTACCACAATGTTTTCTAGAGTCGTCTGCAACAGACTGGTCAAATGTTGTAATTGTTAGGCAATGGGATAAACATGTATTTCTACTTTTTTGTTTGTTTTCATTTTTTGTATATTTCAAAGACATGCATTGCGATCTTTTTCGTTTTTTGTTGTTGAGATTTTTATCTTGTCTTTGACAAATCTGTCCTTTTGGTCCAGTGGATTGTTTCACAGCTTTTGTTTTGAATTTAGCCTTTCTAAACACTTTTCCATGTATCTGTTGAAATATAGCAGTACCCTAATTTGACCAAGAGTGGACCCTGAATGGTTTTTTTACCATGGCGATTTTAATTTTTATTTTCAGGAACAGGTTGGTGTAGGTTGAAGACCTAAATTAATGAACCTATCATTAAACATTTACAGTAGATGACATAGTGATATACTTAATGACATATCTTTGGTGAAAATGGGGGTGGGGGATAGTGTTCAGGCAAACACTTGTATCAATAGTTATAAAGATATGATATTTTGTTTATCTTCTGAGAAAGAAAAAGAAAAATGCTCATTAACCCATTACCAAACAATAACGACATTTGACCAGTTTGTTGCAGACGACTCAGAAAAACATAGTGGGAAAAGTAGAAATTGCTCTTCACGTACAATTTCTCCTTTTCCCACAATGTTTTGTGCCCTATGGGAAGATTATTTTTCAATTTCATCACACTTTGAAACGTCATCGGCAAACTCTGTCAATTTGGGAGAGTCGAAAAATTTTGTGTTTGGTAAAGGGTTAAGCAATACATCCTTTCTCTGCATTGTTAGTGTTGTCAAAAGTAGTGACTGTTTGTCCAAAAATTAACAAATATGAGTGAGATACATATAGTATAATGTTATAATTGTCTCTAGTTGAATAAAGCATCCCACTCAGGATGGGAATTATCTATCTTCAATAACTTCATATATTGTTAACTAACATTGACCTGTCTGATTAGCATGAATTACACCTCTATACTGAGTATCTTAAAATATCCTTGGAGCTGTCCGTAATGCTCAACCATGTGGTTCGTCCATGTACATTATTTGATAATGGTACTAAGCTTACCTGTTGATATATAATTCGTATAGCTCTCTTGGTTATCGACTGTGTTTGGAAGACTGTCGAGTATTGAATATACTGTGTCATAAATGATTTATGCATAGAGGGCAACAGACAGTGAATGTTGGTGAACAATACCTGATATGATCATTATGTCATCCACTTGTAGCTATGATTTTCTGAGTAATAATATTTTGAATGGGATTAAATTTATCATTATAGCTCCTGGTTTTATATAAGGGGTGATGGTAGTTGTAGAAATGATTACCACATTTATTCATATCTTAGATACACATATAAGTAGCTTGATATATTTGTCATTACCAAAACATATTCAACATGCTATCTTTTATTTTTAGCTTTTCCCTTAAACTGATTATTTAATTTGCATCGGCTGCAAAGAACATTATGATAATTAGAAAATATAGAAAACAATTTTGAAAATAAATTAATACTAGATAAAGTCTTTGATAAATAGAATAACTAATAATTAGCAAATGCTCATTTTAACAAACTCAAAACAAAAGTAATGTTTGTCTGTTTAACCAATCCTTTATTAGTTTAATGAAGATTGGCTGAGGAGAGATTTTCCTTTTGTTTTCTTCGGGGTTTTACATTGTGCCAAAAAGTCTACTGTAAAGTTGTTATTTTTTAATCTTGTAAGTATTAAGGAATTGGTCAATTTGCTTATCACATAGCTGTATTGTACTGGATTTAAAGGTGAATGCTTTGTTAATGCAAATAATACTTAATCTGAACTATTGACCTTGACATGTGCCTTATTCATACTGCTTTTCTCATTACAATATTGAGGTTTGGTATATTTTTGTTGTTGTTAATTCATTTAGAATATGATGTTTGTATTTTATTTATTTGTTTATTTTTCTAGGACTTGTTTAGCAATCCTGATAAGTATTTTGAGAGATTAATTATAACAGAGCTTTCTTCAAATACAGAATTGTGTTTTGTTTGTGGATAATGTTCAATTAACATTGTAATACGGATATTTAGCCCTCGCATCATATCTACTTATTGTGATGTACATGTCAATATGTGATTTGATTGCTTGAGATGATAAATTTATACTTCTCTCACGATGGTTTTTGCCATTTTTCTTGGTGAAACAATTATTTCATACTACAGAGTCTGTCACCTATTGATGGTTGTCACAAAATGTTTATGATGGAAATGGCTTTTAACCAGGATAAATTGAGCTTTTGTGGAAGTCAGAGTAAAATGTTTTGTTAAGAACTAACATAATTTCATTAAATTGTATAAAATGGTTTAGATGGGGAATAATAATAACAGAGCTTCTATGAAACAGTTATGTGATTTGCTTCGAAATGACATTTGGTCATTGAAAAACATAACATGGTTTATGTTGGGAGTACTAAGGACAGAGCTTTTGTGGAAGTCAGAGTTATGTGACTTGTTAAGAAGTAACATTCTTTCATTGAAATTTATTACATGGTTTATGTTGGGAATACTTATTTCAGAGCTTTTGTAAAACTCAGAGTTATGTGACTTACTAAGAAATTACATTCTTTCATTGAAATTTATTACATGGTTTATGTTGGGAATACTTATTTCAGAGCTTTTGTAAAACTCAGAGTTTTGGACTTGCTAAGAAATAACATTCTTTCATCGAAATTTATTACATGGTTTATGTTTGGAATACTTATTTCAGAGCTTTTGTAAAACTCAGAGTTTTGGACTTGCTAAGAAATTACATTCTTTCATTGAAATTTATTACATGGTTTATGTTGGGAATACTTATTTCAGAGCTTTTGTAAAACTCAGAGTTATGTGCCATCCTAAGAAATTACATTCTTTCATTGAAATGTATTACATGGTTTATGTTGGGAATACTTATTTCAGAGCTTTTGTAAAACTCAGAGTTTTGGACTTGCTAAGAAATTACATTCTTTCATTGAAATTTATTACATGGACTATGTTGGGAATACTTATTTCAGAGCTTTTGTAAAACTCAGAGTTATGTGACTTGCTAAGAAATTACATTCTTTTATTGGGAAAATATAACATGGTATATGTTGGGAATACTAATAACAGAGTAATATGATATGGACAATCAAAACATTGCCTTTGTTTTGTCTTGCATCTTATTCACAAGGAGAAAACATTCCTTTAGTTCTCTTGTTGAAATAACATCTGCAGCAAGAGTTTTTTCAGAAATACTTTGTAGACTTTAGTGTGTATGCATATGAAAATTAACATAATGATATGTTAGGACCAAAAGTAAAATTCATTATATGGTATTCAGTCAGACATACTAAATGTTTGCAAAAAAGGGTCATCAATATTGATATAGCTGATTTGATTTTGAAAAAAGTTAACCCTTAGAGTGATGGGTTATTTCATAGAAATAGATTTTGGTTTCTTCTGCTTTCCCAAACCTCAAATATTTTCTTAATTTTGATGAGGAAGGATACTCAGAGTTGCAAACAGGTTAGAACACAAGCCAGTGCGAATTTACTTGGCAGCTGGCCTGGATCTAACCTGCTTGCATAAGCATGAAGTTTGGTTCAATCACTGTAGGGGTAAAGACTTAAATTGAAAAATTTCAAAGAGTATCACAAAGCAATCTATTCTGTATCATGGTATATGCATTATATTACAGGTTTTAAAGAACATGGGCCCGTTTTACTAAACGAATTACGGAAAATATTTGCGTAAGTCATAATTGATAAACATGGATAGTATCTTCAATGAAAGTACAATGTTGCAATGTGGCACTTCATTGGAAGCGTCTCGGAGAGACGATTCCAATGATGTGTCACTTTGCAATATTGCTTAGTCCAATATTGAAATAAGAGGAATTGTTGTTTTAGACTTACGCAAATCTTAAGCATAAACTGTTTAGTAAAACGGGCCCCATGACTGTGTTAAGTATATCCACCTCCACAGTATTTTAATTAGTCCACTTTCATAACAAGCAGTGACTTAATCGTTCACACAGATTAACTAGGAATTCCTTACAGAGTGCACAGTTTTGCACACATTTCAAGAGGCTACTAACTTTGTATTGTCACAAGCTATCATAGATGACTTGTCTAGGTCTTTGTAGACGTTAACCTTTAGAATGCTGGGTACTTTTTAAAAAATAGATTTTTGTGTCGTCTGCTTTCCAAAACCTTAAATATCTTCTTAATTTTCATGAGGAAAGAAAGTCAGCGTAGCAAACAGGTTAGATCACAGGCCAGCTGCCAATTTTCTTGGTGGCTGGCCTGGATCCAACCTGTTTGCGTCAGCATGAAGTTGGTTCCAGCACTATATAAAGGTTAAGCCTCATGTTAAGTCTTTGTGCTGTAGATTTAGGAAATCAGCGTAAAAAGCCTAGAAAAGATTTGGATAACCAGAGAAATTGCTGATTACAAGAATTTTATCCTTTTATCATAAGAGGATCTAGACTATAATCTTTGTCTTAAAGAAGCTGTCAATGTCTTGCTGTCTTTATGATTGACAGTTGCTTCTTTTTCAATTAGGAACTGGCACAAAATTAATTAAAGGGTAAAGTAGAATGGAAAGCCTAATCAGCCAAGGACAAATTTTTAGAATTCCAGATTAAGAAGAAAGCTTCTTTCTTTAACCCTTTCCCAAACATTAATGACATTTGACCACTTTGTTGCAGACGACTTCAGAAAGCATTGTGGGAAAAGGAGAAATTGCACGTAATGAGCAATTTTTCCTTTTCCTACAATGTTTTCTGCCCTATCAGAAGATTGTTAATCAATTTCATCACATTTTGAAATGTCGTCTGCAAACTCTTTCAATTTGGGACAGCCGAAAATTTTGTTTTGGGAAAGGGTTAAGGAGAAAGCTTCTTACTCTAAATGTGCATAGTAGAAATGGTCCTTTTTCTCTTTTTTGTGTATGCAGATGGAAAATCCTGATATATTTTTAAATTTCTTCTCAACACCAAAATATTAAAGGACCAATTTTTATTTCTAACTAACCTTTATATGGTGGAGGTTTATTAAATGGTATTTGAGGTATAATGTAGAGTTAATTAACACTACACAGAAAATAACCCAAATAATAATTTGTTTTAATTATAGCTCAAAATGAAATGATATCATTCACTATCAACCTGTATTTAAAGATCTTTCAAAAGATATTTTGTTGGATTTATGTTAGCAATCGGTGTCTATTGATTGTTAGAAATAGGAATAGCTGTACAAGATTTCAGTTGATGTTTAAATAGTTAAAGATTGACTTTAAATAGATCTAAATACTTTCATTTCTTAACATTCTATAAGATCTTTTCCTCTGAATGTTCTTTTTGATTTACAGGCTTTACTATTTTTATCTTTCTTCCTCTCTCACCAATAAAGAACTTTAGTGAAGATGCAAAAGCACTGTTCAGAACTGGTAAAAAGAATTCTAGAGCCCTGATTGAATAACAAAGTGTTGAGAGATACTATTGAAACTCAGAAAATAAGCAAACAACCAAGAAATCACTATTCATGGTCATATGACATTGAATATAGGAAAAACGGTATATTGTATACCACTTTGCCATTGTTTTCGTATGGGAAAGTAGTGAGTGACTGTGGAAAAGCAGTCAGTGACTTGGAAAGAATATTGTGCAGTACTGGCATTGCCATACCAGGAACATGGATAGATAGACCCATTAACTGTAGTGCTATAATCGATTAAGATACTGTTGATTATGGCAAATAAGTCCAATTTAATCAGCAAAGAACATCCTTTTCTCTAGAAATAGTATTTCAATATGTGTGCATGATGTTTACCTGTGTCCTTTGTGTTTATACAGTTTGAAAAGGCGGAGAATCAGGACGAACTTAACAAGGTCTTGGAGACATTCCAGGAGTCGCTGAGGTCGAAGATCAACCCGATGAACTTGAACAGATATGTACAGTCATTTATGAAGTAAGTGGTTTTCCTAGGATCAGTGATTAAATCAATTTTGTGAAGGACTTGCTATTGTCTTGTGTTGAACCCTGCATTGAACCCTGAGTTTGATGGAATTTTGTAAGTAAAATCACACAATTCAACCAGATTTACCCAAAATTACGAGTATGAGTCATCTAGAAATATCAAATATGAAAATGAATATCCTTTATAGGTTCCTGATAATTGCAGCTTACCACTTATGAGTAAGTGTCCTTTGGCATGGCATTGCTACTGCACTTGAAAGTTAAGAAAAAGCGGAAATTAGTTGTTGTCATATTTTAACTGAAATATTGTTATTTAAGCATTAACTTGAATCAATATATAAAAAGAAAGCAGAACTGTTGATAAACTACAATAATTTATGAAGAAAGACTAACTTACTATTTTATTATGTACTATTTTTTATTTTGCAGGCGATCAAATATCACTGATCAGATTCAAAAACTCTCGTAAGTTTTTTTTTTTAAAGAATACCTTGTAGATGAAATGTTGGAGAATTGATATGAAAGTCATTTGCTTTATAGCCAACAAAGTAATGGATCTAACTTGTTTGCATAAGCATGAAGTCGTTCAAGAACTATAAGGGTTAAGACCATGCCTATATATATTTATATCATCTATTCTGAAGATATGGCCTTTGTGCACTAAACCAGGGTGCTGGAGCAGCTTTGTTGTGTGGATCTTGAGGGAAAGATAACTCTGTCATATAAAGCAGTTTAGGTGTAAACCTGCAAGTTTCTGGAAGTCAAGGAGTTGGTCAGTCAAATATCACATTGAGAAAACCTGCTTGTTTAAACATATCTATGTTACATCGCTTGTCAAGCATGGTCTTACATCTTTTAAATCACTCCGGAGTCAGCTTCCTGGATACACAAAACCAGTACTGGCACAGAATGTTAATTAATTAAAGGTGGCAAGGTGGATCCTGCTACTCACAGGATTCAAACCACTGTCCCCCACTAGAGAGCTTGCACGCAGAGAGATCATAGATAATAATCTTTTATGAATGAAATGTCTACTACATGTACAATGAAAATGACATCACAGATCTATTAAGTTACAGAAAACTAGATTATTATTAGAATTCTCATCGCTTATCATAACCGTGCAGTCAAGTTACAGCATATTTATGTTTCACATTAAATTGTAGTAAACTGTAAAAACATTTTATTTTTGTGAACAGTATTCTTTTATTTCAATCCTGCAAAATAATTGAAATGAGTAAGCATGTCTTTGACCCAGATAAAGAAATGGATCAACACTAATCATGTGATTCCCTCAAGGTGCATCCTAGAGCAACCCATTGCTATTTATAAACCAAAGTATTGAAGTCCCTTTTGCTCGTTTCACAATTCTTTAATGAAAACACAGGTATTCAGCATATTTTAATGTAGGTATTGAAAATGGTTGTTTATAAAGCGATGAACATTGTTTAAATCATCTTCTTATCATTTGTTACTCACACACCATGTTCTATTGTACATTACTATTGTTTATGTGAAGTAATGTAATATTATTGTATTACTATACTCATATGTCTGACAAATTCAGACGTGAGCGAATAATAGATACATGTATTTGAATTGTATTGAAAATATTAGATATTCTCATTAACACATTTATTTCTCATTTAGCTGCCCTGTGTTGATGGTGACAGGGGACGGTGCCTCGTTTAATCACACAGTTCATCATTTGTATGCAGCCATGTCAAGCAAGCTAGATAAATCGAAGATTGAACTTCTGGAAATGGAGGGTGTTGCCAATGTTATTGCAGAGCGGGTAAGTTAGTTAAGATTTTGTTGAGTTTACGCTTTACATAATCCACTTGTAAAATTGTTGTGATACTACTGCCACTCCCATGTCGCATTATTAGTCTTCCTCTTTTCGTTTGCTTTACCAAGCCAAGCTACTCACAGGATTCAAACCACTGTCCCCCACTAGAGAGCTTGCAAGCAGAGAGATCATGGAGAATAATCTTTTATGAATGAAATGTCTACTACAATGAAAATGACATCACAGATCTATTAAGTTACAGAAAACTAGATTAATATTAGAATTCTCATCGCTTATCATAACCTTGCAGTCGAGTTACAGCATAGTCTACAAGCCGGCTCCCAGTTGAACTTGGTGGTCTTCTTCAGGTCATCTTTGTCTCCGTGTAGCTTGCAGTTCAGTGGGACAGCTAATGGCCATGTTGTAGTTCTCTCCTTGTTGTATCTCTTGCATGATTTGAAGACATGCTCTGTAGTCTGCTCCTTTTCACCACATGGACAGAGTGGTGGTTGTACCATTCATACTTTCTGTACATGTTAGAATTCAGTCAGTTGACTCCTGATCTCATTCTATCAATCTTTATCATGATGAATGCTCTCTAACTGGAAAGGAAAGTTACATGTAAACAAGAAAGGCTCTACTGGTAATGAAATAAGGCTCAAACATGGTATAAATGAATTATTGATGAAAACAGATTTAAACCAAAGCAAATAGAACAATATTGACTTATTTCAAACTTACTTGCTGAAGTACCTCTTTTTACTGGTTTTATATATCTTTATAACCATGTAATGATTCTAACTTTGAATATGGTATCCTGGGGCCCGTTTTACTAAACAACTTACGGAAAATGTTTGCGCAAGTCATTATTGATAAACATGGATAGTATCTTCAATGAAAGTACAATGTTGCAATGTGGCACTTCATTGGAAGCGTCTCGGAGAGACGATTCCAATGATGTGTCACTTTGCAATATTGCTTCGTCCAATATTAAAATAAGAGGAATTGTTGTTTTAGACTTACGCAAATCTTAAGCGTAAACTGTTTAGTAAAACGGTACCCTGCACTCCTTATTTATACAAGTTCATCACAATTCATTTTATCTCGCCACTAATTAGTTATGTTTATTGTGGAAGTCAATTGATGGTCTTGAAATGCTGCTGTGAATAACTGGTTCACTGAATTCTTGGATATGTGTACCGGCTACTTGGATGTGCGGGAATCACTATTTTACCAATTACCAAACAATTACGGCATTTGACCACATTGTAGACGACTCTGGAAAACATTGTCGCATTAGGAGAAACTGCTCTAGGCGACCTTCAGTTTATTGTGATATCATTGGTTAAACAAAAGTATTACTCCTATTTGATTTATTTTTGAATACTCTAACTCATTTATCATTTTTACACTTTTTTCAGCCACAAAAGTTAGCAGAAAGCTTCTTGTATTTCTGTCAAGGCATTGGAGTGGGTAAGTTTTATCATTTATTGACATATCAAAATAGAAAGCAACACCAGGCAACAATGATTAAGTATGAAAATAGGTAAAACACATTGCTTTTAAAAGAGAATAATGATTAGTTTACCTCTAATCTACTACAGTAAAACCTGTCTTAAGCAGCCAACAAAAATGCCATCAGATCTGTTTTTTGAGACCGTTGACAGCTTAATACAGCAGGCAAAACATGAAGAAAGCTCCCGCAGGAGCTTTCTGCATGTCTTGCCTGCTGTATTGAGCTTCAATTTTGCTATGCAGTCATATGTATTCTATGTTTAAGAGTGGCTGCTGTAGACAAGTTTGACTGTACTTCATATTATACGTTGATACTCTGTCACAAGGAAATTTAAAGATATAAGTAATCGCTGTAAGAAAATAAATACAAAATGCAAAAAGCAATAGGGATAGCATTTCATAAAAAAGATAGCATTTCATTAAAAATGCAAGTCAAAGAGCAGAAAAAAAGGATTTACTACTTACATGTACTTTTCCTTTTTTCATAATAGTTTATAATGACTTCTGCAGCAGAATAGTAAAGTTGTGTATAGTCAAGGGTTCAATGCAAGACAATAGTATGTGCCTCATAACATGATGCACTTACTATAGTATTGCACTAAACCTTGATTTTTTAAAAAGTTTTTGTTGAGGTATTTCACTTCACCCATACTTATCATTACAGTTGGTGGTGTTCCGATGCCACGCGTCTCTAGGACGTCATCGGTGGACAGCGATTCTGGACGTGGCGGCTTCCGTAACCGCAGCATATCAATGGAGGAAGCTGACCAACCCAAAGGAATTTATTCAACGAGCCCAAACAGGTTCGGTAACCCTACTCAGTATGGCAGCCCAGCGAGATCTGGTGGGGCCTTGTCTACCTCGCCCAAGTAAACCATTATGTGTCTGTGTCACAGATACGGTTAAGTAAAGCAAGTTATAAGTGGCCTCATGGTGTAAACACAATATGAATGGTTGTTTGATTAAGAAGTCTACAGCTTAAGGTACTCTCTGTATATGAGATGTTTATGAATGGTCCAAATTGAAAACAATAGCAGATGACCTGTATAAAGTGGAGTAAATTGCATTTTCTTTTATTACATTGCATAAAAACCTGTATGGAAAAAGGAGAAACTGCTTGATAGGAACAACTTCCTGTTTTTTTTCTGCAGTGATTTTTACACTCTTCTTCTGCAGGTGTGTCCAAGTGAATGAAAAGAAGTTGTGAGTTTAACGGTTAAATAGATGTTGAAAAATTTAAGCTAATTTTCTGACCATGGTAACCTACATAGACAAGAGTTTTTCCCTAGATTCATTGTGAAACAAATGTTTTATTTTTTATATGATGCAAAAGCGTTGTAGTGTGAACAGAATATCAAATAAGCTGTCTTTAGCAATGGTGAAACTTGTTTATTAAAGAGTAAAAAGTTATAAGCCACTTGCAGTTTTATTTTTCTATGAGCTTGATAAAAGTTGATCAGTTTTTTATGGTTGAGCTTTATCTATTTTTGTATCAGATGATCCAGTTTTTCATTACCAACATATTATTTACAGTTTACATATGCTATGGAATAGAAGATTTCTTTACTAAAAGGTTGTACATGTGTAATGGTTCTGCAAAGTTTGGAATGTAAATCTGATCACAAAGTTTGCAAAGGTTTCTGAATATTTGCATCCAAAAGCTGAGCTTTAGACTTACAATGGGCAGGCAACATTGGCGCACAATTTCAAAATGTGGTCCACTTCTTTCTACAGAACTGGGGTGGCAGATGTTTAATTAAGAATACCATTTATGATATAGGACTTGGCCCATCAATTCAAAGAACGACTTATCATTTTTACCACCATGGACAAATTTGGCCTTCCATATCTAAAAACAATCTTAAACTTTGCAAATGTATTGAAGAATCATTGCACAAGGGCTGCCTAGAATAGAAGGATGTGACATCAAATATGAAATTAATGCTATATATTCTCCACTGCAGCTTCTCCCCTAAGTCTCTGGAGAGAATTGTTTCGGAGGGCGATATTGAAATGAAGGTGGGAGAGGATCAGTCCTAATACCAGGCTTGCTTCACAAATAGATAACATCAAATTGTATAAAGTGACGCAGCTTAAGCTGACGTCACACATTGATTAAATCATCTATCTTATTTGAAGCGCCCATGCTTAAATAGATACCACAAATTTTGTGTTAAGTAATGGTAGTTAAACACTGTTCACAAATTGATAACACCAATCTTGTGAAAAACAACCTTGCTAAAGCTCATTTCACAAATTGGTAACAACAATCTTGTGAATAGCAACTGAGCATAAGGTTATTTCACAAATACACAACTCCAATTTTGTATTGAAGCATACTTCACAAATAAATGCCCTCTATCTTGTATAGGGCAAATATGTCTGATCTCAATTCAAAAATGAAAAAACAGAATCTTTTCTCCTTGTTCTACAATGATTTGATAAGCTGTCTTGAAAAGCAATTTGAAATTTGTTTGGTAAAATATAAATTTCATCTCGCCATCTCATCCATAAGTAATCCATGAATTCTAGCACCATATACCCAATAAAGCACCACATATCCTTAACCCTTTCCCAAACAATAACGACATTTAACCACTTTGTTGCAGACGACTCTGGAAAACATTGTGGAAAAAGGAGAAATTGCTCGCTAAGAGCAATTTCTTCTTTTCCCACAAGGTTTTCTGCTCTATCTCAAAAATATTTTTCACTTTCATCACATTTTGAAATGTCGTCTGCAAACTCTTTCAATTTGGGACTGTCGAAAATTCTGTGTTTGGGAAAGGGTTAATATATACCATGTCTTCCAATCCATCTATAGTACATATCCTGAAAAATGGTAGACTCAAACATAGGCATGTTTCATTTTTGAATAAGAGAGATGTCTAGAAATAATCAGAAGTCAATGCTGTTTCAATACCGTTTCATGTGTATTGCATCTTGAAATATGCCTAAATTGTTGAAACAATAAAGCTGCAGTCATTTCACCAATAAATCCATATGGCATCTCGTAAAGTTGGGTATAGGAAGAATCAGCAAATAAGGTATGCAGTTGGGAACAATCATGTTTTGATTTTGAAAACTGCTAGAAACCATTGTGGTGAAAATCTTTTTTTTAGCGAGTTTTCTGTTGTCACAATTGTGTCTGGGAGTCTACAGCAGTTGGGTTAAATCAAAGTTAAATAAAATAAATGATTAGGTTTTTTTTAACATTCTTTTCTTTGATGCTGGTCTTTAATGAAGAATTGCCTACATTTACAACAAATAGATTGGCGTGATCATGTGAAAATTTGTTTATTTTAATACAATACCAAATACAGATTTTTGTGACCCTGAAATTTACATCTTGAATCTATTTGTTATATTTGTTAAGAATTGTCATACAGACATATCATAACAAATATGTTACGGATTATTTCGGTAGTCTTGTGTAGCTGTTTTAATAAACAAATTACTGAGATTTATATTTCATGACTATGCTTAACCTCTGACCTCAATCAAGCCTGGTATTACGGTTGATATTATGTTGTTTAGTAAAATTAGTCTGTGCTCAACTATGCATGAATGAAAACCAACGTCTAACAAACCAGTTTTTGCATGTAAAGCACATATGCTGTAAAATATGATCTTGATGAACCATTGATAGTGCTCGTTTTTTTCCTTGCTATTTTGATTAACCTATTACCAAACAATGACGACATCTAACAACTTTGTTGCAGACGAGTCCGGAAAACATTGTGGGAAAAGGAGAAATTGCTCGCTAAGAGCAATTTCTCCTTTTCACACAAGGTTTTCTGCTCTATTGGAAGGATACTTTTCAATTTCATCATAGTTTGAAATGTTGACTGCAAACTCTTTAAATTTGGGACAGTCGAAAATATGTCCTTTGGTAAAGGGTTAATTGTCTGCCAGAGACATGAACTATTTACCCTTTCATGTGATTTTTATGTTTGATAACCTTTGCTCAGAGGTTAAACTAATTGGAAAAGCATGCATGCATTTCTTGATGCAGACTGATTATTTTAGTGTGGCATATGTTTGTTTTTTTCATTTTTGATTTTGATTGAATTTTACAGCAGATGGCAGCATTATATGAGACTAAAATCAGTCAACCACAAATGTGGAGGAATTACTTTGTATATTTAGTCCCCGACATGTTAAAGACAAAGTGAAGTGGAATTTCATCTACCACAATTTTTTTTAAAAATTGTTTGGAATTATTGTTGAACCAGTGTTGTCAGCTGTCCAAGACTTAGTCGAGTTGTTTTCATTAGTTTTTATACTAGTTTATCAGCAGTTTGTAAGTTTTGGTTTATTTGTTATAACAATTAGCTTACTTTTTTATTCTGATTTGTCATGTTAGTTGCATGTTAAATTTACTTATTTTTGCAACTTGTTGGTGCGCATATAAATTAAATACAATGTACTGTATACTTTTAAAGTATAAGATTCTCTTTCCTGAGATAACCAAATTAAAGCTGCATGAATGGAAAATTCTTAATTTGGAACAGTTTATATTTTTATAATATTGGTTTTAAAATACTTCTGAAGCAGATACACAAGGTATTATGCAGAAAGAGATTTATGCAGGCATGTTTGATACAGCCTTTTTAAATACTCTGATTTTAAACTTCATACTTTGGTAGATTAAAGTACGTTCTCATTGCCTAATGTTGTTTGCCGTACCGAATTAGTTTACAATGAAGTTGCCCCTCAAAAAGTATTTTTCAAAACTATTTCTTTTTCTAGAAATGCAAGCAAAGGTGCTTCAGAATTCCCTTTAATTATTATTCTGTTGTAAGAGGGTAACCATTGTGTTTTATTTGAGACTTAAATTAGCTTTCCTAAGCAATTAAGATTTTGAGCATTTTCGTGTTAAGCCCTCATATTTGAAAATTTTGCATTATGTTCAGCATGTTGTGTGGAAAAATGGAATATTGAGGCTTCAATGCAAGACTATAAAGGAGGACTTCACATTTATGAAGGACTAATCAAAGTCTTGTATTGAGCCTTTTATATTCTTACAACCAATTTCTTGTTTAGCCATACTAATGTTTTGTATCTGTGGAAGAGGCAACTAGTCAAATGAGATCATTTTTAGTCATCATCACTTCATGTTTTCTACTACAAGATCATCCTCCATATGCAATACTATATTTTGTCTAGTCATCTGTATTGTTGGTCATTTTTCCTAGCTTTGCTTCTATTTCACAGTAGCCTGAGCAGAAGGGTTTGAAGATCAAGTCTGTATCAATGATAGATGTTGAAGTCGCAGACAAGTTTGATTGTTTAAGTCTACATATCTGTAAATTTGCTTTTAACCAATTATCTGTATGGAAATTCTTGCATTAGCATATTTCATAAATAATGAAAAAAAAATCTTTTCAAATTAAGTATAAAACGTTACGTAATATGCAGAAATCTCCCATTTCTCTTTTTGACCTCTCATATTTAAACATTTTCAGGTATGTTTTAGTCAGGAGGAGTTCATTTGAAATAATGGGTTCATCCTGCACTCAATTATACCTCAGTTTTGCCATATCTCCTGCAGAAGACTTCTGAAATCACTGTGATAAAAGGATGAATTGTTCCTAATGAGTAATTCATCCTTTTATCACATTGGTTTCCATCCAACTTCATCAAGGCATCATATCAATTTGTTATTTTGGTCGTCTGCTATAACTTCAAGAAATATTGTCTGATTTTGCTTCAAGAGATATCGTCTGCTATAGCTTTCAATTTGGACCAGAGAAATATTTCCATATAGGGGAATGGGTTAGAATACAGCCTGATACTGTTATGGCGAGGTTGTCATTGTTGTAAGAAACAAACCACTGATGTTTGAAGTAGACACTATCCATTAAAGATTGTGTAGAAAGTTTTGGGATGAAAGTGGAAAAAGTCACTTCTTGGTTGGCAGTTGACAGCATTAAAAGTTATTATGACATAAGAAAATAAAAGAAATTGTGTAAATGATATGTTTCACTCTTTCTCCTGAAGGTTTTTGGATCAACTTGGCAATCACTTAATGACATCAGTTGCTATCTCTCATAAACAAATAAAGGACGAATAAATGTATCTGTAAAAAATCTGCTATTGTTTGTGACAACATAAACTGTTATTAATCAGGATTGGTCACTTGTTTCGTGTTAGGCGTATTGAATATTCGTGTATATTTGTTCAAAAGCAGGGTTCTCCCGAGGACACGTTGATGTGGTGGATTGGATCAAGGTCCATCTTTTACCTTTAGAAATAAACTTCTAAGAAAGGTCCAAATTTGACACACTCCCTTGTACAGAACAGTGTGGATCATCGAAATAGAAAGTAGTAGCAGCTTACAGTTTAACCCTACACCAAATTATAGACTGTCCCAAATTGAAGAAGAGTTTGCAGACGACATTTCAAAATACGATGAAATTGAAAAATAACCATCTTTTGATAGGGGAAAAGGCATTGTGGGAAAAGGAAAAATTGCTTGTCTCGAGCAATCTGTCCTTTTCCAACAATGTTATCTAGAGCTGTCTGCAACAAACTGGTCAATTGTAGTTGTTGTTTGGGAATTGGTTAGAAGCATGAAATATGCCGATTTCTTCATTTCTTTGCAAGAAATGTTAGAATTAAAGAATATGTGATTTATCTAATGCTTGACTATTTTCACAATATTTTGATATTTCCACGGGAGCATCTTGTGTTATTGGGGAGAACTCTTGATGAATGTGTACTGGTAATGGGTTTTTATTTATCAAATACTCTAGTCTAGTAGGTGTAGAAATATTCATATTCATACTCATACTTGAAAAGCCTGTCAATTACTACATTTACCACTCTCCAAACTTTTTCTCATACAAATGCTTCAACATGCATTCATATTGGAAGATATTTGAAAACATGGTGGCAGAAGGAAAAATTTGCTCCTTTTTGTCACAAAGGTTTCATTGTAGATCAGTTGTTCATCAAGTTTCGCTTGGATTTCCGTCATCCATTTTTATTCTTCTGCTGTAAATAAATTGCAACAAGGACAGTGTTAATCTAGTGAATTGGGATGATCTTTTGATGTATGATTTTTGTATGTCTGAATGCTTTAAGACCACAGACATTGTTTGGGTGGGTAATAAATAGTTTGTTGATTTAGACAGATTTGTACTGTATGTAAATAAACTGTTTGTTGGGTGAAAGGTAATAAGATAGATCAGTGTTGAGATGCTGTGAAATGATAAACATGACAGACAGAACATCATATCATTTAAATTACTGATTTCGTACCAAAAATCACATCTTTGACTAATAGGAACGTCTTTCTTCTATAGAAATAAATAAAAAAAATATTGTTGGATTGTTGAATATTGCTCATATGAGGAATCTATCCTTTTTTAACAATATTTTTAACATTTATTTCCAGTATGTCGTCAGATGAAGAGTTTGTTAATGGGTGTACTTATACATGTTTCACATTTAGTTACTGTACATATCACCATTTCTATTGTACATGTACATCTTAGAAAATCAACTCTGTAGGAGCGATAGTAGGCCAACTGAAGTGTTCTATATATGACATTATAATAAATCCTTTATAGCTTACTTCACTTCAATTGCTTCATGTTTTATGATGGATTTGTTATCATAGTCATGTATTTGACCCTAGAGATCATAAAGTATGCTAACTGTTTAGAATTGAAAACATCTCGTACTTTACTCAATGCTGTAACAAAAAAAGAAATATTTGGAGATATGGTTTACCACTTTTTCCACAATGTTTTTATAAGAGTTGGTGGACAAGACAATATAAAAGATAAAATGTCTTCAAATTTTTCTGTCATTTGGTATTGTTAAATGAGACAATGGCTTATTTCTGGAATAGTCTTATTATGATAGCTGATAATCTCATGGTATCATCTCAAATTACTTACAGATCACTCAAACATTGATATCAAGGGTTCAATGCAATGCTATAGTAAGTGCTTCATAAACATGAAGCACTTACTATAGTATTGCAATGAACCCTTGATATGGTAAATCGCACCATTCAAAACTCAATGATGACACTCAGTAATTGTGACTCTTTTTGGAAATGAAGAAATCGTAAAAGTTATTCGTTCACGTTTTTTTCTTGTCAAATGTTTAAGAAAGCATTGTTGTAAAAGAGAGCTAACTCAGAGCAGTTTTGTTCATTCATTAGTCTGTCAATGTTGATTAAACAATATAAGAACTGTGTAGAAGTAAGCAGTCCCCCTTTAGTCTAGTAGATTTGTCAATCGGAATGTGTTCAAGCTCAAACAAGGAGCTGGGTACCATTGTACTAAACAGTTTACGCTTAAAATTTGCGTAAGTCTAAAACAACAATTCCTCTCATTTCGATATAGGGCGAAGCAATAAGGCAAAGTCACACGTCATTGGAAGCATCTCTCCGAGACACTTACATTGACGTGTCACATTGCAATTTTGTACTTTCATTGAAGATACTATCCATGTGAATCAGTTATGACTTACGCAACTATTTTCCTTAAATTGTTTAGTAAAACGGTACCCTGGTGTGTCATTAAATGCCTTTTCCCCACATTTGTATTTTGTGTATATTTTGTTGTAATTAATACAGGGAAATAAAGTTTTTTTTGAAAACCCAAGTCTGTATCTTTTTTGAAAACCCAAGTTTGTATTTATTTTTCAGAACAAAAGTTTGTTACAGATTTCTTACCCAGACCTAGCCTGAATGATCCAGCCATAGATATTTCATATTACAGTTACAGCTTGGATCATCTGCATTAACCCAGACCAAACCTCTCACCATTGTTTCATGTTGATTGATTTCCCCCCATTTTGGGTCATATCACTGTAGTAAGGGTCTCGATTGAGAGGGTAGTGTTAAATCTATAAGCGGGTGGGATAGCTCAGTTGGTAGAGTGTTCGCATGGTTTGCGGAGGACTCAAACCCAGGACCTCCGCAAACCGTGTGAACACTCTACCGACTGAGCTTTCTGGCATACTTACACATTTAACAACTACATCACCTTATCAGTCAATAGGGAGTGTTTCGGCCTCAAAGGTCCCAAGATTTTTTATTTCGTTAAGTTTCAAAATCCTGTGAACAACTTTTTTTTTTGGTGACTGAGATGACCAACACGTTTTGGATAGAGGAAGACAGCTATCTTAATTGCCCATCTGGTTGGTCAAAACAGAGATATAGAGAATAGATGGTTGGTGTCGTGAATCGGAAATGTTATCGGGCAAGGTTTAAGAATATTATCCGGTGAGCCGAAGGCGAAACGGATAATATTCCGATGCCGAGCCCGATAACTTTTCCAATTCAAAGACACCAACTTTATATTCTATTTATCCTGTTACCTTAATGTATTCTTTCAAACAAACAAGATGTAAATAAAACACGAGAAAAAAGGACAAAATAAGTAGAGAATGATGTAAACATGACGTGATGTCGTTCTTATGACGTCATGATTTGTCACGTGCATGTGATATATGGTTAGTGCTGGATATCACAAATGTTATACGGCACCTAGTTATCGGTCCCAAAATGACACTAGTGACAGGACAAATCATCATAAGTTACCATTGTGTTAGCGGTGATTCAACTTGTCTTAATTAAAACTCATCTGGAGATAACCCAAAATGTCGAAAAGTAAAGATCTTACTAGTCGTGCATTAAACCCTCTTGACCCTTATAGTGCTGGAACCAACTTCATACTTATGCAAACTATTGGCAGCTGGCCTGTGATCTAATCTGTTTGCTACTCTGAGTATCTTTTCTCATCAAAATTAAGCAGATATTTAAGGTTTGGGATAGCAGACAACACAAACATCTAGTTTTAGAAAATTACCCAAGGGTTTAAGCAGGTCAGTGGAGGGACCATTTATATCAACTGTGTTGTTCATCCATCTTTAGTTGAGAACCTTAGTTAATTTCAGCCATTGGTGTGACCAGACCATTTTGAAACTTCAATGCTATTTAAGTCATGTTGATGGGGCTGATGTATTTATTTGTATGGGTTTTCACATCACATCAACATTATTTCAGTTATGTAACTATGCCCAACTCTTAATGATGGAGGAAGACTCTATACATGTACTCAACTACCCATACCCGGCTTGTAAAGTAGAACCATCGGCATTCTGATTATCAGTCGATTGTCACTCATGAAAATCCAAATGCCGTCAACTGGAATTGAACTTGAGCGGAGAGGGTGGCCATGCGATTACAAGTATTGTACTGTAATCACTGGGAGGCTCCCTATGGAATGATTACTTGAAAAGCCAAAAACTAACAGCTTTTATGCCTATTTTGGTGACTCTGTATGCCTTTGTAAAATCATCATTCACTATTAGAAAACAGGTAAACGGAAGGAGTATTTGTTCATCTGTAGGGAAGCAGGTTTTATATGCAAATTATCTTAACCCTTTCCCAAACAACAAATTTTCGACTGTCCCAAATTGAAAGGGTTTGCAGACGACTTTTCAAAAAGGTGATGCAATTGAAAAATATTCTTCAGATAGAGCAGAAAACTAACTGGGAAAAGGAAAAATTGCTCAATACGAGCAATTTCTCCTTTTCCCACAATGTTTTCTAAAGTTGTCTGCAACAAACTTGTCAAATGACATTATTGTTTGGTAATGGGTTGACTGAAGTGGGGTATATAACATAAAACAAACTCTTATTTTTTTTTAGAAAAGATAGAATTTAATGAGTATTATAGCTGACATGAAAATGACCTGAACCAGAAAGTAAGTTTGCTGTCCATAGATATCACAGTTGAATCATTAAACATTAGATAATCTGGTCCCTCTTTAGAGCTTTAACATACAAAATGTATAAAGTTTATAATTTGGCATTAATATTCAGAGTAGTCACCCAATTGTAAAATTAATAATGCTCTACACTTTCTCATTTTGTCACAATGGTTCCAACAACCATTGTGACAAAATGAGTCATTGTTGAGCCTAAGCAATTCCCTAGTTATGAAGAAATATGAGACCTTTTATTTATTACAATCTTAGTTTACATTGATTGTATGTTGGTTTATTTAATAGCATCTCATCGAATGGCAACAATTAAGCATGATGTTATAAAATGATCTTGTCATAAAATATAGATTAAGCAACATGGGTGATTGATATTTGACTCAACCAATTTTTGACAAAGTTAAAGAAAATTCTATAATCTGACATTTGATAAATTCTCTAGAACCATGATTCCTTGGGTCCATTTATAGTTAGATCTTTGACCCAGTTTTCATCTTGAAGACTATTTTGTTAATATAATAAGGGAAGATTTCTTTATCAATTTGTTAATGACACATTAAAACCACACATGATATGCTTAATTGAAAAGATAAAGTGTTTTATATATGAAAAGCTTGAAAAATCTGATGCATAGAAAAAAATATATTTCCAAAAATTCATCAAAATGGTCATAAAATTGACTATGTACAATGAGTCAACTGTTTGATCTATCAATAATCATATCATTTGTAACAAAACCAGCAGCATCTTACACCATTATAAAACCCAACTATGATTATCATTGTAAAATTGTCCTTTACACTATAACAATAACTTAAAGAAATAAAGAGTTTTGTAATGTGATCATGTCTACATCTGGAAACAAAAATGATGTTTTGATTTGGAAAAAAAGTATAACAGTCAACTTGGAATGTTTAGATCTCATGACACTTCGGTCTAAGATACCTCACTTTAACACATCAACAGAGGAATTCGGAGACCCCTGTGACAAAAGTAAGAAACTGCTTTAAAAAAAATTGTGTAAAAGAGATTGTGTTGAATTAAGTAAGACATAGACCAAAATATTTGGTGATCTGCAAAGATTTAATCTGAGTACTATGGGTATAATTGAAAATGTACATATAAACAAATAACACTACATGTATGACAGTTTAACCTTTCAAAGTGCTTTTTGCCAAGAAAGCAGTTAAGGGTAATAAAAGCAAAAACAAAAAAGGTGTACATAAATGTTCTGTAAATCAAATGGCAAATGATGTAAGGTGACTTTTGATATGTATCTTCCTATTTCAGTACAAGTTTTTGTGGGTCACATATTCAATTTCTCTCTTTTATCTTTTTGTCCATGTTTCTTTGAATGAAAATTTCTTAAAGTGAAGTTCCTTCATAAGTTCTTTCGTTGGTTTATTGAAATTTTCCAATTTGATTTTTCTCTAAAGTGGGTTTGTAGAGGAATTCTGAACAGGTGACCTTGTTTAGGTTGAAGGTGACCTTGTTGAAGTTTGGTTTGTGGAAGAACCATGAACAGTTGACCTTGCTGAGGTTGAAGGTGACCTTGTTGAAGTTTGGTTTGAGGAAGAATCCTGAACAGTTGACCTTGCTGAGGTTGAAGATGACCTTGTTGAATTTGAAGGTCGGTTTGTAGAGGAACTTTGACCTGATGATGTAGGTCTGGTTGTTGAAGTGCTGTAGTTTCCATTTTCTTCATGAACTGAAAAACAAAAGGTATGTTATGTTTCATTAAATATATAAATGAAAGAACTCAAAATATTTGTACAATATGACAAGGAAAAATAATTTACTAAGCCACGAATTCACCAAATCTTGTTCAGTTAAACATATGAGAAGATAACCTAATTTGAACCTAGGCAAAGAACTCTTACTTAGCTGTACAATTACTTTACCTAAACAATTAGGACATTTTACCACTTTGTTTTCAGACTGCTCTGGAAAACAATGTGGGAAAAGGAGAAATTGCTCATTATGAGCAATTTCTCCTTTTCCCACAATGTTTTCTACTCTATCAGAAGATTATTTTCTAATTTCATCAATTTTGAAATGTCATCTACAAACTCTTTCAATTTGGGACTGTTGAAATTTGGTGTTTGGTAAAGGTTTAACAACATAGTAGACACTGCCTGTCAGCCAAACTAGAAAATAAATTCAGAGTGAAGGTCTCATTGACCCTTTATCTGATGACCTAAATATCAATTAACATTATCAACTCTATGAGAAAATCCATCAAAGGAATTTAGCTCCTAACACCTTTTTTCAAGCAAGATGATTGTAAACCTGACATCTTAAAGTGAACATTATGGTCATAATTTATTCTGTTGCTTTCAATTAGGAATAGTCCCATAAACCCAATCAATGGACTTGGATAAGCAGTGTGTTGCAGGTGTTTTGAATTTTAAAAAACTTTAATAAACATAAGGTGTCATTCCCCTGAGATGAAAGTGTTCAAAGACTTTATTAAATAAATTCCTTACCGGGGTCCATACAGACGTATCCACAGTTATTAAAACAGCATTTCTTGGCATCTGTACAGTTTGAATCGTTATCGCAACTATGCAGACAAATTCCAGGTATATCAGCAGGGATTTCTGGACAAAAACCTTCCTTTTCATAGTCGGAACCTTTAAAGAAATGTAAAAGTAAAAATGAATTGCAGATAATGAATATCCTATGTGATATAATCTCCAATCTAATCTGTTCTTATTGATGAAGTTATTTCTATCTTTTACATAGAGTATTGTAGGTTATTGTGCCAAGCCTGTTTCTTTTCGAAAGTCCATAATCAGTTATCCAGCATAGTGATTATGTATCCAGGAAGCAAAATTGAGAGAAATTGATTAAATAGATAGAGACTGTCATATACAATGTAATATAAAACAGATAAAACTCAATAATGACAGAACTTGGGAGTAGAGAAGTGTTCTTAACCAAGGCTCTTTAATCTACACTCCCTTTTTATAATAACCCTCTGTCTGATTTAAAATAACCATATCTATTAGCATGTGTTCAAAAGAAACACAAATTTAATTATTTTTAAAGACTTCATTTTTAAAGACAGTCTCTTCTAATTGAAAGAAAATAACTCTTTTGCTGCAGTTCTCGCCGTTTGGCGAGCACTCGGAAGAATGCAGATCTCACCTATCAGTGATACAGTACCCTGTCATGTACTGATAGGATAAAGATAAAAGACAATATAAGTAAAGATCCACCAAGATAAGTGAAACACAGAGTGTAATATGTGGTCTTTCAGATAGTACTGATGGATATATGGGACAATGCTGTGACAATGTTTAAACCTACTAGTTTCCAGATTGATTTCCTTTTACACAGTGTATAAATGAAAATGAACCATTATAAATGTGGCACTGAGTAGTCCATTCTGCGAGCAAATCAACAGAGAAAGAGTTTAACCCTTTCCCAAACAATAAAAACATTTGACCACTTTGTTGTAGACAACTTTAAAAAACATTGTGGGAAAAGGACAAATTGCTCGTAACGAGCAATTTTCCCTTTTCCCACAAAGTTTTCTGCCCTATAAGAAGATTATTTTTCAGTTTCATCACATTTTGATATGTCCTCTGCAAACTCTTTCAATTTTGGACAGTCGAAAACTTGCTGTTTGGTAAAGAGTTAAGGTTGTAAGGACTATATCTAAACAGTGAAACATTTACCTGGGTAAGCATCTTTTCCAACAACCACCTCATATGAAGCGCCTATTACGCTGAATCCCTCTCTTAGTCCAGAGGCAACCATTTCATCATCAATACGCACAGCCTGGAGAATATCATAAAAAGTGTTACTAACATTTCTGTATGTGATTTCTGTCATTTGAGGACCAAGTCCTATTTATAAACCAAAGGTGGCTTTACATCCAGATCAAAATATATGATTTGACATCTACACAGAATAAAGGCAACACTGGCCATTTGCAAATGTCGAAGATTATCTGTTAATCAATATCTATGTAAATGTTAAAAACAATAAAACTTTAATTACTTAGCTGAATAAAAACCTTTTTTTCTTCATAACACTTCTTGTTCTCAACACTTTCTCTAATGGGCATACGACTTCTGTAGATTTTGTACTCTAAACACTTATTAATTTAGAAATAGCCTGCATCTAATGATGCCTCAATTTATCACTAATTTTCATGTTTAAGAACAATGATGTGTATTCTCTTCTGGGCAAGAAGTTATTTAATGTTGCAAGTATGGCAAGGGCTTGGACAGAAAATGTAGCAAGTCCTTATCCCTTTCCTAAACAATAATGACATTTGACCACTTTGTTGCAGACAACTTTAGAAAACATTGTGGGAAAAGGAGTAATTGCTCATAACAAGCAATTTCTCCTTTTCCCATAATGTTTTCTGCGCTATCAGAAGATTATTTTCCAAATTCTTCACATTTTGAAATGTCGTCTGCAACTTTTTTCAATTTGGGAGAGTCGAAAATTTGTTGTTTGGGAAAGGGTTAAATTAAAGCAAAATAATCTTTATGGTATTGCTCTAGGTCCATCATTTATCACGACAGTTGCTTTTCAATTCATTGGTCATACTGCACCACTCATTAAGATAGTTTGCATATAAAACCTGCTTCCCTACATTGGAATTGTGACTTTACCATTAACTTCAAAGAAAAAGCAGATAAAAATTTAGAAACCATACAAACTACCGTTTTATTTACAGATTTAGGTAATAGAAAACAATGTGACAAAAAGATAAATGTATTGTTACGAGAAAATTCTAATTTAATCACAGTGCTTTCTGAAACATTCAGTAGCAAGCTTGGTGTATCTTGTACAAATTTAGGAAATGGCAGTATCAATTTTCTCAGTACTTTATGATTAAGTATTTGAAAATGTGTGATAATGATTATTATGGTTGACAAGGCTTAACAAAACTCACCATGCCATCTACTTCAACCTGATCTGAGTTGAAAACAATTCCAACAAACGCAATGACAGATCCTTCCCTGAAGAAGAAGGTAAAAAAAGATATCACAATATTTGTTATGACATACATCTATAAAACAATAAAAAACAATTATACATTCAAGTATTGAATGTTATTCTTTTACATCATGACAGTTACGAATTATTAGCAGTGAAATTACCAAATGTAAAATTGTCCATGTCATAAATGCATCTGATAATAGCCACAATTTTCTCAAATCCTTACAAAATAGAATTCTATATTATCCAAACCATTTCAAATTGTGCATAACCCTTTCCCAAACAACAAATTCTGACTGTCCTAAATTGAAAGAGTTTGCAGACGACATTTAAAAATGTCATGAAATTGAAAAATATTCTTCAGAAAGAGCAGAAAACCTTGTGGGAAAAGGAAAAATTGTTCGTTACGAGAAATTTCTCCTTTTCTCACAATGTTTTCTAAAGTCGTCTGCAACAAAGTAGTCAAATGTCGTTATTGTTTGGGAAAGGCATAAGCAAAAGGGCACTCATACTACGCCCATCTCATTTTCTTCCTAAGCGGAATCTAAATGGTAGGCATTGGTAGAAATTAAAGTCCTTTTTTAGAAAGTATATCACGATAATTGGAAATTCTAAGTACAAAAAATGAAAAGAAATATTAAAAGCAAACCATAAGAAAGTGTGTTTGATGTTCCAAAGCGTATTAGGGTAGTGATGAAATAATCTGTTTCAGAGATGTCAAGTTACTTGTAAAACTTCAGGTAGATAGTCCACCAAACAAGGCGAGAGTGTATAACCCTTTACCAAATAATGATGACATTTGACCACTTTGTTGCAGACGGCGTTAGAAAACATTGTGGGAAAAGGAGAAATTGCTCGTAACGAGCAATTTTTCCTTTTCCCACAATGTTTTCTGTTCTATCAAAAGATTATTTTCCAATCTCATCACATTTTGAAATGTCGTCTGCAAACTCTTCCAATTTGGGACAGCCGAAAATTAGTTGTTTGGGAAAGGGTTAACACTCAGGTGGGGAGGTTATCTCTATACTTACTCAAATGAAAGGACATTGGTTCTCTCATATACACCAGCCAAAACAGTCTTCTGCGTAGCATTATGTATCTGTAGAGAAAAAAGTGAGTATCATTCAAAGCTAATTTAAGGTCATCAAAATGAACAACTGAAAAAACATGATTTGTAGGTAAATTTGCGCTGTTTTAATCAAAAGTCTTGTTGGGCAAAACACTTTTTTTTTTCAGATACAAATCTTTTGTCTAAAAGCATGTTTACTCAGTTCTGAAAACAACCCTTTGGATCTTAAAGAAACAAAAGGGATTTCAATCATAGGTGTAGTAGATATTTAAAACAAATTTAAAAGTACCTAATCAGATTCTAACAAAGCTTTATCCTCTGAATAGCCAAAATGTGAAATATTTGTTTTGAAAGAATGAATAAATGGTGTTTTATGGCGCAATGGTATCTAAATATTTGTATTTGGTGAGGCCCACAGATAAAGATTACATGTAGAGGTGGGGTGGACACTCACTAATTGGTTTATTTATTCATTTGGGGTTTTATATCACTTCCAACATTATTTCAGTTATGTTGCTATGCTAGATTCTTTATGATGGAAGAAGACCCCACTCCCCCCATACATCACCCATTACCAAACAATAACAACATTTGACAACTTTGTTGCAGATGACTATGAAAAACATTGTGCGAAAAGAAAAAATTGCTCTTTACAAGCAATTTCTCCTTTTCCCACAATGTTTTCTACCCTTTCAGAAGATTATTTTTCAATTTCATCACATTAAAATGTTGTCTGCAAACCCTTTCAATTTGGGAGAGTCGAAATTTTGGCGTTTGGTAAAGGGTTAACTGCCCATAAAGGCTGGTCAAGCTAGGTAGATTTCTCTATTCATTCTGGTTCTTCTAGGTATCAACAAGTAACTGATACTTACATCTTGAGAAATGGCTTCTGAATATTGTCTGTACATCTCTGAGGTGGGGTTACGCAAACTTTCTGAGAAAGTTAAATCTCTTCGGGTTAATTTCACGTTGACTGTCTTCGAAACTAAAAGTAAATGTAAATAATTTTGAGATTGAGATATTTGATTTAAATTCCATTCAAAGTAAAACACATTTCTTGACCTAGGTTTTAAAGGGAAAGCTCACAGATTGAAGTGCCAATTCTCATTCAATAAAAAAAAATCCTATACAGATTAAATAACAACACATACTTATATAGTTACATAAAACTAGATTATTGAAACAATGTTTATTTTCTGTCCTGAAAAATCATCAAAACGGGTATGAGACAATAGAAACCTCTAATCAGGTGGTGTTACCAAGATAAGAATGAGATAAATCCCGCATCCATTTACAAATTAAAACAGGGAAACGCCCACCATCTATGGGATAATCCCTTTACGTTAACCCATTCCCAAACAATAACAACATTTGACCACTTTGTTGCAGATGACTTTAGATAACATTGTGGGAAAAGGAGAAATTGATCGTAACAAGCAATTTTTCCTTTTCCCACAATGTTTTCTACCCTATCAGAAGATTATTTCCCAATTTCATCGCATTTTGAAATGTAGTCTGCAAACTCTTTCAATTTGGGATAGTCGAAAAATTGTGGTTTGGGAAAGGGTTAAAGAAGCAGCAATTAAATGTATATCAAAATTGCACATTCACATCAATTATTCTCTATCTTTTGTCATAAATTTGGATTACCTTCATTGGTCTTTTTCATTCATTTTTGCTGCAGATGAATGTAATATACTTCCATAGAATATAAGGTTCATATTTGTACACAGAAACTTTATATTTCTTTTCGTGTTCGTACAATCTGTATTTAAAATCAATAAGAGAATTGAAAAGTGCATCAATGAAAGCAAAGAATCTCCAAACCATGTGAGCTCAAGTTCTAAATCCTGAAAGGACAATTTTGCAACCTCATGCCACAGGAACAAAAAGTATCAAAATCCAGGAAATCAAGAATAATCCTTACAACCTTTACTTGAGCAATAATACAAACCTTTTAGGACACTTACCTCTGCATATATCTGGGTGTTGAACGCGATATCCGTACAGCTCAAACAAAGTATCTTTGATTGTGTCAGGGGATATAAGGCTGTCGTCACAAACATACTGCATAGGGATGGCATCAACACAGGTCCAGAACCTGAAGTCATAAACAAGGATTCTTAACTCCTAGCTCCATTGAATGTCATTTTGAAAGACTTGCAGCAAAAGACTTAACCCTTTACCAAATGCCAAATTTCCAGCTGTCCCAAATTGAAAGAGTGAGCATGAGGACATTTCAAAATGTATTGAAATTGAAAATTAATGTTCTGATAGACCAGTATACATTGTGGGAAAAGTAGGTATTGCTCTTTAAGAATAAATTTTTGTGTCATCTGCTTTCCAAAACCTTTAATATCTGCTTAATTTTGATGAGGAAAGATACACACAAAGTACACAGGCCAGCCGCCAGTTTACTTGGCAGTTGGCCTGGATCTAAACTGTTTGCATAAGCATAAAGTCGGTTCAAGCAATATATAATTGAAAACTGCAGATGACATTTCAAAGTTTGATGAAATAGGAAAATAATCTTCTGATAGACCAGTAAACATTGTGGGAAAAGGAGAAATTGCTCGTCTTCCAGAGTCATCTAAAACAAAGTGGTTAAATGTGGTTATGATTTGATAATGGGTTAGGAAGAAAGTAACTTACTGGCACTGATCATATAGGAGTTGAGAGCAGGAGAGCACGGCTAAAATATCCAACACATCACAGATATCGCCTTCTACATCTGCAAAAACAAAATATTTCAATCTAATTTCTCTTCGGATTCTAGAACTTACATAACTTTACTGTAAATGAACACTATTCTGGATTTGAAACCAATTAATACGATTAAATTGGTTAACCTTTGACTCCATTTGTACACAATATTATACCTGTAATTGAGCTTGAAATACATGACATGACACCTTCATATAAAGGTAAAATATGTTGCGAGCCCATGACTTGCAACTTCATATTGGAAAATGAGATGAATAAAGATCATACATAAAGAGCTTCAGGCCTGCTAATGAGGGGCACACATACAATGTACAATCAGGGATCAAGAAATCTCCAAATCCCAATCCGTCCGAGAAGCGGCAGAAAACCCTTCATATCTCTGAATTAGTCATGTGATTCTGGAGGTATTGTTAGGTGCGTCGAGTGTCATATCCGTCTATCATCAGGATTGATTTATTCATCAAATCTCAACTTGTAATCAGTCCAAAACCGACAAAACCAGCATTTTCCTGATCCCGGCATACACTATGTTCTGAGAGAATAGCAAAACTGACCTCTACATTGCTGCACTGTCACTGTTAGATTCAGATACCCTCTCGTACTCATACTGTAATCTTCTATCATATCACGTGTACACAGGTTGGTACTCTCCTCATAGCATGTTGTCTGTGAATTTGTCAAAGCCTCTATTAATCTGCAGAGAGAAACAAAAAATATTAAAGTTGAACCATTTCCATTTAAAACAATACTTAAAATGACACAAATATGTTAGTGGATACCATTGAATTGCTTATTGAAGTAGAACTTGTTCTATATGAACAAATATTGGCTCATAAACAAGCTGTTTGAACTGCTTGTAAAAGATTTAACCGATTACCAATCAACAACGACATTTGACCAGTTTGTTGCAGACCACTTTGGAAAACATTGTGGGAAAAGGAGGAATTGTTCTTAATGATCAATTTCTCCATTTCCTACTATGTTTCCTGCCCTATTAGATAATTGTTTTTCAGTTTCATCACATTTTGAAATGTCGTCTGCAAACTCTTTGAATTTGGGACAGTCGAAAAAATGTGCGTTTGGTAAAGTGTTAAACCTATAACGACATGAGCTACAAGTCTGAAGCAGTCATTTCTGACATAACCAGGGAACAACTATCGTACAGAGTATGTTCACTAAGTGTTAATGAATATATAAAATATTTTTTCGTCTCAATGTAAGAGTTCAAATATAAGCTGTTTATGAATATATAAAATGTTTTCTCTTTTCAATGTAAAAGTTCAAATATAAGCAGATTAAATTTTCAATTATCCCAAATGACATTCTTCTCAGACAAATCCATATTTGATGACTAACAGTTAAAGTTGGTGGTTAAAAAAATACTTTTTCTTTTTTTAATTATTTTACTTCCATCCATTGCATGCATGTTGAATCTATCTTCGTTGGCATTGTTTACCAAAAGGTATCAGTCACAGATATTTGTTCTCTATAATTTGATGCATGTTGGAAGATTTAAATGAAGGGCAAAACAAAAGGTAAAAGATAAAGTAAGTCACAAACTAAAACACCCAGTCACCAATATTAACGGCTTAATTACAGCGAAAAAGATTATGTCAATTGCATTGATGTCAGATTGCCAAACAATAGGGACATTTTATCATTTTATCCTAGACGACTATGGAAAACAATGTGAGAAAGGAAGAAATTGCTTGTGACAAGCAATTTCTCCTTTTCCAACAATGTCTTCTAACCTATCAGAAGTTTATTTTCCAATTTCATCACATTTTCCTTTTCCCACAATGTTTTTTTAAAGTCATCTGCAACAAAGTGGTCAAATGTTGTTATTGTTTGGGAAAGGGTTAAACAAAGAACTACTTACATGCAGTTTTCTTGTACGGTAAGATTCAACCTTGCCAAGTAATAAAGCGAGTAAGCGCTGCAAGTTGAGGCGACCATTTGCATTTCACCAATGCACTTTTGCAGATCTAGAATAGTGTGAAAAGACATGATATAAATTATAGAGTATATTGCTTGTTTGACATGGATCTATGCAATTTTGATGAAAAGTAAATCTCATCATTCTCAAAGACGAATAATTCACAGTGAGAATTATGAAAATACCTGGTTCCCTGTTTCTTGCCCCTATGTGAAGTAGAATGTAATCTTGACTTCACTTCAAATTTTCTCATATGTGAACAAGCCACTTTAACCCTTTACCAAACGCCAATCTTTGACTGTCCCAAGTTGAAAGAGATTGCAGAAAACATTTAAAATGTGATGAAATTGAAAATAATCTTCTGATAGGGCAAATAACATTGTGGGAAACAGATATATTGCTCGGTAAGAGCAATTTGTTCTTTTCCCACAATATTTTCAAGAGTCGTCTGCAACAAACTGCTCAGATGGTGTTATTGTTTGGTAATGGGTTAAAAGACAATTTTATCAAACCCTTATTCCATACTTCCTCACTGGAATTAACATGCGCCAAAATATTAAAGAAACCACAGCGATAAAAGGAGAAAGTGCAAGTGACAAACAATTTTTACTGCTGTCTCCATATTTCCTATTCATCACCTCTTGAAAAAACAGATATTTAGGCTATTTACTATTCAGTAATTGTCTGCAATTGATTTTCATTTCAATCTGTCACAAATTCCCACATAGGTGAACAGTTTATATCAACAGAAGCACAAGTCAACTCACCGAAGCAATACTGATAGTCAAAATCTGGATCAATAGCTGTCATGAACGTGCTGTGAGATGAAACTGCATTATGGATGAAGTTTTCAGGAACATTTTCACAATCTTTTAAAAGCTCTCTCCCTGTGCTGTTAAAACACCCTTGGTAACCCCTGAAAAGAAAAAAATAACCATGTAAAGACATGAAATGCTGGATAAATACCCCACTCAATAACACCACACTTTTCCACATCTACCGTAAAAGATTTAACCCTTAGAATGCTGGGTAATTTTCTAAAAATAGATTTTTGTGACTTCTGCTTTCAAACACCTTAAATTTCTGCTTAATTTTGATGAGGAAAGATACTCAGAGTAGCAAACAGGTTAGATCACAGGCCAGCCGGCAATTTACTGGCCTGGATCTAATTTGTTTGCAAAGCATGAAGTTGGTTCCGGCACTATAAGGGTTAAGAAAAAATCCTGACAAGAAGAAAACTTATTGATGATGAGCAATTTTTCCTTTTGTCAAACAATTTTCGACCCATGATAATAATAAGCTGTTTCCTAATCTTGCTATTTATTGTTCCTATTGCTGCTGCTTTCAACTTTTTTTTATGGTGTTTAATGCCATGTCGACACTTTTTTCAGTAACGTTATGGCTTTCCTGGATCCACTAGTACTAGGCTAGGGCTCTGAAGTGACTTGCCAAAACTCACTCCCACAAAGCCAGGTGTTGGTGGGGCTTGAACCTAGGACCCCCCAATTCTAAGTCTGCAACCTTAACCATTGGGCCATGCAGGACCCTCAAAATGTTTTCGACCCAATCTAATGAAAAACTGTTTCATGTTCTTACTATCTAAAGTTTCTATTACTGTTGATTTCAATTTGGATAAGTCACAACTTCCTATTTAGGAGAATCCATTAGTCAGGATTGTTATATGTCTATAATGAAATTATTGTTAGATTGTAATTGATGAAAAGTGACAGGCTCTAATACCTACTATCATCAACCAAGAAATTGTGATTCCCTTTCATACAACAATTCCTTATCCATTTCCAAATAAATTTTCAATTACAAATGCTGTTAAGAACACATTGTTGGCTGAAAATGATAATTGATAGTTAATTGGATTGTAAACGACTACAAAGATCTCTTATTAACCCTTTCCCAAACAATAATGACATTTGACCACTTTGTTGCAGACAACTTTAGAAAACATTGTGGGAAAAGGAGAAATTGCTCGTAGCGAGCATTTTTTCCTTGTCCCACAACGTTTTTTGCTCTTTCTGCAGAATATTTTCCAATTTCATCACATTTTGTAATGTCGTCTGCAAACTCTTTCAATTTGGGACAGTCGAAAATTTGTAGTTTGGGAAAGGGTTAAGACAGTAAATGAGTAAAGGTAAGTTCTGTGTCAAGGACGAGGGACTTGAGAATGGCTGACCAGATTTCAATTCCCGATATCGAGGGTTCAATGCAAGACTATAGTAAGTGCTTCACAAATATGAAGCACTTACTATAGTCTTGCACTAAACCCTCGATATATGATAACTTTACAACTGCGAAGCATCATTAGGTGAGACACTTTATCATATCCTAGTACTATTAGATTTACAAGGAAGCTTTGATAAGTGAAACTTTCGCCCCATATGATTGAAACGTTGTTGAAAATGATGGTAAACCTCATGAAATGAAATAAAATAAAGATGTACATACAAGCAATATGATGATGTTGTTACTTCGGCCTCCTGGTTCTCCATTATTTGATTGAAATACCTCTTGACACCTGGGGTACATGCAGTCATGACACTCTCAACAAACTCATCCTCTTGAGGACACCCTGGATCAGTATTCTCCACTTCCAAGGGGAAAGCTGAAATAGATCAATTCATTTATCTATGTATATTGTTTCTACATCTCGTCAACATTACTTCAGTTATGTTGCGATGCCCGACTCTTAATGATGAAGGAAGACCTCATACTCAACTGACCATAAGGACTTGTCAAGCCGGATAGAACAATCGGCATATCGTAAGTCAGTCGCGAGACTACCTTTAAGAAAATCTATATCCCTTTCTTGGATTTGAATCACCATGTACAGGTGTAATGTGATTTCAAGCTTGGTACTCTCACCACCAGGTCACGGAGCCACCCCGAAAAAAATCTAACAACATTTGCTCATGATACATGAGGTCAACAACAAAACAACAAAATTCGTTATTTCGATATACTAGGCTGTTTGTTCACATCCTTACACAAGCACATTTTCTTGTTCTCATTGGAACAAGAGTTCAATGCAAGACTATATATAGTAAGTCTTTGTATGGTGTTTAACAGCGTATCAACAGTTTTTCAGTTATAAAACAGCTTTCCTTGATCCACCAGTTTTAGGCTAGCGCTCTACAGTGACTTGCCAAAGAGCAATCCAATGACAGCAGAGGCTCGAATCCAGGACCCCTAAGTTCTAAGTATGCCCCCTTTATCACTGGGCCACGCAGGACCCTTCATAGCCCCCTTTATCACTGGGCCATGCAGGACCCTTTATAGCCCCCTTTATCACTGGGCCACGCAGGACCCTTTATAGCCCTCTTTATCACTGGGCCACGCAGGACCCTTTATAGCCCCCTTTATCACTGGGCCACGCAGGACCCTTTATAGCCCCCTTTATCACTGGGCCACGCAGGACCCTTTATAGCCCTCTTTATCACTGGGCCAGGCAGGACCCTTTATAGCCCCCTTTATCACTGGGCCATGCAGGACCCTTTATATATAGTTAATCCTTTACAAATGTGAAGCACTTACAACAGAATTGTTCTGAGCCCTCGTCAAGGGGTAAAAAGCCAAACTGATCCATTATTACAAAAATTAGAATAATGATGTTAATCTAGAATTAAATTATGACATTCATTGTTAAGAGAACCCATCTGAAAGTGACAAAAAAATGAAAGAATGAGTTTAGCATTTAGGTCAGTGACATCCACATAACACATGTATAGTTGTAGATTTGTAGATATTTACACAGTGTGAAGGAATTAACACTTTGTGAACATAACAAAAGGAATTAACACATAATGGTTGTTACAAAAAGAAAAGAAACACATTGTGATTGTTACAAAAAGGAAATAAACACATTATGATGGTTAAACATTATGATCAATACAAAATGAATTAACATCCTATATTTATTACAAAAGGTAATAACACATCATGCTTATTACAAAAGGAACTAAGCTTTTATGTTCATTACAAAAGTAATGAACACATTTTGACCATTACAAATAATGTAACTAGAGAAGACCACATGTATTGTAGTTTATGTGTATAATGTAATGCTTGACATACTTACAGCTACAGTCATCAAATCTAATGGTAGGTCTATCCTCTCCAGTAAAAAGAATGCTTGATGCGATACCAAACTTCATATAAATATCAAGCATTGTTGCTAATGCAGGTATGGCCTCTTCTTCTTGTGTACAAATGGTCCCACTTGGCACAATGCATCGGGAAGCTCTCTCAAAGATACTACAATGAAATGGAATGTTCATGTTTCAATGAATTAAGGAACATAATTCTATTTTCAATCAAAGGATAAAAGAAAGTGTTAACATAAATTTAAATGCCTACTCTGTTAGTGTGCATCATTCACACAAGATGTGGGGAAATTGCATGATTTTAGTGTCATAACCCTTATAGTGCTGGAACCGACTTCATGCTCATGCAAATATGATAGATCCAGGCCTACCGCCAAGTAATTTTGCAGCTGGCCTGTGATCTAACCTGTTTGCTTCTCTGAGTATCTTTCCTCATCAAAACTATGCATATATTGAAGGTTTGGGAAAGCAGACAGCACAAAATCTTTTTTAGAAAATTACCCAGCAATCTAAAGGGTAAGTTATGTATCCAAATAACACAGTTTGACTAGAACAGTACAGATGAATTTTGATACCCCATCAAACGACATAAATCTTTTTCTCTCAATTTTATTTTTAAACAGAAAATTAAAAAGAATATATTGTTCTCTGTGAATTTTCATAACTGTTTGGCAATGTTCCCCATTTTGACAAATCACAACAACATCAAAGAAAGTGGTGAACTTTCTGTGTTTTTCCTTTTTTGAACCAATCAAAACTGGATTTTGTAGCATGAGAGCCTTAATGGATTTGGTTTTGTCCCTACCTGCACTTGAAAAGTTTTCCCTCACCCGAGGCACTCTGTATTGTATTGACGTCATCAACTGCAGATGCTAATCCTGCCAATGGCCAAATATGTTCAAGGCATTCCTCTACAGGTGTTTCCCAGACCTTTGTTGAACAAGTTGTGTAGTAACCTTAAACAAAACACAAACAGATTACAAATTATTCCCGATTATCCCACATTTAACTGTGTCATGACTATTCTATTCTGTTTATTTAATTAAACTCCATTTATGTGACACAGTCTGAAAAAGAGAAGAAAAAAATCAGTAGCTGTATTTGATGTTTTATCTTATACTTTTCTGGAAAATTCTTGTCGAACTGTTCCTATCTATGCATGTGTACATTTTGTAATGGCTATGAATTTATTTTTCGCTATCTTATGCTTAATAAAATTGAATTGATTTAAATTAAGAATGAGAATTTCGAACCCTTACTCCATAATACCACACTTAGAATCACCTACAGCATTCAACTTGAAGAAACCATAGTGACTAAAAGAGAACAAGAAATTTCTCCGTTCAGCAAAATCAATTTTACCAAGGATACTTGAGGTTTTACGAAAATTACGCTGGCAATTCTTGGCTGACCTCTTTTAATCGCTTATTGTAAACAAACCATATCGTCATATCTCTTCAAAAAGCATCATATGAAAATGTTACAGAATCAGCTACTCTTTAAATGGGAATTAAACATATTTCTATGTTAATTGTCAACTCTAGAATTGACTCAATTTTACTGTAACTGTGGGCAAGTATTACTTTGATAGAACTTATCAACTTACCTTGGCATGTGTCTAACGGTACAGAGAATTTGACTGACCGCACATCCTCAATGGCCATTAAACTTCTCACATTCTCCATGGTACACATTACACTCTTGTCCTTCACATTATTGAGTTGGTCCAACAAGCATGGCCGTATACCAACTTCAACACTGAAAGTAAAGACAAACAAACCATTGCATAAATACATTTTTACAGTCTATTACTTGGAATATAGGGGGTGTATTGGAATAGCCAGAATTTGGATTAGACCAATGTGTTTTATATGGAAATAAGAAGGATTAAAATCAGAACCTGGACGCTAATTTGGATAATGTGTGTTGAAATAAGTGGGCCTTGACTGTTCTTTACCATGTTACTCTATTCTGGAGTCTTTACCATCATGGATACAGTTACTGTTTGTTTTTGTTTTTTCTAAAGATAACAGCCAATTGTAAAATATTGTGACAAAAAAACAAAAAAGGATTTGCTCAACATAATTATTTTCTTCAGGTCAAAATTATTGCAAACATTACTAATCCATCATTTCAAGTGTATTCTCCATGATCGACTTTGGTTTTTCCTTCTGCAAAGTACAGTGAACCTTCACTTAAAATGTATAATATACTAAAACGCTCCTACTTACATGCATTGTTCTTCCTCATTAAGAATACTGAAATCAATGTCAAAACATTCGTATTCCAGTAAACGTTGTGCTAGTTCACTACTATCACATCTTTCTCCAATTGATTGTGGAAGCAGACTTTGGAGTTGGGCTATACGGTCTTGCCCATCTTCAGCTGTAAGAGAGAAAATATATCAACTTATTCCATAGACCAAGGAAACAACCAAAGGCATTTCCATCGTATATTTCATTACGAAAGTGTTGCTTAACCCTTTCCCAAACACCAAGTTTTCAACTGTCCCTAATTGATTGAGTTTGCAAACAACATTTCAAAATGCTCATTATAAGCAATTTCTCCTTTTCCCACAATGTTTACCAGTCATCTGCAACAAAGTGGTAAAATGTCGTTATTGTTTGGTAATGAATTAACTCTTTGGCAGCCAATCTCGCCGATGAAAATGCAGGGCAATTAAAATCTGTTGTTGTTTTTTACATTGGTATCTTGTCTGTCAGAAATCATATTTTGCAACAAACACACTTGAAAATGCAAAACTGTTTAAAGGAGTATCTCACAGATTTCGAAATTAACTTTTTGTAATAAGTTTTCTTCTACCGATTAAATGACAACATTGATTTCTAAAGTAAAAGAATACTAGATTGACGACAGCCTTCCAATACCATGGGTGAGAGTTGAAGAATTTCAAGTACCTGAAATATGGTGTTCTTTGTCCTGGAAAGGCATGTTTGCTATAGCATTATATAGGGACAAAAAGCTAAAAAAACCTGGAATTCAGGAATAATCCTGAACACTTTCACCCATGCAATAATATTTATAACCGTAAAGATAAGATATAAATCAATTGTACTGCAAATATTGCAAAACGTTTAGACGGGATTATGTTCGTTTTAACTTCACACAATACAGTAAGGATTCCAACCCTGTGTAGGACCATTCAGGAGTTGTAACACTTCTCGGTTTTGTGAAGAAAATAGTTACTTACTTGGACAAACAGATGCATTCACATCATAGGACTTGGCGCTCCAATCTATGATCATGGGAACTAGGTCTGCCATTTCACAAACTTCCGAATTGTTCAAGGCAACATACCCGACACACAATGCAAAGTTTTCAAAAAGCCTGTGTTAAAGGAAAAACAACATTCACATAATAATGAAGTCTTCAAACAGGTCGAAAACTATGACGGTTTAACAAAATGTACATGTACAGTACAATATAAAACAAACTTTAGATATCATGTTTAGATAAACCTTTTGAAACTATAAAATGCATCATAGTAAGCCTAAACGAAAAGTTAAAAAAAAAACTATTACAAAAAAAAAGAAAATGCAAAGCAATTGGATCATAATATGTTTGAAATACCTCTGGAACAAAAAAACGTGTATGAGCATCCTTCATTAAGGAAGAAAAGTGAAACAGGAGCCATGTCAAGCTTTTATGGTGTGAGAGATTTCTGACAGGTCATATTAGAAGGTCACTTTGAAAAATAATCTTGTTCTCTATGTTATTGGACAAAACTATGAGCTTGTTCACATGCCTATTAACCCTTTGGAGAGTTGGTCTCTCCCAGCTAGCATGCTGGTTATATTACGATGCCTGACTCTTAACGCTGAAGGAAGATGTCTTATTAAAATGCCCTTACGAGCTGATTTAGCTGGGTAATACCATTGGCATTCGGTAAGTCAGTCAGGAGACTACCTTTTTTAAAAATTCATATCCCTTGCCAAGATTTGAACCCATGTGGAGAGGGGCCATGTGATTTCAAGTTCTGTAATCCAACCACAAGGCCATGGTAGCCCCCCTCCTCTAAGCTAACAGAGTGCTGACGGTTTTAATCAGCAAGACCAGGCCTAATGGGCAGGTAATTCTTGGTGTCTTTCACCATTAACGATTAGCATGGCATCACACCATAACTGAAATATTGTTAACCCTTTATCAAACAATAACAATATTTAACCACGATTCTGGAAAACAATGTGGGAAAAGAAGAAATTGCTCTGAATGAGCATTTTCTTCTTTTCCCACAATGTTTTCTGTGCTATCAGAAGATTATTTTTCAATTTCATCACATTTTGAAATTTCGTTTTCAAATTGGGTCAGTCAAAAATTTGGTGTTTGGGAAAGGGTAAATGTGATGTAAAACCCTAAAGTTACGACAGAACAGCTCTCACCTGCAGTCTGTGTATTCATCATTTTCGTATTTCTTCCAAAAGTTTCCGCAGTCTGACCTTTTCATTTTTTCCAAAGATTGTGGGACGCACACAAAGTCTGAAGCATAGAAAATAAAGCCTTAGACAAATATAAACATAAGAACAAAACACACCACATTCTGGAAGCAGCCAAATATCTTCGAAACACTTAAACTAATTCATTTTACATTGATTGTGACGGAAGCTTGAAGCTTATTCAATCCACTTTTGATGACTGCTTCCATGATACTAAACCAGTAGTCGCACCCATTTATAGGTTAGTCCCAGGAATTTTCACCTCGCCTAACAGGGATTCGAACTCGGAACACTCGGTACAAAAGGCCGACGCTTTACGTCTGCACCACTGTTGCCAACAAAAGACAGACAAACATGTTAATGTGATATAAAATCATGACAAATAAATAAGCTAAAGAAATGAAGATAACATCCGAAAACTTGACATACTTTGGCACCTGTACTGATCGTACTTTATGTACCAGGTGATATTTACATCCTGGGCCAGCAGCATTTCAGCCAACATTTCTATAGTATCTTCTACATGACACTCATGGTCAGACTCTGTGGCATCCAGGACATCATTTACACATTTGGCAGCTTCATTCACAGCCCTGTATCAAAAGATTAAGTTTGATGAACCCTTGAAATGTTAATTTCATCATAATGACTGGCCTTCACCCTTTCCCAAACAACTAATTTTCGACTGTCCCAAATTGAAAGAGTTTCCAGACGACAATTCAAAATGTGATGAAATCAGAAAATAATCTTCTGATAGGGCAGAAAACATTGTGGGAAAAGGAAAAATTGCTCGTAACGAGCAATTTCTCCTTTTCCCACAATGTTATCTAAAGTCGTCTGCTCTAAAGTCGTCTGCAATAAAGTCGTCAAATGTCATTATTGTTTGGGAAAGGGTTAAAGGTGCATGTTCATAGATTTGAGAAAGTTGAATATTTCAAAATTATTTCATTGAAACTAAATACCAGCTGATCTTTTGTATCTTGGGCCTGAGGATAGCCGTTGGAAGTAGAATTAGTTCCTGTTTATTAATTTAGACGCTGTATTTAACGAATAAATAATAATTCAGATCCACAATACAAATCATTCTACTGTCCCAATTTGAAAGAGTTTGCAGACAACAATCGGAGTATGATCTTCTGATAGGGTAAAAACATTGTGGGAAAAGGAGAAATTGTTCGTTACGAGCAATTTCTCCCTTCCCCACAATGTTTTCCAAAGTCTTCTGCAAGAAACTGGTGAAATGTCTTTCTTATTTGCTAATGGGTTAAGTCACTAATGGAAGAGAATGAACACACACATCAATTCACTGTGCCATCGTAATTAATATGTATAACAATGGTTTCGTCTACTTGTCCATTCATCTTGAAAGTAACTAAGAGAAAGTAAAAAGACTAAAACTTAAAAAAAATTTAGGCTACGTTGATATAATTCGAAGTCCCTTTCAATATCTTAATCTCCTTTAATTTCAGTAATCACATTCTCTGAACTAAATTGCCAAATTTTATTTATTGCCAAACTAAATAAAATACAATCTCAATATGTGATAGCCATTGTATAGTTTATGAGGTGTGGAAGTAATTTAATAGGCTCTTTAATAAGTCATCGCTATGCCTACAATTTTCAAATATGATTAAACTATCTTACTCATGAATATACAATGTCATTAAAAAGAACTAAAAACTCGTATCATAGCTTCTAGATGAAACCTCTACGCCTTTCTTGTGATAATGTCAGGAAGACGAAACAACATGTTTACAAAAAGACCATCACCCATTCATACGACCTTCCTACCTGCAAGTTTGGATGTTGTAAACACTCTGTTGACGAAGGGACGCAAGTTCATCTGCACAGTTTTGATTAACAATGCCTTCTACCATATCCATGTTGTAACACTTGTTGTCTGAAAAATGTGTTTCGCAGTAAGAATTTCATGAAATAGCAACTTAATTATCTCATTACTTTGACTTATCATTTAGAAATAACAACTTAATCATTTCGTTTTTCGACTCACTGACTTGAAATAACGACTTAATTATCTCATTATTTACACAGACTAACTCGTAGTAACAAAATAAAATACAAAGCATACATATCACCTCTGTACCACTATAGTTAGACCTATTATAAATTATATAATTAATCCCTTTCTCACTGTAGTTAAACCTATTATAGATTATGTAATTTATTCCTTTCTCACTGTAGTTAAACATATTATAAATCATATAGTTATTCCTTTCTCATTGTATTTTATTCCATTATAATGATGTAATTATTCCTTTCTCACTATAGTTAAACCTATTATAAATGATGTAATTATTCCTTTCTCACTATAGTTAAACCTATTATAAATGATGTAATTATTCCTTTCTCACTATAGTTAATTATTCCTTTCTCACTTAGTTAAACCTATTATAAATGATGTAATTATTCCTTTCTCACTATAGTTAAACCTATTATAAATGATGTAATTATTCCTTTCTCACTATAGTTAAACCTATTATAAATGATGTAATTATTCCTTTCTCACTAGTTAAACCTATTATAAATGATGTAATTATTCCTTTCTCACTATAGTTAAACCTATTATAAATGATGTAATTATTCCTTTCTCACTATAGTTAAACCTATTATAAATGATGTAATTATTCCTTTCTCACTATAGTTAAATCTATTATAAATTATGTAATCTATCCCTTTCTCACTATAGTTAAACCTATTATAAATGATGTAATTATTCCTTTCTCACTATAGTTAAATCTATTATAAATTATGTAATCTTTCCCTTTCTCACTATAGTTAAATCTATTATGAATTATGTAATCTATCCCTTTCTCACTGTAGCTTCCAAAGTCTTATGGAGCAGGTGCCATTAAGGGCGGTATTATGTAGGCAGTGGTGAATCAATAATTAATAATATATTTGTTTTTCTTGTATGATAAAACAAAAAGAACATGTCATCAGTATTCAAACTCTACATAAAAATCACCGTGAAAATAATTTCTCACTAAAGGTATAATTGTACAAAGAAAGAATAAATACTCTTTTGAGCACAGTTTATTTGAAAACATGTTCATCACGTGTGCTTTAATAAGCTTACCAGTAAAATTACAGGATTTCACGTTGAGTGAGTAGAATCTATCAGTGTAATCCAGTTCCCCGTCTGCAGGATACTCATGGCTTGTATCTTCAGCTCCCGGGGCTGAAGTGGTTGTTATGTTTGGTGACATTCTCATGAAGTAGTCACGATGATATAGGGAAAGTCCATCTGCTGATAGCATCCCCTGGAGGTCATTCCAATCACAGTCTATCTCAATCTTGTCAAGGGCGTTTCTAATGCATTCCGTAAATGAATTTAAGCTCCTGAAATTTGGACATCACAAGTAGAATCAAGTCATTTCATCATGATTCAGTCTCCTTTCATTCATTGTGTTAAAGTGGGAAAATCTTGCAGTTGTCTAAAACAATATGCAGTTTGGTTAATTTGAACGTTGTTTAGTGCCATGTCAACAATTTTTCAGTTATGTAAAGGATTTCCTTGATCCACCAATACTGGGCTAAGGCTTTGAACTGTTTTGCCAAAGGACACTCCCACAAAAACAGAGGTGTTGGTGGGGTTCGAACTTGGGACTCCCAAGTTCTAAAGCCAACACCTTTACCAGTGGGCCATGCAGAACCCCTACAGTTTGGTTAAGGAAGAACATATGATACGGATAGAGGGATCTGTAGTGGTGTAATGGTTCGCATCGGGGCCTACAGACCGACCAACACATGTTCGATTCCCAATGGCAATCATATATTTTGCCATAGAGTGTCATTTGGCAAGACACATTTCCTAGCCTAGTACTGATGGGTCATCCAGGGAACATGTACTACAGTCAAACTTGTGTTAAGAGGCCAGCCTATGGGACAGAGTAAATTGGCTGTTTAAGACAGGTTGGCTGCTTAACCCAATTTGATTTACACTATAAATCTAACAATGGGATTTTCTGTAGTGGCTGTTAAAGGCAGGTTGGCTGCTTAAAAAGGGTGGCTGCTTAACACAAGTTTGACTGTATAATGCTCAAGAGTGAGTGTTGTACATTATTCAGTAGAAGTAAAAGTACAAATCCGTAATACTGATGAAATGCTCTTATAATGATATCTAGCCCCAAACTGAAGCCTAGCTGACTTGGAATACAGACATCCTAACTATGACAAGTCAATGCAATATAGTTTATTTGTCCCTCTTCACCGATCACTTATATTCATGAGGAAAGGGAGTCAGTGGCTTTGATGGTTGTGGATTCGAATCCCATGAGTAGCGCAATCTGCCTTGTGACCTTTAATTAATCCTCATTCAGCGTAAGCACTGGTTATGTAGCCATGAAGCAAAATCGAGGGCGATTTATCTTAGTTGTAAGAACTTGTTTCACAAATTTAAACTTATTTAACTAGTGGCTTTGAAAGGAAAATGTAGAGGGTTAATGAAGAAATAAGAGGAGAATGGGTCGTCATGCTTACCTCAGTGGCAAAATCCTATTCTTATTTACTTGTATGTTAATTCAACCTTTTTCTGCACTTGTCCCTATAGAAGTTATATCGTAAATTGCAGTGAAAAACCACTTGTCCTTTGTCAAAGATTTTTAGACAAGCTGGGTTACTGACATTTGATTTTGCCAATCCTTTTAAGGACAAAAATACGTCCAAAACGGTGTGAAATCCTTATCTTACAAAGTCTATGAAAAATAGAAGTATAGACCAGATGACAAAATGTTGATGAGGTAATAATTTTTCATGCTAACCTGCATTGTTTGAGTTGAGTTCTACCATAGACAACAGCCCTGAAATCTGTGTTGCATTGTGGGGCAATGGTACCAAACAATTCTTCTATATCTGTACATAACGATGAGGCTAGAATAGAACAAAACACATCTGTGAGATGAATTGAATGAAAGGTAGGCTTCCGACACAGTTCTTATTCTGTAACTAGATTTATGTAAAAAGCAATCACTAGTTACCTCACACCAACCCTTTACCAAATGTCAAATTCTTAACTGTCCCAAATTGAAAGAGTTTGCAGACGACATTTCAAAATGTGATGAAATTGAAAAATACTTTTCTGACAGGGCAGAAAACATTGTGGGAAAAGGAGAAATTGCTTGTTTAGAACAATTTATCATTTCCCACAATGTTTTCCAGAGTCATCTGCAAAGACTGGTCAAATGTCGTTATTGTTTGGTAATGGGTTAACACATCTGATGTAGAACCTGCTTAAGTTGCACATTCACACAAGAGAACATTTGAAAGTCTTCATAAAATGTTGTTGAAACAATATAGTTTTTACATTGATGTTTGATGCACCATTGAAAGTACAGTCTAACTTGTGTTAAGCAACCACCCTTTTAAGCAGCCAACCTGCCTTAAACAGTCACTACAGAAAGTCCCATTGTTAGATTTATAGTGTAAATCAATTTGTGTTAAGCAGCCAACCTGTCTTAAACAACCAATTTACTCTGTCCCATAGGGTGGCCTCTTAACACAAGTTTGACTGTAGCTATTAAAAGCATAACTAGTTAAGGAATTATTATTTTATCAACATATGTACAGTTGATATGCTGTAAATATCAAAAGAGATGTCACGCTTTTGGATTAGAATAAATTCTAATTCAATGTAAACACACTCTTCAGAACTTAAAACAATCTAATTTTGCTTTCAACGACTATTATTCAATATGTATCGTATGACAATCCAGAAGTTTTGCAACTTTAAAGAAATCGATTTTCAACTTCCAAATTTCCACACACCTGTGACCAAGCACCGTTAACCACTTTTAAGAAAGATAAATTACTCCCAATTTAAACAGATTCCAATAAGCCCATTACCGAACAATAACAACATTTGACCAGTTTGTTGAGGATGAGTCTGGAAAATATTGTGGGAAAAGGAGAAATTGCTCGCTAAAAGCAATTTCTCCTTTTCCCACGAGGTTTTCTGCTCTATCTGAAGAATATTTTTCGATTTCATCACATCATGAAATGTCGTCTGCAAACTCTTTTAATAAGGGTCAGTCGAAAATTTGTTGTTTGGGAAAGGGTTAAAAGCCTTATCTAGGGTTTAATGCAAGACTATGGCAACTCTTCACTTCCTTCACACTTGTTAAGGAGTTGCTATAGTCTTCCAATAAATTCTTCAAAGGATTGTCTCACATATTTGGAATTCAAATTTTAATTATTAATTGTCTCCTATTGATAAAATGACAACATAGACTTGATTACTGACAGCTTTCCAACCCTGTTCATAACCATAAAGAAAAAGTATAGATGAATTGTTTTGTAGATAATCCAAACCGTTTAAACATCATTATGTCGTAAACAACAAACTGAACTTGAAATAAGGGGTCCTTTAAAAACACTGATATGGGCGAAGGCTCACTTCACACTATTTAAAGAAATAATGGGATTCCAGCAACTTAAAAGTAAAGAATATGAACATAGTATTTGGTTTAGTGACAACGATTGTTGATATCAAATTTTTAATGAAGATTCTTCCTGGAGTACAAATCTCTGAGTTTGTCCTTCTCTTATGAAGGTTAATATTGATAAGCACATATGACATTACAAGCAATAATCTTCCTTTGGTCTTAACCCGTTACCAAACAATAATGGAATTTGACCGGTTTGTTGCAGACGACTCTGAAAAACATTGTGGGAAAATGGGCAATTTCTCTTTTTCTCACAATTTCTACCATATCAGAAGTTTATTATTAAATTTCATCACATTTTGAAATGTTGTCTCCAAACTCCTTCAATTTGGGACAGCCAAAAATGTGGCGTTTGCTAAAGGGTTAATGGGCATTACTCGAGGAATTATACTGACAGAAAGGGTCTGTTGAGAGGGCAATGTAAAATGTTAAACTACCTGTTGAATATTAGCCAAGCACAAATCAAATCTACAGCACATACCTGGTTTCACACAAGACGAATTACAGCATTTTGAGTCAAAGCCAAAGTTTTGCCTGCAGAACTCATCATTGAAGCATTCGTCCATGCGTTCTACAATTGGTGGACAGGTGCCTGGGGTTTCAGCTAAACAGAACAGACATATTGTTCTTATAAGTCTTGCACAGAAACTGTATATATTAGATTAATGCAAGGGAACAGAAAACAATGCACCCATTTGAGTTATTACTTTCTTACTTTCTCGCATGACAAGGAAAGGTTAGGATTAGACAGAAAAACTGATAAAAGGCAATCACTGTGATTATTTTTGCAAATAAAGAAAAACCTACATGTTGCTAGTACTTAACCCTTTACCAAATGCCAAGTTTTAGACTGTCCAAACTTGAAAGAGTTTGCAGGAAACATTTCAAAATGTGATGGAAAGGAAAAATATTTCTCTGATAGGGCAGAAAACATTTAGGGAAAAGGAGTGATTACTCATTTAGAGCAATTTCTCCTTTACCCACAATGTTTTCAAGAGTCGTTTGGAACAAACTGGTCCAGTGTCGTTATTGTTTGGTAACAGGTTAAATATTATTACCTACACTTATTTGTTTGAACAAATTCAACAAGACATTATTTGTCATATCATTAAATTTCAACATTTTGGCTGACTCATTAACATTGACCATACAATAACCATTCTATGGTGGTAGAATGTGGGCCTACTGTACAGAAGGGCCTGGGTTCGATGCCCGTTAACAACCAGGTGACAACTGCCGGGACAAACCCGCAAATCGGTTGGAGCACTGGTTAAATATCCAGGAAGCAGTAAGCTAGAGTGAATTTAACAAGCTTCTGCCACAAATAATGTTAATTAAATAAGTTTAAATATAACATTCTAAACCGAAATATCATGAGCTCAATTTCAATCAATTTACAAACATCCATTTAATTACTCTTGGTTCTATGCAATATTTGAGCAAGTCATTCATAATGTTGTAGGACTATGCATAGATTCAGTGCAATAAACCCTTGTTAGATGGATTACATTTTGTGATAATAACGTAACAAACCTGGGCTGTGTCTTACGAAGGATAGTGTGATGTCTGGGAATGCTTCTAGGTTTCCTCTAATGGTGTCTTCAGGATTATCAAAACTAAAGACATTGGCCCATATAAGCACTCGTTCATTTTCCCTGGAAACGATTTAAAAAAGAAATAATAGTAGATCGAGGAAAAATTTCCTTCCGAGTACTTTGTTTTTCTAACTTTTGCAGTGCTTGAACTGACTTCATGCTTATGCAAACAGGTTAGATCCAGGCCAGCCACCAAGTAGATTGGCGGCTGGCCTGCGATCTAACCTGTTTGCTTCTCTAAGTATCTTTCTTCAACAAAAATAAGCAGATTGGAAAGCAGACGACACTAAAATCTGTAATTCTTATGATATTGTTCTTTGCTTTACATGTGCTAGCAACATTTTCCCTTATCATTTCATCCTATAACCATTATTTCCACAAAATTATTGTATGCAGCAAACCTGTTGTATGCAGCCAATTTTGCTCTGTCCCTTCATTGGCTGCATACGAAAGGTTTTACTGTACTTATACTATATAAGATACCTCATGTACATGACTTTGGGATTTATGTATTGATTCTAGCTTGTTGCTCAGTGTTATGAATAACACCATGTTTAACCCATTACCAAACAAAAACGACATTTGACCATTTTGTTGCAGACACCTCTAAAAAAATATTGTTTGAAAAGGAGAAATTGCTTGTAACAAGCAATTTCTCCTTTTCCCACACTATTTTCTACTTTATCAGAAGATTACTTTCCAATTTCATCACATTTTGAAATGTCGTCTGCACACTCTTTCAATTTGGAACAGTCGAAAATTTGGCGTTTGGTAAAGGGAAAAGATTTCTGTGATTGATAATCAACTTACGTTGGAGCTTGTCTCTTCGGTCTAAGACTGCCAGCCAATACGGATCGTTTTTGCCTTTCAGATGGGTCAAAACCACTGAAATTATGTTAAACTAAGTGTTATTTTAGCATTATCACAGTGTAAAGGAACTACGGGTTAATTGCAAGGACAAACTCTTTCGTTTGGAAATTACATTGATTTGTAAATTTAAATATAGACACTCCCTTCAAAGCTAGTTTTTTATTAAGACATTTTATTTCAAAATTTCTATTTAGCCAATTTCCAAACAATAACCACATTTGACCAGTTGGTTGCGGACGACTCTGGAAGATATTGTGGGAAAAGGAGAAATTACTCTTAATGAGCAATTTCTCCTTTTCCCATAATGTGTTCTGCCCAATCATGAGATTCATTTTCAATTTCATCACATTTTGAAATGTCGTCTTCAAAATCTTTGAATTTGGGGCAGTCAAAAATTTGGCATTTGGTAAAGAGTTAAAGAAAGAAAATATGCCGGAATATAGAAATGTTTCACTTGACACAAAACCTCCATTCGGATCTTGTGACTGGTCCAAATAAAAAGCACTTACAGACATTAAAAAAAACTGATAAAAATTATATTAAATTCAGGGGTGGAAAAATCTAAGAGCAATTTCTCCATTTCCCACAAGGATTTCTGCTCTTTCTGAAGAATATTTTTCAATTTCATCTTCTGCAAACTCTTTCAATTTGGGACAGTCGAAAATTTGTTGTTTGGGAAAGGGTTAATCAAGAATAAGTTCATACACCTACCGTATAAAATCTATCTCATAGTTATAGGGAGATAGTATCGCATCAAGCTGAAATAGATAAAAAAAAAAAAACTACTCTGAGTATCTTGCTTATAATAATAATAACAAACTACTCCGAGTATCTTGTTCATAACAAACAAAGATAACCTGCAGCAGATGACTAACGGAACCAATGTAACCATATTAAGGGCTCAGTGTAATGTATATATAGAGAATAGATGGTTGGTGTCGTGAATCGGAAATGTTATCGGGCAAGGCGTAGGAATATTATCCGGTGAGCCGAAGGCGAAACGGATAATATTCCGATGCCGAGCCCGATAACTTTTCCTATTCAAAGACACCAATCATCTATTCTATTTATCCTGTTACCTTTATCTATTCTTTCAAACAAACAAAATGTAAATAAAACACGAGAAAAACGGAAAAAATAAGTAGAGAATGATGTAAACATGACGTCATATCGTTCTTATGACGTCATGATTAGTCGCGTGCATGTATTATATGGTTAGAGCCGGATATCACAAATGTTATACGGCACCTAGTTATCTGTCCCGAAATGGCACTAGTGACAGGATAAATGGGTTTTACATCTCGTCAATATTATTTTAGTGATATTGCCATGTCCCACTCTTAATTAAGGATGAAGAAAATGCACTCTTTTAATACGTTTTAATTGTTACTTTGTTTTGCTTTCTGTTAAGACCACTTACACAATTGTAAATAATCATATAAGATTATGTATATGTATTCATCTTATTATTTGTTCCATCTTGAATATAAACTTTCAGTCTGAATTGTGAGTTGACTCTGATCTTTTAATCTCCTATGTCATCTTTGTACAATAGTCTAGGGATTAGCATTGACCCCTGGACATGAGAGTCATGGGTTCCCATCCCGTGAGTGGAGGGATTTACCTTGCAATCTATTCGTTAATCCATAATAAGTGTGATTACTGGTTTTGTATTCAGGAAGCAGAATCGAGAGTGATCAATCTTAGTTGTAACAATTTGATTCACAATGGATGTAAATCAAGCAAGTTTAACCCATTACCAAACAATAACAACATTTAACCACTTTGTTGCACACAACTCTGGAAAACACTGTGGGAAAAGGTGACATTACTCATAAAGAGCAATTTCTCATTTTCCCACCATGTTTACTACTCTATCAGAAGATTTATTTCAAATTATATCACATTTTGACATGTCCTCTGCAAACTCTTTCAATTTGGAAAAGTCTAAAATTTGGTGTTTGGTAAATGGTTAAACTAAACTATCTGAATCGCCATTTATGAGGCTTTCAGCACTCACCTGTGGTGTTATCCTTCTCCTGAATTGTTGACCAACTTCCCCCTCTGGATTGCTGTATCCCTCGACAAACGACTCGTTGTTAAGTTTCAGTTCAACAGTGAATCGAGCTGAATAACAAAAGCAATGCAACACAAAATATCAGTGAGATGGTTCCATATAAAACAGTGTAATTGTTTCCCTCATGCAGACATCTTGGACCACAGAATTTATCAGTTCAAAACTAAGTATCTTCAGCTTCCTCTAACTTATCCCTGAAGTTGATAATATAATTTAGTTTTTCATTTACAACTGAATTAGGGGTCTAAACGTCTCAGTAAAAATAAACAGAAATATGTATATGGAAACTTTATGAAATGTTTCCACTTCATGTGAAATATGGCTGGTGGAAAGTGAAACTAACTGCATATGACAAAAAAGCATTGTAAATAGAAAAACCAATAAATTGTTTAATACAAATAGAATCAAGATTTGTCTAAATTTTTCAATTAATTTTGATTGTGACGGAAGCTTGAAGCTTATTAAATTCACTTTCGATGACCGCTTCCTAGATACTACACCAGTTCTTGTGCCAATTTATGATAATGTCTCGGCAAATTTCACCTTGTCGCTAATGAGAATTGTAACCAGGACCCTTGGTACAATAGGTCCCATCCCTAAGAATTACCCATTATCTATAGGCCTTTTCAGAAACGTGGTTTGTCTCCCTTTGAAAAATCGGGCCACATTCGGAATACCTCCACTTCCGGGTATTAATTTGGAAAGAAGAAGGTGGGCAAAAGCAAAGAAAACGATCGCTATCGATCGGATTTTGAAGTTTATAAGCTACATGTACCAAAATTAAAGATTTACATACGAAAACATCAACAGAATGATTTGTTGTTGGCTGTTGCCAAGCCTCGTTAAAAAAGGAAATTAGATTAAATTGAATTTAATGACACCCGAATAGCGCACCGCAGTTCAATTAAAACATGACATTCCGTGTGAAAAAAAGGCAAATAAGTATATGTTTTGTCTGAATTAAATGTTTTGACAGATCAAAAATGTGCTAATCGGCTGGTTGATGGAAGGAAATAATGAATGGAACACATATTTCTAGAATGTTATTACAAATATGCATTAAATTCGATTTACGGATTTTAAATAAGATAGAACAAACATCAGCACTTTTGTCAATAATGTGCAGAGGTTATGTTTCTCCAATAAGTATATATTCTCTTTCTTAAAATTGAAACTTGTCGTAAAAATAAAGTACCTAAAATAGAGAATGGGTTGTTATATGAGGTTCTCTGTCAGCCTACCTTTGATGAAATATCGTATCCAAATATTAAGGGCTATGAAAACAGTCCCAATCCATTTTTTCCACCTGTTGAAACTACATTCAAATAGCGCTCACTCAATAACGAGGGACACAGGATTGTGGAGATCCTTCATATGTTTAAATGACCTCAGATTGCCGATGGTTAATTACACTATCTCTCGATCGGCTAAACAATAAAGGGTGTGACTAGAACATATGGTGCAAACGTGGCAGATTGCTGTTAATTTGCATCAAGACTCTTAATCCTTGTGATAGCCAAAGTTTGTTAATTGACCCTTTGAATGTAATTAAGAAGGAAAACTGGCAACAATCCATTGAATTGAAAAGAGATTACAAATGTGTAGATTATCATTTTAATGATATATAATTACAAAACAAACTCAAACTGTTCTGTTAAACAACAATTATAAGAGACATTTAATCAAAAGATTGCTACGCAATTAATTAAAGTTCAAAGTAAGAGAAACGATATTTTCTAGCAAATCTTTGAACTATTTATCAATATAATTACAAGGCAAAAAGTCATCAACAAAGTAAGTGGAACGTTCCAAATAAACCCTTATTGCCGAATCTGGCAACTTCAAAGACCAGGGGTGGTCCAAAGGTTTTTTTTTTTCGTTGCTTAAAAGAAGCCTCATTTTACATAATGTTGTTCTGTATTACATCGCATGAACCACAAAGTCATAACTAATTGGGGTAAAACAGAACAAACTAAACATACATATCGGCAGATCAAGACATACGGGTTCAACAAATATGAAACATAGGCAAATGAATTTTCTACATAAGGGCTTCCCATTTAGTCTACATCCCATAAAGGTTTCAATTCCAACGTTGTCTACAGATTTAATTTCCAAAAGATCTACACTATAAAGAAATATTTTCATTTCATTTTTAATTGATTAAAATATCTTCAAAAGATTTAGATAATTCTGGATCTGCATAATTTGTTAGAAACATATGGATCTACACTTTATACATATTTTTCTTTCCCACCAACCCTCCATAGAAAAAGTGATTATAGGTTGGATTGATTTTCTACTCAATTAGTGTCAAAAACAACTCAATTTTCACGTGTAGGTGAGATGGAACTTCTGTCTGAAATTGTGTGAAAATTGGTAAAATAGACTTTAGACAAAATGGAAATAAACCTTGTACATAACAAAACAACCTGAGACTCAGTAACATAGGGAATTAAGTCATAAAGGGTTGATGCGTATTTGGTCGAATATAGAGGGTATAAAAAAGATCGTATATGTTATTTCCTACGTTATGCAGTTGACCAATAAAAGGAGCAATAAAACCCTCGACGTGAAAGATATGTATCTTTTGAAGCTTGCCGAATACACAGGCGCGCATCACATCATGTTTCGTTGACACATAGTTGTGTTTTATGGCTTCGAGGCATGCCATTGGTTGCTATATAGTGACGGAATCATATTTTGATTGGCGTTGCAAAGTCAGATTAGGGTAAATCGTTCCGCTTGAAGGGTCTTGGAAACAGTAATTCTAAGTAGAGTGAATGGCATGGACATGTTTTAAATCAGAGGAATCTAATGTTGACTCGGTAGGTGTAATTATTGTTGAAGTCCGATCATTTTAAACTAAAGATGAATAAAATCAATTCATAATCTCTTATATGTTAACTTTTATTTGTCACTCTTATTGGACATAATTTGATGGAATGTCCCATAAATAAGTGGAACAATTATTAAGTAGGTTTGATCAGCTTGCATCATATCATCTGTTCATTGTGTTTGTATTTACATGGTACAATATCATTTAAAAATGTTGGATTGCAAAATGGATTTTAAATAATGTTATCATAAGTTAAGGCAATAATCAAACAGATCTACATCATCGTATTCTATACTTAAATTAATGTTTTAGCAGAGGATCGACTCTTCTCACTAAAAATGAATCGCAACGTTGTAACCGCGTTGGTATACAATGTTTTATCTCGGGAAACGGGGTAAATTGTCCGCTAGAGAGTAAACACAAAGTAAGGATATACTTTGATATTTCCCCTCCTCAACAATCTTTCCAATGTAGTTTTTACAAAAACGACTTTCGACGGCATTGTTAAAATACCCGCAGCAGTTTATCTATGTTTCTCAATGTCAGCTGTTATCATTTAATACCCGGAAGTCTTAAACCGGAAGCTACCGAAAATTTCGTATCTCCGATTAAGAGTATTCAAGAAAAGATAACAACAGTTTCTGAAAAGGCCTATTGAACACAATTATTTCTTATTGTGTGTTGTGCTTTCAGTTTGAACCAGACAGACAATATCACATAGGGGGAATGCATGAAAACGAAACAAAAGGGAGCTTACTCGGTTCATATACAGGTCTGGTACAGTTGTAAATGGTTCTCCTGAGACAGCATTTCAGGGAGCCAGGACAGTCTTGGTCAGATTGGCATTTATCACTGCTATTATCCCCAGAGTGATAACTATATGGATCATATGGACAGTTTCCAGATTTATCTAGAGGTAGTAAATTACATTTCATTAAAAGATTAATCAGTATCTAAATCTGCTGAACACAAAATTCACTCAGAATGATTCAATATATCTTAGTATGCACAGATGTCACGTATTGGTTTTAAAACCAATACAGTGCTTTTGGATCTGAATAAATATTTATCAATTGCATACTCATTCTAAAATTTATATAAAAACTTATTTTACTTCCAATTGCTGTTCTTTGGTACAACTCATGTAACAATATGGCTGCTTTTCTGAGTGAGATTTAAAGGGGAAAAAATGGGTGTCCAAATTTCATCACAACTGTTAACAAGCAGCTTTACCCATTACCAATTGATAACAACATCTGACCAGTTTGTTGCAGTCGACTCTAGAAAACATTGTGCTCTTAACTAGCAGTTTCGCCTTTTCCTATATCACTATTCCATCCCTGACAGAAGATTGTTTTTCAATTTCATCACATTTCAAAATGTAGTCTGCAAACTCTTTCAATTTGGAACAGTCAAAAACTTATGGTTTAGTAAAAGGTTGAATTATGTATATGGGTAGAGATAAGCACATTACCTGGAGGGCAGTATTTTTCTGTACAGGCAACATGACCGCCCATGCACATACATGTATTACACCCATCCATGGCTGTAAAGTTCTGTCCCTCATAAAAGACGTCACTCCCATACAGACAGACTGGCGATTCTGAACCTGAAATACAGAGTTCCCGTAACAACAATGAAGGAATGAATGGTGTTTTATCGGGTAACAATGATTATTATAACAAGCCGCAAGCTTTTAAATGTTGAGGTAAAGCAGATTCATCTAACCCTTAATGTGCTTAACTGCTTAATTTTGATGAGGAATGATACTCAGGCTAGTAAACAGGTAAGATCACAGGCCAGCCGCCAATTCACTTGGCGGCTGGTCTGGATCTAACCTGTTCGCATAAGCATGAAGTTGGTTCCAGCACTATAGGAGTTAAAACACCATAAATGGGAATTGTATTAGCTTAAATCTTAATTAAAAAGACTAGATAAATACCTGCTTTCACACAAACTCCATTACAGCATTTGTAGGTAGAGTTATATTTATTTCTACACCATTCGTCCATGGAGCACTCATCTGCATATTCTGTCATGGCTGGACAAGATCCTTTTGTTTTCTCTACAAAACAAGGGCACCATTATAAAAAAAAATCAAAATGAGTTTTGGCAGGAAAAACTAGCATTTCATTTGAACTGTGGACAAAATTGAAAGTTAAGAGCAAGACTAGAGATAGAGAAGTCCCTTACATTAATGACAAGATCACTCTACCTATACCAAACATTAAACTTTCAACAGTCCAAAATTGACAGTGTTTGCAGACGACATTTCAAAATGTGATGAAATTGGAAAGTAATCTTCTGATAGAGTAGAAAACAGTGTGGGAAAAGGAGAAATTGCTCATTAAGAGCAAATTCTCCTTTTTCCCACACTGTTTTCCAGAGTTGTCTGCAACAAAGTGGTAAAATGTTGTTATTGTTTGGTAATGGGTTAAAAAGGTTTGATTTGGGAATAAAGAGTCATTAAATTACAATAATATATTACATTGTAAAACAACTATCTAACTCTGTATCTCTATACTTCACTTATGTTTCAACAGTAAGATTCTATCATATATATCACACTTTACATTTGTAATGTCCATATATGGGGTCAAGATGAGGTGTTTCTTTAAGACCCTATGAAGTGGGTACTGATCAGAATCATTATATGTAGTGATTTAGTTAGTAGACTCTGTAGAACTAGATGATTTGCTGTTTAGATATATTCTTGTTTAATCTCACTGCTCCATCTCATCTTGTTATATGTATTCAACCCTTTACCAAACGCCAAATTTTCAACTTCCAAATTGAAAGAGTTTGCAGACGACATTTCAAAATGTGGGAAATTAAAAATTATCTTCTGATAGTGCAGAAATCTTTGTGGGGAAAGGAGAAATTGCTCATAAAGAGCAATTTCTCCTTTACCCACAAAGTTTTCAAGAGTCATATCTGCAACAAAGTCGTCAAATGTCGTTATTGTTTGGTAATGGGTTAACTGTGTTATTGTGTGTATGATGGGCGGAGGCCTAATTACCATAAAAACTAAACATTTGTCATTTTTTATACCTGGAGCATGGTTGAAACTCAGAACATCTACTTTTTCTCTCAACTGATCAGTGGCATTGACGTTTTCTGCAATTTTGTTTGCTGGATTTTCATAGGCATAAACCATGGCTTGAACTCGAACCTCCGACCTGAAAAATGCAAATGACAAAAAGAAGGATGAATCATTGGGGAAAGGAATTTTATATCAGTATAAAGACAGCAGAAAATATATGAAAACTTTAGAATTTTGGGTAGTTTTTGTGTTGTCTGCTTTCCAAAAACATTAACATATATTTAATTTTGTTGAGGAAAGATACTCAGAGTAGCAAGCAGGTTAGATCACAGGCCAGCCGCCAATTTACTTGGATCTAACCTTTTTGCATAAGCATGAAGTGGTTTCCAGCACAATAACCATTAAGAACAACTGTATGATGGTGTGAATCACACTTTTCATTTATAAAAATGAATTTAATTTTCTTTAATAAAATATTCAATTTAATGCATCAGTATCTTTTACTCTCAAGTTCTGTTTTCAATGGTATAGTCATTTTTGACAGCTTATCATGGAATGATTTTGAACAATATATTGCAATTACATGGGTGAAAGATAAAGGATTTTAAAACCCTGAAATCTGTAGTTAATTATCCTGAATAGGCATGTTTGCTTTAGCAATATATAGGGACAAAAAGTCTCAAAAACCTGAACTTCAGGAATAATCCTGAACATATTTCACCCATGCAATTAGTTGTAACATGGGAGTCATGTTTTTATTGATGGAAATATATTGCTGGATAAGAAAAAAATGCAACTAGAAAATCTCTCCTCATGTTTCCGAGAGTGTCTGCTCCAGGCTATAATATGAAAAATTATGAAGGAACAGATAATAAGGCGCACTACCATTGACAAGGCTTGTGCAAGATATTTTTGAAGTCATGTGGGGGAGTTGGGAAAAAAAGTCATTTGATAAAAGCTATTTTAGAAGAGAAAAATAGTCTAGTTCTATTTTAGCTTTATTTAATTGTTCATTATTATATGGGTTTTACATCACATCAACATTATTTCAGTTATGTAGCGATGCCCGACTCTTAATGATGGAGGGAGACCCCATACTCAACTGCCCACAAGGGCTGGTCAAGGCGGGTAAAACCATCGGCATTCCGTAAGTCAGACAGGAGACTGCCTCTCATGAAAATCCATATCCCTCTCAGGATTTGAACCCACGCGGAGAGGGGCCATGTGATTTCAAGTTCTGTACTCTAACCACTAGGCCACGGAGGCCCCCTATTTAATTGTTCAAGTGTTGACAAAATGTGACTGGTCGTATGTTCATGATCTAGATACTAGCCTTTTTGCAGCTTCATTACATTTGGTTCTAACAAAATACATTATTCATAAAAAGACATTTTATTTGGCATGAAAGCTTTTACTGAAGTTGTTTCATGAAAATGCCTTATGTAGCTTCTTTCAATATGCATCATAAATATAATTTTAAGATGTGAATAGAGTAAAGCACATTAAACCATTACCAAACAATAACGACATTTGACCAGCAATTCCTCCTTTTCCCACAATGTTTTCTACTCTATCAGAAGATTACTTTCCAAATCCAGAACATTTTAAAATGTCGTCTGCAAACTCTTTCAAACTCTTTCAATTTGGGACAGTCGAAAATTTGGCATTTGGTAAAGGGATAAATGATTTATCATTATATGACTTCAAAGACTTACATTATTTGTCTCTTCAGTCTGTGTACTTCATTCAAAGGAGAATGTCTTTTCCTTCTACCCAGTCCTCTGTGATAAAAATAACAAAAGTGAAAGGAGGCGTGACCATGCACATACATACAACAATAATAACATCATCCTTTGTATTGTCATATAAGACAGTAAGTGACAGTGGTGCAGTGGTATAGTGTTGGTCCCTTGTACCAAGGGTCATGGGTTCGAATCCCTGATAAGCGAGGTAAAAGTGGCTGGAACCAAGCCACACATCGGTGAAGTACTGGTGTAGTATCCAGGAAGCAGTCATTGAGAGTGAATTTAATTAGCTTCAAGCTTCTGTCACAATTGATGTAAAATAAATGAGTTTAAAGCTATTGTCATATAATATAAAATGAATATAAATTCAAAACAGATACAATGACAGAGACAAAAAATATTTGACAAATAAAAAGTAGCAACAATTGTTTATTGTTGCTACTTTTTATTTGTCAAAAAATTTTTGTCTGTCATTTTATCTGTTTTGAATTTGTATTCATTTTATATTATATGATTAGGTAAGGATAATAAAATGTATTGAATGATGATTCCTATATGATGAAATGCTAAAGGAAATATCTGAATTTCATATCTGAATAGTACTATACTGTCTTATTGAAGTGGACTGTTCTGTATATTTTTAATTATTTAGCATATACATTCATTTTTCCGCCGAGTAACGTATCATTATCTTATGACGTCATGTCTGTTATTCATATCTAAATTAACTATCCTGAAGAAGGGGTAAGCAGAAACGTTGAAATATGATTTGACCAAAATTGTTGTTGCTGAATTTTGTTCAAACAAACTAGAAATGATAATTGCACAGCTATATAATAGGATTCATTATAAGCTTTTATGATGTGCGTAAACGTGTTTGCATGATTGTGGTTTAAATCAATTGAGAAATAAAGGAAAAACTGCTTATACTAAACTTACCCAAGCAAAGCTAGGATCTCATACTTATATGGTGAAAATATCTGGTCAAACTGCAATATAAATAACATTAATATACATGAGATAGTGGTAAGGTTTATTTCTACCATGGAATTTTAATTCCTTCCTTATAAGTAAAGGTTTTGTTTATTTTAGTGTCACTCCTAGTGAAAAGGCTAGCCAGTTTTGGTTATGAGACTATTTTCACTGATTATACCAAGTATCTCACAACATCTATCACTATGCCAGCCTCCAATAAAAAGAGTTTGCAGATGACATTTCAGAACATGATTAAATTGGAAAACAATCTTCTGATAGGGCAGAAAACATTGTGGGAAAAGTAAAAATTGCTTGTCACGAGCTATTTCTCCTTTCCCCACATTGTTTTCAAGAGTCGTGTGCAACAAAGTGGTCAAATGTTGATATTGTTTGGTAATGGTTTACTAGCTTGTAGCTCACAATCTGGCCCTTTAGGAACGAGTCCCTTGAGAAACATTTTTTGGACAAACAATTCCCGTAGGGCTCAAACTTCAACCTCCCTGTCCCGAGGCGCACACCTCAAACACTAGGCCATGGTGATAGATACTTATACATGTACAAATATGTTCAACAATTACCCCCTAAGTGGTTTTTGGGACAGCTAGAAATTGGAACTGTAAGCAGATGGCGAAAAAATAAGCATGTAACAAAAAGTACATTTTATCGTTGTATTGAAATTGGGCATAAGAACAATTCAAATGAGTACCCACAGTAAAGGGTTTGCGACAAATGATATAAAGTGCTGTAACATACATGTACACTTTTTATCTATAATTATGAATATGTCTGATAAAGCCTCTAAGAAAACACTCTTTAACATTGACTTACTATTGGTCCCATTTTGTTGAGAAATTCACGAGAAGCATCACTTGTCAAATTCTCAAAGTCTTTGAGATATTCTTCATTTCTCAGAAGTAATGATCCATTGAAACGTGCTGAAAAAAATGAAATGAAATGTTATGAATTTCAAACAAACCTATAAACATATTTTGAATTAGCACTTCGCTCAACAATCTGAAGATGTAAGCAAATTGGTGAAGATGAGTTTTTAAAAACATTTTTAAGAGAATAAAAGTTCTAATAATGACTTCTTTTTCTTTCACAGCAGATTATTTTAGCCTATGAGACATATATTTCCTTTTTTTTTTCAGAAAATGAAACAGCAATTGTTAAAGAAACATCACTGTGGACGCATCAGACATTGTGTTTGAAGAAAAAGTAGTTATTGAAATACATTGACCCATTTCTCAACTCATAAATTTCCGTCTGTACTTATTAAGAAGTAAAAACAATCATCAAAGTCAGCATTTTGGGCCGTTGCATTTTTCATGGATGAATGGGTCTAAATGTCTTTGGTACAGATGTGCAAAAGTGAGATCTAATGGAGTAAGGGCTTTCCAGATTTTGCAAAGTTTTCAAAGGTTAGACTGAACTATGATCAGCGGCAGCTAGGGCTCTGAATTGACAAGCCAAAGGGCACTTCAATGCAACCCGCGTTCTAACCCAGGATCCCGAGCTCTAAGTCTGCCACCTTAACCACTGGGCAAGGCAGGACCCCTAATAGTTTAAATGGGTTTTATAGTTTGCATCAACATTATTTATATTATGTTGTGAGCCATAAGGGCTTGTCAAGCCGGGAAGAACCATTATAGCATTCTATAAGTCTGTCAGGAGACTACCTCCTCTAATGTACATTCAAATGTCGTCACCGAGATTTGAACTGACAAAAAGGCACCGTTTTAGAGCAGTACAAGAAAGGAATAAAGGAAGTCCTGTATTTACGTAAATCTTAAAAATAGTAAATGTTAACCAGAAATATGATTCTGTACCCTATGTGATCTTGGCCTTAACCCTTTACCAAAGAATAACGACATTCGACCAGTTTGTTGCAGATGACCCTGAAAAGCATTGTGGGAAAAGGAGAAATTGCTCCTAACAAGCAATTTCTCCTTTACCCGCAATGTTTTCTTCCCTATAAGAAGATTATTTAATTCATTTCATCCCATTTTGAAATGTCGTCTGCAAACTCTTTCTATTCAGGACAGTAAAAAATTTGGCGTTTGGTAAAGGGTTAATTGCTAATATCAAGCTAAATTAACATCACCCTATGACTAATGATAGGTGAAAGAAACTTGAGAAGATTTACTAAAAGTGTCTTATGAATGAATGTTTTTTTAAGGCGCATCAACAGTTAAGGTTGTTAAGTGCGCATTAAAAAAAAGTGTCTGATACTTACTTGGCTCCTTGGCTGGATTGATACATTCATATGTGGTTCCCGTGTAACAGCACTTCTGCTTATCCCCGCACATCTCGTCAGATTCACACACAGAGTAAATGAACTCATCAGAGACGGTCTTTTCTAGATATGGGCAGTAGGCTTCATCCTCTGTAGCTGAATGGAAAAATGGAACAAAACCTAACAAATGATGACCTGTGTAGTGATTTACTAAGTGGCTGAACCCATTATCAAACAATAACGACATTTAACTTCTTTGTTTCAAATTACTCTAGAAATCATTGTGGAAAAGGAGATATTGCTCTTAATGAGCAATTTCTCCTTTTCCCTCAATGTTTTCTGCCCTATCAGAAGACTGCTTTTCAATTTCACCACATTCTGAAATGTCGTCTGCAAACTCTTTCAATTTGGGACAGTCGGAAATTTGGCTTTTGGTAAAGGGTTAAGGAGAATATTTGCATGAGTCGAAACTTATAGACTCTCGATGCAAAGCTCTCAAGCTTTATTTGTTGCAAGGTATTTTATAATGGTATGTGATATGACATCTATAGGGAAAGTTATCTAAAAAAACAACAAAATAATAATAATAATTATTACCAATAAGACAAATGTATCCACAATGAAATCTCCTTGAATGATTAATAGCATATAACTATCATGAAGCATTGTATATACATTGATGGTTTTATATGGTGGCCTCCCTAAAATTTACCTTGTCAAATAATTGTTGATAGGCTGAGCCTCTGTGGTTCGTGTTGGAAGGCTAATTTCAGATTTCGTTTCCAGTCCATAAAAATCCAGTATAGATTCAAATGTAGAAGATTTACACATAGTATCTAAACTGTTTGTAAAACTATTTACGCTAGTTGTCTCTACCAACCACACTGGCTGGTGTCAAAGACCCTACCCCAGAGGGGCAAGTGAGCGATTTCGTCAAGCGAGAGCCTTCTCACTTCCATAATTCCAAGCACGCTCCCTCCCTACCCGAGCAGAGAGACCTGTAAAGCAGCCTCGAGTAACTTACCTGAACATGAAGTGGGATCAAAGCCTATAGCACTTGTGAAGTATTGTATATGGGCTGGGTTGGTGGTGACCTCGCTGCTGTACCGGCCTGTTTCAGGACAACTTGCGTTGTCTGAAGTCACTGCCTCTCCTATACAACTGGAAATAGTTCTGTGGATAAAATAGAGAATGGTCATTCTTTACTTCATATGGGCAGACTCCTCACAGTAATCTCCCTTTGCTACACTGCATCAATCACTGCCACTGCAAGATTTTCATCCAAATTAGGATGTATTTTAAATGATTTTTTGTTCATGGTTGACTGGATATAGGAATTAATTTAGTAGTAAGGTCTTCTTGTGTTGATTTCTGACCAGTTGAATTGATATACAAATGAAGCATGTATAAATGATTTTTTGGGGCGTCGACACCATCTTATACTAACTTGTTTGCTTCTCTGAGTGTCTTACCTCATCAAAATTAAGCAGATATTCAAGGTTTTGGAAAGCAGATGACACAAAAATCTACTTTTAAAAAATTACTCAGCACCCTAATGGTTAAGTTCCTGTCTCTATTTATCTACTGTTTTTACAGAATGCCTCAACAGTATTTCAGTTATTTTATAGCTTTCCTGTACTCTCCCAATACAAGGCAGGGCTCCGCAGTGTATTGCCTAAAGACACTCCAACCAAACATTTCAGTGCTGCTTTTGAGGATTGATCCCAGCACCCCTGTGTGAAAAGTCCTACACCATATCAACTGGGCCATGCAGGACACTCTAACTGTTTTTATATATCTGAATGTGTTTTACTCCCTTATGGATCTGAGGACTCTACATACAATGATCCTATCAAATAACCCTTAACCAAACAATAACAACATTTGACCAGTTGGTTGCAGATGACTCTTGAAAACATTGTGGGAAAAGGAGAAATTGCTCGTAATGAGCTATTCCTCCTTTTCCCACAATGTTTTCTGCCCTATCAGAAGATTGTTTTTTAATTTGATCACATTGTGAAATGTCGTCTGCAAACTCTTTCAATTTGGGAAAGTCGAAAATTTGGCCGTTGGTAAAGGGTAGTGAGCAATTTCTCCATTTCCCACAATGTTCTTTTTTTGTATATGGGTTTTACATCACATCAACATTATTTCAGTTATGTAGCAATGCCCAACTCTTAATGATGGAGGAAGACCCCATACTCAACTGCCCATAAGGGCTGGTCAAGGTGGGTAGAACCATCGGCATTCCGTAAGTCAGTCGGGAGACTGCCTCTCATAAAAATCCATATCCCTCTCAGGATTTGAACTCACACGGAGAGGGGCCATGTAATTTCAAGTTCTGTACTCTAACCACTAGGCAACGGAGGCCCCCTTTCCCACAATGTTTTCTGCCCTATCAGAAGATTGTTTTTTTTAATTTGATCACATTGTGAAAAGTCCTCTGCAAACTCTTTCAATTTGGGCCTGTCTAAAATTTGGCTTTGTGTAAAGGATTGAAATATATCTCTGTGTGCAGGAAGCTGTTAACTTACGGGCATTTCAACTCATCTCGTGTTGCCATCACAGGGAAGATACAGGTAGACACAATATCATCTCGAATGTTTTCAACAGTAGGACATCCTGGATTCAGAACCATGGTTTCTGAAACAACATCAACAAATTCATTTATCAAACGGACCTCATTTTCTGCAGAACAGGCAATGCAATATGCAATAAGAAAAATCACACACAAAGTATGATGCACACATAAACCCTTCCTTCAGGTGTTGCTGAAAAATCTCATCAGAGGAATACCAGTGTACAAAGTGTAGATTGTCAACCTAGGGACACAAGAGCCCTGGGTTCAAATCCCGCAGGTGGCGGGGTTCGATTTGCCACTTTTAATCATTTCTTGGTTAATTGAAGATGTTTTTGAACTGCCACCCTATCTCAGTTTAGGTAAACTTCATTTACACAGTTGTGGGTCACAAATTGTTCAAAAACAATTTTTGAGTAACGAAGATGGAATCATTTTTAAAGGTGGCGTACAAATGTGTGTGACTGTTTGAACTTGGATTGCATGAAACAACAACTACTTAATTTCCTTTCAATTGCAAAGCAGAATTACCTAGACATCCTTTAAATATGGAGGCATCAACTGGTAAGTCCATCCCATAGTTGTATGATTGAGCATCTGCATCTATACGTTCGATGATATGTGGATAAATGTCTGGTAAGTTGCACTGAGGATAAGTCTGGTTGAAACCAAACAAGTCACCAAACTTTGAAACCAGACAGTCTACTCCCCTTTCAAAGGTCCTGAAATTAACAAAATTTTGATTGTTTGATGACATGCTCTCATTATCGCAGTTTGTATGGTGTTAAACGCCGTATCAACAACCTTTCAGTTATGTAACAGCTTTCTGATCCACAAGTACCAGGCTAGGGCTCTGAATTGACTGGCTAAAGGTTACTTCCACAAAACTAAAGGTGAAGGTGGGGCTCAAACCTGGAACTCCAAGTTCTAGTCCACTCATCAACCCCTGGGCCACACCGAACCCTAAGAACCTTTAAAAAAACACTAATTGGGTGATTTTCTTTCAATGTAACATTGTTGTTATTGTAGTTGTCTTCTTCAAAGGTGTTTAAATTTGTGTGATTAAAAAGCTTTATTCTTGTTCTAACATATATCCCATTTGATTACATCTACAAATGATTAAAGAATCACTTTGATTAGAGAAGAAATTTTAAAACCAAGCAGTTCTTTCCTTTTGTCTCAGTGTTTTTTCTAGCAATTATTTATCTTGGCACAGCTCTTTTTTTCTAAACAGTCTATTGTTTGTTAAAGTGTTTTGTTTCTATATATTTCACCTATTGTCAGTGTTTTATTTAACCATTTCTCCTTTTGTCATATTGGTTTTTGGTTCTACCCATTTCTCCTTTCATCACAGTGTTTTCTTTCCACCCCATGTCTATAGAAAACGAAATTGGTAATATCAAATAGCTGTTTGCTGTTACTCATAGATTTGACGTTACCGGAGCTGTCTAGAAAGAAAAAATTACAAGAAACAGCAAATCCAATCATAAAAAAATGAAGATAATTTATTTTTTTCATTTTCTGGATAAAAATCACTGGTAAAACATTATAAATTGTTCATTTATGTAATTTGACAAAACCTAAGTGACCACTGTAACAAGAGAAAATCCTTGTTCTGTGAGTGTGGTATGGGGATTTCTTTGCTATTGTTGATTTTTTGCATGGGGTTTATGCCACATCAACAATTTTGTTTGTTATATTATATTTATCCATGAATTCATCAGTACTAGGTAAGAACAATCCCACCAAACCAGTGGCTCCAATAAGGCTTGAACTCAGGACCCCAGAAGTGAAGGTTGTATTACCTGCATGCAAGGTCGTACGGCTCTCCGTTCACCATTATGTTGTTAAGATCTGGGACATAATTACTAGCCATCAGCACACTTCTTGATCGATTGAAGCACCACATAATATTGTCCAGGTTTTCCTCAACAGTCTGTTGGCAGTCTGAAATAACAGTTCATATTCTAAACAAACAACGGAACACTGATCACGATAAGTTGAGATACATGACTGCTTTTATTTTGATAGTGATAATATTAGAAGGAAGTCATCTGAATGGGTGGGAAAAGTTATCCGTTATATAAAAAACCTGCATTATCTTCAACTCATCTGCAATGGATCAAGGTAGACTACCAATAATCCGCAATTTTGCAACTTATTCTTTTGTCGGAGTATATTGATTTTCACGCCTTCGGAGTGCAATTGTAGGTAGACTTTCCATTTAGGATGCCGACCGCGTCATTTTGCAGAAAGGAGGAGATTTAGGCTATTGTTTAAGCCATAATGTGTTTGAAATATTGGGAGCCATAGGAGACCCGCGTTATAATGAATATCGCGATATAACGGATCGCGTAATAAAGGGGCTGCAGTGTACTTCTGTTGCTCTTGGTATACATTGGTTGTGGCTGGAACTATTTGGTGTAAAGACTGTGATGTAGTCTGTTACATGTTATCTTTACTGCATTGAAAGAAAGTGATATTGAAGAGTAACTATTAACCCTTTCCCAAACAACAACATTCAACAGTCCCTAATTGAAAGAGTTTGCTGACGACATTTCAAAATGTGATGAAATTGAAAAATATTCTTCAGATGGAGCAGAAAACCTTTTGGGAAAAGGAGAAGATGCTTGTTACGAGCAATTTCTACTTTTCCCACAATGTTTTCTAAAGTCGTCTGCAACAAAGTAGTCAAATGTTGTTATTGTTTGGGAAAAGGTTAAGGCAAAATGTAAACTGCTAGTCAGACCAGTTTTCTCATTTTTCAGAATGATTTTTTAAATATCTTTTGCACAAGTGGTATAGAGACAATTTTCAAGTGCAATTCATGTGAAATACTGTAAAAGTTGGCATTGGGAAACATAAAACACTTACTTATCTCTGATTGTACGTGTAAAATCCTCACATTACAACATTGTAAATCAAAGTTATCCTCTCCTGGTATCTTTGTTGCCTTTATGTTCACTCTCATATTGCCAGTTCCCTCCCTATAATACAAACATAAATTTGTTTCTGTTTGTATGGTGTTAAACATTGTGTCAACAATTTATCATTTATGCTATAATTTTCCTGGATCTACCAGAAATAGGCTAGAACTATGAAGTAACTTGCCCAAGGACAATCCCATGAAACCAGAGGTGTCAGTGGGGCTTGGACTCGAGACCCCCAAGTTCTGAGTCCGCCACCTTAACCACTGGGCCATGCAGAACCACAGTATATCAATTATCCAGGTTGACTAAACTGGAATACTTTAGGGAGAAATCTGTTCTGTTTGCCAGTTTGTTTGCCTTATTATAATATAATATGTTAGAAATTAATGTCGTTGGCTTAAAAAACGTCCTCAGAAATTGCTAGCCGATACCCTTTTCATTTGATTCTGTAACAGGTTGTTAAAAAGAGCAATAGCACTCAAAATTAATGAAGCATGAAAGCTCTTCTTTTCTATGTTAGATTGGCTGAAAAATAAGTTTTCATGGCTGTTGGCTGTAATTTTTCTAAAATGTCTGTAAAAAAGAAAATGTATGCGAATTTGACTCTCTTTCAAGAAGTTTCAAGAATCCCTTCACAGTAATTAAATAGAATTTTCGTTTTGTAAAACATTTAACACCAAATCAACAATTCTTCAGCTATGTAATGGTTTACTTTGATCCACCAGTACTAGGCTAGGGCTTTGAAGTGACTTGCCAAAGGTCACTCCCATGAAACCAGTGTTGTCGGTGGGGCTTAAACCTTGAAACCTGAAGTCCATCACATAAACCATTGGACCATGCAGGACCCTAATCACTTAAATTGAATAAAACTTTACTTACTCCACACTCTCGATGGCATATTCATACCAAACAAACACCTGGTCCATCTGAAACATAAAGGTAAACACATGTGTACAAAGTAAAAGGAAGTAGCATTCTCAGAGCCTGGATAAGGGAATAAATTTGGTAAAACTTATTTGAACGTTGGATGATCCTATTCTTTGATACTCATTAAAACTGTCTCGTTGAAATAATTCTAATGAATTCAAATAATATAGGGTTTAGAGAAGCAATAAAGAAGATAGCTATATGACCTCTGGATCTTTTAAACCCATTACCAAACAATAACGACTTTTAACTACTTTGTTGCAATTAACTGTGGAAAACAATGTGAGAAAAGGAAAAATTGCTCATAACGAGCAATTTTTCCTTTTCCAACAATGTTTTCTGCCCTATCAGAAGATTATTTTCCAATTTCATCACATTTTGGAATGTCGTCTGCAAACTCGTTTAATTTGGGACAGTTGAAAAATTGGTGTTCTGGAAAGGGTTAATTCTGTACTAGTTGACACAAAGGCTATTAGCATTTATTCAGAGAGTTTGCAGAGTACAATTGACCTTTGGATTACATCTGAAGGCAGTATTGAAATAGAAAAAATGAATGAAATTGAGAGACTACTTGTCTGGACGATTTCTCAATCATCAATGGTTGCAATTTTCAAAGATGTAGGTAACAGACTCATCAAATCAAAGCCATTTTGGCAAATGATGGAAAGAAAATCTATCTATATCATAGAGATTGTATACTAGAAACATAACACTCCCTCTCATTGGATATTACTTCAAAATGAAATCTAAAGCAAATTTCAATGTAAATTAATCAAAATCTCCATTTATCATTGAGATATAGGGCTTTAAAAAATGTAATTTATTTTTATTTATAGGATCAATTTATTCTGCTGTCAACTTTGTTTCTGTAGATTGGTCAAATCAAGGTGCCGTGGATTTATTCATATGGGGTTTTACATCGAGTCAACATTATTTTAGATATGTTGCGATGCACGACTCTCAATGATGAATAAGACCCTATCTCTAAACTGCTCATAACGGCTGGCCAAGCCAGGTCAAACCATTGGCATACCGTAAGTCAGTTGGAAGACTGCCTCTCATGAAAATCCTAATGCTATCACCAGGATTTGAACCAAGACATAGACGGGCCATGTGATTTTAAGCTCTTTTGTAATAACCAATACGCTAAACCAAGACATAGACGGGCCATGTGATTTTAAGCTCTTTTGTAATAACCAATACGCTAAACCAAGACATAGACGGGCCATGTGATTTTAACCTCTTTTGTAATAACCAATAGGCTAAAACGGTCCCTGTGGATTGCTGGGATGAACAATCTTCCTAGACATTTGTCTGTATTCCCAACATAAAGAAGAGTCAGTAAGGCCTTGGTTAACTCTTTACCAAATCCAAATTTTCAACGGTCCCAAATTGAAAGAGTTTGCAAACATTTCAAAATGTGATGAAACTGAAAAAGAATTAACTGATAAGGCAGAAAACATTGTGGGAATAGGAGAAATTGCTCGTAAAGAGCAATTTCTCCTTTTCCAACAGTGTTTTCTAGAGTCGTCTGCAAAAAACTGGTCAAATGTCGTAACTGTTTGGTAATGGGTAGGAAGATGTTGTATAAAATGATAATATGGTACTTACCTGTTCTTGTATAGATTCTACAAACTCTTGAGTTATGTCCCCAGTTTCATCATAGACGGAAGCGAACTCCTCATTTATAAATTCTACAGAAACTACAAATGTCTTTCTATCTGCAATGGTACATAAAAGTCTGGTTTGATGTATTCAATTGAACATTTTGATATATATGCCACCATATGAGGGTGTGTAATTGGTCTAAATTGAAAGCAACAACACAAAATAAAAAATAGCACTAATAATACCACACTTTTCTACCCACCATGTTTAAACAAAAATGCTGAATTGAATACACTACAAATGAGTGTATTTCTGCTCTTAATTTCGGTTGTCATGGAACTCAACATGCAATTTTGCCTTTTCCCACAATCTTTTCTGCCCTATCAGAAGTTGTTTCAATTTCATCACATTTTGAAATGCCATCTGCAAACTCTTTCAATTTAAGACAGTCGAAAATTTGGCGCTGTGTAAAGGATTAAAAAGAGTTATCATATGCAAAAAAATATTTACACCCATGGTCTAAATGGCAAGATTGTCTGAACTATATTCACTTACTGTCACACTTAGAGATAGGCAGTCTAGTTTTTTCTTCCATGACTTGGTAATATTCGTCTTTGTTCATGGCTCTTTCAAATATATCATCCATATTCAGAGGGAACATACAATTTGGGTATATCGCGGAGAAACCTTCTTTGGAATCCTTCTCACACAATTCCAATGCACTGAAAAGATGATATAATTAAATTGATACTGTTTTTAACAAACTCAAAAAAGAAAGTTTTGAACCCCTAACTCCATTATACAATGTACCTCATTTTGTCTCACATGTTACAGAAGCCTCTAGACACATAACACCTCACAGTGACCTTCCTTTATGAGTTTGATCACAGCCACGACAAATGCCACATGACCATCTGCTGAGAAATGAAAATGACTTTTAAATATGGCACAAATATTTTCAAATATTTTCAATTCAATTGATCAGAAATCAACAGAAGAAGAGATTATTACTAGATCAACTACTATATCTAGTAAATGGATCATGTAGAACCATCAGCACTCTGTAAGTCAGTTTGAGACTGCATCTCATAAAAATCCAAATGCCATCACCGAGATTTTAACACACATGGAGAGGGGCAATATGATTCTAAGTTCTGTACACTAACCACTAGGCAATGGAGGCCCCCTCGCCCCATATGATTGTCCACCATACATACCCACAAAGTGTTGGGGACTGCATTTCCTCTCTGAGTCTTCTGTAACAGTATGCAGCTATGCCATTAATGACATCAGCCTCGCTGGGGCATTCTAAACCAGCTAATGTCGGGTATTCTGTGATGGAATCTATTTCAAAAATATTAAAAACATCAGTTAACTCAATAATTGAGAGATTTGAACAAATAATGAACAAATCTAGAAATAACTGTTTTTCTTATTGTGGCTCCATAAAAGAAAAAACAATCCTTCTTTTTTCATAATTTATCAAATAATTTGTGAATTATATTTCACATTTCCATGAAAATATGAAAACAAAAAGCCTATCCTACTTGTGTATGAAATCACTTTGCATTTTCATTCAGTTTTCTATGGGTTATTCCATTCCACCATAAAGACAAAAAAGTCGTCTTTATTCCTTTAATACTCAACATGGCTAAAAACTAAAATTAACCTTCATGTAAAAAACAACCAAACATGCCTTTTTGTTACATGAGGATGCATAACTAGTCCAGTGATTGATACTTGGTTGTTTAATGTCAGCATAACTAGTCAAGTGATTGATACTTGGTTGTTTAATGTCAGCATAACTAGTCAAGTGATTGATACTTGGTTGTTTAATGTCAGCATAACTAGTCCAGTGATTGATACTTGGTTGTTTAATGTCAGCATAACTAGTCCAGTGATTGATACTTGGTTGTTTAATGTCAATCTCAATGGGAATAAATTGTTACAAAAAAAGTATTTTGTTGTTGACTAGTTATGCATCTCATGTATTGTTCACTAACATTCACCGTCTATGCATGAATATTTATGACACAATATATTCAATACTCGACAAGTCTTCAAAACAGAGTTTATAAACAATAGCTATACGCATTATACATATTATTAATCAACAGGTAAGCTTGGTAGCATTTATCAAATAATGCATGTGGACGAACCACAAGGTCAAATGTTATGGACGACTCCGAGGATATTTTAAGATACTCAGTGTGGCGTATAACTCATGCTAATCAGGCAGGTCAATAGACGGTGAATATTGGTGAACAATAACAACCCACTCACCAGCACATTGGGTGTAAATATCGGGTGTGATTTGAAGATCCTCTGTACTCTTGTAATCTTCCGACACCTGCATGCTGTTCCTGATGGCTCTGTGGAAGACTGATATATCGCTACATGCTCCACCATCCCCGATCAAATCCCCAAACGCAAGACTCACACATCGGAAAGCAGTCTCATACAATCTGAATCATACAAAACATATCATTATAATAGATATATTAACCCCTAGAGTGCTGGAACCAAGTAAATTGCCGGCTTGCCTGTGATCTAACCTGTTTGCTACTCTGAGTAGCTTTCTTTAACAATAATTAAGCAGATATTCAAGATTTCGGAGAAGAGATGACACAAAATTCTATTTCTAGAAAATTACCCAGCAATGTAAGGGTTAAATAGTAACTCTGTACTTTATGATACCTTAAATAGTAACTCTGTTCTTTATGATACCTTAAATAGTAACTCTGTACTTTATGATACCTTAAATAGTAACTCTGTACTTTATGATACCTTAAATAGTAACTCTGTACTTTATGATACCTTAAATAGTAACTCTGTACTTTATGATACCTTAAATAGTAACTCTGTACTTTATGATACCTTAAATAGTAACTCTGTACTTTATGATACCTCACAATGATGCGTTTTTTGCTGAAGACTAAAGAAACCTTATTGATAATCAGGATTATGTGCTCAAACATAATCACATCTATTTTGGGGTTGACAGGCATTAGTTTTGTGTCTTCATGCTTAAATAAACGGGAAAAACAATACCATCAATTATTTCCTTTTTCTAGCACTTTTAAACCATGACTGAGTCAAACATAGTGGAAGCTTGATTTGCCTTTGTACTAATTTAAAGCGTCTAACTGCAGCACTTTGGGCAACAAAGATTATCCAGAGGTTTCAAGTTCAGAACTTTATCATCACTTCCACACTTTACGTTGGGGAAGAAGGCCTCACTTAAGAAAATTCAATATATATAATCTTTGATCATCGCCATGCCGAATAAACCCTGAGCACCAAAGAAAAGCTGATGTAGAGGGAAGCAAGCCCGTCCTACTGATGACGTGGAGATTGTGCCAGTTAGCCTTACGGCTGAGACAGATTTGTCACCTCAAGGTAACGTCAACCAGTTTGTGGATTTAGAAACTGTGTAAGCCCTCCTACCTGCATACAAAGTTATTGCCATCCGATGTCTCCCATTGCTGAATTTCCTCCACTGTTACGGGTAAATGGAGTGCATTTGTTGCACCAGAAAAGCATATCTCAGTCACATTTCTGAAAAGCACCTCTCTGTCACACTTGTATTGGTCATCTTTAGAAAAGAGAATTATAATTCACAGATTTGACAATCATAAGGTAAAACAAATGTTTAGAAACCAGTGTGTCCAAGTGGTAAGTAAACAATCAGGAGAAATATCTACTTTAACCCTTTACGGTATATAGCGCCGTTCGCCGTCTTATCGATTACCGTATAAAACCCTTTTCGCCGTTATACCTATTACCGTATAAAACCTATTTTGACGGTCTATCGATTACCGCATAGAACGCTTTTTGACAGCTGAAAAATTGATTCAACTTTAGCTTTTAATAACACATTTTTGCACACATGTCATTTTCTCCAAAGTTTATTTTCCTCTTAAATAAATATGTCTTCTTTCATTTCCGATGATAAAATTATAGGGTCAAAGTTTTAACTTTTGCTCTAGAGAGAATCTTTTGATAATGGTCTCACGACACGCTTATGGAAATAACGCTATCAAATTGAGAAGAAGGGAATCCAAATTACCAATCCAATTAATGAGAAGTCTTCCGGTCATAAAAGATCAAAACACTGCCGATTTGTAAAGACTCGATAAGGATTTCATGCAATTCTTTAGTAACTTAACACATTTCTTAAAATACTATCCAATTAAAACGAGAGCATACGGCACGCGACCTGTAAAGGATGTTTATGACACGGAGCTATTGTTCAAAGTTTAAAGGCGATTGAAAATCGAGCCGTCAAATAATTGCCGTTATAAAGACGGCCTTTTTAAAATATTTAGCCAATTTGGTGTTTCCGATCGCAAGTCAGACATCAATGTAGATTCAGAGGAGTAATTTGATCGGGTTTTTTAAAGCCTGAAGATGATGAAATGTTGATAAATATTACCAATTCACGGACAAGCAAATTAGATCATTCCTCCGACTTTGACTATAACTACGAGCTTTTGGTAAATTCATCACCCATGGACACGTATTTTACGGAAATATTAGCATGTTTCATTGCCAAAATAAGTTGATTTTTACTGTTTTACATTTATTATAAGGACCAGGTTTAACTTCTTTACAAAGCAATATTGTGTTGAAAAACATTCTTTTCTTCATTTTGGAAACGGTTTGAACGGGAATTGAAGTAAAACAATTCAGCTTTGCTGAGAAATATGCAAAGACAAAGTATGTATCTCGAGTCATGAATGGTATTTTTCGGCAACAAAATTCCTGCGATTGATGACAAAACAGAAAAACAAATTAGGGATCTCTCAGGGAGAACACATAAGTCATATTATTACTTTTGATTTTGGATAATTCACACCTTAACATACATTTTCATTGTTTGTTTAATTTTCTACAACTTAATCCTGATATGAATGTATCACTAAATAAAGAAAAAAACATCAACTTAAAGGAAATTTTGTTCTCGTCGTCTTTTATTCTTTGATAAAATCTATTAGATGAATGTAAAATGCATTAACTTGGGTTTGATTAACAGTACCCCAATCAATAACAATTATCGGAGATAATCCTGTGCAAATAAGTACCCAGGGCGACTAATTATGTATGCGTTAATGGTCTTCGATAATCGGATAGTTTATACCTATAGTGTCACTGATAAGCCTTATCTCTATTAATGACAATTTCTTAATGTTTCTTTCATATCAAGTGTTCAATGCAAGACTAGAGTAAGTGCTTCACAAACATGAAGCACTTACTATAGTCTTGCAATGAACCCTCAATATGTGATATATGAGAAATTAGATTAACTCTTTACCACCTGCAGACGGCACTTTTTTACTTGAAGCAGACGGCTTTAGAAAAGCTTTGTAAATGTGTGAAAAATCTTTCAGTTCTGCTATTGCCATATAATTTGAATGGATTGAAAAAGCATTATGGCAAAAGAAGAAATTGCTTGTGACAAGCAATTTCTCCTTTTGCCACAATGCTTTTTGAAAGGTGTCTTCTGCAAGACCCAAATATGTGGCGTAAGGTGATAATGTGTCTAACCATCTGACCTTCAGTCTATATCACAAATGTTTCATGTCATTCTGGAACATTGGATACATTGTCTTCACCCAATACACTATAGAAACCTATTTCCACCAGATAGCTTTTAGTTTTGACCAAACAATGCATGGATAAAACGGTTGCAAAACAAATGAAATAATTCAAGAAAAAGGACAAATCACTCATGAGAAGTGCTTCCTTCTCTTAAGAATGTTTTTTTAAACCAATAGTTTTAAAATTATTGCAATACTTTCAAACGTGATATTCTTTCTATCAATTCATTCACATAAGGTTTCATTGTTCAGAGGTAAAACATGCTATTAAAAAAGAAAAGTTACAAAAAATCTAGTTTCAACTGACAAAATCATTCGTAACCAGTTAGAATAAAACGTCCAGCAAAAAAATCAGCCCCCCCCCTTCCGACTTATCCTGACACACCCTTTATTTATTTATTCATATTGGTTTTACATCACATCAACATTATTTCAGTTATGTTGGGATACCCGACTCTTAATGATGGAGAAGGATCCCATACTCAACTGACCACAAGGGCTGGTCGAGCCAGGTAGAACCATCGGCATTCCGTAAGTCAGTCGGGGAACTAACTCTCATTAAAATGCATATCCCTCATCAGGATGACACACCCTTGAAGAACGAACAGGGACACATAAGTTTGAAACAACATGCCATCTTACCCCAACATTGACCCGGTGTTGTCTCGGTGAACACATTAAATCTCATGTACGGGTTCAGATTGTGGTTTATGACCGTCTCCAGTTCACAGAAAAGGAGGGCGGACGAGCAAGCATCAGCAGCCATCTCGTATCTGCAATAGTAACAAACAATTTCTGCATCCATTATAGTACACATGTCCCCTGCTGTCAGCTGGCTCCACTATGTACCACAATCTAAAGCAACGTTCCAAAATAAAACAACAACAACAAGAAATCACGATTGTTTTCCCTGAATAATTGTTTGCACTTTTCAAAGCAGATATACCTTTAGCAGACTTTAATTATCCACTAAGTTGCATCAAAATTTGTCAAAACTCCAATTTCAAATCAGGAAGAAATCTTCGTCTCAAGGCTAACCGTTTGTTTGAATATGTAAACGTTTATCCTTTAGAAAAGTGTGCTGTTTATGTTCCATCCGTAACCAGCAAAATGTCTATCTTGTAGATTTGTACCATACCAGTCTCTTTAATGATATATGAGAGACCCGTTCCCAACCTACCATTATAGTGGAAACCTCCCATTTACCCTGTCACCTATATCATGTGAAAATATGAAAATATTTGTTAGTTGCCTTCACCCATTACCAAACAATAATGACATTTAACCACTTTGTTGCAGACGACTGTTGAAAACATTGTGGAAAAAAGGGGAAATTGTAACAAGCAATTTTTCCTTTTTCAACAATGTTTTCTGCCCTATCAGAATCATCCAATTTCATCACATTTTGAAATGTCGTCTGCAATCTCTTTCAATTTGGGACAGACGAAAATTTGGTGTTTGGTAAAGGGCTAAAACCTTTGTCACATGTGATGTAAAATAAATAAGTTTAAACTTAACATTTGTTATTGTTGATACAGTGTGATGTACAATGAACATTGTCAATCATAAAGTCCCAATTCGATATAAAATTTGTTATGTCATGAATTACTCATCTCCATCTAAAACTAGTATGTACATACATGCATTGTTTGGAAACATCTTGTTGTTGATAGTAGTTTGGTAATAGACAGCCGTAGTCATAGACATCAGACATTAACGCATTGTTACTGCACAGCTCAAAGACGTTATCAGGATAGCTTTCGATTAAAGCTGGCAGCGGATCTGGAAAAAAAAAGTACAATTTGTGATTAGATTTGATAACATAATTTTAAATAACAAACAAATAAAGAACATTGATCTCCATTTTATCCTTTTTATCATATGGGTTAATCCCATTACCAAACAATAACTACATTATACCGGTTTGTTGCAGACGACTCTGGAAAACACTGTAATGAGCAATTTCTCCCTTTCCAACAATGTTTTAGACTCTATCAGAAGATAACTTTCCAATTTCATCACATTTTAAAATGTTGTCTGCAAACCCTTTCAATTTGGGATGGTCGGAAATTTGGCGTTTGGGAAAGGGTTTAAACATTGTGTCAACATCATTACAGTTTTGTAGCAACATCCTTCTCATGATAAATAAGGAAGACCTTTAACATGACTGGAAATGTAAAAAATAGGGTAGAACCAGCAGCATGTTTGGTCAGCAAGGAGAAAATTCTTCATGAATATCTAAATGCTGCCACTAGGTTTTGAACCCATGCAAAGAGGCCATGGGAAACCAAGTAACCCCCCAAATCGTCTGTATAGTTTTAATTACAATACACTAAAACGAGACTTCGAAAACAAGCTATATAAGGGTTGTATTCTGCTTATAACAAAAATTACAAAGCAGAGCTAGTTGGAAAAAAAAAAAACACCAAAAAACCTAATTGATTGCTGATTCTGAATTTGCGCTCCTGCCCCTTACACATTTATCCCATTACCAAACAATAATGGCATTTATTAACATTGTTGCAGAAGACTCTAGAAAACATTGTTGGGAAAGGAGAAATTGCTCGTCACAGGCAATTTTTCCTTTTTCCACTAGGTTGTCTCTATTTTCAGAAGATTGTTTTCAAATTTCATCACATTTTGATATGTCGTCTGCAAACTCTTTCAATTGGGGAAAGCCGAAAATTTGGCGTTTGTTAAAGGGTTATATTAAGAAACCCTTACCATCGTCAATCAAAGTTTGATGATAAGTCCATAATGGTGGTCCATCAGATTTGGACCATGTCACAAACACAAGGAATCTGTCGGACATCACCGGTACAGGGTCATCCATTGACGATGATCTTATCAGTGTCAAGTGAAGGAAGGTTGTCCATTCATCAACTCCGCTATGAGTGAGGGTAACACCATTAGAATCAGCATCGACTGGTGCTGTTAGTTCAGTTCCTTGTCCTTCACTTTAATAAAACATATAAAAACGAAGTTAATTATGCTTGAATTTACAATCAATGGTGAGTTTTAACAAGCAATACATTCAATGGTGAGTTTTAACAAGCAATACATTCAATGGTGAGTTTTAACAAGCAATACATTCAATGGTGAGTTTTAACAAGCAATACATTCGATGGTGAGTTTTAACTAGCAATACATTCAATGGTGAGTTTTAACAAGCAATACATTCAATGGTAAGTTTTAACAAACAATACATTCAATGGTAAGTTTTAACAAGCAATATATTCAATGGTAAGTTTTAACAAACAATGGTAAGTTTTAACAAACAATGGTTTGCTAGTACTAGTGAATCTAAATTCGGTGAATGGTAAACTTTATGCATTTGATGCATGGTTTTGCTACATAACATCCAAATTTTAGTGGGTTCTATCTGATCATAAAAATTATTGGTCCTTCCTCTCAACTTCTAGATATATGCCTTTCTATAATAAACAATGCATATAATTCATTGTTCTGAATTATACCATATATGCCTTTCTATGATAAACAATGCATATTCTTCATTGTTCTGAATCATACCATATATGCCTTTCTATAATAAACAATGCATATTCTTCATTGTTCTGAATCATACCATATATGCCTTTCTATAATAAACAATGCATATAATTCATTGTTCTGAATCATACCATATATGCCTTTCTATAATAAACAATGCATATTCTTCATTGTTCTGAATCATACCATATATGCCTTTCTATGATAAACAATGCATATAATTCATTGTTCTGAATCATACCATATATGCCTTTCTATAATAAACAATGCATATTCTTCATTGTTCTGAATCATACCATATATGCCTTTCTATAATAAACAATCCATATAATTCATTGTTCTGAATCATACCATATATGCCTTTCTATAATAAACAATGCATATTCTTCATTGTTCTGAATCATACCATATATGCCTTTCTATAATAAACAATGCATATTCTTCATTGTTCTGAATCATACCATATATGCCTTTCTATAATAAACAATGCATATTCTTCATTGTTCTGAATTATACCATATATGCCTTTCTATGATAAACAATGCATATTCTTCATTGTTCTGAATCATACCATATATGCCTTTCTATAATAAACAATGCATATTCTTCATTGTTCTGAATCATACCATATATGCCTTTCTATAATAAACAATCCATATAATTCATTGTTCTGAATCATACCATATATGCCTTTCTATAATAAACAATGCATATAATTCATTGTTCTGAATCATACCATATATGCCTTTCTATGATAAACAATGCATATTCTTCATTGTTCTGAATCATACCATATATGCCTTTCTATAATAAACAATCCATATAATTCATTGTTCTGAATCACACCATATATGCCTTTCTATAATAAACAATGCATATTCTTCATTGTTCTGAATCATACCATATATGCCTTTCTATGATAAACAATGCATATAATTCATTGTTCTGGATCATACCATATATGCTTTTCTATGATAAACAATGCATATTCTTCATTGTTCTGAATCATACCATATATGCCTTTCTATAATAAACAATGCATATAATTCATTGTTCTGAATCATACCATATATGCCTTTCTATGATAAACAATGCATATTCTTCATTGTTCTGAATCATACCATATATGCCTTTCTATAATAAACAATGCATATAATTCATTGTTCTGAATCATACCATATATGCCTTTCTATGATAAACAATGCATATTCTTCATTGTTCTGAATCATACCATATATGCCTTTCTATAATAAACAATCCATATAATTCATTGTTCTGAATTATACCATATATGCCTTTCTATGATAAACAATGCATATAATCCATTGTTCTGAATCATACCATATATGCCTTTCTATGATAAACAATGCATATTCTTCATTGTTCTGAATCATACCATATATGCCTTTCTATAATAAACAATGCATATTCTTCATTGTTCTGAATCATACCATATATGCCTTTCTATAATAAACAATCCATATAATTCATTGTTCTGAATTATACCAGAGTTCATTTCAAGACTACAATAAGTCCTTCACTTTTGTGATGAACTGACTATAGTCTTGTGCTGGACCCTTTTAGTAGCTATATATGTTTTGTATTGTAATGTTTATATTGTTATGGGTTTTACATTGGGTCAACATTATTTCTGTTATGTTGCGATACCCAACTCTAATTGATGGAGAAAGACCCCATCCATAACTACCCATAAGGGCTGGTCAAGCCAGATAGGACCATCGGTATTCCATAAGTCAGTCTGTAGACTACATCTCATGAAAGTCCAAATGCCGTCACCGGGATTTGAACCCATTAAGAACTGTACTCTAACCACTAGGCCGTGGAGGCCCAAGACCTATTTAAAACAATGTCCAAATACATTTGTTTGTTTGAGGTTGCAAATACATTTGTTTGTTTGAAGTTGCAAATACATTTGTTTGTTTGAGGTTGCAAATTTTGTTTGTTTGGGGTTGCAAATACATTTGTTTGTTTGAGGTTGTCCTATAAACGGGGCAAAGGTAAATAAATGGGTCAGAGGTAAATTATAAACAATATGGGATAATACTCATTTTCATATCAATATGAAGGTGAACAAATGAACCTATGTATTCATAAAATGCTTAACCAATCACCAAACAATAATGACATTTTACCACTCTGTTGCAGACGACTCTGGAAACCACTGTGGGAAAAGGAGAAATTGCTTGTTACAAGCAATTTCTCCTTTTCTCACAAAGTTTTCTACACTATCAGAAGATAACGTTTCAATTTCATCACATTTCGAAATGTTGTCTGCAAACTCTTTCAATATGGGACAGTCACAAATTTTGTGTTTGGTAAAGGGTTAAATGATAGTATTGTGCAGAACTAGTCAGGAAATACAACAGCTTTATTACAAGGCAACCGTACAATATTTTCCATTTGTATTCTTCATCTATCTTACCTAATTTTGAATTCAAATTGTTCCATTTCTTGATCTTTGACAATGTTGATGAAATCCCCACTTCCCTGTAAAGAGTTATGTTTATCATTGTTAAAGTAATAACAACTACTGTCAATCATGTAGTTAAAAAAATCGATCAAAACTAAAAAGTTCAAGGCAGAATAAACACAATGGTTTGTAATATGTTTTGATCTGAAATAAAAAGGGCTCACAATGTTCAAAATGGGATCAGACAATTCATTTATAATTTCTGAGCTAGTGTATAAGATGTCTGTTAAAATGCTCATGCATTACACATAACTCACTTTAATTCCAGTTGCAAACATCTGGCACAAATGGGTTTAGATTGAATAAGACAAAAAAAGAAGGGTTCTCAGAATATCAATTTTCAGCTTTCAGTCATGTTTTAGATCCATTAAAGCAAACCAAATGTATTTCAGAAAGCCTTTTCTCTCATACAAACTCGTTTCACCATGTTGCAACAGTGGTGCAGTGGTAGAGCCTCTTGTAAAGGACCTGGGTTTTATAGCCATTAGGGTCGATATAAAGATTACGGGGACTAGCAAACAAATCAGGGAAGTAACCAGGAAGCAGTCATCAAGATTGAATTCAATAAAATTCAAGCTTCCGTCAAAATCAATGTTAAGTTAATAAGTTCAAACTTAAGCACACCATGGGCCAAGGTTTAGCGGTAACCATTAATGCAAATACCAACCTTTTTTATTTCACAAACGTTGTCAATCTGATATTAGTGCTTCTCAATTTGAACCAAACAAAAATCTTACTGGAAACAATAGCTTTATCGGTACTGGTTATTCAAGCAAAATAATGTCAGTGTCTTTCTCAAATACATCTCCATCAATTCTTATAGACTATACCTGTGATCGTTTGTCACATGTTAGAAATAGGTACACTGTAATTTACTCATGCATTGTATCAGAATTTGAGTAATTAAATATATTTTGAATTGAATTAAAATGAAAAAGTGAATAGTGGCACACTTTCCAGCTTATGTACACAATTAAGGTAAAATACCCATAACCCACCATTTTGAAACTAATTCTGCCATTTGTTTACTTTGGTCATGCTAGGTATATATCGGTCTGGGCATGAACTATTTGCTCTACACCAAATAGATCCGGACATGACTTATTAAAAAGTTTTAAAATGGTGGATTATGGGTATTGTTTACTATTAAAATGCTATTGTTTACCCATTTTTTCTATTCAAATTAGATAAGTCACAAAGTCTGTACGAAGGCCTGCATCGATAAAGATTGCATATTTTGAGGATTCAGTGCAAAATTATTTATAGTAAGAGCTTCATGTTTATGAAGCAATTGCCTTAGTCTTGCACTGAACCCTAAAATTGTAATGTAAATCAAAGAAAATCATCTCTTACATCTTGATTGAATGCAATACCAATAGCTGCATCATTTTCATCAAAAAATGTTTTGTTGATCTTAATTGAGAATTCCACCTCATTTTCTCTCACAGTCATGTTAATTACTGCAGGAATCTCCTCTACAGTCAAGGTAAAGGTAGGGGGACCTGAAACACACCGAAATTTATTTCTTTTTATATGGGTTTTTCAATCAGTCAACATTATTTTATGATAGAGGAAGACCCCATACTCAACTGTCCATATGGACTGGTCAAGCAAAGTAGAACCATCGGCATTCCGTAACTCAACAGGGAATCTACCTCTCATGAAAATCCAAATGCCGACACTGGGATTTGAACCCAGACAGATGGGCCATGTTAATTCAACTTATGTACTTTAACCATTAGGCCAAACACACAAAATTACAGGCAATTTACGAACATTTTTAGCATAAGATGTTCAGTAGAACAATACCCTGATGGTTTGTTTAGAATACAAATTTGGAAATTTTATTCATATCTAGACTAAGAAAGTTTTTTCGGCACTACAAGTAACAAACATACATACATGTATTAATACTATAAAGTGAACATGACTGAGTTCTTATGATTCTTAACGGCATACCTACAGATGGGATGATTAACCTATTACCAAACAATATTAATATGCGACGACTTTGTTGCAGAGGACTATGGAAAACATTGTGGGAAAAGTAGAAATTGCTCGTCCTGAGCAATTTCTCCTTTTCCCACAATGTTTTCTACTATATCAGAAGATTACTTTCCAATTTCATCACATTTTGGAATGTCATCTCCAATCTCTTTCAGTTTGGGACAGTTGAAAATTTGGTTTTGGTAAAGGGTTAAGAAACAAAATCATTTCACAGGGAAAGTGCACAGTCCACCGTCAAGATACTTAACTAAATGGGCACACTCAGAGGTAGATATTCATAATTCATATTTAGATATCAAGTCATCAAGCTGTCTTGATTCCTTCAAAGAACATTGATATGGTTTTTACAACATCACAATATAGATTTTCTCTAAATAAATTGACTGTTTATAATTGTACTATTAATACACATTAATACATGTATCATATTTTAAGTGTTTCAGAGGGCCTAATGGGAGTTAAGCAGCAGTTTTGCTGTAAAAGTTAAATAACCCTCAGACGTATGAAGGATTCTCGGACCGATTGGGATTCGGAGATTTCCTGATCCCTGTTTATAGGAGTATATTATTATTATAACAAAAAAGGTCCCGTCATTAAATTCATTAACCCTTTTAATGCCAGAGCAGACTTCATGCTTATGCAAACAGGTTGGATCCAGACTAGCCGCCAAGTAAATTGGCGGCTGGCCTGTGATCTTACCTGTTTGCTTTTCTGAGTACCTTTGCTCATCATGGAAAGCAGACGACACAAAGATATATTTTTATAAAATTACCCAGCATTCTAAGGGATAACCCATTACCAAACAATAGCGGCATTTGACCAGTTTGTTGCAGACAACTCTGGAAACCACAGTGGGAAAAGGAGAAATTGCTCTTAACAAGCAATTTCTCCTTTTCCAACAATGTTTTCTACTGTTTCAGAAGAATACTTTCCAATTTCATCATATTTTGAAATGTTGTCTGCAACCTATTTCAATTTGGGACAGACGAAAATGTGGCATTTGGTAAAGGGTTAAGATGGCATAACACATCATATTATTGCTCGATACATACAGAGACTTGGCATGAGACCTCTCTCCTTTGCAGCATTCATGACCTTCTCATTGACCTCACTCCATGAGCAGTTCAGCTTTTTGTCGTCCAATGTATACTGCATATAGACGCACATGAAAAACCCTTGATAGTCTCTGAAACAGAACAAGTGTGAGGCATCAGTAAGCATTGTGGGAGAGTAACGACATTTGACCAGTAAGTTGCAGATGACTCCGGAAAACATTGTGTGAAAAGAAGAAATTGATCTGAACAAGCAATCTCTTCTTTTCCCACAATGTTTTCTCCCTATCAGAAGTCTTGTATTTCAATTTCATCAAATTTTTTAATGTCATCTGCAATCTTTGAATTTGGGACAGTCGAAAATGTGGCATTTCGTAAAGGGTGATATAAAATTTGAATTATTGCTTCATACTTTAAATTTACTTTTCAGTGTTTGTTCTTTTTCTAAAGAATGCATATTAACAATTGCAGGTAAGTTTGGTTAATGACAAGTTTGGTAAAAAGGTGAACTAGAGTAAAAAGGTCCTCAGGTTTTGGTCAATTGGTCAATAATTTGATTAAAGTAAGAACTGTTCAATTCATTTCAAAATTTGTTTGTTTCAAAATAAAAAAACAATCAATTAAATTAGTCAATTAAAGTAAAGACCAGTTCAATTCATTCAATAATTTGACTTTTTATACTAAGAATTTCATACCCTAAGTGCTATAAATAGTTCTTTTTACTCAAATTTACCTTTTTAACCGAAACATCGAGACCTTTGATTCAGAAGTTTACTTTTTTCACAAACATGTCATTTACGTCTCTCATGGATCCACCAGTATTGGCTAGGGCTATGAAGTGAGTTGCTAATGGACACGCCCTCAAAACCAGAGGTGTCAGTGGGACTCTGACTCAGGGCCCCAAAGTTCTTAGCTGCCACCCAGGACATTAGTTTTGACTTGTATGATGCTGTGTTTTATTTGGACCAGTAGTAAAATCCAAATGAAGGAATGAATTAATCATACCATTTACATTGCATCAATCACATATGAGAAAAATTTGAAGTTAAAAGAAAATGTTGTTGAAACTAAAGTTTGTGTATTGTTGTTTGGTATACAATTAAATGTAGCTTTTGAAAGCATAATTGATTCAGGAAGTGTCAATATATCTAAGTATATACAGTCTACATGCAGTAAATCTTTAATCCCTTGCAAAGGTTTTGGAGTTAAATACATATAAATTCCCGGTATACAGACTCTTAAAAATTTAATACAAACTTGTTTTGCTCCCAATGCCTATTCTCCAGTGCGTATCATACAACAATACAGCTGTTGCAAAGTTTAAAGAAATTAATTTCAATGTCCAAACTTTTTCACACTAAGTTTTGTAAACGAACACTTTTAACAAGCTCCAACAAAATAAAGTTTCAATGAATATAAACCCAGGTAGACAGTCTTCTTCTTTATTGATAGCATAACAAGCACATTCTACTTATATGGCTAGAACATGAATAAGCATTGGAAAAGGAGGGATCAGTCCCTTTGATAATCTGTTGTAATGCTGTCTGATTCAGGGAAACGGCAGTCTGTCTTTCCAGCAAAAAAACTATTGGAACCATTATCACAAATAAAATTGGTAGACACATGCAATTTCTATTCTCGTAACGATATTGTTCACTCAAGTGAAAATAATAACCATGTTTCTTCTTCTAGCAGTAGAATTTTTACCTGTTGCAATTAAAAGAAACTATAACCTTCACCAAAATATGAGTTGTTTGTCACAAAAACATTCTCCCTTTGTTACAATAGTCCCTGAATTTAGCAGCCTAAGATATATTTAAGCATAATGGATTAACCCATTACCAAACAATAACAACATTTGACTTCTATGTTGCAGACAACTCTGGAAAACATTGTGGGAAAAGGAGAAATTGCTCTTAAGAGCAATTTCTCCTTTTCCCACAATGATATCTCCCCAACTGAAGATAATTTTCCAATGTCATCACATTTTGATATGATGTCTGCAAACTCTTTCAATTTGGGACAGTCGAAAATTTGACGTTTGGTAAAGGATTTGTGGAGACAGGCCTGCTTTTTTCCCTCATAGGAGTTGATAAACTAGAAGTTGGCAGTCTATACCACTACACATACCTGCATGTTCCAGCTGTAGAGAATCGTAGCCATGGGTCCTTGCAATCATCTATCATCTTGCCTACCAGGAAATTGGAATTGTAATCTTCGCAGACATCACCTGTAAATATAATTGTACATGCATGTTCAGCCTGATACCTCATGTGGGTTAGTGTTACTGCTCAAAATTGTTGGCAAACATTTACATGCTATGGAAAAAGTAAAAAAAAATTTGTAAGATTGGATAAGGCTTATCATAAGCATTTTCTCTTTTTAATCACAATGGTTTTCTTGAAACAGCTGCACATGTAGTGACCCTTAGATTGCTTGGTAATTTTCTAAAAATAGATTTTTGCGTTGTTTGCGTTCCAAAATCTTAAATATCTGCTTAATTTTGTTGAGGAAAACTCAGAGAAGCTAACAGATTAGATCACAGGCCAGCCACCAATTTACTTGGCGGCTGGCCTGGATCTGATTTGTTTGCAAAAGCAGAAAGTAGGCTCCAGCACTATAGAGTTAACCATGTATACATATATGCATGGAAGGGTGTGAGAAATAAAACTCGGTAAGCCAACAACGGTAACAGCAGACATGCAAAATGTATCAACTGAATATACATTGAAAATATTGTATAGAATCAGTTGTTACTACAGGAGAAATTGCTTGTCACAAGACGCATTTGAGAGTAATAAACAAAAGGTGGGAAAAACCCTTATTACTGCTTATGTCTCATTTTGAAATATACAAAATCAATCGGGGTTTTTCCGTTTAACCTTTGACCAAACGCCAAATTTTCAACTGTCCCAAATTGAAAGAGTTTGCAGACGACATTTAAAAATGTGATGAAATTGGAAAATAATCTTCTGATAGGGTAGAAAACATTGTTGGAAAAGGAGAAATTGCTCGTTAAGAGCAATATTTCCTTATTCCACACTGTTTTCCAGACCAACAAACTGGTCAAATGTGGTAATTGATTGGTAATGGGTCAAAATCTATCAAAAGCAGCTTGCACCATCACTGTTAGTAATCAATGTTTTTTTTTTATTCCAATCTCTGGGCAGGTAACCTACCTGTGCAAGATCCTACATCATGTCCAATGAACATTCTTGAAAACATTTGGGCAGTAGAATGAGAGTATGTTCTTCCACAGTTCTGTTCATTTGTTTTGTCAAAAATGCAGCTCCAATACCTGAAAAAATGGGGGAATACATCAAGTGTAGCCTACAAAAGTTGGATGGCAGTGGACCAGGGAACTGTTTTACTAAGTGTCTAAAGGAGGATATTTGCGTGAATCAAAACTGATAAACATGGATAGTATATCAACCCTTTTCCAAACAACAAATTTTTGACTGTCCAAAATTGAAAGAGTTTGCAGACGACATTTCAAAATGTGATAAAATTGGAAAATAATCTTCAGATAGGGCAGAAAACATTGTGGGAAAAGGAAAAATTGCTCGTTGAGAGCAATTTCTCCATTTCCAACAATGTTTTCTTAAGTTGTCTGCAACCAACTGGTCAAATGTCGTTATTGTTTGGGAAAGGGTTAAAAGAAGTACATTATTGCAATGTGACACATCAGTTGATGCGTCTTGGAGAGACGATTGCAATGATGTGTTACTTGCAATATTGCTCAACCAACCATTGAAATAAGCGGGAATTTTGTTTTGAACTTATGCTATTTCTAAGCATGAAATGTTTAGTAAAAGGTGCCAAGGGGTAGAGCTTCAGCCTTGGGACAAGCCTTGCAAAAAGAGGGTTGTGGGTTGGAATTTTAAAAAAAATGGGATCTCCCTTGCGACTTTCATTAATCCTCAATCAGGGCAAATACTGGTTTTGTATGAAGGAAGCAGAAGCGAGCGTGATTTTTCTATGCTGTAAGAATTTGTTTCACAATGGATGAAAAATATACAAGTTTTAATCAAGTTGATTGGAGCATTCAACACTTTTTTTAGTTGGAAGTATTCAAATCAATTTAGAACTTCAACACCACTTTCAATAGTTATTAACCTTTGAAATGCTGGGTGATTTTTTGTAGCGTCTGCTTTCCAAAACCCTAAATGTCTGCTTAATTTTGATGAAGAAAGCTACTCAGAGTAGCAAAGAGGCTATATCACAGGACAGCCACTATTTTTGTATCGTCTGCTTTCCAAAACCCTAAATGTCTGCTTAATTTTGATGAAGAAAGCTACTCAGAGTTGCAAACAGGCTATATCACAGGACAGCCGCTATTTTACTTTGCAGCTGGCCTAGATCCAACCTGTTTGCATAAGCATGAAGTTGGTTCCAGCACTGTAAGGTTAAGACTGCACATACATTCTCATGGTATTTCCTCACCAGTCTTGCACAATATTCTTTCTAAGAAACTGACTGGTTCCGAATATGACATCGGTTGTTCAGAGGTCACAAATTAATCCTGTGTCAAACACAGATATTTTGACAGGAAACTTTTCCCTTTTCTCACACTTGTTGTTAACATCCTACTTGAATTATAAATAAAAGTATTTCAAAAATTGAAATTTTGCTGAACAAACTTTTCATGCATGACCAAGAGGTTCATTGGAAAGACTGTTCAATAACAAGCATAGAAAAAAAGACTTCTCTCAAGACATGGAGACAGGCCAGATCCCTGTCTACAACCATAACCACTGGAGTATTTCCATGACCTGAGAAATAAACCTTGTATATTAGTGTAGGGTTACAAATTTAGTGATGTTTGTCCCTGGCTAATTACACATTTCCTGTGAGCATCAACATTGAGTTGTTCAATGTATTTAGAAGTGTTGAACATCCTTTAAAACCATTGTTTTTGGTCGGAAACTCATACGTAATAGTGAAATTATTAGTTGTCATATATTTTTGTTTCCTTCACCAAATAAGATGACTATTTAGATATTGTATTTGAGAATTTTCATTTGAATATGAAAGTACAGTCAAACTTGTGTTAAGAGGCCAGCCTATGGGACAGAGTAAATTGGCTGATTAAGACAGGTTGGCTGCTTAACACAATTTGATTTACACTATAAATTTAACAATGGGACTTTCTGTAGTGGCTGTTTAAGGCAGGTTGGCTGCTTAAAAAGGTGGCTGCTTAAAAGGGTGGCTGCTTAACACAATTTAGACTGTAGTCTTGCAAGATGCAATATGGCAGCCTCAATATTATTTCAGAGATGTTTTTTTGGGATAAATCAGATGACTTGAGAATACCTTGTCTAGAAAACTCATCAACAGTCTTGCACATATATTTTTCAGATGATGATGAACAATTATAGGTAATTCTGGGTGCTGTAAATGTAGAGTAATACTCACTTGCAAGGTGAAAAGACTTGGTCTGTACATTCCAATACTCCAAACAGTTCAGCTGCATCACAGCGGTCATAATCAAGTCCTAAATAAAGAAGAAGTTATTGTATTCAGGTACATTTGAGGTTAAGGTGTAGCGCCAATTCAATTGATTAATCGGTGGAATGACACAAAATGAAAATATTCATAACAGTAAAAAATAATCAATGAAAATTGTATACAAAATGGCAATGCTTTTGATAGCTTTAATTGGAGGTGCATTGACAGTGCAAGGCTATAGTAAGTCCTCTAGAAAAGTGAAGGACTTGCTAAAGTGTTGTATTGATCCCTTACATTGTAAAATACCCCACCCATCCCCCATTTAACATTGGAGGTAGTTGTAGTCCTGTAGGTCTGCTAACCCATTACCAAACAATAAGGACATTTGACTAGTTTGTTGCGGACGACTATGGAAAATGAGAAATTGCTCTACTGAGCAATTTCTCCTTTTCCGACAATGTTTTGTCCTATCAGAAGATTATTTTTTAATTTCATCACCTTTTGAAATGCTGTCTGCAAAATCTTTCAATTTGCAACAGTCGAAAATTTTGCATTTCGTAAAAGGTTAAGTGAAAAATGCTTTCTGTTGAATAAAATGACAAAAAGTTCACCTTCACATCTTTGCTGGTATGTGGTGTAGTTAAAACTGCGTAGACCCATTTTTGCTAAATCCTCAATCTGATCCATGGTACAAACCCTGTCCGGAAGTTGACGATGTGTGCATTCTATTGAGTCTTGTAAAACTGGGGTAAGCAATCTGTATCAAACAAACAAGAATGAAGTGTCTAAACAAATACTTTTGTATTGTGTTTAATGCAGTGTCATCAATTTTTCAGCTATGTTACAGCTTTCCTGGATCCACCAGTACTAGGCAAGGGCTCTGAATGAATTTGCCAAAGGACACTCCCATGAAACCAGAGGTGTCAGTGGGGCTTGAACCTGGGACCCACAAGCCCATCCCACTCCATCACCTAACCACTTGGCCAAATAGGACCCCTGAAATACAGACAGCCTGTTTCCCAATTTGGTATTTATTGAGAGATCAAATACAAAATGACCAACATGGGTCTGTGTGAAGTTGCATTAAATTGCTTTCGGTAGTTTATGAGATACACCTGATTTGATTGTGAGTTTATTTTATTCATATGTGTTTTGAATTATTTCAACATTATTTCAGTAATGTTGCAATGCTCGACTCTTCTTGTTCCAGGAAGAACTCATACAACCCATACTCAACTAAGGGCGGGTCAAGCCATATAGAACCATTGGTTCATTCCGTAAATCAGTCAGGAGACTACCTCTTATAAAAAATCCATCACTGGGACTTGAGCCTATGCAGAAAGGGGCCATGTGATTTCAAGTTATAGTCAAACCTGTGTTAAGAGGCCAGCCTATGGGACAGAGTAAATTGGCTGTTTAAGACAGGTTGGCTGCTTAACACAAATTGATTTACACTATAAATCTAACAATGGGACTTTTTGTAGTGGCTGTTTAAGGCAGGTCGGTTGCTAAAAAGGGTGGCTGCTTAACACAAGTTAGACTGTATGTACTTGAACCACTAGGTAACGGAGGACTCAGATGTGACAGTGAAGAACTGGTGACCAGTACCCCACTTATTCTTTCCCTTTACCAAACGCCAAAATTTTCCTCCGTCCCATATTGGAAGAGTTTGCAGACGACATTTCAAAATGTGATGAAATTGGAAATTAATCTGCTTATAGAGTAGAAACATTGTGGGGAAAGGAGAAACTGCTCGTTACGACAAGGTTTTCTGCTTTATCTGAAGAATATTTTCCAATTTCATCACATTTTGAAATGTCGTCTGCAAACTCTTTCAGTTTGGGACAGTCTTACATTTGTCGTTTGGTAAAGGTTTTAAGGGTTGAAAGTTTCCCCTGTGTGCACTTTACCTGCATGTGTATCCATATGGCAGTCTTGGAGCATAGTTCATAAGCATGCCCATTTTGTAAGCACATCTCCCACCTACTTCAGTAACAGCTGAATAGCATAGCTTGATACCTGAAGACAACAACAGACAAAAGGTGTATAGTCGAACAACAGAAGAAATTGCTTGTTTTTTTATCTCAAATGAAGATATCTCTCTAATCATTTAAGAGGTTCATATATCTAAAAGGGTTTAACATTTCGTATACAGTGATGTCTCGTTAATCCGAACACATCCGTTCTCAACAAAATGTCCGGATTACAGAATCATCCGGACTAACACATTAAGACATAAACGTTCTGTATGCACATGTATTATTATAAATAATCTTCTGATATGGCAGAAAACATTGTGGGAAAAGGAGAAATTGCTCGTCACGAGCAATTTCTCCTTTACCCACAATGTTTTCAAAAGCCGTCTGCAACAAACTGGTCACATAATTCCGTTCCCTTACAATTTCGTTTGGATTGTGAGACATCCGGATAATCGGGGTCCGGATAAATGACGCTTCACTGTACATCATCTCAGTTATGTTGCCATGCCCAACTCTTGATAATGGAGCAAGGTACCGTTTTACTAAACAGTTTACACTTAAGATTTGCGTAAGTCTAAAACAACAATTCCTCTTATTTCAATATTGGACGAAGCAATATTGCAAAGTGACACATCATTGGAATCGTCTCTCCGAGACGCTTCCAATGAAGTGCCACATTGCAACATTGTACTTTCATTGAAGATACTATCCATGTTTATCAATTATGACTTACGCAAACATTTTCCGTAAGTTGTTTAGTAAAACGGGCCCCAAGACCCCATACTCACCTGCCCATACGGATAGTAATGTAGAGTTATAACATCAGCATTCCACAAGTCTGACAAAGAGACTGTCTCACAACAAAAACCAAATGCCATCTCCAGGATTTGAACCAATACGGAGAGGGGTCATGTGGTTTCAAGTTTTGTACTCTAACCACCATACCACCTTACCCACCTTTACAGAAGAGGTTATTTGTGAACGTGGCTACACACCTCTTTTGCAATAAAGGTTTCAGCGATTGTCAATCTATAATGAAATCCAACTTTATTCTAACTTTTTGCAGCATAGCACTCAGGAAAAGGGTACCATTTCAATAAACCTTTTATGTTATAAATTTGCATAAGTTCGAAATAATATTACCTCTTGTTTCAATATTGGGCTAAGCAATATTGCAAAGTAACACATCATTGGAATTGTCTCTCCGAGGCGCTTCCAATGACATGTCACATGACAATATTGTGTTTCCTTTAAAAATTGTATCCATGTTTATCAGTTTCGACTTAAGCAAATATTTTCCTTAATCCTTTCCCAAACAACAAATTTTTGACTGTCCCAATTTGAAAGAGTTTGCAGACGACATTTCAAAATGTATTGAAATTGAACAATATTTTTCAGAAAGAGCAGAAAACCTTCCGGGAATAAGGAAAAATTGCTTTCTCAACGTTTTCTAAAGTCGTCTGCAACAAAGTCATCCATTTATTGAGGCCTACAAGTTTATCGATAAAATTTGTGCTAAAAACCTTTAACCCTTTCCCAAACACCAAATTTTCAACTGTCCCAAATTGAAAGAGTTTGCAGACGAAATTCCAAAATGTAATGAAATTGGAAAACAATTTTCTGATAGGCCAGAAAACATTGGGGGAAAAGGAGAAATTGCTCGTCACGAGCAATTTCTCCTTTTCCCTCAATGTTTTCTAAAGTCTTCTGCAACAAAGTGATCAAATGTCGTTATTGTTTGGTAATGGGTTAACCCATTTAATCATTTGCCATCAAGATGAGTTCTGTGTTGACCAACACCTTGTGACAACTTGACCAGAAAATAGTCCTGATTGACTCCTTTAAAGCGGTAAACAGTTCAGTATTCTTACTATCACATTCTTCTTGTCCAAGTCCTGTGTTCCTGTTGAAAAAGTCTGGGAATCTTGACATGGCATCTTCAAAAGTTGGTCTTGGGCAGATCTCTTGAACTATTATTTCCACTCTGTTATTGAAGCATATTTCGTAGCTCCTAGAGAGAGGTAAAAATCTTTGATTAAATAGTGTATCTATCAACAGCTTTCATACATGATTGTTAACTGTTGAACTCTTTAGCTCCAAATGTCATCTTATCAATTACCTTATAAAACCCCGCAAACATACTTAGTTTTAATTTTTAGTTGTCACATGACGATAGCAAACGCCAAATTTGCTGGTTTATTAATAAACCAGCTTCCCAAAAGAAGAACAGACAGACGCAAAGGCTCATTTCACATGTAATTACTAAAAATACGAGGTTTAAGCAACTTATAAGTAAAGTAATTGAAAATGGTCTTTGATTTACTGACAAAGATTGTAGACATCAAATTTCTAAAATTTATTACTCCCAAAGCACACATCTCTGAGAGATTCTCTATAAAGAGTACAGTCAGGGTAAAAGACAAGTGTTCAGTTAGCACAATGATTCATATTTACACACATTCTTCATAGAAGGACATTTGGTGACCTAAACCCTCCACATACATATTCAAACCATACACACAAGTTGTTGCAGACGACTCTGGAAAACATTGTGGGAAATGGAGAAATTGCTCGCTTAGAGCAATTTCTCCTTTTCCCACAAAGTTTTTTGCTCTATCTGCAGCATATTTTTCAATTTCATCACATTTTTAAAATGTCGTCTGCAAACTCTTCCAATTTGGGACAATTTAAAATTTGCACAATGAATCATACTTACACACATTGTTCATAGAAGGACAATTGGTAATCCAAACCCTCCACATACATATTCAAACCATACACACAAGCTGGTAAGACTCGTTCTATAATATTAGCCATTGTTGGGCATTCATCATTCTCTTCCACAGGCAAGGCAACGGCATCTGTAAATGAAAACAAATTTCACTTCATATACACTCATAACAAAATGTGCAAAAAAAGACTGGCATTTTAAATATTTATTTCAACAGTTTAATCCAACAACCCATTGACCCTTAAAATGCTGTGTAATTTTTTTAAAAAATAGTTTTTCGTGTCATCTGCTTTCCAAAATCTTAATTATCTGCATAATTTTGATGAGGAAAGATACCCAGAATAGCAAACAGGTTAGATCACAGGCCAGCCGCCAATTGAATTGATCTTACTTGTTGCGTAGGCAAGAAGTTGGCTCCAGCACTATAAGGGTTAAACACAACGGAATAAAGACATTTTATGATGTTGCTATGACAAGGTGAAAAAAGAAATAAGAAAAATGTTTTATCAAGACCGAAAAAATGAATTGTTGGTATTGCCTAGCTTGTCCCAAAGCCTAAATAAACATTTGAATCTTTATCGCAATTTACTGTATATGCATTTTACAGATGAGAGCAGAAAAAGATCTGCACCTACGGACAAGATAACTACCCTCAGGTTTCATCACTCCTCAATTATTTTTTCTCAATCTGTTGATTGCTCATCTTAATGAGGTAAATGCAGATTGGTTAGTTAAATAATGCTTTTTTTTTTTACTCATTTCTTAGTAATAGACTTTTGACTAGTGCAGATAAAAAATAGCAACATAGAACAAACAAAACATGAAAACCAATGCATTTTCCTTATCATATTGGGTAGAAATCATTAGGAAAAAATGAGAAAGTGCTCATTTAAAGCTCAATTTTGTCCTTTTATTGTAATTGTTTCTAAAGACACCAGCATCAATGTGTAAGGGTTTAAAGTTGATTTTGTTTTTCCCCTATCATGCATGTCACCTTTTCCTGGGTAACAGGCAAACTTAATGAAACATCCTCTTGTTCTAGGCATAAAAAAACCTGCTTTCAAACCATCTTGCCCAAAAAAGAAATCAACTTTGGGCAATATTGTAGCAGGAAATATCTGAAAACATCTATTAACGTGTTGGATGGTAATGACCAAATAACCTTGGCCTCACAATAATTCCTTGCTTTGTTTATCAATCAATGGAATTTTAGCCACTTATCAAGTATATGCCATTTAGTTTCATAGGCAAGTTTTTATATGATTGGTCTAGCCATACTCATGATAACAAAAATATTTCTTCATGACTACTGATTTTCATTATGGAAATGATAAATTTACTGTGGTAATTTTGTTTGTTTATTTCATCACAATGTTTATAAATGTAGTGAGCAGCAAATGTATCTACATGTGACCAGGGGTGGAAAAAACAATTGCCGGTATTGGCTTGCTTGTTCAAAGGTCTTAACAGACAAGTGAATTTTTACTGAAATTTAATATATTACCATATACAAGTGCAGAAAAAGATTTAACGTTTATGGCCAAGTAAAAAGAAATCAGGTTTCACCACCCCTGAGTGGTTGTAAAAGGCCAGTAAAGGTACAGTGTTAGAAGGATTGGTCATGATACAGTCCTTATACATACCTTTACAATCAGAGTAATCGGGTAGGACCAAATCGTTGTTAGGAAGGTTTAATGATGCCGAGACAACTTTTCCATATATGTTGACGGCATCTATGAACGCAACAGCAACACTTTCTAATTGGTCAGGTACTTCAATGATGTTACACGGGTTCCCTTTGCGTATGAAACAAGCTGCTGCTGACGCAAAGAGGCTTAAATCAAACAAAAGTAAACAGATATTAACAAACTGCTATAATTTTCAATCATTTATTGATACTTAATTAGAAAAATCAAATATCTGAGCAGTCAACAGTCATTCAATTTATGTTACGATGCCAAACTCTTAAAGGTTGAAGAAAATCCCATCCATGACTGCCCACAAAGGCTTGTCAAGCCAAGTAGAAGCATCAGGATAACATTTGTCAGAGCAGAGACTACCCTTTACAAAAATCTAGTGCCACCACTAACATGATTTTCATAAATATCAATTCTTTTGGCACATTTTCTACCCTATTGCATAAAAACCATACCTTTTCAAAAAGTCATTCATTAAGAATGCCTGTTTGCATTTTTTCCCCAAAATGACAATGGAAATGCATAGTTTGTTTGTATGGTGTTAAATGCAGTGCCAACAGTTTCTTTCAGTAATGTTATTACTTTCCTGGATGGACCAGTACTCCGCTAGGGCTCTAAAGAGACTTGCCAAAGGACACTACTACAAAACCTGAGGTGTTGGTTGGGCTTGAACCCAGCACCCCCGAGTTCTAAGTCAGCAACCATAACCTCTGAGCCTCACAAGACCTTGAAATTTATAACATTATAATCATCCTTCAATTATCGGGTTAAACCAGGCACATACCCTTCCTACATATGGAGTAGGTAAGGGAAAGATTTGACCCTTATAGTGCTGGAACGGACTTCATGCTTATGCAAACAGGTTAGATCAAGGTCAGCCACCAAGTATATTGGCAGCTGGCCTGTGATCTAACCTGTTTGCTCCTCTGAGAATCTTTCCTCATCAAAGTTAAGCAGATAGTTAAGGTTTTGGAAAGCAGGCGACACAAAAATCAGTTTTTTTTAGAAAATTACTCAGCATTCTAAGGGTTAAGACATCAAATATCACCTCATTAAGTTCATTATTCAGTTACACCGAAATGATAAATCTGTATTACCTGCACTTAACGGATACCGACGGGTCAGCGGCACTACCACTGTTTAACAGCTCTTGTGATCCAAAGGTTGCCAGCGCATAAATGTCATTAAAACATGTAGACGCCTCCTCATTTTCTCTAAACATCATCAGCGTTTCAACATAACACTCCGAAAATGAATACACTGCAATGGATGAGAGAGTTGCTGAAGTACTTACCTTCTTCTCTATCTAAATGATTCATATCCAGTTCCATCCATCATACATATTTACCTTTATATGGGTTTTACATAGAGTCAACATTATTTCAGTTATGTTGCAATGCTAATCTCTTAATGATGGAGGAAGATCCCATACTTAATCATCTATAAGGGCTAATCTAGCTGGGAAGAACAGTTGGCATTCCATAAGTCAAATGGAAGTCTACCTCTTACGAAAATCCAAATGCCTTAACCCTTTCCCAAACAACCGATTTTCGACTGTCCCAAATTGAAAGAGTTTGCAGACGACAGTTCAAAATGTGATGAAATTGGAGAATATCCTTCTGATAGGGCAGAAAAAATTGTGGGAAAAGGAAAAATTGCTCGTTACGAGCAATTTCTCCTTTTCCCACAATGTTTTCTAAAGTCGTCTGCAACAAAGTAGTCAAATGTCTTTATTGTTTGGGAAAGGGTTATCCTTAGCTTCATATATCCCATACATGTTTCAATGCAGAGGCGGCAGAAAAATACAAAAACCATTGTGTTAAAATGAGAAACTTCTCATAGCGAAAAAAATATTTCTTTTTTTGCTATGCATTTTACTCTAGTATCACAAAAATAACATAGATGAATAGATCATCCTTACTTGTGGTCTGCTGGTGCTTTCAATTTGAGCTAGTAACTCTAAACTTATTTATTTCGCATCAATTATGATGGAAGCTTATTACTAATGAGCTAATTTAAGAGCATATTAAATCTGGATCCAAATGATGCCAAAGTTGCATTCCTACAAAACTTATTTCTGCTTTGCAAATTCTTTCATCAGTTTGGCATAAACCAAAGCTCATTGTACAGTTAGAGAAACTTTGGAGGGACTTTAAGCTTGTTTTAATCTGAATGAAAAGTGTTCTGATTCTGGGTTAGACCAGTAATTTTCGACTCGCCTATCAGGGATTTGACAGCTGGACCCTTGGTATAAGAGGCCGACACTCTACCACTGCACAACTGTCGCCCCCAAAGAAGAAGTAATCCATGTTAAGGAATTGTTAAATCACAATGCCAAAAGGAAACATTAATTACCATTTTCACAGAGCTGGTCCCATGGTTGCAATAGATCCTCCCGTACCATTGGTGCCTGCATGGTCAAGGCAACTTCTTCCGTGGTACATACACTCTCCTCCGCCACGTTATTATTGAGTACATTTTTAACACACCCTCGTAGACTTATCTCGGTGCTAGAGGAGGTTAAACAGACATGTTTATCAAACAAGGATGATTTTTTCATACATATCTCTTGACAGAATATGGATTTATTACAGAAAACTTGACTACAAGTTGATTGATCACACATTACTTAACCCATAACCAAACAATAACGACATTTGACCAGTTTGTTGCAGACAACTCTGGAAAACATTATGGGAAAAGGAGAAATTGCTCTTAAAGAGCAATTTCTCCTTTTTACACAATGTTTTCTGCACTATCACAAGATTATTTTTCAATTTCATCTCATTTTGAATTGTCATCTGCAAACTCTTTGGATTTGGGACAGTTGAATATTTGAGGTTTGGTAAAGGGTTAACAAGATATGGATTTATCACACACAGCCAACTAATGTTAAATCATACACAACTCAATAGAAATCAATTTATTACTAATGAGCTATTTCAAGAGCATATTAAATCTGGATCCAAATGATGCCAAAGTTGCATTCCTAAAAAACTTATTTCTGCTTTGCAAATTCTTTCGTCAGTTTGGCATAAACCAAAGCTCATTGTACAGTTAGAGAAACTTTGGAGGGACTTTAAGCTTGTTTTAATCTGAATGAAAAATGTTCTGATTCAAACCTGCAATTTTCCTTTGGTGATAGTGCACTCATAGAGAAGTCCAGGCAGTCACAACTGAGAACTGCCCTGATCACTCCTTGATTGGTGCAGCGATCTGCAAAAGTTTTGGGGAGTAGGTCCATCAATTCATCAACTCTGTTTCCACCATCTAAAAGAAATAAAAAAAATTCTGTCAGCATGTTATTATAAGTTTTTAAAGCCCAAAGCATTCATTTATCATTACTGACTTAGTCTACTCTTTCATACATTTAGTTCTTTCGCTCCACAAGGAAACAATATTTCTTTTTTTCTTTTGTAATGACTCTAACAACAACTTCCAACACAAATCACAATGGTGGGATAGCGTTTATTAGAGAGCATATAAAAGCCCTGCTACCAGATATGTAGATAAGAAGTTTATGCCCAAAGCTAAATTCTTAACTACTAAGTCCTATGTTGTGGGTACTCATTAGAGTAACACCCTTTATTGACATTTTGATTACCAATTTTGAGGGGTGGGGGAGGCAGAAAGTAATAGACATTCTTCGACAGGAAATAGTGAAATAACTTACCAATTTGAGGGGGGCAAAGATCTCCAGTCTTTTTGTGTTTCGTTGTTACAACTTCTTGAACGCTTATAATTAGTTCTGGAATGGCACAATCTTGTTGACGAGCAAGAGCATTAAATTGTATACATCCAATGATATTTTCCATGTCCCTAAAAATAGAGAGATTTCAATATATTTATTCTCTAAAATGAATAGATGTTAATCCCTTTGCAAGACATTTTTTCTTTACTTGATGCTGGCAACAATAAGCGCTCTAATGCAAAACATTCTTTTTATCCCTTACCAAATGCAAAATTTTCCACTGTCCCAAATTGGAAGAGTTTGCAGACAACATCTCAAAATGTCATGCAATTGGAAAATAATCTTCTGATAAGACAGAAAACGTGGGAAAAGGAAAAATTGCTCATTATGAGCAATTTCTCCTTTTCCCACAATGTTTTCCAGAGTTGTCTGCAACAAAGTGGTTAAATGTTGTCATTGTTTGGTAATGGGTAAACAGGAAGGGAGATGATGCTTTAAGAAAAGGAGAAATTGTCCATACTCCTCCTTTGACACATGCCATATATTTTCAGAAGTGCGCCTTCGATTTCAAAGTTATGACCATACAACCTAATGTATGGCCATTTTTTAACATTGAACTTCAAACCTGACCATGACAGGATAGATTGACATAATCCTTCTATATGAAAGCACTGTACCATTCTATTGAACAAATATGCAATGTTATTCAGGAATATTTCTTTCAATAGAGAAGATAAAATCTAAACTAACATTTCAGGATAGAGACCAACCAAGGGACTCCTATATAGCCCCAAACCTATGGTAGAGGGGGTGTAGTTATCTTAACCCAATACCAAACAATAACAACATTTGACCAGTTTGTTGCAGACGTCTTTGGAAAACAATGTGGGAAAAGGCGAAGTTGCTCTTAACGAGCATTTTCTCCTTTTCCCACAATGTTTTCAATCCTATCAGAAGATTATTTTTCTATTTCATCACATTTTGAAATATCGTCTGCAAACTCTTTCAAGCGACATTGGAAAATTGGGCATTTGATAAAGGGTTAAAGACAAAACACATCAGGAACATATTGTCAAGTAAAAAAACAACAACTTTATAATCACAATGAGAAAACCCATTAAATGTCACACAGACTCCTTCCTACCTGATGCCAAATGGCTTATTAGTGATTTATAACGTTTTCGAATATTCATGCAGCAGATGCTTGTTTCATATGGGATTAAACGTTGTGTCACTTATTTTGCTTCTTTACTGCATTTCACCAGTGCAATGCTGAGCACAGCAGTGTCTTGCCAAAGGACACTTCAACAGAAAAACCCGGTTTGACAGTTAAGCATTGAACCAGGCACCACTGTGTCACAAGTCCTTCACCTAAACCACTGGGCCATACAGGATCCGCAGTAGATGCCATAGTGTTGGTGTAAATTGAGGTATTCTGGATTAAGTGGTTCACTTGAATGGGGTATGACAGACTAAGTTAACCTGTAAAGTCTTGCGGGGTTTTTAATAACCAAAACATGAGCAAACAGCAATAACAAATATAAAAAAAAAATAACTAGCTCTTTGTGAAATAGTGTATCAATTGAGCTATTCATTGTTTGTGGTATCTGGTGCTATAGATGTGGTTAGGTATTACATGATGGAAATGGTTAAAACAATGAAACTTACCCGCACTGATCACTATCAAGGTACTTTTTTAAGTAACATTCACAATAGCTATCAATTGCTGAGGATACAGCAAACGCTAGGCACACCTCATCTAATAATTAGAAAAAGAATGAATATTCAAAAAGATGATATGTACATATATATATTCCATGTGTCTATCTTACTGAATAAATCTGTAAGTAGTTAGGGAAACATATTTGTGTAGTGTCTGGATTTAAGACGTGTTTTTTTTGTTTCACAAGTGTAATATTTATGTTTTTGTATCACTATAAGGCATGGAACATATTCCTTTAATCATGTATTTATTGGAACATTCAAAGAGATACATATGTGATCAGATCAGATGCCTGAACATATCACAATCTGGTTTACCCTTTACCAAACGCCAAATTTACGACTGTCCCAAATTGAAAGAGTTTGCAGACTGTGATGAAATTGAAAAATAATCTTCTGATAGGGCAGAAAAAAAATTGTGGGAAAAGGAGATATTGCTTGTCACGAGCATTTTTCTATTGCTCGTCACAAGCAATTTCTTCTTTTCCAACAATATTTTCCAGAATTGTCTGCAACAAAATCGTCAAATTCCGTTATTGTTTGGTAAAGGGTTAAGGCAGACCTAAACTATCTAAGGGCATCCTTGTAAAGGGAGACAGAGCATCTCTTAGGCTGGATGGTATCAACCCGCAGGGCCCTCAGAGTTTGAAAGAAAGATTGTACTCTCAATGGAACAAACAGACCCCCCACCCTTGTAAAAGGATTAATAAATGGCCTGTAAATCAAACATGAATGATGATGATGATGATGATAAAAAATATGAAAAAGTTGCCAATAACTATCGATAATGTGGACAAGATAAGTGGGGGCTGGTCAACTGAGTCTTTTGGCAGGCAATTTTTCAATACAGTCCAACTTGTGTTAAGCAGCCATCCTTTGAAGCAGCCAACCTGCCTTAAACAACCACTACAAATAATCTCATTTGTTGGATGTGTAGTGTTCATCAATTTGTGTTAAGCAGCCAACCTGTCTTAAACAGCCATTTTTTTTTCAGCTCCATAGGCTGGTCTCTTAACACAAGTTTGACTGTAGCTAGAAATAAACTCCTATTTTGTGGCTTTTCATTTACCTATCTTTATGAGACAACTACACTAGGTACCTACAGTATAGGGTTTTAAGAGACATAAAGATTTAAGCAGGGAAAATATTCAGTTTGTCTTTACCTCTTATTGTTAAAAAGGTGATGCACCAAATTCAAATATGCTACATGTACATGGATGGGAACTTTTCTTTTTTAAAAACTAGGCACCAAAATGATTACCTTTACAACTGTTGCGCTCTATAAACCAATCTAACTGCGCTCCTCCATCAATAAGGGATTCTACTATCAGCTCCATAGTCTCTTCCTTCTCACATTTATAATGAGAAGATCTCATCTGGGAAAGTTCATTCAGGGCATCGTTAAGGCATTTTGCGGCAACATCTACAGTTCTACAAAATAAAGTACAGTCCATTGTTACCTTTATAGATACAGTAATGTGTTGGGGTTTAACCCTTTCCCAAACAATAACGACATTTGACCACTTTGTTGCATGCGACTTAAAAAAACCTTATGGGAAAAGGAGAAATTGCTCGTGACGAAAAAGTTTGCAGACATCATTTCCAAATGTGATGAAATTGAAAAATAATCTTCTGGTAGGGCAGAAAACATTGTGGGAAAGGAGAAATTGCTCGTTAAGGGCAATTTCTTCTTTTCCAACAATGTTTTCCAGAGTCGTCTGCAACAAACTGGTCAAATGTTGTTATTGTTTGGTAATGGGTTAAGACAATCGAGAAATTCTTGTATTAAGGTTTTGGTCACAGAATTGTGATGTCTGGTCAAATTCTTACCTGCAACTTTCTTGACTATAGGTCAGGGTGGTTGCTAATGCCCCAATTTCACCACTGCAAACTTCATCTTTGGATTTAGATATGTCCGATTCATTGTAACATATATTGTCTGGAAGAGACAAAGAAACATTTGAAAACAGAAACAGACTTTATTAATAGCATAATATAACTCCCCTTGCTTCAAGACTTTCTAGCTAAGGTTTTTTGTTTTCAACAAATGAAAACAAACACTTTTACATCAAAGTTTTGAATTTGTAAAGTTGTCAATACAATCTCAGATATTTTGTTATGTTTGTTGCAATACATTGTGTTGGTTGAAAAAGGTTCTGTGACATGTTGAACAGTATTTTAGTCATATTGCTATCTTTACAAAAGGAGATGAGATATGTATCAAAATTCTACTTCTCTGTAACTTAAGCCTTATGGTGCTGTAACTGACCTTGCTTATGCAAACAGGTTAGATCCAGGCGAGCCGCCAAGTGAATTGGCAGCTGGTCTGTGATCTAACTTGTTTGCTACTCTAGAAATAGGTTTTGTGTCATCTGCCTTTTAAAACCTGACATATCTGCTTCACTTTGATTAGGCCTAATTAGTGTAATGCAGGCCTGGTCATATGACAACGCTTTTGCAAGTGAAGAAGTTTAACATCTGGAATTATTAATCAATTTTGAAGTAAGTGAAGTTTGATCATAAGAGCAAATGCAACTTTTGTCACACTATTTTCATATTCTGTATACTAATGATGCATAAATACTGTTAGATGTATCGGTAATGAATGAATGGTGTTTTAAGGCGCATCATCAGCTAAGGTAATTTTGAGCGAGAGAAATTGGTAAATGCGTTCAATGATCTCTGTATACGAAAGATGTACTTACCCTGTGGGTTACAGGCTTTGATGTCTAGTTCAGAGAACCTATCTGCAGGCTTGTCAACGTCAGAAGAGGAGTTTTGGCCCCTTATGAAGGTGGAATTGTAGTATAAATTGAGCCCCGCTTTATCAAAAGTCTTCTTAAGAAGCTCTGGTGCACACTCAATGCTTTTAAGGTTAAGGCTTCCTTGGATGCAGACTAAGAAGGATTCTAATCCACTGAAATGAAAGGATTTTTTTTTTACAAATTTATTCCTTCATCCTTTATTCAATGAGAGTACTAGTGCAATAGTTATTCTTTTTCTCAAGAATACAATCCTTAAAAAGATAATGTAGTTTACAAACAAAGGCATCCATAATTAGTATGCTTATAACAAGTTGCCCTTATTGCATGGAAATGAGGTTTACAGTAAAACACTCATCTAAGCCTAACAATCCTTTAAAACCGCATGAAATCTAGTTTACAAGAAACATCCAGACTTAGTACTTATAAGAAGCTAAACACTCTTATGAATATGCAATTTGCAGTAAAAAAACCTATTTTTTACTTTCAGAAGTTATTGAAACATAGTGAAATATAGACACAAAGCCAATTGTTTACTTTCATTCTTACTTGCAAATTGAATGACTAGTTGCTAATTGTATTTGTTTTCCCTTTCTGTTAGAAGTGGATTGGTTAAATTTGTTATTCATTTGCAAATTGAATGATTAAATTTGTATCACTTATCCCTTACAGTGGGAAATTAATTGGTTATCTTCCATTTTTCCTCACAATTTGAATAACTGGTTGCTATTTGTATTTCTTTTCCTTTTCAAAGGGATCTATCAATTCATACGGGTTTTAACATCACAACCACATTATTTCATTTATATTGCGAAGCCCGACCCTCAATGATGGAGGAACACCTCCGTATTCAACTGTAATCATTGCTGCTCCAGCTGTGTAAAACCATAACCGTTCCATAAGTCAGTCGGGAGACTACCTCTCATGAAAATCAAAATGCCGTCATCAGGATTCCAACCCATGGGGAGAGAGGCCATGTGATTTCAAGTCTGGGTACCCTTTTACTAAACAGTTTACGCTTAAGATTCGCGTAAGTCTAAGAAAACAATTCCTCTTATTTCAATAATGGGCAAAGCATTATTGCAAAGTAACACATCATTGGAATCGTCTCTACGAGACGCTAGAGACGCTTCCAATGACGTGTCACATTGCAATATTGTACTTTCATTGAAGATACAATCCATGTGTATCAATAATGACTTACACAAATATTTTCCTTAAGTTGTTTAATAAAACAGTACCCTGTACTCTAACCACAATGCCACTGAAGGTCCCATAAACAGTTGATTACTTACTTGCACTGACGTAGCTGATTCTGACCATAGACAATCTCTGTGAACTCTTTAGAGCAATCTGCTTTAACTGCTTCTATCAAATGATATCTGTCTGTACAAACAGCTGTTGTATCTAGAAGGATAAATCAACCGTGATTACGCTATTTTCTAGTTTTACAAAACATTTTATGCTAAAGACTTGCGTTAGTTCAAAACCATATGGGCCGGGTCACGCGAAAAGGGGCACTCGGACATAAATAAAAACCACTGACTCAGCTCTTTCTTAGCACTATTATTCCAGCATCTAGTCACGACAGTTATCACTTGTATTTATTTAAAGGTAGAACTTCATGTCCTCTAAGATGGCAAACAGTGTAACCCCAGACCAGCCGCCACGTCACTGACTGGGGCTACACTGTTTGCTATGTCCGAGTGCCCATTTTCCCGTGACGTGGCCCATATTCCCTCTTATTCAATATTGGGCTCAGCAATATTGCACAGTGACACATAATTAGAATCATCTCTCCTAGACGCATCAAATGATAAGTCACATTGCAATAACATACTTTTATCTAAGACACTATCCATGTTTATCAGTTTTGACTTACTCAAATATTTCCCCCTTTACCAAACCCCAAGTTTTCAACTGTCCCAAATTAAAGAGTTTGCAGACAACAATTAAAAATTTGATGAAATTGAAAAATTATCCTCTGATAGGGCAGAAAAAATTGTGGGAAAAATGAGAAATTGCTCATTACAAGCAATTTCTCCTTTCCAACAATGTTTTCCAGAGTCTTCTTCCAAAAACTGGTTAAATGTAGTAATTGTTTGGTAATGGGTTAAACATCATGGGAAATGCTGTTACTTCCAGTTTACACATTATTTCATGTCTACTTTTTTCTAAACAAAACAGTAAGAGAGAGCACTCTTCAATCTTATAATACATTAGAATATCTGTATCTTTGATTATCAAACTCTTCTATACATCAAAGTAAATATGGGTTCCCGATTCATTTGTTCTATATCTCTGTGTCTGCTTTTGTATTCAAAACATCAATATATTGAACTCTCTCTGAGTCAAACATTTTCATCAGGTCCCTTGAACTTTGATGTATAGAGGTTCTACTGTATATAACTTTTGCCATTTAGCAAGTGAGGCAATGACAAGATAAGGTTTGAAATAGAAATCAGTCTGCAATAGAAGTATGCCTTTTATCTTGTAACCAGTGTCATTTTGGGACCGATAACAAGGTGCCGTATTACACATGTGATATCTGGCACTAACCATATAACACATGCACCAGACGAATCATGACGACATAAGAAGGCCATGACGTCATGTTTACATCATTCTCTACTTATTTTTTCCTTTTTTCTCGTGTTTTATTTACATCTTGTTTGTTTGAAAGAATACATAAAGGTAACATGATAAATAGAATAGAAAGTTGGTGTCTTTGAATGGGAAAAGTTATAGGGCTCGGCTTCGGATTATTATCCGTTTCGCCTTCGGCTCACCGGATAATATTCATAAGCCTTGCCCGATAACGTTTTCGAATCACGAAACCAACCATCTACACTCAATCTATCTGGACGTCTGTAAAAGATATATATCTACCTGCATCCTGACATGAGCGATAACAACACTTGGAAATAGGGTTGAACTTGGATCGACAATACTCGTCATTCTCGCAGTAACCTTTCCCTGGCGTCTCATACATATATCCGGGACATTCACCAGGGGTCATTACTGTAAGAAATAGTTTCTAGTAATATATAGCCAACATGGTGTCCCTTCTTGAAGATTTTAATCAAAATCTAACCAAATTATCTACAGGAATTATGATGAGTACAATAAAATTTACAAAAATGGTTTCCAATTTGCAAATTGGGATATGCGTGTCTGAAAAATAAAAATCAACACAGTATGTAATCTTAAAACATTTAAAAATGCTCGTAGTAAATTAAAAAACTACCCCCATTTCAGAAATCAATAACTTACATTTAATCAAAAATGGAAGCATGGAAACAAAATCTCATTGGTTTCAACTAAAATCTACACATTTCATATTTTTGATCAGAAAAACTCATAAGAATTGTATTATTTGGTAAAGTAACAAAGCTTGATATAAAACAGTTCCAACAAAAGTTAAGTACTGATTCAAACCTGGAGCATGATATATGTAAAGAACTTCCATGGAATCTTTTAGTTCATCAGTACTGTTGATTCTTGTTACTATATCTCTGTCTGGATATTTGAACGAATATACATATACACCAAGTACTACTGTTTCATTATTTTTTCTGGAAAACAAAAAAACAAAGAATATGTTTAACCCATCACCAAACAATGATGATACAACCACTTTGTTGCAGATGACTCTGGAAAACATTGTGGGAAAAGGAGAAATTGCTCGTAACGAGCAATTTCTCATTTTACCACAATGTTTTCTGTCCTATCAGAAGACAATTTTTCAATTTCATCACATTTTGAAATGTCATCTGCAAAACTCTTTCAATTTGGGACAGTAAAAAAAGTGTTGTTTGGGAAAGGGTTAATCAAGAAATACAACTAGGCTCAATGTGGTCTGCATTACAAGTCATTTCCACTATCAGATTTTATAACCAATTCAAAGTGGAGAGCAAGAAGCTTTCAATTTATATATATCTGTTTTATATCCTGTCAATATCATTTAAGTTATGTTGGATTGCCCGACTCTTAATGATGGAGGAAGACCCCATGCTCAACTACCCATAAGGACCAAGCTGGGTAGAACCTTTATCATTCCATAAGTCAGTCGAGAGACTTCCTCTCATGAAAAGCCATATGTTGCCATCGGAATTTGAACCCTCACAGTGAGGGGTCATGTGATTTCAAGTTCTGTAATCTAACCACTAGGCAACGGATGCCACCTGAAAGCAAACAGCCTTCGCAATTATTAAGCTTAACCCATTACAAAACAGTCACAACATTTGACTACTTTGTGGCAGACAACTTTGGAAAACATTGTGGGAAAAGGAGAAATTGCTCGTAACAAGCTATTTTTCCTTTTCCTTTTCCCACAATGTTTTCTGCCTGAATACTGTTTTTCAATTTCATCACATTTTGAAATGCCGTCTGCAAACTCTTTCAATTTGGGACAGTAAAATATTTGGCTTTGGTAAAGGGTTTAGCACTATTATAGACCACCATAGATGTACCATAGATGTATTTCATTTTCAACCCATTATATATTTTAAGATAAATATATATAACAAAGTCAGCTAACCCCTATCGTGAAAAAGGGGGACATTTTCACACTGCCAAATGTGTACAATGATAATTGTCAGATACACATCTTTCAAACTTTTCCCAGAGCCACCATTATTCTGTGGTTAAATCACTGAAACAGTATTCTACGTAACAACATTCCCTTCTATAAAAGTATGTGATTGGTCCGTATTGAAAGCATTAGCAGACAACAAAAAAAGAAAAAAGAAATTAAAATGATTTTTTTTTATTTTCTTTTATCATTAGGTACAAATCATTTAAATGTGTATCTATTTTCTTCAGTAATTATAGATATACTAGCTAACACAGCATGTTTGGGGGTTTGTACGGGAAATTCTTTGTTTGTCAAACTGCCAGAAATGCCTTTTGGGAAAAAAAATATTTGGGAAAATATAGCCAAATAGATATACCTCAAATGTGTCACTTCAAAATCAAGGTCTCCAAAGATACTTAAGATCTGGAATAGAGACAAAAGAAACATTTTTCATTACAGACAGGATAATTTAACCCTTATGGTGCTGGAACCCACTTCATGCTTAAGCAAACAGGTTTGATCCAGGCCAGCCACCAAGTAAATTGGTGGCTGGCCGGTGATCTAACCCGTTTGCTACTCTGAGTATCTTTCCTCATCAAAATTAAGCAGATATTTTAGGTTTTGAAAAGCAGACGACACAAAAATCCTTTTTTAGAAAATTACCCAGCATTCTTAGGGTAAACACATTTTTACATATATGACTTAACACATAAAAAAAGTTTAAATAATGGTTATATGATATGTTGTGTGAATGTGTGATTTAGTAATCATTGGAATGAAACAACTGGCCTCATGAATGTCATTTCAGTTTCAATGGAATTTATCACTATGAACACTTCTTTCTTATCAATGCTGCACATAAATTCTCTTATTTGAAATAAATATGGAAAATTGGACTGTTAATTGAATGTCTTATTTAATAAAAGCCTTAACAGTTAAGCAAAAAAAAATTTACTCTTAATCAAAGGCTTTAGTAAAATATTTGCTGTAGAAACAATCATAGACAAGCATTCTTAAGTGATGAGCTAACTTTCAATAATATTTGTTTGTATGCTTATTAATGCCTAATCATCAATTTTCAGTTCTATTAAGGCTTTCCTACATCCACCAGGGCTAGGGCTCTGATGTGACTTGCCAAAACCAGCGGTGTAGGTGGGGTACCAACCCTGGTGTAGGTGGGGTACTAACCCTGATGTAGGTGGGGTACCAACCCTGGTGTAGGTGGGGTACCAACCCTGGTATAGGGGGGATACCAACCCTGGTGTAGGTGGGGTACCAACCCTGGTGTAGGTGGGGTACCAACCCTGGTGTAGGTGGGGTACCAACCCTGGTATAGGGGAGATACCAACCCTGGTATAAGGGGGATACCAACCCTGGTATAGGGGGGATACCAACCCTGGTATAGGGGGGGTACCAAGCCTGGTGTAGGTGGGGTACCAACCCTGATGTAGGTGGGATACCAACCCTGGTGTAGGTGGGGTACTAACCCTGGTGTAGGTGGGGTACCAACCCCGGTGTAGGTGGGATACCAACCCTGGTATAGGTGGGATACCAACCCTGGTGTAGGTGGGGTACCAACCCTGGTGTAGGTGGGGTACCAACCCTGGTGTAGGTGGGGTACCAACCCTGGTGTAGGTGGGATACCAACCAACCTGGTATAGGTGGGATACCAACCCTGGTGTACCAACCCTGGTATAGGTGGGATACCAACCCTGGTGTAGGTGGGGTACCAACCCTGGTGTAGGTGGGGTACCAACCCTGGTATAGGTGGGATACCAACCCTGGTGTAGGTGGGCTACCAACCCTGGTGTAGGTGGGGTACCAACCCTGGTGTAGGTGGGGTACCAACCCTTATGTAGGCGGGGTACCAACCCTGGTATAGGTGGGATACCAACCCTGGTGTAGGCGGGGTACCAACCCTGGTGTAGGTGGGGTACCAACCCTGGAAAATTGAATTCTCTCAATCCAACTTAACCAATGGGCCATGCAGGACCCCTTTACTGATAGCAAATACAGTTGTTGAGCTGAACATAAAAGCAAATCAGAAAAATGGTTGGAAAAATATGTTTGAAAAAACATTGGGAGATAGAACATATAACAATTATAGTTATGGACAGTACTCACAATGGGTGAGTTGATGAATTCTCTGGTCATGGGATCCTCTAGGTTGAGATATTGTTCTTTATAAGGCTCCATTGTTCGCAATTCCATAAAGAAACGGGCTACAAATTAAATGTGAGAAAGGTTAATATTTCAGACTAAGAACAATCCTAGCACTTTGCACAAACAGCATCACTTATCCTTCATTTAAGGTTTAGATATTTGGCATGATACAATCCTAGCTTTTTTGTATTGCAGAATCACTTAAATAAAGGACAGTTTTAGGTCATCTGCTTCTTTAGTAGGATAAGAACATATATCAATAGATGTTTGTATTGTAGTTTTGCTCTTTCACCAAAAGCAATTTTACTCCTTACTCTAAAATACAAACTTTTACTGCATCTGCATGACAAAAAGTATAACTGCTTGTAAAAAAAGTAACATCTAGAGAAACTGCTTATAAAAAACCCTTTTTAGAGAAATTTCTTAGAAAAACTGATTGTAAAAACACTTTGTAGATAACTTCTTTTGAGAAACTAATTGTAAAAATGTTTATCAGAGAACCTTTTTAGAGAAACTGCTTGTAAAAGAAAACTTTTTAGAGAACCTTTTTTGAGAAACTGCTTGTAAAAAACCTTTTTCAGAAAACCATTTTAGAGAAACTGCTTTTTAAAAAAAAAACTTTTTAGAGAAACTGATTGTAAAAAAAACCCCCACTTTTTAGAGAACTTTTTTAAAGAACATGTTTGTAAAAACACTTTTTAAGGAAACTGCTGGCAACTCCCCCCTCCCCACCCCCCACCCCCACTTTCTTTAGAGAAACAGCTAGAAAAAAATACTTTTCTAAGAACCTTCAAATTGATTTAATTATACTCTCACCTGGTTCTTTAGCAGGAGGAGAGCAATTATAGATGTTTGCATTGAAGCAACACTTCTCTAAATTGTCACAATCATCATCCACTTTACAGGTGTTGTTGAAAGTCCCATAATTATATCTTGAAACATACGGGCAGACTCCATCCTTCCTCCCAATGTCTGTGGCATAAAATAGTTTTGTTATTCAGTTAACAGTGTAGGGTTAACGCTTTATCAAACGCCAAATTTTTGGCTGTCCAAAATTGAAAGAGATTGCAGACAACATTTCAAAATATGATGAAATTGAAAAATAATCTCCTGATAGGGCAGAAAACATTGTGGGAAAGGAGACATTGCTCGTTTAGAGCAATGTCTTCTTTTCCCACAATTTTTTTTGCAGATTCGTCTGCAATTAACTGGTCAAATGTCGTTACTGTTTGCTAATGGGTTAAACATAATATGATTCCTATGGTTTGTGTCTAATATTCTAAGTCTAATTTCATTGTAACAAGTTCAATCCCTCACAAATTAATAAATTGTCACCCATGAATGCATACAAAATCATGTAAATAGTGTGTGGGTTAAATGAGGCAAAAGATAGTCATGTATAAACTGTTCGGGTTTAAAACGAGATGAGAAGTAATCATGTAAATAGTGTGTGGGTTAAATGAGGCAAAGAAAGTCATGTATATACTGTTTGGGTTTAAAAGGAGATAAGAAATAATCATGTAAATAGTGTGTGGGTTAAATGAGGCAAAGAAAGTCATGTATATACTGTTTGGGTTTAAAACGAGATGAGAAGTAATCATGTAAATAGTGTGTGGGTTAAATGAGGCAAAAGATAGTCATGTATATACTGTTTGGGTTTAAAACGAGATGAGAAGTAATCATGTAAATAGTGTGTGGGTTTTAAATGAGGCAAAAGATAGTCACGTATATACTGTTCGGGTTTAAAAGGAGATGAGAAGTAATCAAGTAAATAGTGTGTGGGTTAAATGAGGCATAAGATAGTCATGTATATACTGTTTGGGTTTAAAACGAGATGAGAAGTAATCATGTAAATAGTGTGTGGGTTTTAAATGAGGCAAAAGATAGTCACATATATACTGTTTTGGTTTAAAACGAGATGAGAAGTAATCATGTAAATAGTGTGTGGGTTAAATGAGGCAAAAGATAATCATGTATATACTGTTTGGGTTTAAAAGGAGATGAGAAGTAATCATGTAAATAGTGTGTGGGTTTTAAATGAGGCAAAAGATAATCATGTATAAACTGTTTGGGTTTAAAACGAGATGAGAAGTAATCAAGTAAATAGCGTGCGGCTTAAAACAAGGCAAAAGATAAGCCACCTGTCTAATTGACTGATACTTACCAAAACATTCGCTAGCATCCAAGTCTGAGGAACTAACATGGGAAATACCCACAATGGTTTTCACAATTGTTAAATCATCACATCCTTCTCCCCCAAACTTCTTCACACAACTCATTGCTGCTACTTTATTGTTTTCCCTGGTTAAAAACAACAAGATATGCCAAATAACATGAAGGACATATAGTCCTTTAGCTTATACCATCAATTAATCAATCAACTAATCAATCAATCAACAAATCGAAGATAATGACATTTAAAATGAAAATGCACTAAACAAGTCTTCTAAAGCCAAAATGATTTCAATGTATAATAGATTTAATAGAAAAAAGAGTTTAATTGGGTTGATCATTTTGCTCTTATTCATATTTTGTTTAAACACTTTTCCTAAACTAACCGTTGCTACAAGCCTTTTGAAAAGAGATATTTCGTCATCATTGTTACAAAAGGAACTTTGCCCATCATAAGCATTACCCTCCCTCTCTTGTTTTGTAAGAGGTTTTCGTCATCTTTAATAAAGTTTAACATAGAAATAGAATGACATTTTTTGTTTGTATAGCATTGTAGGTATGCATCTTGGGCAGGTCATTCCAAAGACTAAAAAGTCATTTTATTATATGAGGTACAATTAACTAACTGACCAGGGAACTGATATACTCAACAACTTATGGAAAATTTCTGCGCAAGTAAGACTATTATCCTAAATTAAAGTACAATATTGTAAGGCTGATAATTGTAAGTGTCTCATTGAAATGATTCAATTTAGTTCCTACAATCTAGAAGTAAGAGACAATCAAATTTACTAATTTATCTCACTCTCTAAATAGGCACTATGACTTACGAGCAGCGTTCCTGAAAGTCCACATAACTGGTGGTCAGGTTGTATGCAGTATGAGAGCATGCATACTTGGTAAGAAACAACAGTACATCACTGTCACAGATGTCAAAGGGTTTGAGGCTGGGATCTGAAATAGAAATGCCCAATACAACATTGATAGTCTGAACAACTGCACCAGTTTCATTTAGTTGTGAAGAAAGAAAAAGTCTTAGGTCTGAAATGAAATCACCCAATACAATATTAAGAATCAAAGCATTTGTACTAGTTTCATTTAACTGTCAAGAGAGAAAACATCTTATGTTTGAAATGGAATCACCCAATACATTGTTGATTGTCTAGACAACTGCACCAGTTTGATTTAATTGTTAAGAGAGAACGTGTGTTATGTTTGAAATGGAATCACCCATTGCATCATTGATAGTCAAAGCAACTGCCCCAGTTTTGTTTACTTCTATCAGGGTTGATTGCTGTTTAACAGCTACGGTCATTTAGTGTTCAAAAGAAACTGTTACTTAATGAACAGATGTATCATCAGTTGTCACATGCTAGAAAAATGGTGGAAGGAACTTAAGGTGAATTAGATATTTTAGAAAAAAGGAGATAGTGAAAGAAAAGCAATACTTAATTATTCTAAGAAGTGCCACACAACTAAATAATCGGCCAAAAAAGATATTACTTTTGCAAAGAACCAGTAATCTCACTATTACATTTAAGCAATGTGTAGAAATACATGACCAGTGCTCATCGACTTTGTTTGATGGAGCGGAAGTGACACTTGTGCGGCTTTTTCAATTTTAACAATATTTACCGTTATTTGAAGCATTACATAATAACGGCTTTTATTTTGGCTCGGGAAGGATCATTGTTATTGTTTTGATCACCGCATTTCCGGCGGCCAATTTTTAACAGACAATTATTTCTGGCAGCCAATTTCAACCAATCAGCGTTAAGACTGTCACAAGGCTCGCTATATAAAACCTGCATCTTCACCTGTTCGGGCCTTTTCGCATTAAATACTAGACAAAACCACTCAAAAATAACAGGTATCTATTCGACATGCCAACGACACGTGCGAAGAAGAGGAAGGCAACGGAGGAAACGGCGTTAGAAACATCCGACCGACTCGTTCAAACCGATAAAGGTAGGGAGATTGATTTCTCATCGCTGCTTAAAGATGTCGTTGAAATTCCTCCCCCTGCAGCGAACGCCATACCTGCGACCCCCTCTTTGTCACACGAAACATGGCCCCTACGTCCGGACGTACCGGAGGTTTTACGTCTAGCCGACGAGGACCTGGCAGCACATGTCCCGTCTAGTATAAAAAGTCAAATTGCCCAGGGTCAATATATTAATATTGCATTGTTGTTGAAGGGAGCTGTCGAGCTTGCTAATTTTTCCAATACCTCTATCTTTGAAATATCACCCTCGGGCTCACTTGAGTCACGTCCCAAGGAATCAAAAGATAGGATACAGAGTATTGATAAGTGGACCAATGCATTTTTGATATATGCGTCGGTGTTCTTGTCAAGCAGGCCAGACAAAACACACGAATTGCTGCATTACGCCTTTTTCATTAGGGAGTGTGCAGCACGTGGAAATGGCTATGCATGGAGAGAGTACGACGAACAATTCAGGCTTCGTCAGTCAATAAGTCCGAGCTCTTGGCTAAATTGAATGGGGACCTGTGGTGGAGGTGTATGCAAACACCCATAAATAAACCAGTACTTCCAGCCAATCCGAATTCACAGCCTAAATGCAGGTATTTTAATGAATCTGAGTGCTCACGGGGAGCAAACTGCCGTTATCGCCACGTTTGCACTGTATGCAACTATCCCCATCCAAGTTTTCAATGCCAAAAAAATGGTCCCTTACCTCAGTCATTTCAAGGGAATAGATTGCAATCGGGGCAATTTCGAGGCAAGCCATCAAAACGAGGAGGCAAATGAAAAACATGACTTGCCATCCAATTTCTATTTAGGTCTAGCCCCATCACCAATAAATGTTAATAATTTGAAAGCCTACTTAAAAAGCTACAATCAGAATGAGGCAAAGATTCTCCTTGATGGTTTTCTTCATGGTTTTTCCCTTCACTATCAGGGTCCTCGTGCGAAGCGATTGTCTAGGAATCTTAAATCAGCCATCGATAATCCAACACTGGTTCAAAGTAAGCTAAATAAAGAGATTTGCTAAGGCCGTATGGCCGGTCCATTTACTTCACCCCCATTTTTGAATCTGATTGTTTCCCCAGTAGGACTAGTACCTAAGAAAGCTCTCGGCGAATTTCGCCTCATACACCACTTGTCATACCCAGAAGGGGAGTCAATAAATGACGGTATTTCTAAGGAGTTCTCAACAGTGCAATACACAAGCTTCGATGCAGCAGTAAACATGATTCAAAGCTTAGGTAGAAACTGTAAAATATTTAAGATGGACATAAAGAATGCTTTTCGTTTATTACCTATCAATCCAAATGACTTCGAATTACTAGGCATAAGCTTAAATGAAAAGTTATACATTGATAAGGCCCTGCCTTTTGGTGCAGCGGCAAGTTGCAAGACATTTGAATGTTTCTCGACCTTTTTAGAGTTTGCAGTTAAAACTAAAATGACTTGAGGCCATTTAATACACTATTTGGATGACTTTTTGGGAGGGGATCACAACACTGTTAAATGCGAGTCACTAATGCACATATTTAGGGCTTGCATGGACGACCTGAATGTCCCACTTGCTGAGGATAAATCGGAGGGTCCAACAGAAGTATTGATATTTTTGGGTCTCGAACTCGACACTGCTAAAATGGAAGTTCGTATTCCAAGGGACAAAGTCGATGAGGTGGTTAAAAAAATTGAAGCAACATTGCGAATGAAAAAGATCACTTTAAAAACACTCCAGTCATTAATTGGCTCTTTGAATTTTTGTTGTCGAGCAATTCCAGCAGGCAGAACATTCTGTCGTCGTCTCATTAATGCTACTTGTGGACTGACAAGGAAATTCCATCACTTACGTGTTAACGAAGAAATGAAACAAGACCTGGGTACATGGCTCACCTTCTTTAAAAAGCATAACGGTATTTCAGTGTTTAACGACCGCTTTTGGGTTTCGAATAATGACGAGGAATTTTTTACCGACAGCGCAGGTAGTTTGGACTGTGGCTTCGGTATTTACTTTAAAGGACATTGGTGCGCAGCTAAATGGCCACATTCATGGCATTTTAGTGGTATAACCAATGACATCACAACTTTGGAGTTATTCCCAATTGTGGTAGCAATTTCAATATGGGGAGTTCATTTAGCCAACAAGAGGATAATGTTTAATTGTGACAACCAGGCAGTAGTGCAAATTTGAACTCTATGTCTTCAAAATCAAAACGGGTCATGAAATTGATGCGATTCCTTGTCCTTAAGTGCCTGCAGCTGAATATTGTATTAAAAGCAAAGCATGTTCCAGGTATACATAATTCTATATGTGATGCACTATCTCGCTTTCAGAAGCCTCGATTTCGAATGTTAGCACCAAACGCGGACCCCGATCCAACCCCAATGCCGGACCACCTTTGGAGGTTATCCGAGCAAGAGCCTTAAACCTAGTTTCTGAAGGCCTTGCATCTAATTCAAGGCTTACATATAGTAATGCAATTAACACTTTTGATAAATTCCGCAGAACCTATTCACTCGAGCAGACATGGCCAGCAGAAAGGCAACATATTATTATGTATATTTCTTATTGCTTCGAGTCTGGGCTAGCTCCAGCCTCAATAAGGACCTATATTGCAGGAATTAATTACTGGCATAAATTACACAACTGGCCAGAGGTTAGTTCTATTTTCATCGTCAGAAAGATGCTTGAGGGGTGTGCCCGTTTACGCCAATCTGTTGACAATCGGGCTCCCCTTACCCGTGGCATTCTAATTGCAATCATAGAACAGCTCCCCTTTGTATGTTATAATCATTATGAAGTTCTCCTCTTCTCTGCCGCTTGGACATTTGCTTACTTTGGCCTATTTCGAATTGGCGAAATAGTTTTAACATCTAAAAGTCATCCCAACTACCATTTACAACTAACTGACATTGCTTTGGCCAATGATCAGCAGTCAGTAACAGTTACTCTTAAACATTTTAAAACACTGCAAAGAGGAGAGCCTATCACCCTTAAAATACCTGCAGAAAAACAGGGTTTGTGTCCTATCAAAAACCTTAGAAACTTCCTTGCAGTAAGACACAATACGCCAGGTCCATTATTAATCCAACATGGATTAGATAGTAAATCTTCTCTAGTTGTAATATCTAACCTTTTATCTTTGTTTAAAAAATAAAATAATAAATAACATGCAGTAACAAAAGGCTCTAAAAATTACTTGCAGATATATGGGTCGTTGGCGACAGTATCCCGCACTGGGCTGGGGTAAGGGCAAGGGCTACTAGGATGCCAAACTTGAATCTGCCAGGTGAACACGCCATTGCCTGGTGGTGTCGAAGGGGAATGTCTTGGCGTCGTTTCAGGCGGGATATTGAGGCCAACGTATTGCTCAATAATGAGCCAAAGATCATTATATTGCATCTGGGGGGTAATGATCTAACTTCATTATCGGTGACTAAAATTAAAAATATGCTAGCGAGTGAACTCTGCTATTTGCGCGTAGCTGTCCCGGGTGCCTTAGTAGTGTGGATTGATATCCTGCAACGGCTTTCATGGGGCTCTTCTAAGTACACGTTGGATACCGTGGAAAAGAAGCGCTGCCGTATTAATAGGGCAGGCAGACAGTTGGTAGCCCTCCAACATCATCATGCAACCCTTTCTATAGAAATTGATAGTAAGACACCCGGTTTTTACAGGGCTGATGGGGTTCATTTGTCAGATGTAGGGCTTGCCTTTTATTTGGATGCTTTAAAGGATTGTATACTACAGCACCTGTAGGATTTTGGCGGTATAAATTACCAAAATTGATAATTTAAAGTGGCGGAAAATCCTTATCGGGGCGATCGATTATTTTATTTATGTGACATTTTTCTTTGCATCACTCGAAAAATTCGAAAATATAGAATTGAAAATGTTCTTTTAACTCGGTCGTCACCGATTAATTGGTGAGGTCGGGTGCTCTATGCACATATCCTCCCACCAATTAAGTAGTGATAAAAAACAAGTTGTTCTCCTTGCCGTGGCCTTATCCCCACATCATCGATTTCATTAGTGAGCGTCTTAGTGTAAATACAAATTGTAAACATGAGTGAACATTAAATTGTATGTAAAGTTAATCAGGTATTTGTTTCTTTCCCGTGTCCTGAAAATAATTACCGTTATTTGAAGCATTACATAATAACGGCTTTTATTTTGGCTCGGGAAGGATCATTGTTATTGTTTTGATCACCGCATTTCCGGCGGCCAATTTTTAACAGACAATTATTTCTGGCAGCCAATTTCAACCAATCAGCGTTAAGACTGTCACAAGGCGCGCTATATAAAACCTGCATCTTCACCTGTTCGGGCCTTTTCGCATTAAATACTAGACAAAACCACTCAAAAATCCATCCCTCCCTCCCTTAGCTCGACAGTTCCCTCGCTTTTTTAAAAAGTCGTATACTTATATGCCATCCATTCAATTCTTCAGTAAGCAAATAATACAGGCCTGGGTGGTAATCACAATCATAGACTGCAGATGTTGCAGTCAAAAAGAACATTGATCTTTAAGAGTTTTCCTTCATGGCCAGGTCTCAATTCATACCATTCATTATTATACAGGGTGAGCATTCATTATTATACAGTGTGAGTAAGACTGGAGGGCTGTTTGAGTTTTGCACAATGTAAAGACTAATTTAGACATTTTGCTGGCCTAGTTCTTCTTTATTTTGCAGTCTGTTGTCGAGTCATATCCGCCGGATGAGGGATACCTACCAACCCAGCCATACAAACAATGGGAAGCCATTAGTAAACAGCTAAAGACTAGCGGTCGGCACAACATTCCCATGGCAGGAGGCGATCCAATCTCTCTGGTGGAAGATGTCAATAGCCCAATTAATGTTCTCTCATTTAAGTAATGACTTTCATTTCAAAATAAATTGAGCTAGTAAAGCTCACGTGTGCTAGAAATCACAATATAAAGAGTTATACTCCACTGGAGTATTGTCGCGGTAAGGAGAAAACGAATATTTAAAAAGAAAAAGGAAAAGGCTTATAATCAAAGCTAACTAAGCTGTTGCTCACAAAACAATAATAAAGTATATAGCAGTGAAAAGCAGGAGGGTTCTGTTCATCTTGGGCCTAGTGCATATCCTGAGTTCAGGTCTCTCCTGCTTTAAGCTATGTTTCAGAGTAAATACTCATTTTAGGACAGGAAGTAACGGATGGTTAAATAAATTAAGAGTCCAAGTGGACTCGTATAAAAAAAAAAAAGGGTCCGTAAAGCGGCTTATCCAAATAATGGATTTGTTGCAAGCAAGGTTCTAGGTTAAGATCTGACATCAACAGTCTGTAAGGGTATCATTTGAAGCATACAATGCGGACAGGGGGAGTCAGATAAACGTGTCGCTAGCTTCTGTGTAACGTCCTTAAAACAAGTACAAAAGTACGGTGTTACAGGCTGCTGGTCTGGGTACATGTTAGTCTTGCCAGAACCTTGTAATATACCAACCGTTTGTTGGTACCAACTGTTTGTTGGTTAAAAAAAAAAATAATAATAAATAAAATAAATAAAAAACAAACAACAACAATATTTAATGATGCAATTTGGCGGAAAATCCTTATCGGGGCGATCGATTATTTTATTTATGTGACATTTTTCTTTGCATCACTCGAAAAATTCGAAAATATAGAATTGAAAATGTTCTTTTAACTCGGTCGTCACCGATTAATTGGTGAGGTCGGGTGCTCTATGCACATATCCTCCCACCAATTAAGTAGTGATAAAAAACAAGTTGTTCTCCTTGCCGTGGCCTTATCCCCACATCATCGATTTCATTAGTGAGAGTTTAGTGTAAATACAAATTGTAAACATGAGTGAACATTAAATTGTATGTAAAGTTAATCAGGTATTTGTTTCTTTCCCGTGTCCTGAAAATAAAGCTTTTGATAATTAAAAGATCATCAAGTCATTATAACTATTTGGTTGAGCAATCGGATCATTTTTTGCCTTTCATATTATAATGAGAGAAGAACTGTGTACATCTGTGAAGTTAAGTTCAATTCAACCCTTTTCCAAACAATAACGACATTTGACCACTTTGTTGCAGACGACTTTAGAAAACATTGTGGGAAAGGAGAAATTGCTCGTAACGAACAATTTTTCCTTTTCCCACAACGTTTTCTGCTCTATCAGAAGAATATTTTTCATTTGCATTACATTTTGAAATGTCGTCTGCAAACTATTTCAATTTGGGACAGTCGAAAATTTGGCGTTTGGGAAAGGGTCAAATGTCGTTGTTGTTTGGGAAAGGGTTAATAATCAAAAGCTTGTTTTATTTATGGGGAAATAATTCACCGAGTGAAACATTACTTGCGTATAACAAACAAGTTCATAAGCAAAATTTTGTTATACGCAAGTAATGTCCATAAGTCTCCATAAGACTTGCATTGAACCCTAGAAATAAGAGAAAGATTAAAAAAGAAAAATAAGGTAGATTACCTTCACAGAATCTAGTCATTGTAAAATAATATTGATTCATGTTCCCAATTTCCAGGTCCAACATTTCTTTCACGATATTTGGTGGACCAAATTCTCCCAGGTCAGTCTTCAATTTGTCTTGTGCACAGGAATAGTGAGCTTGATACATTCTGAAAGTATATTGACAAATATAAGACAGAAACAAAAAATGATCAGCACAAACAAAACATGAAAACCAACGAGAAATAACCCAGATTTGACAGTTTAATCAATCAGATTGACTGATTCTTCACCTCTGACCTGGTCACGTGATACACACATTTTGTAACCAACCAATCAGAACGTTATCTTAAATATGTAAGCAAATTGTTTGTTTATAAACATAATTGAATTGGAGACAACTATATTTCAAGCACAAAATAAGTTATTTATTTAATAGCGTCTCACAGCAATCATTAATTAATTTTCAGGCCTTTTATGAACATAATAAAAGAACTGCATATATTTTTTCAGTAATTTATTTGTACTCATATTCTTTTATGTACCTTTAAATGTTATCTTAATATATACACTCTAAGTAAATTTATCCCAAACAAGACAAACAACAATAACAAACAACAAAAGTTGGTTTGTTTAAGGACCATCTCAAAGATTGATATTTTAATCATTTTAAAACTAAATGTTGTCTACAGATAAAATGACAGAACTGATTTATAGTTACATAAAACTAGATTATTAAGTCGCTTCTGAATGCTGTTGTTCACCATTTGGTAAATGTCTTATTTTATAAAGAAAGGGCAATTATTTCGGTAGCAGGTCAATTCGTACCCAAACCAATTCGTACCCACCCTTTTTTGGCTAATTCGTACCCACTTTTCGGTCAATTCGTACCCATCCTAATTTTAAACAAGTCAATTCGTAACCATCCTATACTTCAGTATTTTAATATAATTTCTTTTACGTTGTTCATGTTTTGTTTTTGTCTATTGTGCTTTAATTGTGAGGGAAGCATTGTGAGTAGGTGTATGTGTGCTTTGTTTTACGTAAAATGGTGTTCAATATTGAATAAAATGATATAGCGTTTCCCTTTATGTTATATATGTTTTCTTCATTTGATATCCAGATTTGTTTTCTTGCTTTTCACACTTACCTCATTTTAACTAACTGACATGGATTCTTTTCATCACGTGCAAACCGAAGAATGGTCGCAGAGGGATGCAGCGTCAATTGTCATTAATTGTTCTATCAATTGGTGTCCTTAATTACTAGGCTAATCATAAGCCAGTTACAACAAAAGGGGTGTTACAAAATTATAGCAAATTAAAACAAATTGTTATGGATTAATTTATGATAAGTTACTTTCAAATCAAATTGAGACCGACATGTTGTTAATGGCTAATCATAAATGTATAGATAATATCATAAAACACGTGCACTCGTGCCTTATAAAAATAAACTTAATGTTTGTGGTATATTTTCATTTATAAATGATATTTTTCTATTCGTGAATGCTAACACAAAAGTTAAATTTGCCGGCACGCGTCTTCATTAATGGTTTATCATAAGTTTATAGATAATCTATATGTATATGTTCTTTTTATATGTTGTTGTTTTGTCAATTCTTTGATAAAAAGTTTTTTTCGGAAATTCATTTATATGGCCGCCTATTTACGGAAATTGCCTATTGATAGCTAACTTACATGCCTCAAAGCTCAAAGTTTAAAAAATACATTTCATTTATTATGTACTATAATTCGTTTCAAAATATGTAAGAATTTTCATTTAATATGTACTATAATTCGTATCAAATTATAGACTGGTTACGAATTGACTTCTTAAAAATTACGATGAGTACGAATTGACCGAAATGTGGGTACGAATTAGCCAAAAAAGGGTGGGTACGAATTGGTTTGGGTACGAATTGACCGGGAAGCATTATTTCTATCCTACAAAATGATCCAAATGATTAAGAGCATCTTGTAACCAGAAAAGAAATGGGTGAATAAAAGACAATTCATTTAAAAAAAAGTTAAAATCCAAATCTGTGAGATAATCCTTGAAAGCAACCACTGTGACAGAATGATCAATTACACAAATTGAGTAATTTATCCTTTTGTCAAAATGGTTTCTAATCATGGATGCTACGCTTTGTTGCCAGTTGCGTGCTTTTTATCTGGCCAATCGACCTTTTATCTGGCCAATTCAAAAATTGCTAGGGGTGGGAATTGATTAGATTCCCCTTTAATCCTTTCCCAAACAATAACGACATTTTTTGATGACTTGAGACAACATTGTGGGAAAAGGAGAAATTTTTCCTTTTCCCACAATGTTTTCTGCCCTATCAGAATATTACTTTACAATTTCATCCCATTTTGAAATGTCGTTTGCAAACTCTTTCAATTTGGGACAGTCAAAAATTTGTTGTTTGGGAAAGGGTTAAATGAAAGAAAAGGCTCACTTACAAACATGCATTAATTCCATACAGATTATCAAGTTTGCTGAAGCAGTGCTGCACAGCTGATCTTGTATTCAGCAGCCATTTATCTGAAGATCAAAGCAGTACAACTTATACATGAAATAGCAAATGACACACCCAAAGATAAGCCTCTTTTTTTACCTATATTTATACATATGGGTTTTATATTATTTCAGTTATATTGATGTCCAACTCTTATTGATGGAGGAAGACCCCATACTTAAATGTCCATAAGGGTTGGTCAAGGTGGGTAGAACCATTGGCATTCCGTAAGTCAGTTGGGCGACTGACTCTCTTGAGAATTCAAATGCTGTCACCAGGGGCCCGTTTTACTAAGCAAGTTACGGAAAATGTTTGCGTAAGTCATAATTGATTAACATGGATAGTATCTTCAATGAAAGAACAATATTGTAATGTGACACGTCATTGGAAGCGTCTCGGAGAGACGATTCCAATGATGTGTTACTTTGCAATATTGCTTCGTCCAATATTGAAATAAGAGGTATTGTTGTTTTAGACTTACGCATATCTTAAGCGTAAACTGTTTAGTAAAACGGTACCCAGGATTTGAATCCATGTGGAGAGATGCTATATGGTTTCAGGTTTACCATAACAAGGAAATGTGACTGCCTTCAAAAAAAGCATTACTTGACTTTGAAATTGATTTTGCTAAATGAACAGTGTTTACCAGTTTTCTATGAAAAATTGTAATTAGTTTGAGGTCCTTACCTTGACATTGTGTGGCATTCACACCTGTTGCATTCATAAACTTAGTTGTGTTGCTTAAAATAGCAGCATTTACATCCATTTGGTTGCAGTCAAAGCCCAATCTGCCAGTCACATTCAGTCCACAGTCCAACATGGCGCTGTATTTGCTGCAATTTAAGTGATTCATACAGAGGTAAAGATAAGATCCAAATTTCTCTTACCTGACAGTTGTAGGTACACATTAGATCTGTTTTGTCAGGAGAACTATAAGGTTTTGGAAAGTAGACAACTCTAAAATCTATTTTTAGAAAATTACCCAGCATTCTAAGGATTAAGAAAAAGGAAAAAAAAAAGTATTTCCAATATTGGCAAGAAACCTCTATGACAAGAAGGCGAAATTATTTAAACCTTTACCAACTGTCAAATTTTCGACTGTACCAAATTGAAAGACAGACAGCATTTCAAATTATGATGAAATTGAAAAATAGTCTTCTGACAGGGCAGAAAACATTATGGGAAAAGGGGAAATTGCCCGTTAAGGGCAAATTCTCCTTTTCCCACAATGTTTTCCAGAGTCATCTGCAACATACTGGTCAAATATTGTTATTGTTTGGTAACGGTTTAAAGAGACAAACTTCTGTTTTTATTACAGCTGTTTTTAAAATCAGGAATGATATAACCTAAATAACACTAATTAAAAAAGGATGATGGCTTCAATAATAATGGTCAGTAAGTAATACATACAAGCACATAGATATTGTGCTGTTCATCTCAGCATCAGCATTTGTGGTGTTCATTCCATCCATGGTGGTATTTTTCCCATCCACTGTGGCATTCATGTCTTTCATAGTGAAGTTTGAGACACAGACATCTATCATCAATCCAAGGAGCTTCTCGGGACTTGCACATAAGTTGTCAACAAATGATGCTGAAATGGAATAGATACCATCTGTTTAACCCTTTCCCAAACAATAATGACATTTAACCACTTTGTTGCAGACAACTCTAGAAGACATTGTGGGAAAAGCAGAAATTGTGATGAGCAATTTTTCCTTTTCCCATAATGTTTTCTGCCCTATCAGGAGATTATTTTTCCAGTTTCATCACATTTTGAGATGTCGTCTGCAAACTCTTTCAATTTGGGACAGTCTAAAATTTTGCATTTGGGAAAGGGTTAACGTCTATTTCATATATTGTCAGCAATGCGAAATTATATCAAACTAGAAAAAGATAAAAAAAGAAAAGAATAGAAATGATTTAATATAGATATTGATAGATTTATGACCATGACGATACACACATATATTTTTCATTTTACCAAATAAATGAACCTTGCTGATTGAAAAAAAAAGAAAGAAAAAAAATCAATAAAAGAAATTATGGCTTAACTCAAGAGCAATAAGATTCTTATCTCTTCCTTGTTAGGATCTTAATCAAACAAAACTTGATTGCATACTAACTCAATCAAACTGTGGAAAAACAGTCACTATATGAACATCATTCATCTTATAACATTATTCCTATGGGGTCATCCAAACTGATGACCGATGGAAAATCAAACCCCATTTTGGAATTATGACTTGTAAGTGAAAGCAACAGCTTGCCTATGATTTAACCTGTTTGCATTAGCATGAAGACGGTTCCAGCACTTTAAGGGTTAAACACATGTTTAGCATAAAATGTTAAGTTCAGGCTTTTACATCTCCTAAAGAATCAAGGTTTAGGTTAATTCACTACTTACCTTTGCAGTTCTTGAATGGGTTAGTGGTGATGTTTTTATTGGAACAATGAAGGGCAGCCTGCACTAACTGTGTGTCCAGCGTGTTATGTACTACGCGAGCATAATCCTCCTCACCACAAGATGTTCCTTCATTCAAGTTCTTCATGCAAGTTACAGCATAATCAAGGAAGCTACATAAATATATAGGAACATCAAGATTTATAAATGAATGAATGGTGTTTTAAGGTCAAGATATAAGATTTGTCGGTGACATTGGTGCAGTTGTAAAATGTCGGCCTCTTGTACCGACTACGTAATGATTGCCGAGATTAACCCAAAAGTCGGCATGAGTACAGGTTTAGAACCTTGAAAGCAGTCATTGAGGGTGAATTTAATAAGCTTCAAGCTTCCGTCACAATTGATCTAAAATAAATAAGTTTAAGCTATGATTTTACAAATTTATAATTCTATCAAGGATATAGACTCTATTTTGAGGGTCCAGATATACTATGGTAAGTCCTTCACAATTGTGATCTGAATAACTTATAGTCTATTTGTATGGTGTTTTAAGTGGTGTCAATTTTTCAGTTATGTTACAGCTTTCCTGAATCAACCAGTACTAGGCTAGGGCTCTGAAGAGACTTGCCAAAGGACATTCCCACGAAACCAGAGGTGTCGGTGTGGCTCAAACTTGGGACCCCTTAGTTCTAAGACCTCCACCTTAACCACATGGCCATGCAGCACCCCTACTTAAAGTCTAGCACCAAGTTATAAGTACATTTTTCAAAACACTTTTTAAAGCAATTCATTGAAAAAATATGTAGTGATCTTACCATGGGCTACCAATAATAGATCTTAAATGCACTGGGTTTTTTAAGTTCAATAAACAGACTAGTTATACAATTGTTTATGTTACATAGTTAATAAGAAAATCCCTCTTCCTGTATGCTTGTTCTTTATTTGAATAAAACATTTATCCCCTCGATGAAAGGATATTGATTTCTCATCAATTATTACTACTCAGGTATTTCTGTATGGTTACAAATGTTGTGTTAAATATCTTGGCTAAAAGCACATTTCCTATGAGGGTCCACATGGAGTAGATCAATGTATATGGAAGTGTTGAACATCATTTAAAACCAATATCTTGGTTGCTGTCTCATACATAGTAGTGAAATTTTAAGTTGTGATATATTTTTGTTCCCTTAATCAAATTAGATGACTGTTTAGATATTGCATTTCACATTTCCAATTCAAGGAGCAATGAGGCGGCTTCCTTATTATGGCAGAAGCGTTTGCATTGGATAAACCTCATGAGTTCAGATTGGTAACACATATGATCCTCCATTGATACAGTGATTAATACAGACTGACACTATGTTCATATTGAAATTTATCATGCTATCTTCGATTTAGATTCAACACCTTGCTGCTGATTGGTGGAACCAGTGATTAATACAGACTGACACTATGTTCATATAGAAATTTATCATGCTATCTTCGATTTAGTTTCAGCACGTTGCTGCTGATTGGTGGAACCAGTTATTAATACAGACTGACACTATGTTCAAATTGAAATTTATCATGCTATCTTCGATTTATATTCAGCAACTTGCTGCTGATTGGTGGAACCAGTGATTAATACAGACTGAAACTATGTTCATATTGAAATTTAACATGCTATCTTCGATTTGGATTCAGCACCTTGCTGCTGATTGGTGGAACCAGTGATTAATACAGACTGACACTATGTTCATATTGAAATATATCATGCTATCTTCGATTTAGATTCAGCACCTTGCTGCTATTTGGTGGAACAATTCTTAAACTTGACAGTACATAACAACATTACCTGCAATGTGTACTGTTTGACAAAGCTGCTTTTGTGATATCATTATAACAGGTGTGAAACATTGGATCAAATTGGTCAATGGTACATGCTGGACTCTCTTCTATGCTGTTCCACTTTGCTGTAAAAAGAATCATCATTTTTATCCTTTGCCAGATAAATTTTTCTTTTCACTATATACATATTTTTCCATGGTATGGTGGTAAATTTATGAATAACATAAATCATTATGCCGACAAATTCAAAAAAGATTTTGCATTAACAGACAAGTAAATCAAAATCAGATTTCGCCACCCCTGCTCATAACGAGTTCTACCTCATTATCAATCTAATTAACACCTGCTTTCAACTAGGAGCAGTTACAACACCTTGTAGGTAGGATGAAATAGAGACTAGATGGTTGGTGTCGTGAATCAGAAATGTTAGTTGGCAAGGTATAGGAATATTATCCGATGAGCTAAAGGGGAAATCGGTTAATAATCCGAAGCCGAGCACGGTAACCTTTCCTATTCAAAGACACTAACCATCTATTCTTTTTATGCCATTACCTACATGGATTGAAATAAACAAAAATGAAAATAAAACACAAAATGTAAAACAAATCTAAAAATCAATACTGACAGGTACGTGCAGCATTCAAGTGATCTACGACAGATATGTGACGAATTGTTATACAGCGCCCTGTTATCAGTCCGTAAGTTGCCCTCATGATAGGATGAATGTAAAAAGAATGATCCACTTACATTCACAGGCTAAACGGTCTTCCTTGGGAATATGGAGTGTGTATTTCTGTGGAAAATCTACACCCAGAATGTCCTCTAGCTGACAGTTAAGGCTATTGTTCCTCATCAGTTGGCTAACACAGAAGGACGTATTCACAAGGAAATTGCATGCAGCATCTTTGTTGACGCTTGACACCATCTGGAAGGTTGTGTTACATTGTCTTCTGGAATAGGTACAGACTTTAGCAAAGGTCTCAATGGCAGCAGGACTTGTACACGCCGAATCGCTTGTTGCTAGCTCAGCATTTAGTTGGGTAATCTGCGTTTCTGCAATGACAATTTAATTATTAGGTCTATTCATTTCTTCGTAATTCTCTATTTTTTTCAACTTGTTCAAATTGAAAGCAAATACACAGTTATAGTGTGACAGGCGAAATTTCCACGTGATAAAGGGTGTAAAACCATTGTGTCGAATAGAGAAATAGCTCCTAGGATCAAAATCTTCTCATCAAAATCTTCTTTTGACTTTGACCTTTTCCTTTTTTTCATATATCTCCAGCATTAGGTGTGAATAAATGGGACAAATGTGTTCGGAAGGGTATTATTACATCATTTGTACCCACAATTTACAAAGCTTGTTTTGGAATAACAATCAATAAAAGTGATGGATTGGATTCAGAGCAAAGTCTATAAAGTTCCATTCACAAAACTATCAATGAGACATTATTTAATGGAGAGTGCAATATGCGTTTAACGCATTTCCAAACAGTAACGACATTTGACCAATTTGTTGCAGACGACTCTTGAAAACATTGTGGGAAAAGGAGGAATTGCTCTTGACGAGCACTTTCCCCTTTTCCCACTATGTTTTCTGCCCTATCAGAAGAACATTTTTCAATATCATCATATTTTGAAATGTCTTCTGCAAACTCTTTCAATTTTGGACACTCGAAAACTTAGCATTTGGTAAAGAGCTAAAAGGACCATCTCACAAGTTGTGCTCTGTAGGTAACAAACATTAGTATCATGATATAATCTGTTCTGTTTAATGAACAGACCATTTTTAATTTCGTTCTTAAGATGCTGAACATCTGTGTTTTCATTTAAAAAAGTGAAACAAGCTTCTATGCATTTCAGTACTTTGGTGGCAATTTCTTAACCATTTTGATGATTTTGTAAGACAAAAATGGGCCGCGTCACGCGAAAAGGGGCACTCGGACATAAATAAAAACCACTGACTCAGCTCTTTCTTAGCGCTATTATTCCAGCATCTAGTCACGACAGTTATCATTTGTATTTATTTAAAGGTAGGACTTGATGTCCTCTAAGATGGCAAACAGTGTAACCCCAGACCAGCTGACGTGGCGGCTGTTCTGGGGCTACACTGTTTGCTATGTCTGAGTACCCCTTTTCCCGTGACGTGGCCCAAATAACAAATTCACATGCACAATCAAAAGTTTAAGACCCTCATGATGGTGATATCTAAAAAATTAAAATTAAAAAAAAATGAAATTAAACAGGAAAAAACTGAATCAAAACGTAAAATCAATACCGACAGGTGCACATAATGATCCTATGATCTAGTGACAGATATCAAAAATGTTATACAGCACCCTGCTATCCATCCAAAAATTAACCTGGCCACACAATTAAAAACTTAAAAATCCTGCAAGCAATAGGTAATCATACTTCATTTGAACATGACTTTGTGTTACTAGATTATTCTCTTACCAGAAATGCAGGGTTCTTCCAATGTTCGATTAAAGATGTCAAGATTCCTAAAATCACTGTCAATCAGATTATAAATGTCCCTCACAGTGCACTCTTCTTGACTTTGGTTGAACGCTTCCACTCTTAAACACGCCAGAAACTGCAGAATTTGATTGGTCTCATTCCTACGATAGTAGATTAAGTGATATGTAAACGTAACAACAAATCAACAACAAAGACTCATTTAGTTGCCACAGTGGTATCTGAAAACAGTACTTATTTAACTTAAATAAAAACAACATGGCTCTTATATACCAACAGAGTTTCAGACTATGAGACAGGATACAACTTACTGAATTAAACAAACAAAAACATTTTGTCAAAATGTTTATTAACAGAAAATTACACAAACACAGGTTGTCGCATGCTAAGATTCAAGGCAAAGACTTACAGAAGAAATAATTTTAGTTCACTCATTATTTGTTAAGTTGAATTAATTGAAGATGGAAAAAGATGAGGAAAAAAGCTGTCACAGGTGATGAAGAATAGCACTTACATAACCGTAAACACTTAATCCATAAGACCTAAACTAAGATAGAAAAAAAGTCTTTTCAAGTCACTGAGACAAAATGGACAAATTGCTTCTAATGAGCAATTTAATCAATAGTAACCATATCTACCTTTGTATTTGTTTTGTGCTACATTTTTACCTGCTCAGTCTGTCAGCATCAATGAAGTTGTTGAAAGCCATTTGATATAATTGTAATATCAACAGCAAGCTCTCCATCTTACAAAAAGACTTAAAATGTGTCACTAAATGATGCTACTTTTCAAAAGAGTCATTCTTACTTATTTTCTTTATGAATAAGTCTAAATTGCGGTTTCAATAGGGCAATTTGCTCTGTTGCCTTGTTTGTATTGTTTCAACAATTTTTCAGTTATTTTACAGCTGTCCTGGATCAAACAGTATAAGGCTAGGGCTCTAAAGTGAGTTGCCACAGGACACTCCAACAAAACCAGAGGTGTCGGTTGGGCTCAAACCCTGGACCGATTTCAAAGGCTGCCACCTCAACCACTTGGCCATGCAGGACCCCCTCTGTTGCCTTATTGGATTCTTGAGTTGTATGCTACGAGAACTGACCCCACTTACCTGCAGTTAAAGGGACGATAGGTATAGTCTCCACACTTTCCTGTTTTCATCGAGGAGATGTAATTGATTGTGCACACTGGTTGGTGACCTGTCAATATAACATCAATTAAATAGAGAAACTGATATCTAACCCTTTACCAAACAATAAATACATTTGACCAGTTTGTTGCAGACGACTCTGGAAAACAATGTGGGAAAAAGAGAAATTTCTCATCTTCCCACAATCTTTTTTGTGCTATCAGAAGAGTATTTTGCAATTGCATCACATTTTAAAATGTCATCTGTAAACTCTTTCAATTTGGGACAGTTTGGCGTCTGGTAAAGGGTTATTTAGAAACTAAGAATGATAACTCAATGGTACATTTTGCAATGAGATCAACCAAGAAAAATGAATGAGTGATGCTAAGCAGTATTTTAACATTAAATTGCCAATTAAGTTTATAAAGGTTTCTGAAAATCAAATTTTATAGAAGATTGTACATTGCATGTCCATCAGGGGTCAAGATAGGAAATGTTTTCTCTGGAAAACTTCTTAAGCTTTAACTCAAACCCGATAGTGTGGGTACTTGTTATAATTGTCTCAAAAGGCAATTATGATGCGTTTTCAACATATAGGGGTTAGCTTAAACTTACTTATTTTGAATCAATTGTTACGGAAGCTCGAAGTTTATTGCATTCACTCTTCATGACTGCTGCCTGGATATTAAACTACTTGAGCCGATTTGTTGGCTAGTCTCGGCAATTTTCACCTCACTTAACCTTTTCACAACCAAACCTTGTTACTCTCTTGCATACCAAGGGAAAATGTGGAAAACATGGGGAAAAGACAGAATTTACCCCTGCACGGCCTGTAACAGACGCTTAAACGATGTTACCGATTCATAAAAATCTATACCAAGTTTCACAGTACACTATATACCAACCTTCTATGCTCTAACGAGTACCTGGTGCTTCTATACATAAGACCATATTACGCCATTTATTAACAGCTGATATGGTATTTAAGGTGCTTGAAAAGAGCCGGATATATCCGATGCTATAGGTAGTGAAAAAGTTAATGGGGATCAAACCCGGGACCCTTGGTACAAGAGGTTGACACGCTACATCTGCACCACTGTCACCCAAAATAGGAGTGGAAATAATTTTATTAGAAAAATTGCCTATTCATGACTCTAGTATGCACCCTTTCTAGATTTTAGATTTACAGAAAAACTGTTGTTCCCTGTACATACTAAGGTAATAGTTTTACAGAAATTAATGTGTTGCATATTAAATTTTTCCGTTTTCAGATAACAATGATGACGTATTGCACTTACCGTAGCACTTGTTAACATAGAAGTAATATGGAATGTCCTTGTCACTAAAGGCTTTCTTGAACTCGTCATAGATGCGATTATTAACCTCATAGTATAGACAAGTAACTGATTGTGCTCGTAGTGCCCTCAGTACACAGTCTTCAAACTTGTAATATGTCCTACAGGTAAAATAGACAAAGCAATCATTTTGCATTCATTTACCCATTACCAAACAATAATGACATTCGACCAGTTTGTTGCAGATGACTCTAGAAAACAATGTATGAAAATGAGAAATTGCTCTTTACGAGTAATTTCACCTTTTCCCACAATGTTTTCTACTCTATCAAAAGATTACTTTCCAATTTCATCACATTTTGAAATGTCGTCTGCAAAATCTTTCAATTTGGGACAGTCGAAGATTTGGAGTTTGGTAAAGGGTTAAATAATTTCCTATCAACTCAATACTTTGAATAAACCTCCTTTAATAAGAAATGGCAATAAATTATCCTCAAACGGATAAAAATAAAGACCTTTTAAAGGTAAATATTCTATTTTTCAAGTAAAACATCCAAAAATATAAGTCATTAAAATACAGTGTATTCAAATGATAGTAGTGAATTTGTGAAGTGCTTTAACATTGAAAGTTTCCTTTCAAATAGCTTGTAATGTAAAGATTACCATCACCTGTATTATTTCTGCAACAGAAAAACACTTATTTATCTTTATGGGTTACATTGCTTCAACATTATTTCAGTTATGTTGCAATGCCTGACTCTAAATAAAGGAGGAAGACCAAATCAAGCCGGGAAGAACCAGCGGAATTCCGTAAGTCAGTTAGGAGACAACCTCTCATGAAAAGGTGACTCAAAAGGGCCACTAACCTGCATGTCTCAGGTGTGAATCCATTGTCCCCACCAAAAGTAAATGAAAACTTGTCAAGACAAGTTTTAGACTCATCTGCAATAAGTTTTTGATTGGTACATGGGTAGATGTCACCTTCTGTAAAACAAGGTGTAATAGATGTTTATTATATTTCATTCATACAAAAGTAAGTGTTGGGAGATAGCCATTTCAGACAAACAAACTGCTAAAACCATTACACTTACATTGCTGGGCAATTTTCTGAAAATATATTTTGTCATCTGTTCAAAATCTTAAATATCTGCTTAATTTTGATGAGGAAAGATACTTAGAGAAACAAACAGGTTAGATCACATAACAGCCACCAATTCGCTGGCCTGGATCTAACCTGTTTGCATAAGAATGAAGTGGGTTCCAGCACTATAAGTCTAACATTTAACCACATATGGAATTTAATGAATGGTGTTAAGACAACAACAACAACAGGTGACAATCAAGGTAAAAAAAGAATTTGTAATGTGGCTTACAAACTGCTGTGATAAAGGAAATACAGTAGTTAGAGGGTTGAATGCAAGACTATAGTAAGTGCTTCATAAACATGAAGCACTTACTATAGTCTTGCATTAAACCCTCGAGTTGCTTGTTACCATTTCATTTCCCCTTAGTGTGATCTGTTGCAGCGCTGTTAAATTGAGTAAGTTTGAGGAAATCATAGAACTTATGATTTAATCTATTAGAAGGTTCTAAGGTAACCTTACTTTTATGCATTAACATTGAAAGTCCTTAGGTAACCTTACTTATATGCAATAACATTGAAAGTCCTTAGGTAACCTTACTTATATGCAATAACATTGAAAGTCCTTAGGTAACCTTACTTTTATGCAATAACATTGAAAGTCCTTAGGTAACCTTACTTTTATGCAATAACATACTTTAGTTTGTTATGTCTTCAGCGGAAAGAGCTTCGCCTCAAGGAAATGCAATATTCAGTATGGGGCAAATAGGGTTAAGAAAGGTTATGAAAAATTGTGATTTATTCGCATTTTTGTTGTCTATTTTTAACAATAATTCTGTTCTAGAGAACCATCTCAAACTCATGTTCTGTTTTTAAGCCAATAATTGAAAATAAACAAAGATAGAAGCGAAAAAATAGCATTGAAGTGCACCGAATGTCTTTCCCTATTTAGAAAAGTATAAGAAAAGATGTGTTCTAGGGGGAACAAACATATCAAGTTTCACCCTAACTTGGACCTAGAGGTGCCAATTACCGTTTTTTTTTGGTTTTTTTGTATGGTGTTTAACATGGTGTCAACACTCTTTCAGTTATGTAACGACTTTCCTGGATCAACCAATACTGGGCTAGTAATCTGAAGTGATTTGGCAAAGGTCACTCCCATGAAACTGGAGCTGTCAGTGGTACACAAACCTGGGACCCACAACTTCTAAGTCCCCAACCTTAACCACTGGGCCATGCAGGACTACTGTCAATTATCAACAGAATAATATGATCTTTTTAAGTTTGGAGAATCTAGTTGCAATTGTTTTCATATTTTGACATGGTCAAAGTATGTACTAAAGGGGAAAATAACAAATAAACATCCACCAACAACTATTTCATCTATCCAGGGATATAAAATAGACTCATTGTAAACTTCTTTCATACGCAACAAAATTGCTTTATGTGTTCTGCACAAAAACAAATGATATGCAATCCTGTGAAAAGATTACTTCTTCAATGAGGCACAAATCGAGGGTTCAACGCAAGACTATAGCAAGTGCTTCACAAATGTGAAGCACTTACTATAGTCTTGCGCTGACCCCTTGAAATGCTTTCCTGAAGCTCTTCTAAGGGACCCTCTAGTTCTAAGTCTGCCTTGCAGGACCCTGTTGATAAGTTCTACTTACCACCGCAATTCTCTGCATCATAATCTTCCAGCAAGTCAATAAAACGTCCATATGATCCAGTGTCATCAGGGACGCTATTGAGCGTTGAAATCAAGTCCATCTTAGAGTCTGGCTGCTCAAGAACGTACACACTTTCATAGCAGTATTCATTTGTTAATCTACGAATCAAACTTGATAGGCAGTCCTTGAAGACAATTCCTGGCCTAGAAACAGATTCAAATACATCATAAAGTTCATAGCAGTATTCATTTGTAAATCTACCAATCACACTTGATAGGCAGTTCTTGAAGTCAATTCCTGGCCTAGAAACAGATTCAAATACATCATAAAGTTCATAGCAGTATTCATTTGTAAATCTACCAATCAAACTTGATAGGCAGTTCTTAAAGTCAATTCCTGGCCTAGAAAAAGATTCAAGTACATGGAAATAAACTCAATCATTCCTAGGTTTCATTTGATTTTTTATAATGGCTTAACATCAGGTCAGTATTATTTAAGTTATATTGACAAACTCATATTGATGGAGGAAGACCCCATACACAGCTGCACATCAGGGCTGGTCAAACAAGGTAGAACCATTGAAATTTAGTTAGTCAGTTGGGAGACTACCTCTCATAAAAATAAATAGCTTTCTGCAGGATTTGAACCCACATGGAGAAAGACCATATGGTTTCAAGTTCTGCATTCTAACCCATAGGCCAGGGAACCCCCTAACAAGTTTCATTTCAAGTGGTGAATGTTGAACTTCAATAATGGGCATAAACAGTTTCTCATCTAGCTACATACTAAACAATCTCATCATGAAAGGTATTTTAAAGATTTTCAACAAATGTTTTTATGTGACAAGGACAGGTTGATTATATCAGAAATTCATCAGTCTCTAATATTTCTAATCTAATGTCATTTTCTTCGTTGTCATCTGCAAACTTTTCAAATTAAGAATAATTCAGACTTTTCTCATGTTCAGCTAGAGATCCTTTCTCACCTTATTGAGACAGTTTTCAGACAGAATAAAGTCAAAACAGTGTTTAAACACATTCCTTAAAAAAGATAGATTTAGTATGAGATAAAGAAATTGCTACATTGAAAAATATTGAAAAATATCAGTCATAGTTAAGGCATTTAAATGCATGCCATCTCTTATAATTATTATATCTAGTTTATTTCTAATGTATGATGTGTTTCATCCTTAGTAACTGTTTATTTCTAATGTATGATGTGTTTCATCCTTAGTAACTGTTTATTTCTAATGTATGATGTGTTTCATCCTTAGTAACTGTTTATTTCTAATGTATGATGTGTTTCATCCTTAGTAACTATTTATTTCTAATGTTTGATGTGTTTCATCCTTAGTAACTGTTTATTTCTAATGTATGATGTGTTTCATCCTTAGTAACTGTTTATTTCTAATGTATGATGTGTTTCATCCTTAGTAACTGTTTATTTCTAATGTATGATGTGTTTCATCCTTAGTAACCCCTGTTACCTTTGACACGAGAATTCTTTCAATCTGTGTAAATAACTTAAACAATCTATTAACTCTTATATATGTAACCATATATATATACACTGCAGCCTCATTATAACACGGTTGTCGGGAGCCATGATGCTAGATCCGCATTAATAGTGGCGTTGACAAATACACTGCAGCCTCATTATAACACGGTCGTCGGGAGCCATGATGCTAGATCCGCGTTAATAGTGGGGTTGACAAATATAACGCGGGGTCCCTTACGCGCTATATGCCAGACCATAACAATCAGATTCAAGAAGTAGTCTATTCATATTTCAAGATTGTGTTGAGTTACGGACTTATCATTGAATTTATTGTGAATAAAAGAAAAGCAAATAAAAAACATAATCAAAACTTACATGTTTAACTATATATTCCTTTTTATTTGTTTCATTACGATTCAAGTTAAGGATCATTGATAGAGGCACGTGCAGTTTAAATACACACTGCAGAAAAAGGAGGGTGGATTCAGTTAACCCATGTTCTATTTATAGATTTAAACTCCAAGTAAGGAGTGAGTAAATTTTATCGATAGTTCTCCCAGCATGTGTACCTAATGCTTTACCATTTAAACTAGGTGTGTGTATACATATGATGGAAACAAAGAAGTTAAAACTTCATGTGATATTTGTTTAAAAAGTGTGCATACGGTTGGACGCCCTAGGTTTGGGGAAAAGCATGGGTGCACGAGGGGATTTATGCATCAGTGTCCGATAAAAACCTGTAGTTGCTCTATGTTTTGAGTCAATCAGGCATAAAACACTCCCCTGAATAAGCGTGTACAAACTAATGATATTATGTAATTTATCAACACTATGTACACATAGATTTAAATCTTCCCTCGGGTCACGGATTGTGTACGTATAAAGGCCACGCGCTTTGTTTAAATGACCGTGACAAACAATGGGGATTACCCAGGGAGTTATTGATTTTCACGCCTTCGGAGTGCAATTTGTAGGTAGACTTTCTATTTAGGATGCCGACCGCGTCATTTTGCAGAAAGGGGGAGATTTAGGCTATTGTTTAAGCTCTAATGTGCTTGAAATTTTGGGAGCCATAGGAGACCCGCGTTATAATGAATATCGCGATATAACGGGTCGCGGTATAATGAGTCTGCAGTGTATAACGCGGGTCCCTTACGCGCTATATGCCAGACCATAACCACTTAAGAAACAATCAGATTCAAGAAGTAGTCTATTCATATTGATTGTGTTGAGTTACGGACTTATCATTGAATTTATTGTAAATAAAAGAAAAGCAAATAAAAAACATAACCAAAACTTACATGTTTAACTATATATAATTATTCCTTTTTATTTGTTTCATTACGATTCAAGTTAAAAAAAGACCTTTACTGTTTTGGAAAAAGAGGAATTTGCACTTCATGATATAAAAAGTTTATGACTGTTTGGCTTAAAAGCATTTAAAAATATTTGTACAAAAAAAAGATTTTGACTAGTTATCAAGTATATACATACGTGCACTTTTCCCATGGCGGGTATGTATAATCTGCTACTCTGCTTAGACATGTTGGACTTATGAAGTTGATTGTGTTGATGTCATTACAATGGCTTTGTCCATAAACTGAAATTTAAAAAAACAAAAACATTCATAATTCCAAAAAAGGCTATTCACTTTTGATAGATAAGAGAATTTGGGACACTTCTGAATTGGACTAGTTTTTATATTCAATATATTTTGACAAGCAACATTGTTTATCATTTTCGTTGTCATATTCTTGGAAATATAGATATAAGAAGCTTCCAACAAATTTACTATCTATGTTTTATTTGTGATGGAAATATGAAAACAAGATCTTCTGTGAACTTTTATTGATTTCAAATACTATATAATACAGAGCCATGCTGAGGAAGTAATCAAACTTGTTGCCTTAACCCTTTACCAAATGCCAAATTTTATACTGTCTCCCTTTGGCGAGTTTTGAAATTTCCAACACATGTGGTTTCTTGGAGTGTATTTGGCATGAAGATGTTAACAACTTTAACGAAACGATAACGATATTTGACCAGACGACTATGGAAAACATTGTGGGAAAAGAAGAAATTGCTTTTAACAAGCAATTCTCCTTTTTCCACAATGATTTCTGCTCTATCAGTAGATTATTTTTCAATTTCATCAAATTTTGAAACGTCGTCTGCAACCTCTTTCAATTTGGGACAGTAAAAAAATTTGGCATTTGGTAGAGGGTTAAAAGTGTCAACTTTATCATTGGCCTGTCATATATACCATCCTCAAATTGTAGGATGCAACACCTACCTCTTTGGAAGTAATATTGGTCTACGAGGCCTCTCATGTGATCTTTCAACCCGTCTATATCTATGGTATCCACTGCTAGGACAACAGTTATATTCCCATATTGTGTACAAGCTTGTTTGAGTCTTCCTCGATACGATGTTAGATCACCATACCCGTCCTATGTTTCATAGAATATTTTATGATTCATTTGTGTTAAAAACATTTATGCTTATAGACTAGACAATAGTTAGTTGTAATTTTGCATATTAGAGAAATTTAATATTGCAAGCTATTTTCAAATTCCCTCAGCAGTATTTACAACGGTTTCTCAAGCCTTATCCTGCAGTAAGGCACAGAACAGAACATAGTTTATTAACCCATTACCAAACAATATCGACATTTGACAAGTAAATTGCAGATGACTCTAGAAAACATTGTGGGAAAAGGAGAAATTGCTCTTAACTAGCAATTTCTCACTTTCCCACAATATTTTCTGCCCTTTCAGAGGATCATTTTTCAATTTCGTCACACATTTTGAATCCCTTTCTATTTGGGACAGTCGCAAATTTGGCGTTTGGTAAAGGGTTAAACAAGAACATAGTACATAGTCACATTTTACATAGTTTGTACAAAGTAATATATTGTGTGGTTTTTAAGGAAGGTTATACTAATTACGTATAACAATTTTTAATATCAAAGAGTGAAGAAAATATTGAATTTTTTTTTTTTAAAAATTAAGATTGTTGTGTATGATTATGAACACTTAAGAATGTTTGAAGAGCCTCCAATGCTGATTTTATGTATTGTGCCAAAATAATTATCAAAGCATCATCATTTGTAGACATGAGAACATTGAACTTAACAACAGACAGGTTTTTTATAGTAATACTCAGTAATAAATATTTTTCTGATTATTTTGAAGGCTTTTCAAATAAAAATAAAGCGATAAACATCCTCAATGTCATAGGATGTGCAACACATACAATATCTATTTACCGGTAGGTTAAAAAAAGTGTTCAAACTAGGGTCAGAGTATTAACTGGTTTTGCTTATTTGGATTCTAAACTTCATCTCCAACAGTATTTCAGGTAGTTTTTAACCCTTTACCAAACACCAAATTGTCCCAAATTGAAAGAGTTGACATATCAAAATTTAATGAAATTGGAAAGTAATCTACTGATAGGGCAGAAAACATTGTGGGAAAAGGGGAAATCGCTCATATTGAGCTATTTCTCTTTTTCCCACAATGCTTTCCAGAGTCATCTGCAACAAAGTGGTCAAAAGTCGTTACTGTTTGGAATAGGGTTAATCAAGCTTATCATAGGTCATATAGGATGTGAAATACTTCACAAACCTTGACATTAGTCAAGGCTGTAAGCATATTCTTGGACAATCAATTATCAAATCTAGTTATTCTGGTACTTAGAAAAAATTGCCATGGTTGATCAAAAATGTCTTGATGAAAGAAATATATTGTTTTGACAAACATATGCAACACATTAACCTAAAAATTGAAACCAACATTCACATAAGACATTATATTTTTCAGTTAAACCAGTCATAAACTCCCCATTAACAGCAAACATAAAAGGACATTCTTGGTTCTGACCAGTTCAGTATTTGGTTTGTGCAATTTAAGATTCCATCCTTTGATACAGATGGGAAGCCATTGACATCAAGTTCTGTGTGAGAGACATTGGTGCAATGGTAGAGCGTCGGCCTCTTTTTCAGAGGGTCCCAGATTTGATTTTATTCCCCTTGGCTAGGTAAAAATTTTAGGGAAAAATCCACAATTCAGAGCGAGTACTGCTGTCGTACCCAGGAAGCAGTCATCGAGAGTGAATCAAATAATCTTCAGGCCTCTGTCACAATCAATGTGAAATAAAAAAGTCTCGATGTTCTTTAAGATCTGGATGACACTTACAATTCTGTCAATTACTGCATTCACCGTTTCATCAGCATTAGCACAGGAATCTCTATCAGGTATGTCTTTGTTTTCCAAGTTTAACGTCAAGTGATAGGCTAAAATAAACCAAAGTCAAACAACACATAATTTGGATTGATTTCCTTATCTAAAGAGTCTTGTGTAAACGCCTTTGACAAGAATTTTCAAATCCATTTTTTTGTTTATCAAAGGGGATGTTTGTCAATCAAATAAGCCATTGGTCAAAAATTATATGATGAATTTCAACATGTTTCTAACTGTTTCCTGTCATCCTAAATACTTTCTCACTCATGTAAAAGGTGCATGTTCACACACAAGACAAATGGTCCGTCTAAAATTAATTTAAAAAAACAATACAGTCTTTGTAGTGCGGTGTAATATTTAATGAAAAATAACTACCAAAATAAAAACTGAGTCTGAATGTGTCTATATATCTAAATATGTACAGTCTTAATGCAGTAGATCTAAAAACCATTGCAGCTCTTTTGGATTTGGATCTAAATACACATCAACTCAATGTATACAGGCTCTTAATAATTAAATATATAGTAATTTTGCTTTCAGTGGCTATTTTTCAGTGTATAACCCTTTACCAAACACCAAATTTTCGACTGTCCCAAATTGAAAAAGTTTGCAGACGACATTTCAAAATATGATGAAATTGGAAAATAATTTTCTGATAGGGTAGAAAATGATGTGGAAAAAGGAGAAATTGCTCGTTATGAGCAACTTCTCCTTTTCCCACAATGTTTTCCAGAGTTGTCTGCAACAAAGTGGTAAAATGTCGTCATTGTTTGGCAAACGGATAATATTGGTCAATATAGGCAATACTGAGCTTTTATTTGGGAAAAGGCGCCTGCAAGGTTGGGTACTTTACCTTCACAGGAAAAGTATCTCTCATCCACTTGAAATTCCCCAGTTTGAATAAACTCTTGTATAACAGCTACAACATCTTCCAATTGACATTCATAATTCAAGTTTCTGTCTTTATTAAGTACCCTCAGCACACTGTCCACGGCGACCAATAAGGTGCTTCAAAAAAAAAGGAGGAAAATAAAATACAAGTAATTAAAAAGAAAAAACAAACAAACAAAAACAATAAATATATTCTACAGATTTCTCTTTACCACACCAATTGCTTTCCCACACAATATTTTTCAATCAGTCCAAATTTGCAAAAAGAATACAGCCAAATTTGGTAAAATTAGCTAACATAATGCAGAATCTTAAAATCTTCCATAATCTTGATGTTGAATGTCAGGTATGCTGAATCTAAGTTTTCTGAATAACTGTCAGTCTGTATTGAAAAGTGAGGTGTCATCTAACCAATGATTTTTTTTTCAAAATAAAACAACTAACAAAGGTATAAACACTTCATGCTAGAATATCTCACACTGACCCTGTAGAAGTCATTAGATAAACACTTTAACTACACGATAAAATGCTCCAATAAGGAGTTAATTATTCTATTTTCCAAAAGATTTATGCCAAATTTCCTTAACCCTTATAGTGCAGGAACTGACTTCATGGTTATGCAAATAGGTTAGAGCAAGGCCAGCCAATAGTTACGTTAATCAGTTTGCTACTCTGATTTTCTTTACTCAACAAAATTAAGCAGATATTGATGTTTTTGAAAAGCAGACGAAAAATGTATCTTTAGAAAACTACCGTACACTATAAGGGGTAAGAAATAGTACATTTTCATGGTATTTCTATCATCTGAAGTTGCTTTCAATTTGGGCCTGTCAAGAACTGAACAAACATTTATAACCAGACATAAAGAAATATATTTTACATCCGTTTTGTAAAATAATTTATTTATTTAATTCCTAAAACTGAAATACTCAGGATTTGCAGTTTATTATTATTTCTAGCAATCATAGGGAACATCATCTCTTGTTATAAGATTCCCTTGTGTAGTGGAGTGAATTCATATGCCAGAATGAAGTTATACGGATGTTTGAATCCTATCAATTCTCCCACTTTTTTATTTTATCCATGTTTTATGGAATAAGGGTCCCTGTTATGAAATTAAATCAATGAAAAAGTCAACCTCATCCAATTGGTATCAAAATATCGCACTTTACCCATTACCAAACATTAACAACATTTGACCAGTTTGTTGTAGACAACTCTGGAAAACATTGTGGGACAAGGAGAAATTGCTCTGAACGAGCAATTTCTCCTTTTTCCACAATGTTTTCTACCCTATCAGAAGGTATTTTTATCAATTTCATCCCATTTTGATGTGTCGACTGTAAACTCTTTCAGTTTGGGACAGTAGAAAATTTGGAGTTTCGTAAAGGGTTAAATGGGGTGTTATCAGGAAGAAAAAGCTTGTTTTTGAGCATGTTTTTCCACCTTTATATACCTGCAGTTTCCAAATAGGATATCTGTCAAGACAACATTAGCTTCTCCTATTGCGGCCATCATATTGTTCTGGTCCCTGCATTCTGGATAGTCAGCTGCAATAGTATGTAGATAATTGAAAACAAAAACAAATACACGCAAGCCCTCTTTGACCCAAAGAATGCTTGGTAATTTTCTTAAAACATTTTTTTTTTTGGTCTGCTTTCCAAAACCTTAAATATTTGTTTAATTCTGATGAAAGGAAAGATACTCTGAGTAGCCAAAGTAACTTGGCGGCTGGCCTGAGATCTAATCTGTTTGCGGACTTATAACTCAGGGGTCCCAGGTCCGAGCCCTGTCTACACTTCTGGTTTCCTGGGAGTGACCTTTGACAAGTCTCTTCAGAGCCCTAGCCTAGTACTGATTGATTCAGGAGAGCCGTATCATAACTGAAAAATTGTTGATTCAGCGTTAAACACCAAACAAACCATCCGGAAATACTGGCATTCTGTATATGATTACATCAGATAAGATAAGTTTTCACCCCTTTTTTTTAGAACAAGATTGTTTGTATATCCTTTAAATCGGTTATGGTGATACATGTTGAACAATTTTATTGCTAAGCATTTTCTTCTTTGTCATTAAATGTTAATTATATGCAAATCACTTGCTTTTCTTTCGAAGGTGCAGGCCATTCAAGTTATAAAATCAAATTTGTACAGGATCTCACAGTCTTTTACTCTTTATACATGAAGACAGTGTTTATTCAGCCAATTCAATGTCTTTACTATTAATCTAGCTATTGATCAATTCCTGACACACTCAGTGTTTGGGCAATACTGTGATATAGATAGATTTGCGCACAGTTTTCATTGATCACATATCGTAAAAATGAAAAGGATGTCATTTTTCAGATAAGATTATGATTCAAAAGCAAAGCATCCGTGTTGAAATTGATGTCATATCATCTGTGATTTGGGACACATAATAGCTCTCTCCAAACCAAACCAATTATCAAGAATATTTTTCATTCTGTAGAAAACACCATACAGTACAGAAATTATTATGATTTAACCCATTACCAAACAATAACGACATTTGACCAGTTTGTTGCAGACCACTCTGGAAAACAATGTGGGAAAAGGAGAAATTGCTCATAACGAGCAATTTCCTTTTCCCACAATAATTTCTGCCCTATCAGAAGATAAGTTTTCAATTTCTTCACAATTTGAAATGTCAGCAAACTCGTACAAATTGGGACAGTCAAAAATTTGGCGATTGGAAAAGGGTTAAAGTTGAATACACATGATCCTCCATTTTGAAACTCATTCCTTCTTTGGACTTTTTGGTAGGTCTGGGTTTAAATCTGTCTGGGCAGGAAATATTCACATTAAACATAGGTCTCGGCTGAAACTACTTCCATCAAACAGAATACTTCCAGTTCTGACCAATGTTTACAGAGAACCACCTAAGTAATCCTACAAAATACACTGCAGCCTCATTATAACGCAGTCGTCGGGAGCCATGATGCTAGATCCGCATTAATAGTGGGGTTGACAAATATAACGCGGGGTCCCTTACGCGATATATGCCAGACCATAACCACTTAAGAAACAATCAGATTCAAGAAGTAGTCTATTCATATTTCAAGATTGTGTTGAGTTACGGACTTATCATTGAATTTATTGTGAATAAAAGAAAGGCAAATAAAAAACATAATCAAAACTTACATGTTTAACTATATATTCCTTTTTATTTGTTTCATTACGATTCAAGTTAAGGATCATTGATAGAGGCACGTGCAGTTTAAATACACACTACAGAAAAAGGAGGGTGGATTCAGTTAACCCATGTTCTATTTATAGATTTAAACTCCAAGTAAGGAGTGAGTAAATTTTATCGATAGTTCTCCCAGCATGTGTACCTAGTGCTTTACCATTTAAACTAGGTGTGTGTATACGTATGATGGAAACAAAGGAGTTAAAACTTCATGTGTTAGTGATATTTGTTTAAAAGGTGCGCATACGGTTGGACGCCATAGGTTTGGGGAAAAGCATGGGTGCACGAGGGGATTTATGCATCTGTGTCCGATAAAAACCTGTAGTTGCTCTAAGTTTTGAGTCAATCAGGCATAAAACACTCCCCTGAATAAGCGTGTACAAACTAATATTATGTAATTTATCAACACTATGTACACATAGATTTAAATCTTCCCTCGGGTCACGGATTGTGTACGTATAAAGGCCACGCGCTTTGTTTAAAAGACCGTGACAAACAATGGGGATTACCCAGGGAGTTATTGATTTTCACGCCTTCGGAGTGCAATTTGTAGGTAGACTTTCTATTTAGGATGCCGACCACGTCATTTTGCAGAAAGGGAGAGATTTAGGCTATTGTTTAAGCCCTAATGTGCTTGAAATTTTGGGAGCCATAGGAGACCCGCGTTATAATGAGTATCGCGATATAACGGGTCGCGGTATAATGAGTCTGCAGTGTAGTGAGTTTCAAAATGGCGGATTATGGGTATTCCACCCTTAGGCACTTTCACTCTACTCTTCCATTTTCTCATCTGTGGACCTTTAAAACAAACCTTTGAACACGGGTGCTTTACAGACTGAAAGGTAACGGAGTCGAGAGTAGCAGCACTTCTGTTGACCATCGCAATGGCGGTCATTGTAACAAGACTGGATATCTGGCTGTGGCAGAAACACTCTTGGACATTCACCATTTCTCTCAACTGTAGAAAAAATATATTCATACATGCTAAATCAAGGCTGAACAAGGTGGGTCCATTTTCCTTTTTGCTGAATTGTGGGATGTTAAGAATCAGCACTCCTTATATGATAACATGGGTGAATGTTGAAGAATTCCAAAAACCTGAAATCTGTAGTTCATTATCCTGAAAAGGCATGTTTGCTTTAGCATTATATAGGAACAAAAATTCTCAAAAACCTGAAAATCAGGAAAGATTCTGAACACTTTCATCCATGTGATAAACACATTTGACCCAGAATTTTAACATCATGACCATTTACCTATTATAAACAAGTTTTACATTCCATCACCATTCTATCAATCATGATGCAATTCCCACCTCATATTGATGGAGGAAGACCCAAAACTCGACTGTCCCAAAGGGCTGGTGAAGCCAGGGAAAGCCAAAGGCAGTCCATAATTCAACAAGGAAACTATCTTTCATAACAAGAGCTGTCCATAAGACAGCATGCTTGACTATTCGATAATGTCTGAGAGGATTAGAGGTCAATGAAACATTATTTTCTTCTAAAATAGTAGGATGCACACAATGATTCCTTAAAATAGTTGTTGAGACACAAACTTGCATGTAAAAACTTAACCAAGATTTTCTAAGTACAAATGTTAGTTAGTTTAACTGACTGCAAACTCTTTCAATATGGGACAGTCGAAAATATGGGGTTTGGTAAAGGTTTCAGAATGTTTTAAAAAAATTGGCAAAATTTGACATTTATAGTCTCAGTGCTCTGGGATCCAAATCTATAAATGATATAAGATCTAGGTTAGGGGGTCATTTGTCAAGAACTCCAAGTTTTGCTATAGGATTGGTGACCACAGAATTCCTTCTTACAAAAAGAAAAACAACTTGTAAGCCATTTCCCTTTTTGTTACCTTTTCATACATATTCTAGTCCACAATTCTTTTAGTTTTCTGTAATTTGGACTAGTAAGAGATTAAAAAATGTTGTCAGTGCACATTTATCGAAAAGGGGTACAGACCAACTGAAAGATATGAACAGATAAGAAGTTGTCTATAGAGGAATCCTTAATTATCGGGTTTGTTCCCTAATTTCATAGGTTTGAATCCCTTGGAGGAATCCCTGCCATTCAGTCACTGTCTTATACATAACAAAATAAGGCACCTTCAGGAACGATGTACTCGATAGTTGAAAATCTCGCAGTGTCTCCAAACAGCATGGAGAACCTCTCTGTATGATTCCTCTTTGTAAGGTCCATATAGGATGCTAAATTTAACACCACAACTACATTTCCATTCCAAGATCTGAAAGAGAGAAAAAAAGAAATAAGATGCATAACAAATTTACCTCCAACATAGCTTTAACCCTTTACCAAATGCCAAATTTCCATTGTCCCAAATTGAAAGAGTTTGCAGGCTACATTGCAAAATGTGATGGAATTGGAGAATAAGCTTCCGAAAGGGCAGAAAAAAATGTGGGAAAATAAAAATTGCTTGTTAAGAGCAATTTCTTCTTTTTCCACAATGTTTTTTAGAGTCATCTGCAACAAACCTATTTGCTTCTCTGAGTATCTTTCCTAATAAGAATTTAAGGTTATGAAAGGCAGATGACAAAAATATCTATTTTGAGAAAATTACCCAGCATTCTAAGGGTTAACCCTATAGCACTCAATACGTCTATATCGTTTCTTTTCCCCCTACTTCAGTCGACCAAGATCAACATTTTACTATTTTCTGACATCGATACTTTGGTCGATATATGATATACAATAAAACCTGTTAAAATTCTCTTAGATATCACAATTAAATATTTTGTTTTTTTCACAAAAATGTCAGCTATGATGGTATTTTTATCAAGTATTAGTTAAACTAAGAAATTACCTTACATAATATTGCATAAATTCCCCTTTAAACAGCGAATCACAAATAAAATTTTTCATAAAATTTCCACGTTGCTAGGGCGCTCTATGCCTCTTCCTAAAGTACCATTTAACGCTCTTTAAATCAACAGTTTTCTCCCAGTTTAAAAAATTTACTACACACTTTGTCGGCATAGTTGACCAAGGTTTATCTAGCATCTTTTATCGATTAAAATATACACCACTCTCAGCAGGTGATTTATGACTCTGATAAAATCCTTTGTGTACACACTGAACCCAGTACGTGCAATTCTTGTCATAAGTGTTTGCAGCACCAACTAGTTTTCACTAGTTTTCCTGTATATACTTACTCGTGAATTAGAGGGTTAAATTAGCAATAAATTTAACCCTTGCTCCCATGGCATTTATAACTGTGAAAACTTATATTTTTTTTTATTATTTTACAAGCACAATCAAGCACCATCTCTGCCTATATTTCACACACATTTTCTGGTTTGCTTTGTCTTAATCTAGCGATAAATAAAACAATAAAATGTCCAATTTCATGAATCAAGAAAGTGCATTTGTTGTGACCATACTTTTTTTGTTTGAATTTTCATTTTATTGACAGTATGGACTTGAAAAAGACCCCAGGATGAACTTCAATTTTAGTTTTAACAGTTTCAATTAAGAAGCCATTGCGGCAAATTGATTAATTGCTGATTGGGAGCAATTTGTCTTTTTATCACAGTAGTCCCTTAATGTTTCCTGTGACAGACACTGTTATGTAGTTAAGAGAAAAAACATTTAAAATGTACCCATAATGAGCTTGAATATTCCTGTAACTACTTTGTGTTTTATGGAATCAATGTGGTATTTAAATACCTTTTTAGATATATCTGGATATTTCAACAATCTTCTCATAATAAGCTTTAATATTTACCATTGCAAGATTGAAATATGAACTCATAAAATCTATATCTTAAATTTTATCTTTATTATATAAACTATATAAAAATGAAATATTGATGACATTTATTTTAACCTTTTTTTCATTCTTCCCTTTTAATTGGCTATAGTAATTAAATATTATCATGCATCCATTTGAAATTTTAATATATGAAAAAAGACAATTCATCTACCTTCATAATAAAAGAAAAATTGCTCAAATGCAATAATTAATGCGAAAGATACTATCATTTGTATAAATACCCCCTTTTTTTCTTTAAAAAAAACAAATATTGGTAAATTGTCTGAGGATAGGGCAAAGCAAAACCCAATATTGGATAAGTAGATACAGGCTTATCAGCTAAAGGTGTCTGAGTGCTATAGGGTTAATTAATGCTCCTTGTTAAAACCCATTTAATAAAATAAGACCAATTAGACAGACTTAAATGCATAGTCAAAACCAATAGTAGAAATCCAACAAGAAATAGTGTAACCTACCTAAGATATTCAATACTGATATCTTTCTCTTCAACTTCCAACACATCGGCTAGGGAAACCCACTAAAAATATAGAGCAAAACAAAGTGAGTAAATACGGACTATATTTCTGGGTACCGTTTTACTAAACAGTTTACGCTTAAGATTTGCATAGGTCTAAAACAACAATTCCTCTTCTTTCAATATTGGGCGAAGCAATATTGCAAAGTAACACATTATTGGAATCGTCTCTCCGAGACGCTTCCAATGATGTGTCACATTGCAATATTGTGCTTTCATTGAAGATAATATCCATGTTTATCAATTATGACTTACGCAAACATTTTCCGTAAGTTGTTTAGTAAAACGGGCCCCTGGTTCCAAGAAGCTATTAGTCCGCAAAGTGAAGGCAGATGTTTAATGAGTAATTGGGGTCAGACTGCTGTTTGTGTATAGATAAAGTACCGTCCCTCAAAAAGTGTTATGTAAATTCAATGGACTAACATGCTGAAGCACCCTTAGTCCAAAAATAATAAAGATATAATGTGCTTGAGAAACACTCTCATGTTGATTCATGTTTCAGCTTTCAAGTGATCTTTTCCATAAGAAAATAAAACTTTCAAAATATTTTTGGCACTGTGACAATTGAAGAAATTGCCAAGAAAGAGCAATGTTTCCGTTGTATCACAGTATTTAGAATTTTAAATCATCAATTATATACATTTAATCGTTGCGGGGAAAACTATTGACATATAAATGAGCAAGTATGTGTATGAAGAATCAAAAGACTTCACTCTAGTCCATCTTTTAGACATGAAAACTCTAAACCAGTTTTTGAATAACATTAATCCTCATCATGCTCAAACCAACTTCATGCCTATATGCAAACAGGTTAGATCCAGGCCAGCCGCCAAATAGATTGGCGGCTGGCCTGTGATCTAACCTGTTTGCTACCCCGAGAATCTTTCCTCAAAATTAAGCAGCTATTTAAGGTTTTGAAAAGCAGACGACACAAAAATCTATTTTTAGAAAATTACCAAGCAATCTAAGGTTTAAGAAGGACCATGTTTTTTACAATTCTGACTAAACATAAAGTCATTTTTTCTTAATACAAAAAGCGCTACCCTTCTGGTATATCTTGAAGCTATTATGAGGTTGTATGCAATACATTTCAATCTTTATCTCATGTTATAAAATTAACAAATGATTTGGGTTTTTTTCTTCAGCAGCGCCAGAAATGTAAAAGATGCATTTGACCTCTTTATATGTGTTTTACCAATCGGAACTACTCGGGTATTTCTGTGAGCTGTGAAATACATCTAGGATATAAGTGTTGGGTTACAATTTTTCGGGTAAATCGGCATCCGGCAATTAACACATTTTATAAGCGTGCACATTAAGTAGTTCAATGTGTATGGAAGTGTTGGACATCCTTTTAAATCACTTTTTATCAGTAACTCATACCAAATGGCGAAATTGTTGTTGTGACAGGTATAAATGTTTCCTCAATCAAATTTAACGACTTTTAAGATTTCGCATTCAAGATCTATTTTTAAAAACGAAAGTAATAGGCGTCATTCTTGCGGGAAACAATATGGCGTCATCCCTATTATTTCAGAGGTGTTTTCATTGGATAAACCCGATGTGTTCAGATTGGTGTTTTACATCACGTCAACATTATTTCAGTAACATTGTGCTGCTAGACTCTTTATGATGGAGGAAGACCCCATACTCAACTGTCAATAAGGGTTTGTTCAAGCCAGATAGAACCATCGGCATTCCGTGAGTCAGTCTGGAGACTACCTCTAAATTAAGTCCATATCCTTCATCAGGACTTGAACCCAAACAATCAAGGGCCATGTGATTTCAAGATCTGTAACCTAATCCCTAGGCCACGGAGACCTCCCCCCCCCCCCCCCCCCCCCCACCCCCCCCCCCCCCCCCCACCCCCATAAAAACCAAAGATTTAACAACCTAAAGACAAAGTAAATTGTGTTTCAGGAACAACTCATTCAACAATCCTTCACCAATACATAAGCAACATGGGCTTAATAACCATTTTGTGAATAAAACAATGTTGTTGAAAATGTAAATTTTTATAATCAAAAGAATGTTTACCGAGGCATCAAGTTTTGAAATGAACTCTAGGGTTACAGGGTCTTTCAGATCATAATATTCATCCAGCATCATCTCTTCTACTAGTGTCATAGACAGTGTAAAGTTTGCTGAAAAAAACCCAAAGAAAGTACAAGTTAACCCTTAGAACGCTTGGTTAATTTTCTAAAAATAGATTTTTAGGTCGTCTGCTTTCCAAAACCTTAAATATCTGCTTAATTTTGATGAGAAAACATACTTAGAAAAGCAAACAGGTTAGATCACAGACCAGCTGCCAATTTACTTGGCAGCTGGCCCGAATCTAACCTGTCTGCATAAGCAGCACTATAAGGGTTAAAATAAACTTTGTAGCTATTGTAGGTAACTGAAGCATACCATTGTATATTCACTCTTGTTTTCAAGAGACTTACCCAGAGATTTGTGCTCTTGGAGAAATAAACATTAAAAGTGGTCAGTAAACCAAATACCATTTTCAATTTCTTTACTTCTAAGTTGCAGAAACCCTGTGTTTTTGTTTGATATTGTAAAGTGAGCATTGGCACCTGAGAGTGCTTCTATGAGAAAGCCTATTTATAAATAGACAAAGAAATTATTTCTTGTGCACCTTCCTAGCGTCACCTGACAAGAGCGGTTTATACATTTCGAAAGACCCATGTGACAATGGTATCTAAAAATACCTCCTTTCATTCTAAGGTTAGATTGTTGTTTAACAAAAATAAAGAGTTAAACTGTATAACATCTGCAATATAAATGTTCTTTTCTTCTATAAATAGGGCAGAAAACATTGTGGGAAAAGGAGTAATTGCTCGTTATGAGCAATTTTTCCTTTTCCCACAATGTTTTCCAGAGTCGTCTGCAACAAAGTGGTTTAATGTCGTTATTGTTTGGTAAAGGGTTAATAACATTGGCAGTGAGGCCTGTATTACTTACAAGGAGACGAGGCAGGTTGTGTACACTTCTGTCTACACCCGTCATAGCAGCAAATGGCCTCTCCATCACACGCACTGTCCTCCATACATGTGTCGTTTCTATTTATGCAGGGCTTATTGTAAACGAAAAGTGGATCAAGAGGACAAAATCCTTGCTTTGGATCTGAAAAATAATCATCCCATCTTATCGCAATCAGATTTGATGGATCATTATCCTCGGATATTAATTTGTACATGTGAAGCAAACGAATTACAATATATTGAAATATAACACTTGGCTAAAGATAAGTGAGTTACACTTTTTTGACGATTGTTTCTCTAGAGTATCATAAAGAAAGTGATGAATTTGATGCTTTCAAATTCAAACAGATAATAACTACCATATATGGGGTTGGTTAACTCAATTCACCATGTGGAAATGTCTACAAACAAAATTGATACATATACATTTCCTCTGAGTAGATGACATTATGACAAAATAATAAATTACTCAAAAGGAGCAAATGATGATCATGACAAAAGAAGTCTTCTCCATCAAGTGTTGTAAATATACACATCAAATTAATTCTGTATAAAATGATAACATCGCAAGGTTCTGAATAACAGTTTTCGTTTTTAGATGACATGATACTGTAAAATAGTATTTCATTTTGGATAATCAGATATACGTTTGCAGCAATTCTTTGTATAATGGACAGAGAAGTAGGAAATTTAGCTCATTCTTGACAAAACATTAACAAGACACAAACTATTTATTGATGTGAAGTAATTTACCAAAACATTCTCTGAGAGACAGTTTAGGTGAGAATTCATTGATTGCCACATTAATCGCCTTGTTAATCAACTCTTCCTCCATGTCCAACTCGCAGTCACCATACAACTGTGTGAAGTTCTTGAAACATTCAACAACCTTTGGTAGTGCTCTGTAACAAATGCATAAAGCATGTCATATTTAACGAAAGATGATGACACTAAAAACATTCAGTGGTCGACATTGGTGCAGTGGTAGAGCGTCGGCCTTTTGTTTAGAGGGTCCTGGTTTTGATCCCCATTAGGCTAGAGGATATTGCTGGAACTAGCCCACGTGTTGGTGTGAGTACTGGTCTAGTATCAAGAAAGCAGTCATGGAATATGAATTTAATAAGCTTCAAGATTCCATTACAACCAATGTGAAATAAATAAGTTAAAGTTTAAACAAAAAAATTCAGAAATAGTTGAAGAGTTCTCAATCAAATAAGTCTCCTTCAACAACATTCATACAACACGAATTTTGTCATTTATTTTTAAGAAAAAAAATGCTTTAATAACTTTCAATTATGTTGTCACTACTATGCACTTTGCTCTAGTCATGCCTCATTATTTATATAGAAGTTTGATACAAATTAAAGGCGCCTCTGTGGTATAGTAGTTAGAGAGAAGAATTTGACATGGACTGGGAACGGGTCTCTCATCTATGGAATATAGAGACCGGCATGGTGCAAATCAACCGGGTAAGGGAAGGAACAAAAACAGCACACAAGCAATGAATATTTTGGAAATTCAAATTAATCAAACGGTTGACTGCGACACAAAGTTTCCTTTACCTAAATGGTGGTCAAAATAATTAGAAATTGAAGTTTTTACAAAACTTTTTACATTTATCAGTGGATAGATCAAAGTCTGATAAAGGCCTTGATTATTGCAAAACAATGATTTTAGGGAAACAACTGTGTAGGCTGTTGATTGTTGTTGTTGTCATACTTTGGAACAATGCATTTTGACCAATCAAAAAGCTCAGAATTCGTAGTCTGCCCGTTGTCTATATCTCAGATCATAGTGGAGCCAGTGAAGAAACAGTTTAGTATTGACATAGCAAGTTTGAATCACTGTAGCAGTCGATATCTATTTTCATGAGAGGTAGTCTTCCAGCTGACAAACAGCTTCCAGATAGTGATTTTTGGCATGATAAGCCCTCGTTGGTGGTTACGTTTGAGGACTTTTTTTATTGATTTTTAGAAAATATAAACCCAAACAAACATAATCTTCTGTCTTAATTTCAAAGACTTAAATAGGTGAAAAAAAAATGATGCATGTGTAATATAATAAGTGTTCGTACGGCAACCAAACAGATTTCAAATCATATATTCAAATATTTTGTCTGGTCATAAAAATTTCAATCTGACCACACACAAATTAAAGAAGCTATTTGAATTGAAAGAATAACCTTTTTCAAAACTATTCAAAGTCAACCTTCTTGTGCTTATAGTTTATCACTTTTTTTTCACTCACTTGCAACCCATTGTTTCAATTTGATGATAGTCAATGCAGTAGTCATGCCCTAATTCTGCTAGGGATTCAACTCCGTCTTCGTCATTGCACATCCCACGACCAATGTCTGCAATAAAAGATATACAACAATTCTCACACTTTGAATAAATAGAATGCTTAAAAAGTAGACAGCATTAGTATTTTTCATAACTTTTTTTTTTTTATTTTTTTTTAATATGGGTTTTACATCACTCAACTGCCCATAAGGGCTGGTCAAGGTGGGAAGAACCATCGGCATTCCGTAAGTCAGTCGGGAGACTGCCTCTCATGAAAGTCCATATCCCTCTTAGGATTTGAACCCACGCGGAGAGGGGCCATGTGATTTCAAGTTCTGTACTCTAACCACTAGGCCACGGAGGCCCCTTTTTCATAACTGAACAAAATCCAAATTGTTTCCTGCAAAGTTACCTAAAAAGTGCCCCACAAAGTTATTTTCAAAGCTTTCTAGGTTACATAAAGAGCTTTTACAATGTTAAGTATACGGAGCTCCTAGATTACCTTAAATGTTTCCTACAAGGCGTTTAATGTTACATACATCATTAAAGTACCTACAATGCAATTGATTTATTTCTAGTACCATAAATAAATAAGTTTATTCTCCACTAAACAACTTAAGAAAAAGCATGAACATCAAAGCTTTTGTATCAATTACAAATAAATCAACATCCCTTTAAGTTTCACAATTTATGCAATATTACATATATGGATGAAATGCATGATTCACAAATGTGTTATGTCCAATTATCGGATTCTGTGAAACATTATCACCCCAATTTCAAGACACCTCAGGCATTGTTTGACCCATTACCAAACAATAACATTATTTGACCACTTTGTTGTAGATGACTATCGAAAACCATGTGGGAAAAGGGGAAATTGATCTTAACGAGCAATAATTATTTCTCCTTTTCCCACAATGTTTTCTGCCCTATCAGGAGATAATTTTTCAATTTCATCACATTTTGAAATGTTGTCTTCAAACTCTTTCAGTTCTGGACATTCTAAAATTTGGCGTTTGGTAAAGGGTTATCACTTGTTAACAATAACAGAATTTGTAAATATGTAAATCCCCAAATTCATCATACCTCAGGTATTGATTTATCCTGTGTTGACCCTTTACCAAACTCCAAATTTTAAGCTGTGCCAAATTGGAAAAGTTTGCAGAATACATTTCAAAATGTGATGATGAAATTGTAAAATGATCTTCTGATAGGGCAGAAAACATTGTGGGAAAAGGAGAAATTGCTTGTAAAGAGCAATTTCTTCCTTTCCCACAATGTTTTCCAAAGTCGTCTACAACTAACTGGTGAAATGTCATTATTGTTTGGTAAAGGGTTAACAAGAACATATTGATTTGGAATTCCATTGATGCCATAATGTAATGCAAAATCTGTCTAAAATGATTTGATAACGTATGGGCATATGCTCCCAATCAGCCATTACACATGAAACCTACAAATCTAGTGACATTCTCATCACTGGCTACAATAAATATTATTATCCTGTCACTAGTGTCATTTTGGGACCGATCACTAGGTGCCATATAACATTTGTGATATCCGGCACTAACCATGTAACACATGCACGTGACGAATCATGACGTCATAAGAATGACATGACATCATGATTACATCATTCTCTACTTATTCTTTTTTTCTCATGTTTTATTTTACATCTTTTTTGTTTGAAAGAATACATAAAGGTAACAGGATAAATAGAATAGAAAGTTGGTGTCTTTAAATTGGAAAAGTTATCGGGCTCGGCTTCGGATTATTATCCATTTCACCTTCGGCTCACCGGATAATATTCCTAAGCCTTGCCCGATAACATTTCCGATTCATGACACCAACCATCTATTCTCTTTTTACCTCCACAATCCATCCAGGCAGGCCTGCTTGGGCCTCCATCACCATAGACATTGTCACTAGGTACACTAGCAGTGAGATTAGCAGTGATGTAGCTTTTCACAGTCTCTGGTTTACATTCTGTTGTTGATAGCAGGTTATTCACGCAGGATATCAGGTTGCGAAAGAAGCTATATAAAACATGAAATAAACTTTATCAAAGGCTGGGGCGTAAAAAAGTCATAGGTGATAATCATGAGCAATTTCTGGAAAGCTTTGACTCCATCTTTTTTTAACAAGTTAAGATGGTAAATACTTAAATAAAAAAATGACAATATTTGGATCTCAAGAAATTATATTTTCTTTCACATGTGACTCTTTCCTTCAAATATACTCATTTCTGTACAGCTGAATCAAAAACATAAAAACGAACATTGTAACAAATGAGGAAAGCTCTATACTTTTACAACAATGTATCCTTTAACACAGAGAAATCATTCTTTTTTGCATACAGTAAAACCTGTCTTAAGCAGCCAATAAAAATGCCATCAGATCTGTTTTTTGAGACTGTTGACAGCTTAATACAGCAGGCAAAACATGATGAAAGCTCCTGTAGGAGCTTTCTGCATGTCTTGCCTGCTCTATTGAGCTTCAATGCTGCTATGCAGTCATATGTATTCTATGTTTAAGAGTGGCTGCTGTAGACAAGTTTGACTGTAATTGAACCAGTCATAAAATCAAAAACAAGGGAGTTGGTTAAGCCTTTCCAAAAAGCCAAATTTCAACTGTCCCAAATTGAAAGAGTTTGCAGACAACATTTCAAGCTGTGACGAAATTGAAAGTTATCTTCTTGTCAAGAGCATTTTCTCCTTTTCCCTAAATGTTTTCCAAAATCATCTGCAACTAACTGGTTAAAGGTGTTTATTGTTTGGTACTGGGTTAAAAACCAACTTACCTGCATTGTCTTCCAGTGTACATGGTTACTTTGTACAAAATAGAGTGAGTAATGCATTTCTCAAGTGCATCATGAATATCCTGACTATGGCAAGGACCTGTAAACAGAAAACAAATAAGTAATTAATAACGATGTGATGCAAATTCTGCAATGATACACATAAACCCTTATAGTGCTGGAACCGACTTCATGCTTATGCAAACAGGTTAGATCCAGGACAGCCGCCAAGTAAATTGGTGGCTGGCCGGTGATTCTGAGTATCTTTCTTCATCAAAACTAAGCAGATATCTAAGGTTTAGGAAAGCAGACGACATAAAAATCTATTTCTAGAAAACTTCCCAGCATTCTAAAGGTTAATAACTATTTGTAGACATCTAAAAAATATACCCCAAAAAATTGTTTCAATTTTCTAAATTAGTGCAACAAATGTTAGACCAAGACATTTCTCCTTTCATTCCCATAGTTTTTTAAAGTCATCTGCCGAAAATGATTTTTGATTATCCAAGGTTACCCCCAGTGGTCTAGAAATTAGGCATGTTAGGGTCTTAAGCACAAAGAATTTAACATGGTGTGCACATTTAAAACAATTTTGAACTAATTATCTGCAGATGATAGTTTGAAAACATGTATTCAATGTCGAAAAAAGTTCTCTTTCCTTGAATAAAGTATTCCCTTTTGAAGCTGAGAGTAATATGACAAATAACATTGTTACACTGCTCTCAATGATTTTCCATAATGGGGTAATGACACATAGCTTTTGAGCATACCAAGAAAAAAGTACTAAGCAGACATTCTAAAGTTGTAAAATAAACCAAAAGAAAGTTGGACAATAGTTAGTATCATATTTGCTGCCACAAGTTCAAAACACTGTTATGAATGCTTTTTCCTAATGCATAATGTAAATAAAAATAAAAATGGCTGATCCATTTTGCTCTGTAGTCATGTTAAAAAGCATAAATATAAAACAAATTTCAATCTACCTTCAAATGACTCAAATAAACATATTCAGCTTGTTCCTAACATAAAGGAGTATCAATTTATTTTAATAAATCAGTGTTTATGTTTTTGATTTTTTTTTTAACATTTTTTCACAAATTAGCTATGTTGAGGGGTCGAACCAAATGTTGCATCTCAACATTTGGGAAAATAATGTTACTGTTGATTTCAAAATATCAAACTTGGGTACCTGAATAAAATTTCACAAAACTGGATTATTTTCCACAAAAAAAGAAAATGAAGGAAAGCTGACAATTTGCAGCAAAACAAATTCAATCTTCACTTTTTTGACAGTCAACAAAAATCTCTTGCCTTGTTGCTTTGTCCATGTAAGGTAACTAAAATGGCAAGACCAGATTCTGATGTCAAATGTCAAGAAAAACGAATAACTAACAATATCTAAGGAATAATAAATGTACCTGTACAGATGTTCAGGTCAGCTTCTCTATTGATTGGTGCATATAGCAGCCCTGAGTTATCAATCATAATAGACTTTATATTTTCTGTCGTGCAGTCATCTGATAACTTGGCTGTCAGCTTCGATCCACATGTTGAGAATTTGTGGAGCAACCTGAAAGTAAACAAATAAGCCATTGTTGATTGGTTCATTAACCCTTTCCCAAACAATAACAACATTTGACGACTTTGTTGCAGACTACTTTAGAAAAACATTGTGGGAAAAGGGGAAATTGCTCGTAACAAACAATTTCTCCTTTTCCCACAATGTTATCTACCCTATCAGAAGATTATTTTCCAATTTCATCACATTTTGAAATGTCGTCTGCAAACTCTCTCAATTTGGGACAGTTGGGAAAGGGTTAAATCAGTGATAATTTTACCTCTGCGTCCTGCATCATATACACATACAAATTGCTGGGGACACATCATTTCAAAAGATATGTGTCCAGCCGGAAGCATTCTCATCAGCACAAGTAATGTTTACAATGTAGTAAACATGATAAAGGGGGCCTCCGTGGCCTAGTGGTTAGAGTACAGAACTTAAAATCACAAGGCCCCTCTCCGCGTGGGTTCAAATCCTGAGAGGGATATCGATTTTTATGAGAGGCAGTCTCCCGACTGACTTACGGAATGCCGATGGTTCTACCTGCATTGACCAGCCCTTATGGGCAGTTGAGTATGGGGTCTTCCTCCATCATTAAGAGTTGGGCATCGCTACATAACTGAAATAATGTTGATGTGATCTAAAACCCATATAAAAAAAACAAAAAAAAACATGATAAAGCATGCTGTCTCGTGCTTTCTTTCTATCAAATCTGTATTGTTTTGAGTCATTTAAGCTAAGATTATCATTAATAACAAGTGTTATACTATTTGACATGATCTTATAGCTTGGATCATTGGTACTCGGACACATAGTTTTACCCTTGGACACATAGTTTCAAAAGATGTGTGTCCAAAACGACATGATAACTTTCATTTCTAAAATTAACACTGGTTAAATGTTTACATTTTAATTGATTATATTGCAGTGCCCTGCTCATGGAGCTCTATGGACGAGGAACCAAACTTTAGTTTCCTGTAAAGGCTGTATAGAACAATGTATCATTCCCTTAGTCAGATCAAGAGTGTTGACAAGAACTTTCAACATAACAGCAATGAATGTCTGAAAGTAATGACTGCCAAGGGCTGGACAAGTCAGGTATAACCATCAATTTTTTCGATTTAAAGATATTTTATTGCATTATTCCAACATGTGTAATAAGACATATATAAAACAAACAGATACACATGTATTGAAGGAAGATACGAAAAGGCAAAAGGAAAGTAATTGCAATTGGATTTGGCTACAAGTTAATACAACATTAGCTATTGGCCCTCTCCTAAACCATCCGTTAGGCAGTCAGGAGGCTGATTCTCATGAAAATTCAAATGCCGTAACCAGGTTTGAACCCATGCAGAGAGGGGCCATTTGTTTCCAAGTTCTGTACTCTAACCACTAGGCCATGGAGGCCCCTTTGGTAGTATGGAGACTTACATGCATTGGGTGACGGTGTTGTCCATGATTTCTGCTCTCATCAACACGTTCCAGTAGAACATAGTAATGTCAAAATGACAGGTCATATTCAAAATGTCTGACAGTGTCCTTACAGCAACCTCACTAGTCTCTGAGCACAGGTCCAACGTTTCAGGAACCCCATCTGAAATAAAATTATCATGTATATAATTTAATTGCGTTTAACACATGGCAACAACAGTATTCCAGTTATGTTAAGATGTCTGGCCCATAATGATTGAGGAAAACCCAAGACTGAGTTGCCTCTAAGGATAAGTCAAGCCCCCTATAACCATTGGCACTCCTAAACCCATTACCAAACAATAACGATATTTGACTAGTCTATTGCAGATGACTCTGGAAAACATTGTGGGAAAAGGGGAAATTGCTCTTGATGAGCAATTTCTCCTTTTCCCACAATGTTTTCTGCCTTATCACATTGTGAAATGTAGCCTGCAAACAGTTTATATAATCTCAATCCCAAAGTGAACAATACAAAAAAAATACAAAGATAAGACATTCTGTCTTCTATAAAATTCATAAATACCATAAAGCTGTTACTAAGGCCATAGGAAATGTTGGAGAAAAATCTTTTTTTTATGAGAAATCAATCGAAGGACATTTTCAAATTGTATGATCTCTTGATAAATGATTAACAAGAAACACAGCGGCCTTTGGCTTGTACGTTTGCTTTGGACTACACAAGTGGTTTAACAATTTGAACTAACTTGCAATAGCCTACATTTGAAAATGTGATGAATTTTGATTGTGTTTGAATGCATTTATTCCCAATATTTATTGTCGCAAAAGGAAAATTGCTCAAGACAACAGGGCATTTTTTTCCTTAAATTGGGAAAAGGCCTTGGCCATTTGATTTTGCGAAATTGTATCAATGATATTGCTTAATTGGAAAACCAAAAAGCTCATATGACTTTGAATTCAAATTCTTTTGGATAACTGCATGATTTTAAAACATGTTGCCAATTGGGAGGTGCCTTTAATGGGCTCCTGTTAAATAACAAAAGAAAAGCCCTGGACAAGAAATTTCTACATTCCAAAATTCATAAATGTCGTCTATATTGCTTTTCAATTCACAAGCCACACCAAATGTTATTACCTGAGCAAGATTTAAATGTTGCACTGAAATTGGTTCGAACATGTGTGTTGTTGTAGCACCGTTTTGCCTGCATTTCGATGTCCACTGCATCAAGTAGATCAGGCAACAACTCTGTGATCTGAGATGTTTTATCACAGTCTTCACCTCCATCAGTTGAAACAGATTTGCTCAAGCAGTTTTGTGCTATGTTATACAGGCTGAAAAATACAACATTTATCAATTAATGCTTTATAACATTAAAACTTAGTTATCCCATTACCAAACTATGATGACATTTGACCAGTTTCTTGCAGACGATTTTAGCAAACAATGTGGGAAAAGGAGAATTTGCTCATACAGATTTTACAAGATGTGTTACATAAATTGAAAGCTTGCAAATAAGAAATTTGATATCATTTCCAAATCCATTAATGAGATATTGGTTTAAAACTTTAAGTAAGACCACACAACTTTAATTTAATGTGCAAATTCAAAGATCTGCAGTTTAAATCCTGCTCACAAAACTTTCCAAGTTACACTTCACTGTAATAGTTTCTTAAAATTTCAATAACAGATAAGGCTTATTTTCATTGAATTACTGGATAAATGGTTAAAGACTTTTATAGAGTGAATTGGATGAACAAACCTGCACTTTCTCTCTTGTTCAAGATCTTTGGATACATTATACAAGTGCAAAACACATTCTTTGTTGTCTTTCATGCTCTTCATCAGTGGGTATTTACAAGTTTTGAAGTTATCTTCTTGAAAACTTGGACCTGTAATACCAAAGAAAAACAATCTTACCTAGTAGGTGTTCCATAACCAAATCAAACAAAAGAAAGAAAATAAATTCTGGCGTTTTGGGATTTTGTTTATATATTTGATGGTCATACATGATGACAAAAATATTATCGAACAGTTTCTCTTTATTAAGTTTTACTACAAGTTATACTGTTTGACAGTACTTATTTTTAAGAAATCTACAACTGGAACTCAAAGAAACAAGGTTTTAAGGACAATCATTCTTAATTCAACACCCTTATAAAGGATAAACTTATCTGTACAAAAATAATTTTTTAACATGCCATTGTTTTCAGGGGAATGGGGGGGGGGACCAATGTCTTTGCTGTTGTGACTTATTAAAACAAAAATTCATTGAGTTGACTTTTATGTTCACATTAAATTTCACCAAAAAAATATGTCTAGAGACATTTCGTTTTCAATGATTTCACTGCTTTCAAATCTAATAAGTGTTTCTTCATTGATTTTCCATTAAAATAATTCCCTTGTTACCTCTTTTCCATTTTACAATCAGTTTAAAAAAAAATTGTAATCCATAACACAGATGAGGGAAAAAAAGAATAACTTAACATCATGGTTGGTTACAATTCCATTTCAAAGTTTCCAGCTTCAGACTTATTTGAAACACCAATCAATAGATTTTTGTATCAGCTGCTTTCCAAAACCTGAAATATCTGTTTAATTTTAATGAGGAAAGATGCTCAGAGTAGCAAACAGGTTAGATAACAGGCAAGCCACCAATTTACTTCATGGCAGGCCTGGATCTTACCCGTTTGCATAAGCATGAAGTCGGTTAAGGCACCATAAGGGTCAAATGAAAGATGTCGAGACAAATTTAATGTCCACATTTTAACAGGCCAAAGCTTGATGCTCACCTTTGCAGAAATCTTTCTGTGTGGCATTGATCTGTGTAGGAAGGAAGGCCTGAACATCTTCTGATGTCACATCATCATAACTACAGGCAATTGATTTGTTCTTGAATGTCTGTTCAATACAACTTACCCCAGAATAGTACAGTCTGTAATAAAGATAAATAAACATCATACCATCAATGAATGTAAAACTGGTAAATTGAAAAACATGACCTATTGAAAAAGCATATAGATGTAGATTAAAATTATTTTATTTCTGACCATTCTGAGAGACAAAGAGACAAAACAATATAATATGTTACCAATGACTAAACGTGTATTCTGATGAATGCAACCTCGTCAGTTGACAGTAAGTAGCCAAATGAATAGAATAAATTGGAGGTTTGGTATCAGAACAACTAGCTGCCAGCTTCTCACCCGGGTGACAGGGACACCCACAACAGATGACAAAAAAAATCAGGATTCAGTAAGTAAGTAAGTAAGACTACTCACAAGCATGCTGTGCTGTTTGTTATTGATGGTGAACCGAGTCCCTTTAACAGGCAGGTTTTTTCCTCTTCATCCACACAGAGTTTTGACATGTAACTGAAGGCCAACGGACTTTCGCACACTGAGTCTTTGTCAAATAGCTCCATGTCAATACTTGTTACATCAACATCTGGAATAGGGAGGAAAAGAAGAGTTCATAACAAAAAATAATAGCAATTCTATCATATTTTGGGAATGGTTAAAAATAAATATGCAAATATGACAAATATATGGCATCAAAGCTTTATTTTCTGTAGGACATAAACTACAAACTTTTGACACAATGCTTTCTTAATTCATTCTCTGAAGATAAGTTAAAACGACTGCATAGAGTATCAGGTTTATTGATTGAAAAGGTTGGATGTAAATGTTTCATATTCAAGTCTTAACGAGCAATTTTTCCTTTTCCCACAATGGTTTCTGCCCTATCAGAAGATTATTTTTCAATTTCATCACATTTGGAAATGTTGTCTGCAAACTCATTCAATTTGGGACAGATAAAAGTTGGGTATTTGGTAAAGGGTTAACAGATATGATAACTTACCGTTTATACATTCATCTAGTGAAGTCACCAAGTTCAGGAGTCCTTCATCAGACTTCAAGATGGCGACCATTTCTTTTACAGTACAATCTTCTTCACCGATTGAAAACGCTTCTATACGGAGACAGGTGACCACGCCTTTGGCAGCTTCGACATCACTCTCATTCCTGTGATAAAATAAAATTTATATAACTTTTCCTGTGAGTGAATGTTGTTACCACATTTAACAAATAGTTAACAGTGAAATAACTAATAGCTAATCTTTCACCAGTTAAGACTTTTCAGAGTTCTTTTATCTATCAGCTTTCATATATCAGGTTTTAAACTTTCAGAATGGCTGTCAAAATTGCTTCAGACTCTGCTCTATAATTGCTGCAATGAACTCCTGTTGATACACTGGCCGTTTCGGTACAGCCATCTGGGCATTGAATGAGAACACCAGCTCCACCGTCTTTGACAGCATCAGTTGCTGAGCCATCTGTGTAGACATGGATCCATTCTTCTGGGAGATACTCATCATTGATCATGGCTAGAGTGTGGACTTTTCTAGTGTTGTCATCTTCCTCTTTCTTCTTGTCTAAGTTTGGTACGCTAGTACAAATTTTGATCCCAAGGGTTCCTGGATTCAATCCCTGTCAGGCAACTTGAAAATTGTCAAGACGTGCCCTCAAATTGGTGTGATTACAGGATTAGTATCCAGAAAGCAGTAGTTGAACTTGAAATCAATAAGCTTCAAGCTTCCCCCACAATCAACGTAAAATAAATAAGTTTAAACTAAAAAGAAAATGGGAGGAGCATAATTAAGTCAGGCAGACTGTACTTACTTGCATGAAAAAGTCTCGTATCCATATGATGTTCTTTCATCTAGATAATTAGTACTGCATTGCCCGCGGGCTGTATCACGTAACTCTCGGGCTGTACACAACGACCTCACACCTGAAACCAAGTAGTCAATCACAGTATTGCAGTTATATTTAGTTTCAGTTTATCATAATCAATTAACAATAAATACCTATAAGAGCTCAATCGAGCTTGTTAGAACCACTGGTATTTCATAAGATAGCAATACCTTGAATTTCTCATAATATCGAAATCCATTGAGACAGACACAAAGTTTTCAGTCATCCAATTTGACAGTCAATTAGAATGCTAGTATATGGTTTAGTTTGTAAGAAATCAAGTAGTTAAAAAATGACGAAAGTCAATACTGTTCTGAAAATCTTTTGCCGCTACCAAACAGGATTATACCCATGAGACAATTAAAACCCTTAAAGTGCTGGAACTAACTTCATGCATATGCAAATAGGTTAGATCCAGGCCAGCCGCCAAGTAAGTTTGCGGCTGGCCTGTGATCTAACCTGCTTGCTACTCTGGGAGTATCTTTCCTCATCAAAATTAAACATATCAAGGGTTTAATGCAAGACTATAGTAAGTGCTTCACATATGTGCAGCACTTACTATAGTTTTACACTGAACCCTCGATATATTGAAGGTTTTGTAAAGCGGACAACACAAAAATTTATTTTCAGAAAATTACCCAGAATTCTTAGGGTTAAATCAGATTCAAACTCACCTTCACACACTTCCACTATAGGTTTGTCGATGACAGGAAAGAGACCGTTATATTCTTCTGTCAGTACATCATATAGATTCCCAAGGAAATCATAATAGTTGTAACACTCTTCCCCTTTTTTCGTCAAAGCTATCTGAACACAGGACTCCAATTTGAGCAAAGTTCTGAAATATCAAAATATTAGTTGAAAAAACTAGTTTAAATTTTGTTTTGAATAGCGAACTTAAAAGGTTACTTGACGAGTAGTTTTCCAATGGATAAATACATAAGCAAACAAAAATTACTTTTGACCAGTTTGTTGCAGACGACTTTGGAAAATTTCTCCTTTTCCCACAATGTTTTCTGCCCTATCAGAAGATTAATTTTTAATTTCATCGCATTTTGAAATGTCGTCTGGAAACTCTTTCAATTTGGGACCGCTGAAAATTTTGCGTTTGGTAAAGGGTTTAGAGGATGATTCAGGAGTCTGGGTTAAATCTTAAAACCTTAATCTTGAAACTAGTAATCAACATCAGACAACTGCATATTACATCTTAGAGTGAGCATTTTGAAAACAAGCCATAAAAAATGGATGAAAAAAAAGGTTTTCATCACTCATACAAAACTTGATCAACTGCTGAAAAATGATAACAAATATTAGGACAATAAATCTTGAATAACTGCCATCAAAAGTTAACATTTAGCAAGTGCTTCCCTTAAAATAATTGTACATACATGGTGTGCTACAGTTTGACATGTTATTATCAACAGTTCAACTCAATGAATGTCAAATATCTGATGCTCATCATGATTATTGAAATAGGGACAAAACCATGTATGTCAATATTGGAGATGTAACATGTTTCCCAAAACTGTTAGCTGTTTTACAATAAAAAGGTAGAAATGGTACTAATCAAGCAGTTAACAAATTGAATTCTTTCTCTAACAAAACAAAGTAACAGATGCTATGATGTAGAGCATCCCAAAATATAACCAAAAACTGGGGAAAACAGACGAACATACAGAAATTAGTACAACTTTCAGCCACAAAAAACTACCTGCAAGAAGCTACATGCGCTGGTCCTTGGCTTAGCAAATCTTCGTTTAATATGGCTCCACCTTCATAACATTGGTTCACTACCATGCGCATTTCTTCCTTATTGGTGCATGGATTGACGTCCCCTGTTGTGTCTAGGAGAAATATTTTAATTTAAGAGAAAATCAATGGAAGGAGAATACATATTTATTTTCTGTGAGATTACAAGTTAATAAGACAATACAGTGATTGACATGCAAACTGCTTTGTAAACAAATTGACCTCTATATGGGGAAGAAAATTTGACAGTATCAGCAACATACCTTCATGGTTTTGCTTCTAGGTAAAACTATTTCAAGTAAGAATGATAAAACTGGTGCCCCTATCTTTGTTATTTCGATCACCATGATTGATTGACATTCAAATTATTTGGCGATAAGAATTTGGGCTTTATGAATTAAAAATTTCCTGTTGCAATATTTCACCTTTGTATTAGCTTTAAATAAAAATATCCGTTTACTTACAGGAAGGGGCTGTAAAGTTATCAATGTTATACATGTCAAATCTTGTGTAAGATAAAATCTTATCTCTTTAAATCATGATTACACAGAATTATGTTATATACATGATACATTGAAGTCTCTTTTATCCGGACCCCTATTATCCGGATTTCTCACAATCTGAATGAAATTATGAGGGAACAGAATTATGTGCAGTGATTTGCTTTGAAGTATACACATGCATATAGACTGTTTATGCCCTTATGTGTAAATGACCAGGCTCTGCTTCATAAGTCCGGATGATTCATTTATCCGTAAATTTTGTTTGGAACGGAGGTGTTAGGATTAACGAAACATCACTGTAGTGATACTTACTGCATATTCCAAGATCCCAATCCATAAAGATGGATAACATTTTATCTACAGACTTTCTTGCATTCCTCCTCAGATATTCTGTTATAAACCACCTCTCCTCCGTAAACATGTGGTAGACTTCTTGACTACCACAGTATTTGCCATACATACTCATCTCAGAGACACAGCTCTTCAGGTCAGCCATACTCCTGCAGATGTAACATTTAACCCTTTACCAAACGCCAAATTTTCGACTACAAAATTGAAAGTATTTGCAGACGACATTTCAAAATGAGATTGAATTGTAAAGTTATCTTCTGATAGAGTAGAAAACATTGTAGGAAAAGGATAAATTGCTCGTCACGAGCAATTTCTCCTTTTCCCACAATGTTTTCCAGAGTCGTCTGCAACAAAGTGGTTAAATGCCGTTATTGTTTGGTAATGGGTTAAACAGTGCATGAAGAATCGATTAGTCTGATGCTTTCTTGAAATGGCTTTCTCACAGAGTGAGATTTTAACCTATTTTCCCAAATAAATTATCTTCTATCGATAAAATGGCATCACAGGTCTACAAAGTTTCATTAACCTTGGTTAATGTTACAACCCCATCTCCCACCCCTCTTTCATAACTGTGAAATAGAGAATAGATGGTTGGTGTCGTGAATCGGAAATGTTATCGGGCAAGGCTTAGGAATATTATCGGGTGCGCCAAAGGCGAAACGGATAATAATCTGATGCCGAGCCCGATAACTTTTCCCATTCAAAGACACCAACCATCTATTCTATTTATCCTGTTACCTTTATGTATTCTTTCAAACAAACAAGATGTAAATAAAACACGAGAAAAAAGGAAAAAATTAAGTAGAGAATGATGTAAACATGACGTCATGTCGTTCTTATGATGTCATGATTTGTCGTGTGGATGTGTTATATGGTTAGAGCCGGATATCACAAATGTTATACGGCCCCTTGTTATCGGTCCCAAAATGACACTAGTGACAGGATAAATAAAGATATTGCCCTTTATGTTGCAGATACATTAAACTGTTACAAACAGTTTATTTTGTGAACATTGATCTAAATTTTTATCACCCATAGGTGAGAGAGGGTGATTTACAATACCATTATCACCTTTTTAAATTAAACAGGTGAAAAGGGTTAAGTAACAAAAGACATATCTCACCTGCAGGTTTCGTATCCTCGGTAATAATAATGAAAAGATTCATCTCTAAATTCATCCCTAGTGTTGACACAATCCACAACATAGCCAGCAATTATAGACTTGTCTTCACATAGCCCTGAAACAAATATAGTAAAATCTGTGTACAACAGCCAGTGAATGGAAGTACCCAAAGTGGCCACTGTGTACAGGCTGGCTGTTGTTCACAATATTGGCCCTCCTTTTTATGTATCTCTTAGCCTTCATATCAACTGGAGCTGACAGCTTTCATGAATGTTGTTCATAAAAGGTATTAATGGGAAATGCTTATTTGAGCAAGTTTTCTTTTAACAATTATCATTTTTAAACAACAGATTCATATTTCCCAAATTATATCACAATATGGAACAACCAAAATATGTTGTTTGAGTTGGGGTTTTTTTTTTTTGCTTCTTTCAACAATATTTATATCATATCATATGCTCCTGGGTAGTGTTTTACTAAACATTTTATGCGAAGAATTAGCGTAAGTTCAAAACAACCTTCCCCCTTATTTCAATAGTGAGATAAGCAATTTTGCAAAGTAACACATCATAGGACTTGTCTATCAAAGATGCTTCCAATGAAGTGTCCATTACAATATTTCATTTTTGTTGATGATGCTAGCCATGTTTATCAGTTTCGGCCTACGCAAATATTTTCTGTAAGTTGTTTAGTCAAACGGTACCCTGTTGTTTCCTCAACTATAGTATTTGGTGTTCTTTCAAAGCCCTGACTGCTTTCCTAACATTATCATAATTGATAAGTGGTGAGACACAATCAAATTGTGCTGAATTGACTTAATTCCATGTTGGAAAGAATGTTGGCCAGGACATACTTCAACACAGGCCCCTATACTCTAAAATGGATTCCTTTAATCCTAATAGTGCTGGAACCGACTTCATGCTAATGCAAACAGGTAAGATCCAGGCCAATAGTCAAGAAAATTGGCGGCTGGCCTGTGATCTAATCTGTTTGCTACCCAGAGTATTTTTCCTCATCATAATTAAGCAGATATTAAGGTTTTAGAAAGCAGATGAAAAATACCCAGAATTCTAAGAGTTAGACATAAATATCTTCCTGTTAGTAGAGAGCAGAGTTGTGATTTTTTATCACAATATCCATCCTTTAGTTTATAGTAAAATTAGATGAGAAGTCAAAGCTGAGAACAGTCAACAATATGTTTGTTCCTCTATATATGAATATATTTAGACAAAGATACAGCCAAACATTAGTCCAAGTAGGATTTACGGATTCTATGTTGCAATACCTTGTGAGTCGTTACATTTCTTTGAGCAACCATCATAACAGCATTTGGCCCATTCAGGACAAACAGAGTCATCAGTGCACTGATCTTCATAACCATAGTAACACATTGGATCATCTCCAACCCTTGGACAAACACCCTCATGTTCTGAAATCACAGAGAAAGCAAAATTCCACTATACATCTTAATTAACCTTTTCTCAAACAATAACGACATCTGACCACTTTGTTGCAGACAACTTTAGAAAACATTGAGGGAAAAAGAGAAATTGTTCATGACAAGCAATTTCTCCTTTTCCCACAATGTTTTCTGGCCTATCAGGAGAATATATCATAGGAATTTGTGTGCAGTTTTCAGGAAATTATTCAATCCTTATCTATAGCAACCCAACTCAGTGGAGGACAGCGGTCTAGGGGTACAGCTTCGGCCTCAAGACACAATTAATGGTTCGAATCCTGTGAGTAGTGGGATCTGCCTTGGGATCTTTCTTTAATCCACGTTGGCAATAGTACTGGTTATGTATACAGGAAGCAGAATCGAGGGTTTGATTCATTTATGGTGTAAGAACTTGTCTCACAATCAATGTAAAATGAATAAGTTTAAGCAACTCATTAAAACCAACATAGAAAGACAATTCTATTGAGTGTCGATAATCAAGGTTTTAGAGAAGGAATTTGGCAACAATATATTGCATCTTATCTGGAACTCTTTGCTTGCTACAGAATTAAAAGTAGTAATGAAAAAATACATTGTCACAGATGCAGAAGATGTCAAAATAGTTTCAATTTAATTACAAAGTAAACATAATTCACATTCTGATGGTTCATTTACCTTTTATAAAGGATTTTCTATAATATAAAGATGACATCTATTGTAGCTCCCATCTCAACAGTAGTAAGAGGATGCAATATCTAGAGTTCAATGCAAGACTTAACCCTTATTGTGCTGGAACCTACTTCATGCTTATGCAAACAGGTTAAATCCAGGCCAGCCACCAAGTAAAATGGCGGCTGGCCTGTGACCTAGCCTGTTTGCTACCCTGAATATATTTCCGCAACAAAATTAAGCTGATATTCAAAGTTTAGGAAAGCAGGCGACACAAAAATATATTAAGAAAATTACCCAGCATTCTATGGGTTTAAGGACTCCTTCACTTTAGTAATCTTATGTAAGATCCTGACTTATGATACAAACCTATTTTCTGTTGAAGGAATTCCATGTTTGTGAAACCAAGACCTAGAGACATCACTCTCCCTGCTAATGCTCTTGGTGGTACAAATGTTTTAAATGTTATCTGTATCTGGATGGATTGGGTTGTCACGTTCAGGTATATTCTGCAATTCATGAAACAAATACAGACAGTCATAATTTGTTTATGCTATTTCACCTTTTTCACAAATCGCTCTGATTAAGTGTTCGGTGTAAGACGTTTATATCATACGAATTTTACATCATCAGACATTCTATTGTTAAGGAATAATCAAGCCTTACTTGAAGCCTGAATTTAAACACTGTCAATATGAACAAAGAAGTAAAATTCAAAATCTCAAAGCCTGACAGCAGGACCAGGCCTGAAAATTAGTAGGTCTGATTATGTCAACAATAGTTCAGTTATGTCAGAGAAAGACTTCAAACTATGAAGGCTGATCAAGCCATGTAGAACCATCAGCAGTGGATAAGTAAACTAGGAGACCTTCCCTCACGAAAATTGAAATAAACTGCAGCCCCTTTATTACGCAATCCGTTAAATCACAATATTCATTATAACGCGGGTCTCCTATGGCCCAATATTTCAAACACATTAGGCTTAAAAAATAGTCTAAACCTCCCGCTTTCTCAACCCAATCGATATGAATAGACTACTTCTTGATGCTGATTGTTTCTTAAGTGGTTATGGTCTGGCATATAGCATGTAAAGGGACACTGCGCTATATTTTTCAACCCCACTATTAACGCGGGTCGAGCATCATGGCTCCCGACGACCATGTTATAATGAGGCTGCAGTGTACCATCATCAGGGTTTAAACCCATGCTGAAATGAACCTTTGGATTCAGTTCTATTTTCTTACCACTAGACTAGATAAGATATTTTGAAGACAAGATTACAAAAGAAGTAAGAAATTCTATAGCATTGACCATTCTTTTCAAAAATGTTGTTAGAAGAGTTTTTGTTTATCCTGTTTTATCTGTTCATCATAATACCAAAGTATGCCTAAAAGAGGTCTTACAAAGATGTGGGTGGATTTTTAACTATTGTGTAGAAATCATTGTGGATAAAGGAAAAGTTCGCATTTCAATTTTCTTTTTACATTTTTAACCAAATATTTCAAAACTGTTAGCATCATACTAGAACCTTTTAAATCTGAGAACAACAGATAAAGACATAAAGGGTGATAGATTTTGAAAACGACATACTAACTGTGAAAAATAAAATGAATAATATTTTCTTTATAATGAGTAGCAATGCAATTTAATGTATCTATACATACCTGCCAACATCGAAGGACACTACAAAATCCAAGATCTCCTCAATCTAAAAAAAATAAATATATTTTTTCTTATTTCATATATGAATTGGTATCCCTTATAATCCCTTATCTTACATAATAAGGGCTAATAAAGCCAGGTGGAATCAACAGCATTCTGTAAGTCAGAGAGGAGACTGTCTCTCACAAAGATCCAACTGCCATCACCATGAGAATAAAGTCAATAACAAAATTCAATATTGAGGTTTTAACGAAAGATAACGAAAACGAAAAAAAAAAAAGAGTAAATTTGGATATTGACGATATTTTCAATAGGAAATGCCAATATCTCCTTTTGTAAAGATGGCAAGTTGTAATTTGATCACAAAACTGCTTCGCAGATCTTCTTTTAAAGATGGAAACAGTTTAACAAACAGCTATTTCCCCGTATGGCCCTGTTTGGCCCATGTTTCTTGACATTGTATAAAGAAATCGATTTTAATATTTCTCTTCTACTCAAGATCGTTCATGTGAAAAAGAAGGCATTGGCTTGTACAGACTGATGTGAAGTCCTTGGTATACTGCATGGACATATGCAGTGACAAACATAATGCAACTGAAATACTTGTGGCAAAAGCTAAAAGAGATAGAACACTTTGAGGGTTCAGTGCAAGACTATAGTAAGTGTTTCATGAACATGAAGCAATTACTATAGTCTTGCACTGAACCCTCGAAAGTCTTGTTATTCTAATTCATCCCATTACATGATGCAAAAGGTGACGTGAAAAGGTGTGTCGTGAAAACTAAATGATTCACGGTTACTTGACACGTGATCTCCCACAATTGCATGTGGTCAAGCAACTTATGAGCTGGCCCATCGGAGTTAAAATCTATGATAGAACACTTTGAGGGTTCAGTGCAAGACTATAGTAAGTGTTTCATGAACATGAAGCACTTACTATAGTCTTGCACTGAACCCTAGAAAGTCTTGTTATTCTAATTCATCCCATTACATGGTGCAAAAGGTGACATGAAAAGGTGTGCCGTGAAAACTAAATGATTCACGGTTACTTGACATGTGATCTCCCTCAATTGCATGTGGTCAAGCAACTTATGAGCTGGCCCATCGGAGTTAAAATCTATGAAGTGAAACGTTACTGTTTGGTCCATGGTATATTTCCAGTTACAAATTATCACTGGATGATAACTAAAATTGAATAAATCGTAGGTTTTACTCGGAACTATAGAATGCCTTGTGACGTCATATCACATGACATCATGATTTGTCTCGTGACTACTATCTCATGTTTATGCTAGCATACTCATTTGCGTTATATAAAAACTGTTTTCTCTGTTGTTTTGTTGAAATTGGTTGTTCGAAACATATGTAACGGGATAAACAGAATAATAGGTTAGTGCCGTTAATGGGTTAAGTTTTTCGGGCTCGACATCGGCATTTATTGGATTCGCCTTCGGCTCACCCAATAAAATTCCTACGCCTTGCCCGAAAAAACCTAACCCATTAACGTCACTAACGTATTATTCTCTATGACCATAATCACTTCTATTGAAAGCATTAGAGGATCAGAGCCTTTATTCCAGCATTAAGAAAAATGTTTGTTATTTATCAAATATCCATAAACAGGCCCACATTATTTCCCGTAAGGATAGTTCACTCTTTATGATAATGAACATTTGAATGACAATAACTTTCTCCTATAAATAGTATTTTTTTTTTTGATCATTTACATAATTTTTCTACTTTTGTTTTCTGTCACTCTAAACTGCATTGGCAAAAAAACAGTTAAATGGGTTTAAATTAACAACACATAGGAAAGTATGATGAAAAAGAAAAAAAAAATCTTTATAGTGCTGGAACTGACTTCATGCTTTTGCAAAGATTGGATCCAGACCAGGCGCCAAGTCAATTGGAGACTGGCCTGTGATCTAACCTATTACAAACCTGAGTCTTTCCTCAACAAAATGAAGCAGACATTTAAAGTTTTGGAAAGCAGACGATGCAAAAATCTTTATTTTTTAGAAAATTACCCAGCATTCTAAGGGTTTAAAATATGCTTACATGGAGAGACTGAATGAATTCCTGTGTAACATCTAAGGTAAGGTTTTGGTATAGCTCATTCCATTCTGCATCAGATGAAATCCAGAGTATATAGTCTCCTGAAAATTGTAACCAGAACACATTTTAGAAGAGTTGTTATCCTTCAAGACATTTTATAAGAGTTGTTACCCTTCATCTGTCATACTGCAAAATTACTTCTGCAAAAAATGCTTCTGGAAGGATTAAACTTGTTAAAAATGAAGATCTTGTTCACACAAACACAAACAGCTTTTTCCTTTTCTAGAGATACTCTCAACAATCCTAAGAAGCCGACATTCAAAATCCAGAACTTCTTCATACATGGTACTCACAGGAGTCTGTAGTCATCCTGGAGTCAATACGATGTAACACAAGAGTATTATCATCATATTAATTTACATAGTATTGACCCTAAGATAACAATAGACCCCTGTTGGTTTTCTAATTATGTATGTAATTGTTTGTGTTGAAATCAATTAGACAGCACATTTCACTTCATGAAGAATGGCATTGTTTGACACAAGGACAACAATTAATGGATTAATCATGAAGAACGGCATTGTTTAACACAAGGATAACAATTAATGGATTAATCATGTGATACTGGAGACATTTTCAGGTGTGTAAAAATGTCATATCTGTCTTATTTCCTGACTGATTTTTTCAACAAATCTCAACTTGCAATCGGCCCAGTACAACTAAAATTGGTCCAATACCCCGAAAAAACTTGTATTTCCCTGATCCCTGTTATCGCTCACATTTAAAAAAAACTAACCAATTTGAAAGAAAATGTTATTTCTGTACGATCCTTGAAGGCATCAAAGATTTGTTTTACATCTTACCTGGTTCCTTTGCTGGCTGTGTACATTTTAGTTCACATCCATTGAAGCAACACTTTGACTCCTCGTCCACACAATCAGAGTCCAAAAGGCATTCACTCCTATTGTAACTTGATTTGCACCCTCCTGAGATGAAGCCGTCCAGGGGACAATATCCAGCTCGGTTACCTGGAACACATCAAAACAAGAAATTACCCATTTATCTTTTATTGGGGCACTTTTTTAACCCTTTACCAAACACAAAATTTTCGACTGTCCCAAATTGAAAGAGTTTGCAGACGGCATTTTCAAATGTGATGCATTGAAAAACTAATCTGGCAGAAAGCATTGGCGGAAAAGGAGAACTTGCTTGTGAGGAGCAATTTCTCCTTTTCCCACAATGTTTCCCAGAGTCTTCTGCAATACACTGGTCTAATGTCATTATTGTTTGGGAAAGGGTTAAATGGGTATTACATTGCCTCAACAGTATTTCTATTGTGTTGCGATGCCTAACTCTTAATGATGGGGAACTGGTCAAGCCAGATAGAACCGTCAGCATTTCTGAAAGGGAGTCAGGCGACCTCTCATGAAAATTTAAATGCTGTCACTGGAATTTGAACCCATGCAGAAAAGGGCCATGTGAACAAAGGAATATCTTAGAACCGATGTAACACTTACCAAAACAAATAATGGCACTAGATATGTTTTGTCTCAGTGCATTTTTCACAATAGCTGAATCTACGGTGTCTTTCCTCTCTTCTCTCGAGCAATCCTCATTAGTGTACCTGTCTAGCACATCGTCATAGCAGTCACGAAGAGCATCCACATTCCTACCAAAAGAAATGTTCCATAGCATAAATTTCTAATGAATGAATGAATGTTTTTTTTAACCCATTGCCAAACTATAACGACATTTGACCAGTTTGTTGCATAGGACTGGAAAACATTGTGGGAAAAAGAGAAATTGCTCGTAACGAGCAATTTCTTCTTTTCCCACAATGTTTTCTACCCCATCAGAAGATTGTTTTGCAATTCCATCATATCAATGTCGTCTGCAAACTCTTTCAATTTGGGACAGTTGAAATTTTGGCATTTGGTAAAGGGTTAAGGCTAAAAATCCTATACCTCAACTCTTTACCACCTGCAGACGACTTTTTTTTTACTTGAAATAGACAACTTTAGAAAAGCTTTGTAAACATGTGAAATTCTTTTGAGTTCTACTGTTGTGATATGTGACTAGATTGAAAAAGCATTTTGGAAAAAGCAGAAATTGCTTGCGACGAGCCACAAAAATATGGCGTAAGGTGTTAATATGCTAACCACTGGGTCAATCAGGAACCTCATCTTTTATACAATTATGATTGTTGTGCTGTTTCTTTCAATATGGACCATTCACAAAACCATAGTAAGAGGGAATGGATTAAGGTAGAATAGCCATAAGTCGCCATTTTGAAACTGATTTTTTTGTCGGATTTCTTCAGGCATTCTGGGTATACATCTGTCAGCACCGAAACTGTTTTGTTCAAAGAAAATAGTTTCATCCCCTACTGATGTATACAGAGAGTGCCCAAAGTAATCCGACGAAATATTGAGTTTCATAACAGTAATCCGACCAAAGAATGAGTTTCATAACAACAGATTATGGGTATTCCACCTTAAATACTTACTCTGGTTTGCAATCACTGCTAACAGTCATGATATTACAGCCGTCAGTGACAAGAGCTAAATCATCTGGGAATCCACACATTGTCAACTCAGGGGAGGCTCCTGTATGAAGGCAAGAAAAAAAATAACTATCTAATAAAGACGAATGAATGAATGGCATTTTAAGGCGCATCAACAGCTGAGGTCATTTAGCGGGCATTATGATGATGTGGATAAATTTGTAATGAATTATTAACAGGCTAAAAAGAATTTGGTTTAAGAAAAATGAATCAGAGATGTAATGAATAAATGATAGTGAATAGAAAATTTGTAATGAGTTAAGAATGGTGACCAAATAATTCGCAATTAATGTATGATATTCAGTATATTCAATAAAAAATGACATTGGAATAGTTGCATCAGTATAAAGCACATACTTCTTTGGACACATATGTACAAAAGGAATTTAAAAAAACACTGGATTGTTTTTACTATTTCATTCTATTTCTTTTGATTAAAAAACATAAAGCAATTTGGAAATTGAATATTACAAGTAGTTTATCATTGTCATATTGTTTTAAAGGTTTAAAAATCTGTTGCAATGAAATATAGAAGAAAAGTATATGGATATACAGCTTGAAAACTTCCATAATACAAAATAATTTTTTATTACTTGTGCAGGCAACACAATATTGAAAAAAAATATACACTGCAGCCTCATTATAACACGGTTGTCGGGAGCCATGATGCTAGATCTGCGTTAAAAGTGGGGTTGACAAATATAACGCGGGGTCCCTTTACGCGCTATATGCCAGACCATAACCACTGAAGAAACAATCAGATTCAAGAAGTAGTCTATTTATATTGATTGTGTTGGGTTACGGACTTATCACTGAATTTATTGTGAATAAAAGAAAAGCAAATAAAAAACATAATCAAAATTTACATGTTTAACTATATATTCCTTTTTATTTGTTTCATGAGGATTCAAGATAAGGATCATTGATAGAGGCACATGCAGTTTAAATACACACTAGAGAAGAGGGAGGGGTCGATTCAGTTAACCCATGTTCTATTTATAGATTTAAACTCCAAGTAAGGAGTGAGTAAATTTTATCAATAGTTCTCCCAGCATGTGTACCTAATGCTTTACCATTTAAACTAGGTGTGTGTATACATATGATGGAAACAAAGAAGAAGTTAAAACTTCATGTATTAGTGATATTTGTTTAAAAAGTGTGCATACAGTTGGACGCCCTAGGTTTGAGCAAAAAGCATGGGTGAACGAGGGGATTAATGCATCTGTGTCCGGTAAAAAACCTGCAGTTGCTCTTTTAATAAGAAAACACGGCCCGCACTTGCAAAAATATATCTCTACAAACATCCAAGTTTTGAGTCAAGCAGGCATAAAACACTCCCCTGAATAAGCGTGTACAAACTAATGCAATTATGTAATTTATCAACGCTATGTACACATAGATTTAAATCCTCCCTCCGGTCACGGATTGTGTACGTATAAGGCCATGCGCTTTGTTTGAAAGACCATGACAAACAATGGGGATTACCCAGGGAGTTATTGGTTTTCATGCCTTCGGAGTGCTATTGTAGGTAGACATTCTATTTGGGATGCCGACCGCGTCATTTTGCAGAAAGGGGGAGGTTCAGGCTATTTTTTAAGCCTAATGTGTTTGAAATATTGGGAGCCATAGGAGAACTGCGTTATAATGAATATAACGATATAACGAATCGCATAATAAAGGAGCTGCAGTGTATATCCATTTGCTTCACATACTTTTTCTTTTCTTACAATATATTTGCCTTAATTGCTTTGGTGAAAGTTTATGCCGGTCACTTTTAATCATAAAAATGAACAAGTAAAAGAGTGAAATAATATCTTCATCATAGACAGCTTATTGAAGATTAAAAATATGTTGCTTGGATGTAGAATTGAAACAAATAATGATAAAGCATTCAATGGAAGAGTTGAAATCACTCACCACCGCAATTGTTCAAAGTGAGATTCATTCCTTTCTCTGAATGTACATCATCTATTACATTAGGAATATCATTTTCTCCTTTTCTACACTGGATCTTATCAAATCCTCTTTGCAGGCAGCCAGTAACAAATTGATAAAGCCTGAAAATTAAAAATAAGAAAAATATTTCCTTCAAACAATTTGATTTTTATCTTTGCCTTTATTTTTTGTTACCTTATCCGAATTAGTAGCAGAGAATATTGAAATATGGTTGAAGAATAAAACTTTGGGTTAAGCATTTTTTAAACCAAATTCTACTTATTGTGAGAATTTTCACCAAGATATTCCTGTTTATGATAAATTTAGAACTTGCTTGTATACATCAATCCTGCAGGGTACCCTAAATAAATGAAAGTTCAGGGTACTTGATGCAAGGAGATGGGTGCCACACGGGAGAGGTATTATAACCCTCTTCCCCTCATTTCTTTTAACACCTTACCAAACACCAAATTTTCAACTGTCCCAAATTGAAAGAGTTTGCAGACATTTAAAAATGTGATGAAAATGAAAAATAATCTTCTGATAGTACAGAAAACATTGTGGTAAAAGGAGAAATTGCTTGTTGCGAGCAATTTCTCCTTTTCCCACTATGTTTTCAAGAGTCGTCTGCAACAAACTGGTCCAATGTCGTTATTGTTTGGTAATAGGTCCACTGACCTTGGGGAATAGTCCGATCCTGGTATTTGATTCTGCTCAAATAAGATGAAACTTTACCTGCAGTCATCCAGTCTATAAATAATTTCTCCTCTTGTGCACTGGCTTATCACTTCTTGTCCAAGAGTACCAAAGCAGCTATCATCTTGTTGAGAACAAACGAAAACGGATACATTTATTTAAAATGGGATTTACATAGGGTAAACATTATTTCAGTTAAATTGTGATGCTTGACTCTTAATGATAGAGGAAAAACCCATAATCAACTGCCCATAAAGGCTGGTCAAGCCAGGTAGAACCATTGGCATTCCGTAAATCAGTGAGGAGTGTTTCACGTAAAAATTCAAATGCTGTCAACAGGTTTCTAACCAAAGCAGAGAGGGCCTTATAATTTGAAGTTCTGTACTTGAACAAATAGGCCATGGAGGCCCCTTTTTAAAATGGAAAATTACCATATTTTGTGTATATGAGGAACAGGATTGGTCAAGTTTTATCATTGTGTGTGTTTGGGCCATATCCACCGATACAAGAGGTTGAAGATGTGTCCTCACCATCAACACCTTGACCAGTATGGTTCAACATATGGGCCATGTCACGGGAAAAGGGGCACTCGGACATAGCAAACAGTGTAGCCCCAGACCAGCCGCCACGTCACTGACATGGCGGCTGGTCTGGGGTTACACTGTTTGCCATCTTAGAGGACATCAAGTTATACCTTTTAATAAATACAAATGATAACTGTCGTGACTAGAAGCTGAAATAATAGCGCTAAGAAAGAGCTGAGTCAGCGGTTTTTTATTTATGTCCGAGTGGCCCTTTTCACGTGACGCAGCCCATATATGCTTAGTATAAGAATACTTCTTCCATTCATCACAAACAACTAGACTTAGTGCTTAACCATACAAGCAAAAGATAATGCCTTTGCTGAATGCTGCGAAAGCAGTTTCATTTTAACACTATGTACATAGTAAATACAGTCAAACTTGTGTTAAGAGGCCAGCCTATGGGACAGAGTAAATTGGCTGTTTAAGACAGGTTGGCTGCTTAACACAAATTGATGTACTATAAATCTAACAATGGAACTTTCTGTAGTGGTTGTTTAAAGCAGGTTGGCTGCTTAAAAGGGTGGCTGCTTAACACAAGTTGGACTGTACTGGATTGTTACACAACATACAATGGTTATACAATAATTGAAATCTGTCGAGTTGTAAATGTTAAAAAAAAAAGTTGCATCTCAGGCAGAACTTTATTGCTCCTTATAAGCAAATTTGTTTGCCAATGCGTTGGTTTTTTTTTAAACACCAAACTGCCTTCTAAGGGTTAACCCTTTCCCAAACAACAGATTTTGACTGTCCCAAATTTAAAAAGTTTGCAGACGACATTTCAAAATGTCATATAATTGAAAAATATTCTTCAGAAAGAGCAGAAAACCTTTTGGAAAAAGAAGTAATTGCTCGTGACGAGCAATTTCTCCTTTTCCAACAATGTTTTCTAAAGTCATCTGCAACAAAGTAGTCAAATGTCTTTATTGTTTGGGAAAGGGTTAATGCACAGAAAAGCCAGCTTACTTACCTTGATTGCACACAGAAAAAGTAAGGTTGAATTGTTCTTGTTGGTTTAGCAGGGCTGTAGATAGCTGATTTGGTGTGCAATCTTCGCCTAACGCAATGGTCTCATTTTTCAAACACTTTTCCATTGTTTGCAAAAACCTGATGTACAAAAATTATTATCGTCCTTTAAATATTGATATAATTTTGAATCCATTTAACCCATTCATTGTAAGAGAATTTCTACTTGTCAAAATTTGAAAGGAACACCACAACATAATATGCTTTCTTTATGGTAGGTAGAGTTTCGATGCATTGTGGTAAATGGGCCTCGCTATTAATATTTGTTTGATAGTTATAGAAATGATGATTATTTATTCATTCAATAAACAGATGCTCCAACAGCAGCTCTGTTTATACTGATAGCTATCCAAACTATGATTAAACAATAAATTAAGTGTAAATCATGAAAATATTTTTCATTTTCAAAGACATTCTCCAAGCCACTTCAAATCTGTCTAATTTGTATTTATATTTACAAAATGATTATCAATGAATTCTGTTATCAAATCCATGGTAATAACCTACCCTTGATTATCAATTTTTACATTGAAATCAAAATTACATGAATGCCAGGTGGCAAATAAAAATTCAATAATTGAACAATTCTTATGATATAAAACTTGTTTTTATAATGGCAATTGTTGTGCTTAATCTTTGCCTTTCTTATTTTGACTTTTCTTCATGAGGGATTGAATGCCTTAATAATTGAGATACTTTAAAGTTCCACTAGATGTTATTTCCTAAACTGCTTACTTAGTTATACCTTATTTTGATGCAAAGTTTGTAATCATAAGACGACATGTAGCTATAAAGCATGAGAAATAATATTTGGTAGAAACAAATGCTACAAAAGCAGAAATTGCTTTTCTTGTAAGAAATATTTCTTAACCAATTACCAAACTTTAACGACATTTGACCAATTTTTTGCAGACAACTCTGGAAAATATTGTAGGAAAAGGAGAAATTGCTCTCATCAAGCAATTTCTCCTTTTCTCACAATGTTTCCTGCCATATCAAAAGATTATTTTTTAATTTCGTCACATTTTAAAATGTCGTCTGTAAACTCTTTCAATTTGGGACAGTCTTAAATATGGCGTTTGGTAAAGGGTTAAAAACTTTCATCTACAGATGCTGCAACGTATGGTATAATGGAGTGAGCGCTGAAGAAAAGAAATGACTTGGTAAGTTTAAAAAATACTACAATTTATCTTACGTGCAAACTTTAAGGATATCATCACTGGCAGGAATGTCTTCTGTACATTGGGTCCTAGCAAGATCCACTAATAACGTTTCACTTTCACACAAATTCCCTACTGGTAGAGATTCTGTAATGGAAAAACATATCTCCTTTTTGTTTCGTGCTTTCAATACATTAAATTTTGTGTTTCCGAAATTGCAAGCCCATCAGCCTCTTTCTGTTCCTCCAAGTAAAATTTGACTCTTCCAAATTGAAAACAACAGCATATGATGAGAAAAAGTGTGAAATAAATAGAGAATAGAAGGTTGGTGTAGTGAATGTTATCGGGAAAGGCGTAGAAATATTATCTGGTGAGCCAAAGGCAATTCAGATAATAATCTGAAGCAAAGCCTATAATAATAATAGGAAGAAACACAAAAATGAACGAAGTTAAACCTTTTAGAACCTTATGGAAACGACTTCATGCTTACACAAACAGGGTGGATCAAGGCCAGCCTTTAACTCAATTGGCTGCTGGCATGTGATCTAACCTGTTTGCCACTCTGAGTATCTTTCCTCAACAAAATTAAGCAGAAATTTAAGGCCTTGGAAAGCAGACAACACAAAAATCTGTTTTTAGAAAATTACCCAGCATTCTATGGGTAATGAACAAACTTGCTTCTCTTAATCATACCTCTAAATGGATTACTTACCATCACAGTCCTCTAAATTTTCATAGATTTTATCCCCAAAGCCAGCCGGGAAGTTGAGATTTAACTGATAATACAGGTTTGTTTGTCCATACAGCGTGTTCAATATGGCTCTTTTGATGTCATTATTTGTAGAACATTGGATCTTTTCCTCCTCCATAAACGTTCGCAAGCACTTTATACTCTGAGAGAGGAGTCTGTAATTATTGATAAAATATACAAAATATATAGTTATTTCCAATCCTATTTCTTGCTTTACGTTAACAGTTTTATAACTTACTTTTCTAAAAATAAAATACATAATATAAAACAAAAAATCTATTTCCATACATGTCAGCAGAAGATTTAGGAAACAAGGGAAAGAAAAAAAAATGAAAATATCAATAACTTAGACTCTACCACACATCAAATTTATTTTATTTATTTCTAAGCACACAAGGTTTCAAAAAATTAAGAAGCAGACCTAGAAGTAAGAAATATACATTGTTAACTTGATTATCAATCAGCTCATTTTAACTAGGATTGATTTCAATTCGACCACAACTATACACTAGTTTGTGCTGTTTCTTGCATTGTATATAAATCAGGTGATCAACATTTAATTTATCCACTTTTTGACAATTTTAATCAAGTGCAGACAATGCTATCTATTTGATTTTCAAGGTACTGTGGACAAAATGAGGTTCATTAGGGAGAAATAAGTGAAGTTAGGCTCATACAACAAAACCTGCTTTATTGAAACCTGCTGCATTGAAAAACACTCAAGGGATAATATAATATGTGAAAAATTTGTTTAACCCATTACCAAACAATAACGACATTTAACCACTTTGTAGCAGACAACTCTGGAAAACACTATGGGAAAAGGAGAAATTGTTTAACATGATTAATTTCTCCTTTTCCCACTCTACTCTATCAAAAGACAACTTTCCAATTTCATCACATTTTGAAATGTCATCTGCAAACTGTTTGAATTTGGGACAGTCGAAAATTTGGTATTTGGTAATGGGTTAATCCATTACGGTTAACTTACATGATAGCAAGATTGATTGCATACAGATGTTTAAATACATTAATTTGACTATGCAGAAACTATTTTGACAAAAGACAAAAAATTAAATTGGTTCCAGAAGCAAGGAGGTTTATATCTATAGAAACTCACCCGCATGGCTCGTTAACAGGGTTTTCAACAATACCCGTCAAAAACATGAAGCACTTTGATGCTCTGTCATAATTCTTCCTCAAGGCAGCTGTAAACGGATAATAGCATTCTGTTTCCCAGGAGTCAGGTAAAACTGCAATTAAAAGAAATACTGTAAATAACCTGAAGACTCCAACATAATCTAACCTTCAACATTACATTTTACTACATTTATTTTTACATACTGGGAGGGTTCATTGCAATTCTTTAGGAAATCCTTCACTTGTTTTTTTTTTAATGACTTACATCTTTCTTGCACTTAAGCTTTCATTAATAGATCAAAAGTAAATTTCAATAAGCTGTATATTTTATAAACACTTTCTTCAAAGTGAGTGCTTTAAACTGTGCCAGGGCAGTGTTCGAGGGACAGACTATCAATTCAAAAGATGCTTTAATGCCAATGACTTTTAATTGTTTACCAAACACATTACTTTCCACTGTCCCAAATTGAAAGAGTTTGCAGACGTTATTTCAAAATGTGATGAAATTGGAAAATAATCTTCCAATAGGACAGAAAACATTGTGGGTAAAGGAGAAATTGCTCGTTAAGAGCCATTTCTCCTTTTCCCACAATGTTTTCCAAAGGCGTCTGCACCAAAGTGGTTATATGTCATTCTTGTTTGGTAATGGGTTAAAGCCAACAACTTTAAAAGGACTTTCAGGCACCTCCTACTTCACTGGACAATTTGTACATTATGTTGGATGATAGAATTGAACTTACTTAGTCCTGCGCATGTCGCCTTAACTACACCAAGTTGACCAATGCTATCGTCATCAAAGGCAATGTTGTCCCAAGCAGCGCAGGCACCTTCCAGCTGTAAGTTCACACAACCTGCCGCATCTAACAGTACTCTATTTAAAACACAATTATAAAGTGTAATACAACATGTAGTATAATAACAATATACATTGAGTAAAGTTTATTTCCTTATTGCATTAAAGAACTGCAATAAATGCGTTAAGCCAGCCAGCAATCCACACAAACTCCCGTAGTCTGAATTCTCACTTGATGTTTTAAATGGGATTACAAAAAACAGAAATATATTTAAAATGATGAAATAATTTCAAAAAATTGTAAAGTCTTTAAAGTCACCAAAGAGCTTGTACAAGTGTTGCTTATTCTTATTCATATAACACATTAACTCTGTGGAACAACTTATTCTGTTTCATAAGGTTTAGAGCCATATCATCAACTTTTCAAGTATATATCACAGCTTTCCAGGGATTCATTGGTACTAGGTTAAAGCTATGAAGTATCTCGCCAAATTAAAGGACACTCCCATGAAATCAGTGATACAGGTGGAGCTCGGACCCAAGAACCCACAGGTCGCAACCTATACCAATTACCAAACAATCATGACATTTGACCTTTTGTTGCAGACAACTCTGGAAACCACAATGTCTTCTGCCCTATCAGAAGATAATTTTTTAATTTCATCAAATTTTGAAATGTCATCTGCAAACTCTTTTAATTTGAGACAGTCAAAAATTTGGTGTTTTGTAAAGGGTTAACTACTTGGCCACATGGAACACTTATAACTTGTATCAATCCCTCCCCATTCACCTTCTTGATACAGAACCAGCACTTGGGATGCAAGAGGATTGATCAGACCTGCTACTCCAGCTAATCAAACCCACAACTCATAGCATGACCTCTGTCCTATTACCTTGAATAAGCAAACTTCTTTTACAAAACCACCTGGTATTTCAACTCAACTTAAAATGATCATCTATTTTCACAAAATTAAACATCATACCATAGTCTTCCTCTAAACTTTTGATAATACAAATGGTATTTTTCAAATGAAATGAAGTTTTATATGGTGTTTTTAAGGCCATTTTAACAATTTCTCAGTTACGTGAAGGCTTTCCTGGATTCACCAGTACTAGGCTAGTGCTCTTAAGTGACTTGCTAAAGGTCACTCCCACGAAACCGAAGGTGTGGGTGGGGCTCGAACCAGGACTCACTAGTTCTAAGTCCACCAACTTAACCACTCAGCCATGAAGGACCCTCAAACGAAACTAAGAGAGGAAAAAACAACAACATTGTGACAAGTAAGAAAACGTCATTATAACCAGGTGTTAATTAAACAAGAGTTTACTGTAGACTTACGGGCACTGCACATGCTCTGGTAATTCTAATATGTTCAGTTTCTCTGGTTCAGAGAATGTCATGTAACAATTCTTTGCCAAATTGTTCACAATCAAGGGGTTTCCACATATGCTGGTTCCATCAATATCTTTGTCTAGAAAAAGAAAAGAAGTGATCATGAAGATAATTGTATTAAATCTATCTTTTTATGAGTGATTGCAGGATTATTTTGTTACTTAGCCTGTCTGGGTTTCCTTTTTCATTGCAAATGATATCATCAGCAGATGACCGCTGTTTTAGACTAAAGAATGATACAATTTCCTGACATTTTGAGTGGAAAAGAAGAACTAGCGATATCTTAGTTTGATGTCAACTGCTCGTACAGAGTAATAGGTCCAATAAGCTATAAGACCTACTAAGTGCAAAGAGTAGAACACTTACATGCAAAGTGTCTTTCTCAAGTTAACCCGTTACCAAACATAAACAGAATTTAACCACTTTATTGCAGACGACTCTGAAAAATATTATTGGAAAAGAAAAATTGCTTGTAACAAGCAATTTTTCCTTCCTCACAATGTTTTCTGCCCTATCAGAATATTATTTTCTACTTTCATCACATTTTGAAATGTCGTCTGCAAACTCTTTCAATTTGGGACAGTTGGAATTTGGCATTTGGTAAAGGGTTAATTAAAATGCCTGAATAGTTACAACTGCTCAAATTATATGCAGAAGATACATACTAATAAGTCCAGGAAAGAGAAGACATACGCATGACACTTTTCACAGCATTCAGGTTGTTCAAACTAACCTGCAAGACAAGATCCACTGGAATCCTCCGTGTTATCCAGTATGAACGAGAAAGGAATCTCGTCCAGTTGTTGCAGCAATTTAGGGAGATCACAATCACCTTCTCTCTTCGCATTTTCGAGCAAAATACATCCAACAAAGTCTTGGAATGCTCCCTCGACTTCTTCTGAGGTTCTACAATTCAAGAAAAATCTTTAAAACAAAGCAACCGTCTCGAAGAATAACATATAAGACAATTAGCAATTCAAGAAGGCCTTTGCCAAGAATACTTCCTAGATTTAGCTTAAACTTATTCATTTTAAACTAAATGTGAAGGAACCTTAGTGCTTATTGAATTCACTCTAAAGGACTGCTTCCTGGATACTAAAACAGTATTCACACCAATTTGTGGGCTAGTCTGGGCGATTTTCACCTTGCCTAACGGGGATGGGACGAAGGACCCTTGGTACAAGAGGCCAACACTCTACCTCTGCACCACTGTCGCCTAGAATTGATAAAGCTCTTACTCCATAGTAACACCTTTTTATGCATCTGTTTGAGAAGATCAGGAAAAAAACAACAATAATATTTGGGGGGCGGGGGAAGGGGTTGTCTGGTCTTGCTTTCAATTTCAATAACAGGGGTCTAGTGTTACCCTGGGGTCAATACTGTGTAATGTTTATTTATTTTATTTTTATGGGTTTTACATCATATCAACATTATTTCAGTTATGTAGCAATGCTCGACTCTTAATGATGGAGGAAGACCCCATACTCAACTGCCCATAAGGGCTGGTCAAGGCGGGTAGAACCATCGGCATTCCGTAAGTCAGTCGGGAGACTGCACTGTGTGTTGATACCTGTAGTACTTTGATGAATACCTGTTGTACTTTGATTATGAGAGTTCTCCAGTTGGTGGAGATTGTGGAGTGAAAATAAAACTGTTGTCTTTAATCTAGTGTTGTATTTTCTGAGGAAAACCCAGTGTTTAACAGTGGTAGCAGAGCGAAAGGCTGCAGTTATACATCACTAGCGTTCTGGAATTGTGTTTAATCAAAGATTTAAAGTGTATTTGAAGTTTTTAGAGCAGAAAAATGGCAGCCAAAATCAACCCTCCTTCATTTCACAAGGGGAAATCCTATGAACTTTACAAGCAGGAATTAATAGCATGGAATGAGATTACTGAGATTGACAAAGCTAAGAGAGGAATTGCCATTGCCTTAACTCTTCCTGAGGATGATGAGCATAGAATTCGTGAAAAAGTCTTCGACCAGATAAAAATCGATGATTTGAAGAAAGAAAATGGATTCAAAACTCTGGTAGATTTTCTAGATAAACATCTGGCGAAAGATGATTTAGCTGACAGCTTATCAAAGTTTGAAGAGTTTGAGGATGTTTCTAGGGCTGAAGGTCAGTCAATAAGTGATTTTATTTCAGAATTTGACACAAAATATAGAAAAATTGAGAAGAAAAATATGAAGCTTCCACCAGAAATCCTTGCTTTCAAACTCTTGAGAAAGTCAAACTTAACAAAAGATGAGAAGATGCTTGTGTTAACAGGGATGAACTATGAACACAGAGAGACACTTTATGATGAAGCTAAACACTCGCTGAAAAAATTCATGGGGGATGGTGCTCATGCTAGAAGAGGCAATGTAAACATAAAGTTGGAACCAGCGTTTTTGGCTGAACATGAGGAAGCGTTGTTGGCTGCAGGCTACATTAAGAGGGAAAATAATAATTATAGGCGTGGAGGTTGGCGTGGAAGAGGTAGAGGTAGTGGATTTCAATCATCCCAGAGAGGTGTGAAGAATTTAAATCCTTCGGGCCCTGATGGAAATGTGTTGACATGTCGATCTTGCGGGTCCTATAGGCATCTTGTGGCAAAGTGTCCAGACAGTTGGGAAAACATGGCTAAAGTGAATACTACCGAGACAGAAGAACATGCCGTTTTGTTTACCGGGTATCACAAAGAAGAAGTATTAAGGTTGGGTGCTGATGCGCGAAACTGTGCTGTTCTTGACAGTGCATGTAGTAGTACTGTTTGTGGTAAATTATGGCTAGATACCTACCTTGATTCATTGCCTGAAGATGAACGAAGGAATGTAATTGTGAATGAAGGTATCAAAGTATTCAAATTTGGTGGTGGTACAAGACTGAGATCAAATGGAGAATATAACTTGCCGATGTGCATTGCAGGTAAAGATGTGAAAGTGAAAACTGACGTAGTAGAATCTGACATTCCACTGTTGTTATCCCGTTCTGCTATGAAAAAGGCGAGTATAAAGATGGATTTAGAAAATGATACAGCCGAGATTTTTGGAAAAAACTGTAAATCTTAACATTACATCTTCTGGCCACTATTGTATTCCAATAGATAAGACAGAGACACTTCCAGTGGAAGAAGTAAGCATTGTCAACATGGAGAAACATGATAAAATGCAACAAAAGTCAATTTTGTTGAAATTACACCGTCAATTCGCTCATCCTCCAAAAAGGAAACTTATTGCGCTTCTAAAAGATGCAGGGTCTTGGAAAGAATGTTATGATGAGGATTTGATGCAGATTGAATCTTCATGCGATATTTGCAAGACATACGCCAGAACACCGCCTAAACCAGTTGTTGCCCTTCCTTCTGCAAAAGAGTTTAATGAGAAAGTTGCAATGGACTTGAAACAGTACAATGGACGTTGGATATTACATATGATTGATATGTGGTCAAGGTACACAGTGTCTGTTTTTATAAAACGAAAGGAGTCAAAAGATGTTATCAATGCAATTATGAAAAATTGGGTTGGTGTTTTCGGAATCATGGGTGCTATAATGACAGACAATGGCGGCGAGTTTAATTCAGATGAAATGCGGGAAATTGCGTCAATTTTAAATGTGAAGATACACACCACAGCTGCATATAGCCCTTTTCAAAATGGGCTTTGTGAAAGAGTTCATTCAATCACAGACAGTATGCTGATGAAACTTGAAGCGGACAATGAAAAAGTGGATATAGAGACTCTCCTTTCATTGGCAAATATGGCAAGAAACTCCCTTCAAATGTGGAATGGCTTCAGTAGCAATCAATTAATATTTGGGAGGAATCCAAACCTACCTAATATAGTTCAAGCACAACCGCCGGCTCTTGAAGATACAACAACCAGTGAAGCGTTCTCCAAACATCTAAATGCGCTCCACGAAACTCGGAAAGCTTATATGCAGACAGAAGCTGATGAAAGAATCAGACGTGCTCTTCGATCAAAGGTGCGAGCAGCAGAACAGGTTTTTGTAAACGGTGATAATGTGTTTTACAAAAGAGAAGGAAGAGATCGTTGGCTTGGGCCTGGTAAAGTAGTTTTCCAGGATGGGAAGGTTGTTTTTGTGAGACATGGGGGTGTTTTTGTCAGAGTGTCGCCAAATAGACTTTGTAAAGTGGACCAAAGCAATATGTCAAATGCTGAACAAGATGAAAGTGAAGTGGAATCTCAGATGGAAACAAATCTTAGTTTAGTGTCCAATAGTTCCAGAGCAGAGATCAGTACAAAATCGAAGACTTTATCCGAGACCATTGGCACAAAATCAAAAGAAGATGAAAATGAAAACATCCATTCCCATGATAAAATAGAGTACAAAATGCCTGATTCTTTACATTGGACAAAAGCCACAGTAATTGGACGGGCAGGAAAAGCGACTGGTAAATACAAAATGTGGTTCAATGTAGAGGATGATATAACAAAAGTCCAGAAAAGTGTTGATTTGGGTAGTGTTGAGTGGAGAAAGATAGACAGTGAAGCACAAGAAGATGTAAATAGTGCAGCTTTATGTAACAGTAAGGTTAAAAATGAAATCTATGAAGCGAAACAATCAGAGCTCCAGAAACTTTATGAATTTAACACTTATGAAATTGTTAAAGATTGTGGTCAAAAAACCATTTCAACGCGTTGGGTAATAACAAATAAAGAAGAAAGTGTCAGAGCGCGTTTAGTTGCAAGAGGTTTTGAAGAGAAAACAATCATTCCTAAAGATAGTCCTACAGTAAGGAAAGGGTCAATTCGAGTATTCCTTGCGGTAGCCTCAAGTAAATGTTGGAAAATAAAAACTACTGACATTAAGTCTGCTTTTCTACAAGGTAACGAACTTGAACGTGATGTGTATATTCTACCACCTGTCGAAAGTGAAACACCAGATGGTTACATTTGGAAACTAAAACATGGACTCTATGGGTTGAAGGATGGTGCTCGCCAGTTCTACATGAGTGTGAAAGATGAACTTTTAGAATTAGGTTTCACACAGTCAAAACTAGACCCTGCTGTTTTCACTTTAGTTAAGGATAAGACTTTGCAGGGCATAATATGTTGTCATGTGGATGATTTTCTTCATGCAGGAAACAAAGTGTTTGATACCATGTTAGATAAATTAAGAGGTCGTTTTCTAGCTGGAAAAGTTGAAGAAGAAAAGTTCAATTATATAGGCTTTCAAATAAGAGAATGTGAAAATGGAATCATCTTTGATCATAATGCTTATATTGATAAGCTAGTATGTCCAAAAATGGATCCTGTCCGTGCTTCAGAAAAAGGTAGTTTACTCACTGAAAGCGAGCAGTCAATCTTTAGAAAGTTGGTGGGTCAGTTAAACTGGGTGGTTCAAGGTTCCAGACCTGATATGGCTTTCGAACTTGTTGATTTGAGTACAAAATTAACAAAGGCGTCTGTGTCTGATTTATTACATGCAATTAAAGCTGTGGGAAAGTTAAGGGACATGCTCTCAATACATTTGTTTCCCCATTTGTATGGAAATCCAAACACGGATTGGGAAATTTTTGTATTTTGTGATGCTTCATTGGGAAATCTCAATGATAAAAAAGGTAGCACTGGTGCACATATTTTATGGATAAAAGACAGACTTGGAAATTGCTGCCCAGTTTTCTGGCAATCAAACAAAATTAGAAGAGTTGTGCGTTCAACTATAGCAGCAGAAGCACTGAGTCTGGGTGAAGCTTTAGAGTCTGCAATTTATTATAGAGAATTAATACAAGATGTTGGTTTTGTTGGTAAAGACTGTTTGCCTATCACTGTGTTTACTGACAACAAAAGTGTTATTGATGCTTTGAGAACAACTAGACTTGTTGATGATAAAAGACTCAGAATTGACATTGCAGCTATTCAAGAAATGAGACAAAACAATCACATAGAGATTAAGTGGTGCCCAGGAAGAATTCAACTTGCGAACTCATTAACCAAGAGAGGTGCTTCTAGTATAGAACTTTTGAGCGTGTTACAAAAAGGAAAAATGCCAGAAGAATTTGTGTAGATATTATTTTATTTCATCTATTCTAAGGGGCAGAATAATCCCCATGACCAGAGGACAGTCTAATCCAGTGATGGTCATTTTAATATAATTATTTCCTTAATTTTTTGAACTTTTATTTTGTTTCTTATTAGCCAGGGGTATCTGAGCTTGGAAAAAAAAAAAAAAAAAAAAAAAATATATAATTAATGTTGATACCTGTAGTACTTTGATGAATACCTGTTGTACTTTGATTATGAGAGTTCTCCAGTTGGTGGAGATTGTGGAGTGAAAATAAAACTGTTGTCTTTAATCTAGTGTTGTATTTTCTGAGGAAAACCCAGTGTTTAACACTGTGTAATGTACATTACATAGTATTGACCAAGAATAACTAGAAACCCCTATCCTTTTAATTTTGCCCTGTGACACATTTCTACGTGGGGAATCGGTAATCTCAACTGCTACAGACGTTTTCTAAAATGATCACAACAAAAGAAATTTTGAAATTTTACATGGTCTATTCTTCACCTCTCTCAGCACAATTTTTTTTAAAACTAGTGAATTATTACGACTGTAAGCAAAATAGTGCTATAACAAGATTTAATGTATCCAAGTAAAAGTGATATTCTTTCAAAAGCACTTATCAAGGGTTTAGTGCAAGACTATAGTAAGTGCTTCATGTTTGTGAAGCACTTACTATAGTCTTGCACTGAACCCTCTATATGCCTATTCTTATTTTAATCACTGAAAAACTCAAATTCTGCTGATGATATGCAAATCATAATACAACTAGAATATTTCAAAAGGAACTCCTTGACAAATGCACATATGGCTTAGTTAAGGAATAAGGGTCGGACATACCTGCATGTTTCTTGAGTTGGGCTAAATTTGTCTGTATCTCTGAAGACAAAGTGGTCTTGTTCACATTTTCCATAGAATGCCTTAGAAATACTGTTGAATGAGCACATGGAGTTGTCAGGGTCTACAAAGAAAAGAAAGTTTTAAGGTATGTACACCCCAATTAAGATCGGCAAATGTCAACAAATCTCGGTAGACATGACATTTACCGAGGATCTACGGAACACACTTGACAATTTCCACAAATGTTCTCGACGTTCGCAGAAATAGTCAGGCAACGTTCATAAACTCTTAGGACGATGTTGAAATTGGTGATGTTTAGTGAAGTTTATTAGGTGTCATATTTTTTTTTTTTTTTTTTATATGGGTTTTACATCACATCAACATTATTTCAGTTATGTAGCGATGCCTGACTGTTAATGATGGAGGAAGACCCCATTCTCAACTACCCATAGGGGCTGGTCAAGGCGGGTAGAACCATTGGCATTCCGTAAGTCAGTCGGGAGACTGCCTCTCATGAAAATCCATATCCCTCTCAGGATTTGAACCCACGCGGAGAGGGGGCCAAGTGATTTCAAGTTCTGTACTCTAACCACTAGGCCACAGAGGCCCCCTAGGTGTTATATACCTTAATGGTACAATATCTCTTTTTTTTTACTACTTTTACCTGAAACAAAGGTTGACTGCTACTGGCAAGACTGAAGAGCACAATGCATTTTTTGGTATTAGGCAGAAAACATTGTAAAAAGAAAATATATTGTCATTCACTAAAATAAACATGTAGTACAAGAAGTTCCAAATGATCCCTTTAAGTAGTTCATAAGGTGTATTACATTATTAGCAAGAATTTATACAGTTTCAGTTCAAAAATAGTCTCATAATTCTCACTGAGGAATAATTAGCAGTGAGAATTATGAAAATGCAAGGTTCCATGTGTTTCGCCATTGCAAGTAATTGAAAGGACCTTGACCAGCGTTTGTGAAACACGTGTGTTTTACTACATTTTTCACCCCAGGGTTTGGAAATCATAACTTCATTATAAATCCTAATAAATCTTATAATTTGTCATCTCATTTAAATCATTTTATAATTCCCAATATGGTTTTAGTATCAAGCGCTGAAACCAACTTCATACTTATGCAAACAGGTTAGATCCAAGTAAATTGGCGGCTGGCCTGTGATCTAACCTGTTTGCTACTCTGAGTATCTTTCCTCAACAAAATTAAGCAGATATTTAAGGTTTAGGAAAGTCGACAACACAAAAATGTTTACAAAACATAACCCAGAATTCTAAGGGTAAACTTTTACCAGGACAATCTATTTCTTTTCTGTTCCTTGGTAGTTTTGGCTGTTTTGCATACAGGATTGAATAAACACTGTCTCCCATGGTTTGTGAGTCTGGATTACAAAAGAGCCCTTCTTCTCTCAGCCCCAATGCTGTACAACTGACAAGTCTATCAAACATTCTGAAATATTTATCAAAAAGTATATGTAATACGCTTATTGAATAAGTAGACAACTGAAAAGAAATATTGATTTATCTTATAATTCCAAATCAATTGTACCTCTGTACAAATGCAAGTTCTGCAGCAAGAGAAATACACGAAAAGAAAGTGAGGTGCATAAGCCAGTTTCTGTGTAAAAGTACCATATCTACTTCTACTACTGAATATATGAACCAAATTTACTAAACAATAACGACATCTGACCAGTTTGTCACAGATGACTCTAGAAAATATTGTGGGAAATGGAGAAATTGCTCTTAACAAGCAATTTCTCCATTTCCCACAATGTTTTCTGCCCTATCAGAAGATTATTTTTCAATTCCCACATTCTTAAATGTTGTCTGCAAACTCTTTCAATTAGGGACAGTCGAAAATTTGGCGTTTTGTAAAGGGTAAAAGCTTGTGCCACAAGTCTTGTAGGGTCTTTAACACATCATCGAACAATAACAACATTTGACCAGTTTGTTGCAGATGACTCTGGAAATCATTGTGCAATTACTCCTTTTCCCACATTGTTTTTACTGCCCAGTCAGTAGATTATTTTTCAATTTCATCAAATTTTGAACAGATGAAAATTTGGCATTTCGTGCAGGGTTAAAGTACTGCTGAGCAGGGGTAAGGTAAAGGTAGGGGTTTAATACAGTAATATGACTCATATCTATGCTAGGCATATTCAGGCGACTCTTAGAATTACCTTCCCAATCACTTGGTGATAAACCGGGCTGTACACATATTATTGTTTGAATTGTAAAGTGACAGATAAATTAATCCTCATAGTGCTGGAACTGACTTCATGCTTCTCCAAACAGGTTGGATTCAGGCCAGACGCCAAATAAATTGGCGTCTAGCCTGTGATCTAACCTGTTTGCTACTCTGAGTATCGTTCCTCAACAAAATTAAGCAGATACTTAAGGTTTTGGAAAGCAGACAACACAAAAATCTTTTAGTAGAAAATTGCCCAGCATTCTATGGGTTAAAAGTGACGTATAAAGAAGATAACCCACCGACAGTGCTCGGGTCCCACAAAAGAAACGTCCGTTGTAATTTCGTCAAGTAGAGCATCAACTTGTTCTGAATATTTCTGTATACATTCTGTTGCATATTCTCTTACATACACAATGTCATTGCACAGGTCTGAAAAAAAGACCAAAATTAAACAATTCACTGTTAAGATTTGTTTGTTCTTTAATACTGTTTTCAACATTTTTTCCTGTTATGATCTTCATGTTCCCTGGATCTTAAATGACTTTTCTATTCATCATGTGCTCCCTTTTACCAAGACTGCATTGGAAGGAAGCCATTACTACCAATGATGTTTGATTGGACCTAGCCTGATGATTGAACCTTACCTGCATCCAACCAAACAATGGGCAGTCACGATAGATATTGTTATTTCACATAAGTCAACATAGGTAATTGACTATCAAAAAACTATCTGCTTATTTAATGAGAGTAAAAATGAAATCAGTGTGACAAAAGAGGAATATGTTAAAGATAAAATGTAAACAGTCAGATTCTACTCTAACTGCAGTCATGACCAAAATCATGAATCAACTAGTTTCTACTTTTCCCACAATGCTTTCTGCCCTATCAATGGGAGACTACAGTCTAACTTGTGTTAAGCAACCACCCTTTTAAGCAGCCAACCTGCCTTAAACAGCCACTACAGAAAGTCCCATTGTTAGATTTATAGTGTAAATCAATTTGTGTTAAGCAGCCAACCTGTCTTAAACAGCCAATTTACTCTGTCCCATCGGCTGGCCTCTTAACACAAGTTTGACTGTATTTACCAATTAAATCACATTTTGAGACGTCATCTGTAAACTCTCAATTTGGGACGGTAAAAAATTTGGTGTTTGGTAGGCAATGTTCACTGATTGCATGAGGACATAAAATAAAATATAAGGGAAAGGCTGACCAAATACAAAACAAAGTCCATACCTGGGTTGTAACTGAAGTCTTTTTGGAACATATCACCTGCCAAAATTGTAGATATATCTTTCATACCAAAGTCAGCCCAGGTTTCAAATGATGCAACAATAGCTACTTGATTGTTTTCCCTGAAATAACATCACAAAAATAGCTTAAATATTACATCTTTATAAAACTGTCATGTTTCCGTATTAGCCTTTTGTGGGTCAGATACAGAACATTTCTTAGAAAACCAATTCGAAATAAAAATCATTAACAGAGCACATCTGTATGAAAAATATCGTTCAAATGCAATATGGAGTGAGAATAAAGTACACAAATATTGGCAAAAATGTCTCAACTGAAAGTGTTTTCGATCAATAATGCTTATGATAGCCATGGAATGACAAATTCACTTCAGTTTAAATAAAAAAATCATCTCTAAACAATGGTCAAACACACAATACATTTGCTTCTATTTAGGGGTAATTCTGGACTTAAGATTAGGAAATGTGTGTGTTGGTGTCAAGTTTGCAAGTATATCATGGCTTTAATAATCTTAATTTTGACCCCTTACCTTCTGATAATTTCCTCTATATCGACAAAGACTGCATTCATTTCATTGGCTAGTTGATTGAGCTGTAAAACAATGAATTCATGTTTATTATCAGAAAAAAAAACCAACAAGACGTTGGTCATATCAAATATATTCAATTACTAAATAAAAAAATCACATTATTTATGCTCTAGACTTAATACTCATTTCCTCAAACCTGCTTGTTCACCAATAAATAAAGTTTGGGTATCAAAATCTTATTTCTTTAACCCTTTCGCCCCCAAAATATATAGCAGAAAGTTCATCTCAGCGCCAAATATATTTAGTGCTCTAGGAAAAAGGTTGTATGCTGTACAGTGTATCTATTACTGATATATGTAGTATACCACCGTATGTCCACTAAAGTCGCCTACAGCGGTCAACTGTGCTGTTGACTTAAGTCGACTACGACATTTCAAAATGTGATGAGATTGAACAATATTCTTCAGAAAGGGCAGAAAACCTTGTGGGAAAAGGTTTTCCCACAATGTTTTCTAAAGTCGTCTGCAACCAAGTTGTCAAATGTCAATATTGTTTGGGAAAGGGATAACTATGTATTCAGGTCCCAAAGCTTTACAACAGTTTTGGATTCAATCACATACTGTATGTACATACAGTTGTATTTAGATATATTGACAAATTCTGAATCAATTTTGCATATAGTAGCTTATTTTTTGTTTAATACTTTACAGCAATATAAAAACTGTAATGTTTCAACTCATTCCTTACCCTATCCATTCATCGTATGTTCTACATTAAATCATATCCTACCAATTCCGTAAACTCTTACTTTAACAAATACTCATTTGTTAATAATTGGCAATTAGTCCATTGTGATGTTACCATATTCATATTCTCTATGTCCCACTATTACCCACATCATACCATACTAATGAGTTTATTTCTTACCATATTCATCAGGTCTCCTTTCAACTGCATTGATGCCATACTGTTTAGACTTAAGTAAGCATCTATCCAGGTGGAAGCAACCACTCCTATTGTATAGCTGAATGTGTCTGGGTAGAAAGGTAAAAAACAGAGAAATAAATAAACCAGTCAGTTCATCAAATGTATCGAATGTTGCCGGTTTGAATAATTTATGTAATCAATCTAATCCATAATTGAGAGACTTGTGGATAGAAGATGCAAATTTCTTTTGTTGTAACATGCCGATTTATTTCTGAAAAGGGTGGTATAAACTTTAACCCTTTACCAAACACCAATTTTTTTACTGTTCCTAATTTAAAGAGTTTGCAGACTACATTTCAAAATGTGATGAAATTGGAAAAAATCTTCTGATAAGGCAGAAAACAGTGTGGGGAAAGGGGAATAAAAGCAATTTTTCCTTTAGAAACAATGTTTTCCAAATTCGTCTGAAACAAAGTAGCTAAATGTAGTTATTGTTTGGCAATGGGTTAAGCAATGATAATGTCTGCAGACTGTTGTTATACTGAGTACATTCCACTTTTCTCATGCTTTAAAATGACATTAGACCCATTTATGGCAGTTATACATAACAGATAACTTTCTATTGACTTGTTTCTACTCAGTTGCAAATAAATACATTCAATAGCCATGGTGACAAATGAAAAAAGGATTGCTTGTGTCTAGCAACTTGTTTTTCCCTTGCCCTGGTGATTTTATACTCAATGGCACAAATGACGTAATTATGTTTTCTTAAAAGTAATTACTAAATTTTGGCACTTTTGTCTTTATTCAATATTGCCAAGAAAATTCAGTTCAGTATATGTACAACGTACATACTCTGCTAATCATTTCAAATTGGACCTTCACCTAACTATCTATCAATATGGGGTTTAGGTCGCGTCAACATATAGTTATTTCAGCGAGGCCAAACTCTCAGTTGTGGACGAAGACCCCATTCTCCACTGCCCATAAGGGCAAACCAGGTAGAACCATCAGCATTCTGTAAGGCAACCTGTTGACTCTCTATCAGGAATAAAAAATGCCGTCATCAGAATTTGAATCCTCTCAGGAACGTGAAATGTGATTTCTGTAGTTCTGTACTCTAACCACAAGGCCACAGAGGCCTCCAAATTGGACACATTACCACCTAACACCACAGTTTTGTATCTGGTAGCAGACGACTTTCAAAAAGCATGTGGCAAAAAGAGAAATTGCTTGTCACAAAGCATTGCTTAAGTTGTCTGCTTCAAGTTAAAAGAAAAATTCTTCTGCAGGTGGAATAGAGTTAAGAATCCTTATGGTGGGGAATAAAAGAAAAAAAGCATTGCTCAAGTTGTCTGCTTCAAGTATTGTGTGCAGGTGGCAAAGAGTTAACAATCCTTCTCATGGTTGGGGAAAAATAGCAATTCAAAAAGCAGACTTACCCTTTGCTAGACACTCATATTCACATCCAACACTACAGCAGAGGGAGTCACCAGCACAATCTGTATGCGACGTACAGTAATCACCTAAATCATAGCATTCACCTTCGGGGATAACTGGACAAGCCTCATTATTATCCAAGTCACCTGTAAAAGCAATTGATATACAAGATATTCATTCAGTTTTTACAACAAAACGGCTGATGTTACAATCATAGAAGAAGAGAAACATTTTATTTCAACCGAAGCATATACAGCTCATGGTTGACAAAGAATATAACAATAAGTTCATCTTCGCATACAATTGTAGGAATGGTAAACATACATACCTACATACCCACACATAAACAAATAAAGATAATATTTATAATCAACTAAAGTCTAGATTCCTTATGAAGACTAAGCAATATTATTTATTTGTTGTTGTAGTTATATGGGTTATGTGGCCACAATTTTTATTGTAGGTTCATAAATGATATATGAAATTTGTTCAAACTTCCTAATGTGCATTGTAAATCGCAATATTAATATTGCATATCAGATGTTGTAAATCAGATGAGGAACGTATCATCTCGTAGCAAATCAGACACGTACGACAGCCGCCCTATAGAACACTGTAAATTGCACATTGCAGTTTGTAAATGGTTCGTATTTTGATTATGTAGGTTGCATAATATCATATGATAGCACTACTGTATATAACTAGAAAGAATCCTAAAAGTTCATTTTGTCTAAAATTAAAATGAAGGCCATGCAACGTTTGATAACTTTTGTTGAAGTTGTCTAAAATCAAACATGCCTGGTGCTTAAGAGCTTCTCTTAAAACTGCGTGATCAATAACTAGCGTGCTCATGCAATACATTCTACCTTTTATTGACCTCTTAAATAAAAAAAAACAATCAAAAGTCTCTGCAATTTCTATTTTCATTGAATTTCATGTGGTAATGATTTGAATGGAAATGAAGCCCAAATGACATCCCATGTTTTTCTAATTGAAATGTATATAATTAAGAACCAAAATCATTTTGTCTTTAACCCATTACCAAACGCAAAATTTTCTACTGTCCAACATTGAAAGGGTTTGCAGACAACATTTCAGAATGCAATGAAATAGAAAAATAATCCTCTGACAGGGCAGAAAACATTGTGGGAAAAGGAGAAATTGCTCTGTAAGAGCAATTTTTCCTTTTCCCACAATGTTTTCCAGAGTCGTCTGCAACAATCTGGTCCAATGTTGTTATTGTTTGGTAATGGGTTAAAATCAAGACTAGAAACTTACTCAAACAATTTGAGGGGACACCATAAAAATTGCGTAGCACAGTCACAATGGTAGGGTTTCTCACGGCTGTGATTATCTCTCTCATCTCACAATCTGTTACTAGCCGCATGCACGACTTGAATTTAATGTAATTGCTAAAAAAAAAGATTTTTTCTTTAACCATGGTCAATCCCTAAATATATAAATAAGCTTAAAACACACTTCCAGTGGAACATTTAAGTAACATTGATTTTGATTTCAATTATTCTATTTATGCTTATTGTTGTTCAATAATTGGACAGTTCATAACCGAATCCAAAAAATCGTAAGTTTAAAATAAATTAAATATTTAATTAAATATTTTAGATATTTTGAAAGAAGTCTTTATTTAATTCTAATCTGCTGACATAAGAGAAATGATAAATTGAAATATAACCTGCATTCGCCATCAAATTCACCATCTGAAAACCGAAATTAGAATATATTTTAGTGTGTCCATGACAAAAAATCAACCTATAAATAAATTATGAGAAACATCTTACTACTATAGTATGTCTAGATATATTAAAGGTTAAATGCTAGACTGTAGCAGTTCATTCACTAATTGTATAAATGACTTCCGAAAGTCTTGCATTTAACCATTTATACGAGATATAAGGAGAATATAGTCTATTTCATTTCAACCCCACACTTAATGGCACATTGCTTTGCAGTATCTGTTTCAAGAGACTTACGAAACAACTATGACCAAAATATAGATTTTTCCTAATGAGCTACCATTCCTTTTGTCATGATGCTTTATCTATAAAGGGTGAAGAAAGTGTTTATCTCTGCTATCATTTATAGTATTTTGTTCTGTGGCTATCAATTTGGATTAGTAACAAATTTCAATATTGGAGATCTACTTTTACAAAAATTGTTTCTCGATTTAAACTTATAATTTTACATTGATTGCGATGGAAGATTGAAGCTTATAAAATAAACTCTTGATGACTGCTTCCTGGATACTTAACCAGACCTTGCGCCAATTATAGAGCTGGTCCCAGCAATTTCCACCTAACAGGGATTGACCCTGGAACCCTTGGTAGAAGAAGTTGAAGCTCTACCTCAGGACCACTGTCACCCACATGTTACGTTTCTTAATAAAGATAGTTGAAGCTGCATCCCAATTATAACTTACTGGTTTCCATAAGGATCCGTGCACACTTCCCATTCAAAATACTGTAGACAATCATTTGTGTTGGTGAGAAACAAAGGTCTTCCGCATCACCTACAACAAAAAGATTTGCAGCAAAAATAAATTATACCCATTATACCAATCCCATTCGTTTTAGCTCTATCAGTTAAATCTAAATTCCATTTATTGTTAAATTTAGTATAAACTTTTTTATTTTAAAACGTGTTCTTACAACTTAATCACCCTTGATTGTACTTCCTGGTAAGAGAAATGTCTCATGGGGAGAAGTTACTTATTTTGTTACAATTATTCACAATTAACAATCACAAAGTAAATTCTTTTCATTATTTCAACTTTTTTTTCTGGTGCTCTCAAATCAGACCAATGCCACATCTTCATTGAGAGGAAATGAGAAAAGAGACTTACCCTCGCAGCTTTCAATATTAAACTGTGCAGAGAGTCCTAACCCATTGAGGAGCATATGTAGTGAGGGTATGAGAGAAGCAGATGGACAATCGTAGCTATATTCTTCTCTCAAAGATTCAGCAACCATTTTCATGAATGAATTAGTTACTCTGAAATAGAAATAAGGCATGATGAGTATGACTGTGGTGCCTTATACCAGGGCTACATACAAGCTTTTGTCTTAATCATTTACCAAACGCCAAATTTTCGACTATCCCAATTTGAAAGAGTTTGCAGACAACATTTCAAAATGTGATGAAATAATCTTCCGATAGGACAGAAAACATTGAGGAAAAAGGAGAAATTGCTTGTTAAGAGCAGTACAAAAGCTGTACTTTTAAACAAACAAAAAAAGACTCGTATAAACATATTGCTAAACATCCAATAGATGTTGGTTTTCTAGGCGTCTGCATTTAAAAGCTTTTAAATAAGTCTGTGTCTTCAATGAAGTTTGATTGTGTAAGAAAATTCTAATGGATTTCAGATGCATAATTCATGTGTCATTTGCTCTCTTAATTCGAAATCAAATTAAACAATAGGCATACCCACTCCATCACATAAAAATATCCTTTCTGTTAAATTAAAAGTTGCTTGTGGCCAATAACGTATAATGAGCTCAAATATTTATTACCTGCATCTCAAATCTGGTGATTGTAAAGCTATCTTTACTGCAGGCATATTCCTTAATGTGTTTAAGTCTGCAAGCATACTGTCTATGTTGTGATTTAATTCCCTGAATGAGGCCAAATGACATCGTCCTTCTAAATTGTTTTTAGCGCCAGTATACCGATCTGTAAAAAATAAATAAATAAAGCATATTTTGTTTAGTTTAAACTTATTTATTCTACATCAATTGTGGCGGAAACATGAAGCTTATCAACCCTTAGAATGCTAGATTATTTTCTAAAAATAGGCTTTTGTGTCATCTGCTGTCAAAAACCTTAAATATCTGCTTAATTCTGATGAGGAAAGCTACTCAGAGTAGCAAACAGGTTAGATCACAGGCCAGCCACCAGTTGACTTGAAAGCTGCCCTGGATCAAACCTGCTTGCATAAGCATGAAGTAGGTTCCAGCACTATAAGGGATAAACTTTATTCTACACTGATTGTGACAGAAGCTTGACGCATATTAAATTCACTCTAAATGACTGCTTGCTGAATATAGATCCAGTACTCCAGGTAAGTTGTTGTTTATGCCTACATTTAAACTTTGCAGCTAACAGGGATTGATCCACAGATTCCTGATACCAGAGACTGATGCGGGGCCTCCGTGGCCTAGTGGTTAGAGTACAGAACTTGAAATCACATGGCCCCTCTCCGCGTGGGTTCAAATCCTGAGAGGGATATGGATTTTCATGAGAGGCAGTCTCCCGACTGACTTACGGAATGCCGATGGTTCTACCCGCCTTGACCAGCCCTTATGGGCAGTTGAGTATGGGATCTTCCTCCATCATTAAGAGTCGGGCATCGCTACATAACTGAAATAATGTTGATGTGATGTAAAACCCATATTAGAAAAAAAAAAAAGAGACTGATACTCTTCCACTGCATAACTATCACCAACAATATCTAAACCCAATCCGTATCATGAGATATCCTGACTGCTCCAAACTGAAAGCAACAGCAGATGACAATGAAGTAAAAAAATATTTTTTGGGGTCTTTAGTTATCTTGTCAACAATTATAAGGAAAGAAAAAATTACTTATCTGAAAAATGTAAAAGCTTAAATTGCTTCAAACAACACTGGATTACATGGTTACACATGTGCATGAATGCTTCATACCTAGTCTGATATCAGCATTTCAACAGCATTCAAAAATAACACTCACGACTTTTTAAACACAGTACTTACCATTACAATCTCCGTATTCGTTAGGCAAACGATCTTTTGCAATCTCCCTGTTATCTACTGGTCGATACATGTCGTACAAGACAACTTCGAAGTCGCAGTCTACATTTCCCACATAGGATACAACATCCACCGCACACTGTAGCACAGGCAGCAACATACTGAATGATAAAAAGGGAAACTAAGTATATCTATTTATCCAAGGTAATTTTTCAACAGAATTGTAGTTTTGTTACGGAAATTAAGCTACGGTAATTTTTCAACAAAATAGTAGTTATGTTACGTATATTTATCTAAGGTAAATTGTAAACAGAAATTTGAATGTAACGAAATTTTTCCAAGGGAATTTGTCAACAAAATTGTTACGGAAATTTGTCTCAGGAAACCATCAGTGCTCCTTAACCCTTTCCCAAACAACAAATTTTCGACTGTCGCAAAATGAAAGAGTTTGTAGACGACATTTCAAAATGTGATGAAATTTGAAAATAATCTTCTGATAGGGCAGAAAACATTGTGGGAAAAGGAAAATTGCTCATTACGAGCAATTTCTCCCTTTCCCACAATGTTTTCTAAAACCGTCTGTAACAAAGTGGTCAAATGTTGTTATTGTTTGGGAAAGGGTAAACGTTACTTTTACCTGCATTTGAGATCTTCATGGACTTGGCTCATGTCCTGCCAGCACCTATGTTGTAGTTGGTACCATACAAATGTTTGATCCTCACAAAGGCTTCCTGGGTTAGGGTTTCCAATGGTTGGGATTTCAGTTTCTAAAAAAAGAAAGAGATAAATGAACAAAGTTATCCACTTAAGTAGAAGACTCCCAATGAATCTTTCATGAAGATGGCATTCATCAAACCTCCTTAACCCATAGAATGCTGGGCAATTTTCTAAAAATAGATTTTTGTGTTGTCTGCTGTCCAAAACCTTAAATATCTGCTTAATTTTGATGAGGAAATATACTCGAAGTTGCAAACATGTTAGATCACAGGCCAGCTGCCAATTAACTTGGCGGCTGGTCTGGATCTAACCTGTTTGCAAAAGCATGAGCTTGGCTCCTATGTTGTAGTTGTTTGGTCCTCACAGAGGCTTCCTGTGTTAGGGTTTCCAATGGTTGGGATTTCATTTTCTACAAAAACAAACAATCAAATAGCTAAATGAACTGATTCGTCTGATTTAGTCCAACACTTTTCTGCTGGAAGCGACTTCATGCTTATGCACACAGGTTAGATCCATGCCAGCTGCCAAGGAAGTTGGCGGCTTGCCTGTGATATAACCTGTTTGCTACTCTGAGTAACTTTCCTCATCAAAATTAAATAGTTTCTTAAGGTTTTGGAAAGCAGATAACACAGATATCTATTTATCAGAAAATTACCCAGCATTCTAAGGGTAAATGAAGCAACAGATATCATAGAAATTACAAGGCTTCTTATCAGTCTGAAAAAGAAAATCTTACCTAGCAAGACCTTTAGATCATCCATGCCGACTGCTGATACCACTTTAACTGGTAAACGACTGTACCCATCCTGAGATACCAGAATATCTTTTACATTCGTCATTGGACAATCAGTCCACATAGAGGTCACGGCTTTCAGGCAGTACATCTCGTCTAGGAAAAGCCTAGGGGCGAAAAATGAACCAAGAAAGTGCAGTGAAGATTACATGTCTTTTGTCTTTTAAGTTTGACTGAAAAAAAGACTCAAAAAGTGATAATAAAAAAAAAGGCAATTCTCTTACATCTTGTGGTTGCATGGGGACATTTTTAAGTTTTTTTTTTATAATATTGTTGATTAAACATGCAATCATTTATTATAAATTATTCTGACAAAGGCAGAAAATTGCTAACATTTAACTTATGGTTTCTATTGACCAACACACATTAACTGTTTTTCCTTAACTCTAATATCATACTATGATAACAGCCTTTTTATTGAGTAACAAATTAGATAAAGAGGATGGGTTGAATCGCAATATAAAGCAATACATAGTAAGGCATATCCAGCATATCAAGGATATAAGCAAGACAGTAGTAAGTCCTTCACAAATGAGAAACACTCACTTAAATATTACATCAAACCCTCAATATGGCTTCAGGAAAAAGCATAGAATAAAGATATTGCTATAAGCAAAAGCAAAATACAAATGTGAAAAAAAAGAGGAAAAGGAGTTTCAAACAAAAATTCATGTTTGAAAACACAAGGGTATTCAGACAGCTATCTTAAAATGCCTTTTAATTAAGTGAAAACCAAACAGTTTGAACTCTTCCATACCAGACTAAGCCAATTTGTATGTTACCACATTGATCATATTGAGGTTGCTAGTTAAAAAGACCACTTGCCGGTGTATTGGTGCACAATGAAAAGAGGCTCACCTGAAGATGACAGTAATATTTGTCTCTTTTTCCATGGCAGATAAGGTATGACCACATACCCCATTCAGAAGGTTCATCACATTTGGGGCTATGCAGAGTTTACCTGAAATTCGAAGTTAACCTATTACCAAACAATAACAACATTCAACCAGATTGTTGCAAAAGACTCTGGAAAACTTTTACTCTTACTAAGCAATTTCTCCTATTCCACAATTTTTTCTGCCCTATCAGATTATTGTCTTTCAATTTCATCACATTTTGAAATGTCGTCTGCAAACTCTTTCAATTTGGGACAGCCGAAAATTTGGTGTTTGGTAAAGGGTTAAACCAGTCACTCTATACCTGTCCATTGTAATGATTTTTCTAATTCAATTTCTCAATGAGTTTTTATGGGTTTAACATTGCATCAACATATTTCAGTCATGTTGCGATTCCTGACTCCTAATGATGGAGGAAGACCCTATAATCGACTGCCCATAAGGGCTGGACAAGCAAGGTAAAACCAACGGCATTCCGTAAGTCAATCAGGAGATTACCTGTCATGAAAATCCAAAAGCCATTACATGGATTTGGACCCACACAGAGAGGGTCCATGTGGTTCTGTACTAAAAACACTTGGCCAAGGAGGCCCTATAATATTGCATTGAGTGCTTGTATTATAAACATTCAAAGTCTAGGAACTTACACTCCAGGAGGTTTGGAGAATCACTGTCAATAGAAAACAGGACTGTCTGTTTATCGACCATCATTGTGAGTCTTGCAGCATGATCAGGTTCCACGGTGCCACATGACTTGGGGTAAAGGACCTGTAGTTTATCCCAGGAACAGGACTCCAGTTGTTCTATAGAACTGTCAATGAATACACCATGCTTTTATCAGATACATTGCCACATTTGGATATTTTGTGACCGCCTCTGATTGAAAACATCAACGAACGAAAAAGAAAAGCAAAAAGAACAAAAATATGACATTATTTTACTGATATTTGGGAGAAATCATTGTCACCATTGATATATTGCTCATTAGAAAGAATAAATGCAATTGACTCACTAGTTCCCAAAGCCTTTCTAAAATAGATCATCCCAGTGAGGTATTACAGAGTAATGAGTTTATCATTCAGCAAATAATCCCTTGATTTGTTGTTTCTTTTGTACACAAATCTAATCCTTGTCCTTCAATGTATCACCGTATGATACCGCAGGAGATGATTTAAAAACCAAAATGACATAAGGAAAAACTGTTTCCGCAATATGAAACTATGAAATTGTTATAATAAATTTTGTCACAAGGTAATAGGTAAAGGTATCATTTAAATAGAAGAAACATCTTTGACATTTGGCTTTTGTATTAAAAAACCTTTTGATAACTTAAGTGAATAGATTTTGCACTTTAAACAAAGCAAAGTACTAACCTTGCCTGTATTTTATAATAGACTCTATATTGAAAATGACTCAAATGGAATGAGAATGATATGCATTTTGACCTGCCCATATATCAGAATTATAGGTCCACCCATATTGCAATCTACAGCAGAGAATGAAAAGAAAAGAAAAAAAACGTACACACCCTCACAAGCAAAGGGTTGATATTCATTTTTCTCTTTTTTTTACAATGCTTTATCATTTTTTCAGGTTGATTATTTACCTGCACAACTGATGTCCACTGATGACATCACTAAATTCCTCGGGACAACTGTACTCCATCACCAAAGCCTGGGTGGTCATGTCACTACAAGGATTACCAGTGGGTTCCTCAATCGGGCTGAATGAATACTTGTTTCCTGAAACATAAGCAAAATTATTAAACAGTACAAATCAGCATGTATTAATTGAAATACAAAAAACAATTAACCCATTACCAAACAATAACAACATTTGACCAGTTTGTTGTAGACGACTCTGGAAAACTTTGTTGGAAAAGGAAAATTTTCGACTGCCCAAGTTGAAAGAGTGTAGGGCAGAAAACGTTGTGGGAAAAGGAGAACTGCTCATTAAGAGCAATTTTTCCTTGTCCCACAATGATTTCGAGAGATGCTGCAACAAACTGGTCAAATGTCGTTATTGTTTGGTAATGGGTTAAATGCTATGCTTATAGGCATGACAAAAAAAAAAGAAATCACACATTCTCTTAGATAAAACATTAGGTTGGATCCATTGGGACAAATGGATAAATGATGCATTTAGATAAATTCTTCATTTTTTCAGTGTTTTCTTAAAAGTGAATTCACAGATTGAGAATTTATTCTTTTTGAAATAAAATATGTATATATGTATTCTAGAGATAAAATGTAGACCTCCCCCCCCCCCCCCCCCCCCCAAGGCACAGATGTGTAAAAATAAGGGATAGAGAGAAAAAGGATTTAAGTAAAAGCATACCTCTAATACAGGATTTCACCTCATTTTTGGTCTTTCCAGTGAGAGTCTTAAGAACGTTCTTTTCAAACACTGCCCTTCCATAGTTCTCATTCTCGCATTGTTGTCCCTCAAGAGTGAAACGATTGAAGATACAATCCAATAAGCTTTTGTATACGCTGAAAAATAAAACAAAAAATCTTTAACCCATTACCAAAAAATAACGACATTTAACCACTTTGTTGCATATGACTCTGGAAAACATTGTGGGAAAATAATTGGTAGTACCGAACATATTTTCCTTTTCCCACAATTTTTTCTGCCCTATCAGAAGATAATTTTTCAATTTTATCACATTTTGCAATGTCATCTGCAAACTCTTTCAATTTGGGATAGTCAAACATTTTGCATTTGGTTTAGTTTAAACTTATTTATTCTACATCGATTGTGAAACAAGTTCTAACAACTTAGATAAATCACTCTCGATTCTGCTTCCTGAATACATAACCAGTAATCGCGCCGAATGTGGATTAATGAAAGTTCACAAGGTTTGGTAAAGAGTTAAGTATTTATATGAAATAAAAAATTTATTACAAGCTTGGTTTGGTATGAAGTTTCAATCTGTTTTCATGAATTTTTCGGTTAAATTAAAGCAATTTTGCATCAAAAGAAATCCTTTTCTTTTTTTCTTTTTAGCTTGACCTGGCTTTCCCCTTTATGACTCTACCCGATGAGCCAGAATGCCACGGAGAGAAGCAATGATTAATATTGGTTTCAGTCAATTCATCCAATTGCATTGTCCAAAAGCGTTCAGAAATACTTACTGACAAAAATCTTCATCTGAGGGATTTAGTAGAATACGAGTAAGAATGTCCCCACAAACCCCTTCTTGTGCATAATTCAAGTACACTGTGCTATTCTTACAGGGTTCTGAAAAAAAAGAGAAAAAATATCTTTTAAGGGGGTTATACGTTGTTTCAACAATATTTCAATAAAGTTGTGATGCCAGACTCTAAATGATGGAAGAAGACTCTAATCTTGACTGCCCATAAGGACTGCTCGAGCCTCGTAGAACCATAGGCATTCTGTAAGTCAATCGGGAGACTACCTGCTCGAGCCTCGTAGAACCATAGGCATTCTGTAAGTCAATCGGGAGATTACCTCTCATGGAAATCAATATGTCATCCCAGGATTTGAACCCATGCAGAAAAGGGTCATGTGATTTCAAGTTAAGTACTTTTACCAGTAGAACACAAAAGCCCCTGAAAAATGTATAAAATGAACCAACCATGCTTGATATATCATTACATATATCATAATTCAACACACAGGTAAACTTTTTCATTAACCTGCAGCACACATCTCAAAAAACAATCAGTGACAAAGGGAGAAATTTTCACCTCATACTTTATTACTGACATCTGATGTTATCCTCAGTTTGAATCAGTAACCAGATCTCATATGAAATAAAGTGTCTTGAATTGTTACCAACTGACAAACTATCAGACAGCCTTATACCTAAAAGGTTCATAGATGACTATTATAACCTTAAAATCGAAACTGGAAGATATTAGAACCAAGATCGGAATCATTGCCTATGTACACAGTGTAGTGTAATATGGGAGAAGTTGAGCATTCTTACCATTTCTTGTTAGTTTGTCCTCATTTTTGCGAAATAAGATGTCCCTACCTTAAACCATATTTTTGTAGGTGGCCAACTTTACTTTGAAACGCTTCCAATGATTTGCCACATTACATTATTGTACGTACTACTATTTAAAATACATTTCATGTAAGTCTGTTTTGACTTACCATGCTATTTTCCGTATGTCGTTTAGTAAAACAGTACCAAGATCTATACCATTCACTTACCAGTTTTTATTTCATTGAGCTTAGATTCTTTACATCAACTTCTTTGAAAGTCTTAATTTGGCTTAATTATGATGAGGAAAGATACTCTGAGTAGCAAACAGGTTAGATCACAGGCCAGCCAACAATTTACTTGGTGGCTGGCCTGTGATCCAACCTGTTTGCATAAGAATGAAGTCAGTTCCAGCACTGTTAGGGTTAACACTCCTTTTAAATATCAATCTGTTTTGACTAACCTAGCTATTTTCCGTATGTCGATTAGTAAAACAGTACAAAGGTCTATATAATTCACTTACCCGTTTTTATTTCAGTGAGCTTAGACTCTTCTACATCCACTTCTTTAAAAGTCTCTGTTGTTTCCTTTAGTATGTTAACTAGGTCCGGGAGCTTGTTCATGAATTCCTGGGCTAAGAATTGCAAGACCCTTTCGTCCTGGTTTTGTATCTCCTCTTGGGTTTCAGGTTCAGGAACTTGTATTTGTATCACAATGTAGATGATTGTAAACACCGTTTTTGTTCCTGGTCTTCCACTGCAACCAAATAGAAACATGTAAAAGCGTTTTAGATGTAACACTTAGATGGCTAGGTAATTTTCGAAATATAGATTTTTGTGTCGTCTGCTTTCCAAAACCTGAAATATATGCTTGATTTTGATGAGGAAAGGTACTCATAGTAGCATACAGGTTAGATCACAGGCCAGTCACCAATTTACTTGGCGGCTGGTCTGGATCTAACCTGTTTTCATAAGCATGAAGTCGTTTCCAGCACTATAATGGTTAACACTCCTTTTAAATTTCTTTCGTATTCAAAGGGGTTGTTACAATATAGAGTATACTTAGAGCCATTGGAAAAATGAGCATTCAAACATTTAAAATCATATAAAAATCAATTGACTAGACTATGTTTAATCTTTTCCCCTTGTTCGAATTATCAAAAGACACCATTTAATGGCCTATTTTGATATTTGGGTCATTTTGAGCAAATCTTCAATCTGTCATGGGGTTGTTAATATTCAGTCACTTATCAGGCTCTTTATTGTACATTGTAGTTATTTTTCATAATACTCTGATGAGTTGATTAGCATCCTCTGTTGTGAATTAACTTTTAATAAAGAAAGGTGTGAATCATTATGGGAACACAAGGTGTTTCTTCATATCAAACATCATCATTCACACAAAAATGACATATTTTCAGTAACTTATGATTACATTTTCCTAACTTATTCTTAAAATAATGTTAACCTTTTTCTTTTTAGTATTTCATAAATCTATTTGTGATCTTTAAGGACAAAAAAAAAAAAAGCACATTGAGACTTACCACAATTTATGCTTTTAACTGTTTTTAAAAAAAAAAAAAACAAGTTTAATTCCTTCCCACCTACATTGTATTACATATCTGTCAATTATAGCATAAAGTACGAGTTTTAGCTGCTGCATGAGCAGATTCAACAAAAAACAATTATCTTTTTAAATTTGACTTACGCTTGTCTTTTCTGTCGTCCATCTAGATCAGAAACTGAACGCCTTTTCCTGTCTAAATTCTGAGGTCTGAAATATAACATAAGATATCCAATAATTTGTAACATCTGATGCAAACTCGTAATTCTTAAAAGACTAAGGAAATTCAGTGAGCTAGTTTCAGAAACGTTAAAATTTCGAAGAGCAAATCCATCAGAAAATTATTTTTAAACTTCATAAAAATGTCAATGTACATTATAATTATTCTTTTTTTTTACAAGGGCAATCATTCCTTAAAACATAATACTGTTCTTAAATAATGCCTTTATTTTCCTCTGAAATATACCTACTGAAAATTCATATTGATGCCTATTTCAGTTTGGAGTTATTCTCTAAGCAAATTTCCTACCAAACAATATACTAACAAGTAAACAAAGTAGTGTATGTGACTTTATATACCCACCAGGGGGAGCTTAAACTTAGATTGCTGGGTAATTTTCTAAGAATAAATTTTGTGTCGTCTGCTTTCCAAAACCTTAAATATCTACCTAATTTTGATGAGGAATGATACTCAGAGTAGCAACAGGTTAGATCGCAGGCCAGCCACCAAATTACTTGGCGGCTGGCCTGTGATTTAACCTGCTTTCATAAGCATTATAAGGGTTAACCAATTTTAACATCAATACATGACAAATTGATATATGATTATGTAAGGTCTTAGTTTATTTTCTTTGTCTTTGTAAAAAAAAAAAAAACACAATGCCAGAATAATAAAGTCAAACAAGTACTTACTGAAATCCATTGATTACGACATCACCTACAGAAGAATCATTCTTATTTGCTTCAAGAATCTGAAATATATGTAACAGTTTTTGCACCTTCATCTTACACTTTTATAGTAGCCAAGATTGGTTAATGACATCACCTCCCCAGCATAAATAATTATGATTCGTGATGCTTCATTGGAAGGCATCTTGATATTTCTAATGCATTGCATGTGAGCATTTGTAGCGTTCTATGTGACAGTTGATTTCAAAAATAGATTTAAAAGGTCTCCGTCCTCAAAACAGCCATATTACAATACATACTTTTTTTATCTGTCTATATTGGTTTTACATCACATCCACATTAATTCAGTTATTTTGCATTCCAAGTCTCTTTAAGATGGAGGAAGACCCAAAACTTAACTTCCTATTAGCACTGGTCAAGCCAGTTAGAACCATTGACATTTATTAAGTCAGTTGGGAGACTGACTCTCATGAAAATCCAAATGCCATCATAGGGATTTGAACCCACACAAAAAGGGGCAAGATGATTTGAAGTTGTTATATCTGTATTCTCTTTGGCTGTAAGTCTAAGTAAAAGTTTAATCAATGTGAGAAATAGATGCAGGGTGATTGAAAGTAAAAAGCAGGCCCTTTGTTTATCATACAGGTGACCTCCAGACCATTGTTCAGAACATGAAAAGCGATTGAGATTGGATCTATCAGTGTGTATCAATTTTTATTTGTTTTGTATAATAGAAGATAAATGGGAATAAGGGAATTTGCAATTTACATTTAACGCCTTTCTAGAAGTAAAAGGAATAATGTTTCTCAGAATAAATGTGAATGGTTTATAAAAGATAATAGAATGTGTCTTACAGCGTGTTTGACTTCTTGTTCAGTTGCCTTGTAGAGAGTGCTTGAAGAATTTTCAAGGTCTTCATTGAATTCCGTTGTTGAAACAAGTGAACCCTCCACATCTTAAATAAAAGAACAATAGAAAATAAGTTTCCTTTCTTTGTTTGTATGGGGTTAACCCATTACCAAACGCCAAATTTTCGACTATCCGAAATTTATAGAGTTTGCAGACTACAATTCAAACTGTGATGAAAAATGATCTACTGATAGGGCAGAAAACATTGTAGGAAAAGGGGAAATTGCTCGTTAAGAGCAATTTTTCTTTTCCCCACAATGTTCTGCAGAGTTGTCTGCAACAAAGTAGTTAAATGTCCTTATGGTTTGGGAATGATTTAAAGGTTGCGTAAAAAAAGTGTCAGCTAACGTAAAGCTTTCCAGACTTGACCAGTACTAGGCTATAGGGCTTTGAAGTTTCTTGCATAAAGGGCAATCCAATAAATTTAGAGGTACCTATGGGACTCGAACCTAGCACCGTCAAGTTATAAGACCAACACCTTACCCATTGGGCCATGCAGGACCCCAGTTTCGTTTCTTTGACCTGTAGCCTTTTGGAGAAAAACTCTAAGCTAGATGGAATAATTTAACTTCTAACGCCATAATGAATTATTTTCCTATGAAGGGCACAATGACTAAATAATTTTCTGAACAAACACTTGTTATCTGCTGATGGAACTGATTTGGTTTCTAAAGATTCATTTATACAATTCCATTAAAATTAACCATTAACTCCTTTACATACCGACGGTGACAACTGGATCTGGAGCAGTAGTTGTGGGTACTGGAGTTGTTGTTGTAGTGATAACTGAAATAAAAGATAGAAAATACTTCAAACCAGTTCTTATCCATTCATATTCAAATGGGGTTTTACATCTCGTTAACACCATTTGATTTATTTTGTGATAGCCAACTCTTATCAATGGAAGATGACCCCATACTGAACTGCCAATGAGGGCTGGTCAAGCTGGGTAGAGTCATCAGCATTCCATTGGTCAGTCTGGAGACAACCAGTTCTTACATATCCCCCCAAAAGAGTTTCAAAGCATGTTGCAACTGGTTATAACTGTCAAATAAATAAAATACAATACAAGTATTCTATTTGAAATATAATGCAATGACAATTGCATATTGCTATATAACAAAATTGATTTCATATACTTGCGATAACCAAGTTTGAGATAAAGTGGGAAGTTTTGTGACAAACGAAGAAGCTTGTCAAAAGAAAAGTGTTCCTTTAAAAAAGAGTAATGTTTTCTCAAACCACTTGATGATGGTAAAGTTTCTTTTCCCCTAAAGGAGCGATTGCCAGTAACCAGAATATATTTGACTTTGTAATCAATTAGGTCACGTTGTATAACTAACAAATGGGGATGGGGGCGAGTTGAGATGAGAAAATACTTTGGTGGTTTAATCACAAATCCTAGATTTCCTGAGTATGCTAAAGAATATTTACAATTATTAAGAGAAAAGGAATTCAGTCATATCAACATATAAACAATACCATCATAGAGAAAAAGGTTCCAATTCCATCAAATTATTCTATAATGTAATTTTTTCTCAATTTTGTACAGGATCAAATTTGTCAATATGTAAATGAGGGTTTGCTAATGAATATAATTTGTCACTTACCTATCTGACAAGATGTCCCATCGTATGTTTCACCACTTTTACATTGGCATGCCAGTTGGTCCACATTACATTCAAACATAGACATACACATATCTCCACTACAGAATTGGCCATAACCCACCCCTGTTAAAGAAAAACATTCAATAGGTTTAAGTCAAAACCAAATTCTCTTTACTCGGTTCTTACCACTTACGATAATCACATTCCTATATACATAACAAGTAATCACTCGAAATGTGAATTTATGAATGGAAGGCTCTAAACCTGATCCACTGACATCACTTTAACCCTTTACCAAAAGCAACATTTTAGGCTGTCTCAAATTGAAAGAGTTTGCAGACGACATTTCAAAATGTGATGAAATTGAAAAATAATCTTCTGATAGGGCCGAAAACATTGTGGTAAAAGGAAATATTGCTCATAGAGAGCAATTTCACCTCTTCCCACAATGTTTTCTAAAGTCTTCTGCAACAAACTGGTCAAATGTCATTATTTTTTGGGAAAGGGTTAATAGCCAATTATTGTTTTGACAGCAGAAATACTCACATGGGTCTAGTTAAGAAGGTTCTTTTTAACTTTATAACATGTTTTCTATCTCTAGGCCCTATAATGTTGGTACTTTTTAGAATGAAAGATGACAACACATATCCAACAAAATAGGATTAAATGTATAGGTTTTGGAAAAGTCATGCAAAAGACTTGAAAAACTCTTTTTATTCAATAAGCAATCATTTAAATCAGGCTAAACATGTAACCAATTTTTTTCAAATTAATCCTCAAAAAAACTCTGCTATGGTGCTGTTACAAACAATTTCAACATTATATATCAATAATTATTAGTTGCTTATATGAGCATTTATCCTTTCCTCATCAAAAGATTATCAAATAGATTTATCATTAGGTTTATCAAGTAAATTAGTGGTTGGGCTGTGATCTAACCTGTTTGCTACTAACTTTCCTCATCAAAATTAAGCAAATTTTAGAAAAGCAGAAGACTCACAAAATCTATTTCTAGAAAATTACCTAGCATTCTCAGGGTCTAACTAAATCATAAATAGTTCTGACTCTGGGCCAATCTATTTGTATATCTTACTTGGTGAGCACTGGTTTCCATCCTCATAATCTGCAATAGAACATCCGCAAGTGGAGGCCTCACAAACAGACCTCGCAAGTTTACATTCTGTAACATCCGTGCACGGGGCGCCATTCACTTTCTCTGGAGAGGAGGAAAAAAAAAGTTTCATCACTACATAACCATCTAATGGGCTCACACAGAGATACAAATTAGAATCCAGCTATTATGAATCAGTATATGATTTTAGCCTATTCGATAAATCAAGGAAAAGTATCCTGCAATTGATTTATAGTATAAAATGATGACATTTTTTTTATATCACAAATGCAAGTGTGAAATTAATCATCAAGTGGAAAAATAAAAAAGTATGTTCCAGGAAATATTGGTTTTCCGAAAATTTATTTTCCCACTATTGAATCATGTAACTGGTCTAAATTGTAAAATTGTAAGCAGCTATATGTTTAACCCTTTCCCAAACAACAAATTTTCGACGGTCCCTAATTGAAAGAGTTTGCAGACGACATTTCAAAAGGTGATGACATTGGAAAATAATGTTCTGATAGGGCAGAAAACATTGTGGGAAAAGGAAAAATTGCTCATTATGAGCAATTTCTTCTTTTCCCACAATGTTTTCTAAAGTCGTCTGCAACAAAGTGGTCAATTGTCGTTATTGTTTGGGGAGGGTTAAAATCAGAGTAATTTATACTTTGTCACAGATTGCAGAAGCAGATTTTGTAAAGTGAGGTATCATGGATAAGGTGCTAATGCCATTCCAAATAACTTAAGTCAAGTGATTTTGGTTCATGCAAAAAGTTAACATTTGTGATTAGGAAATACTGCCTAGTAGACCTAAAGTGTATTTGATAAGGCATAGATAAATGAAATAATATTTTTGATATTCACTTTTCACATTGGTAATTTCTGAATATGCCATTTATTCGAACCACCCAAAATGAATTTATATCGGTTTGAAAGAAATAACATACTTGGTAGGCAGTGTGTCCCGTTGTTGTAGTAATCATTCGGGCAGACACATTGGTTACTGGTACATACACTGTCCTCTATCTCACATTCCAGCGCCAGGTTACAACTTTCACCAGGTCCCCTCTCTGTTAAAATAAAGAACACCAAGTTAAATACACCACAGAAACATGACACGACATTTGAATGTAGAGACATTAACTGTTCTTTATCACTTTCTCTATTCCAAGGTACATCTTCAGTCAATTGGTTTGTAATATATTTTTTTACTAAAAGGAAAAATTGGTCATACGAAGCACTTTCTCATTTAGTTTTCAAGTTCTCTAGGTAAATTTTTTTTATATGATTGATTAAATTCACAGACCATACAGTAGGCATCGGTAACAAAATTTCTTCACCTTGTAACTAATGAAAAGAAAGCTCATTAGAAGGAATTTCTTTTCGTAAAAATGGTTTCTTATAAATGGTATTTAAACTATAATTCCCCTCTGCTGTTGCTTTCAATTTGGTACAGGTACAAATTTCTATGAGTGGAAGGGAAAAGTTATTAAAGTGTTATAATACTGCAACTCTCATTTGACATTCCTGGGACATGAGTCACAAATAAACCTATTCTGGCAAAGACAACTTATGATATAGGACAATAAGTTATCTTTGTTTTCTTGGTTACCCTTTTGGTCCTTTTCATTGAAATATTTTCAAAATCCATGAAACAGATGATTTAATGACCTAACACATCACCATACAAATAAAATAATTATGTAAAGGAGTGTATGGTCATCTGATACTTTCTCCTTTCCTGAAATATTTAAATCTTACCTATAAAAACAAACATCTATATTATAGGGCTGATTAATTTCCTTTACCAAGTGTTAGCACCTACAACCTCAAGAGTAAAGGCTGATAAAATAATAAAAGCTATAAGTGTGACTCCCTTAGGGAGCTTTTGGTCCATGAAAATATAACTTCAACTTCTGTGAAGGTAAGCTATGTTTAACTCATAACTGTACCTAAGGCTAGTTACTTTTGTTTACAAAGTGCTGGTTCTTGCTGCCTCTTGAGTTAGAATAAAATTGTACATACTAGGTAGACAGGCAGTCTGTGCCGTGTTCAGGTACATGGTTTTTGGACAGGTGCAGAATCCACCGGTGCACACAGAATTGTTGACGGAACACTGATTATCAGTCGTGCAGGCTTGACCAGCTCCAATACCTGTAGTAAATAAAATTAAACTTAACAATTCTGAGAAACCTTAAACATCTGCTCAAATTTAATGAAGAAAGATGCTCAGAGTAACAGGTTAGATCTCAGGCCAGCAACCAATTTACTTGACAGCTGGCCTGGATCCAACCTGTTTGCATCAGCATGAAGTTGGTTCCAGAACTATAAGGCTTTATAAGTTGCAAAAGGAGAATGATTCTTCACGAAGAGGAAATTTGATTTGATAGTGGATATCTCTTATGGTAAAAAATCTTAAATAAAAAGGCATGATAATTTCCAAAGCCCTTTTTCTCAAAAATACTTCAAAGGTTCATTTATCATTCAAATGGCTTATTACAGATATAAACATGCATTTTTCTCACATATCTTTATGTTGGTTTGGTGTTAGTTATTCAAAATGTGGGAAAAAATATAAACAAAAGATAAAGTCTCACTTTGAAGGCATTCATTTCCACTGAGGTAGAAATTGGCAGGACATACACATTCGTTTGAGATACAGTCCACATTTTTTGTTGAACAAGCATCTACGGATTGGCAGGCTCCATTGTAACCCACCTCTGTAGTAAAAGAAAGCAATTGTTATTTGGGAATTAAATAGAAAAGAACTACTATAAAAACCAGCCTTTAAATCATCTGAAGAATAATCAACCTAGAATTTAAAGTTTAATCATTAATTTAAACTGAAACAGTTGGTAAAGTAATCATGCAGAGAAAGTAATTGCTTTAGCAAGTGTGTTATAGATAGCAATATCAAACATATACATCTGAATCCCATTTGCTTGACATTGTTTTCCTTTAAAACTCCACAATAAATTCTCATGTCCTATTGAAAGGATGATCAAATAATGTTCTCATAAAAGTTTTTCCGTTAATTAATAGTTCACTTTATGCCAAGATCTTTGTTGGTAGAAACATCGAGTTCATATACTTGCAAGCTATCCTGCTTGGAAGATGTATTGGTCGAGTTAAATAGTAAGTATTCAATTTCAATACAAATTCACTTATCAGGTAAACATTGTGTAATAAGAAAATGCTGTTCAATGTACTTTGTAAGCACATGATGTATATGGAAATATTTGTAAATTTACTTGGTAAACATTGTTTATCAGGGAAATATTGTTCGAATTACTTGGTTAACATTTTGTATCATGGAAATACTTGTAAACTTACTTTGTAAATATTTTATATCAAGGTAAATACTTGTAAACTTACTAGGTAAACATTGTGTATCAAGGAAATACAGGTAAACTTACTAGGTAAACATTGTGTATCAAGGTAATACTTGTTAACTTACTAGGTAAACATTGTGTATCAAGGAAATACTTGTAAACTTACTAGGTAAACATTGTCTATCAGGATAATACTTGTAAACTTACTAGGTAAACATTGTGTATCAAGGAAATACTTGTAAACTTACTAGGTAAACATTGTGTATCAAGGAAATACAGGTAAACTTACTAGGTAAACATTGTGTATCAAGGTAATACTTGTTAACTTACTAGGTAAACATTGTGTATCAAGGAAATACTTGTAAACTTACTAGGTAAACATTGTCTATCAGGATAATACTTGTAAACTTACTAGGTAAACATTGTGTATCAGGGAAATACTTGTAAACTTACTAGGTAAACATTGTCTATCAGGATAATACTTGTAAACTTACTTGGTAAACATTGTCTATCAGGATAATACTTGTAAACTTACTTGGTAAACATTGTGTATCAAGGAAATACTGATCCAGAGCACATCCACAGTAAGAGTTGATGCAGCCACTGACATTCGAGGAACACTCTATGTTCTTGGTACAGGGCTTACCAAAGGCCTTTTCTGCAAAAATACAAAACATTTAGTGAGTGAAATTACCATCATCAACAGGTTTTCTGCTCTGAATGTTTTTCTTTAGATGACATTTAAACTATACATACAAATATAACATGTATGTGAAGATACATTCATAGTTGTACTATACATCAATTAACAACTGCCCATGGTTTAATAGTTGTTTTTTATAAAAGGGACAGAGCTAGTAAAAGGGTTAACAATTCTACTTAAATATCTTAGATCATTCCAATATAAATGGATATGATCAGATTGGCAAGTTCTCATTCTCTCCCAATGTTTTTTAAAGTTGGTCATAGTTTCAAGGCATTTGAATCAAAAGATGCCAAATTGAAAGAGTTTGCAGACGACATTTCAAACTTCAATGAAATTGAAAAATAATCTCTCTGATAGGGCAGAAAACATTGTGGGAAAAGGAGAAATTGCTCCTGTTAAGAGCAATTTCCCCTTTTGCCACATTATTTTCTAGAGTCGTCTGCAACAAACTGATCAAATGTCGTTATTGTTTGGTAATGGGTTAAGCAATTATAAAGCACATAGTTGGTTGGATGAATTTAGTATTGCATATGAGAAGGAAGAAAATTGTAAAGAATCAATTTACTGGGTACACAGGCCGTTCCATCGTCATACATGTCATCTGTACACTTGCATGTTGAACTGCACACTGCATTTGTTATCGCACACTCGCCAGCACTCGTACATTGCTCTCCATTGGCCTTCTCTGAAATAATACAACAAGAAATAAAATCAAACTGTAAAAGTAATCTTATTGAAAAATTTTAAGCATTGAGCATACAACAAACATAAGCAAATAACAGAGAGGTATGTGCACTTATGCTATCATTGAAAACATTGCTTGCTTTCATTGAAAACGTTGCTGAAAGGAATTTGTGACAAAAACGATTTGATTGGTTTAAAAAAATTTATGCTTTGTTAGTCACATGTTTCGATGCTTATGATTAATATGGTTTCATTATCAATTACTGTGGTTTCTTGGTTGATCTTAATACTTTCTAGAGACCATTTGTGTAAGTGCATTTAAACAAATTTCATGCCATTCCCAAACTTGAGAGGTAGTTAAAACTGTGACTTGTGATGAAAGCATTGATCTGCTAGAATAATACATTTTGGTTACATGGAAAAAGTGGTTATATGCACAATTTTACTTTTCTTAAAACAGCTGCTTTCAAATTTTGTCTGCAGAGGATGAATATAATAAATAAATGATTTGATGAACAAATACGAATAAAGTCTAATTAAGAACATTTGTCAACTGCATTAGAACCTACATTGTGGGTACTCATCAAAATTGACTCAGCAAGAAGATTCTGATAGGCAACAACAGCACGCGGTTTAGGAAAGAAATAAAGATGTTTGATAAGAAAATACACCCTAATCTCGGGTATTTTTGAGATAATTCTTTTATCATAATGATTAAGAAAAATGTAATAATTAATGGATAATTTACTTGGATCACAGGAATCCTGCTGCCGGAATCTATCGTCAGGACAGGTGCAATTTACATTACAAATGGAATTCGAAACCTTACATTCTTTCTGGTCTTGACAGGCCACTCCATTGTCCTTTTCTAAAAAAATAAACACAAACATCAACCAAAGGAAAATTTTATGACCTTATCAAATAGATATTGGATTCTAAAATAATTTACTACAAATTGTATTCGGTTCACTAATTAGATGAGTGTTCATCTTAAATATTATTGCCAACAAAGGCAAAGTTATGTAATTCAATACCGACAAAAATAATTATCATATCAATTTTATATTATCATATCAATTTTGGCAAAAAGACTTATGCAAATCATGTCTTGATTGGAGTTACAGTCTTTTGTTGTTATAAATTACTAATGAATAACTTACCAGGACCCATTTTATCCCTACTGCAATGTTTAAATAAAGAATTTATTCATCATATGAAAATTACATCTGCAAGTTGTTTCAATTTCATAAAACAAAAATCATTCAAGGATTGCTGGTTGAGTATTTCCTTCCTTAAAGAAGTTCTCAAAGAAAACCGATTTAGGCCTTTTCCTGAAAAGAAATTATCAAAGGCCAAGAGTTTTGAGGTCTTGGCTGATTCCTAAGGTAATCTAAGACTAAGCATGGTTGTATGAAGCTCAAAAATGAAAAAGGCAAAGAAATAAATGTCTCCATTTCTTGCTCTTATTGTCATAATCTACAATATCACAACTCAAACAGTAAGTCTATGGTTTTAATGATTCCTTTAAATATCAATCTGCAGTAATAGCTTAAAACAAGAAAATATTTAAAAACCTTATACTTACTGAGAAGGCAAGCAGTTGTACTCTGAAATCTGTCATTTCCACAGGAACACACGCTGTTAGAACAGCTTGCATCTTTTGTTATACAATTTGTTGCCTCTTTGCATGCACCACCAATTGGGGATTCTGGAATTAATTAGACATGAATATGACATATCCCATCCTTTTATGTTGTGCCTATTGACACATAGTAAACATATAGTAACATACTACATATAGAAAACAATTACCAATCAATCAATTTGCTTTTGTCATTATGCTGTTTTCTTGCCAACCTCTTTACAAATAGGAATGTTATGAAAAAATAGAACAAATGTTAAGCAATAAATCTCCCTTTATCATAATGTTTTCTCTTGACTTCTAAATAAAAATGTATTTTTCTATTATCCAGTTAATTATACCCTCTCTAAATGGTTTATTTTTAGACAATGCTAATGTTTCTTTGAGTGAATTGGTAATATAATACACATAAATGACTTACTGATGTAGCATGTATCATTCTCTGAGTCATAGTAGTAGTTCTCGTCACATGTGCATTTGGAATCCAAGCATTTTCCATTTGCTGTTTGACAATGCAAGCTATTTCCTGTACATGCTCCATCATAGGCGATTTCTGAAACAAAAAAAGAAAAATAGAATAATTGAGAGTGATAAGAAGACTCAACTTATCTTTTTACCTTCCTACTCAAAATTTGGTAGTGACATGGATATCTCCTTCATGATAGCAAGGTAAAATGTTTATTTATGATTCACAAAAACCTATGATGCAACGTTTGGTGAGGAATGCCTTGGTTATTGGTTTGTATTATAGACATGAGATCGTTCAAGGGTGGTTTGACAGCCCAATATGGTGGCCGACATATTCCACCTTGGACAAGACACTATATCCTTGACCAATAAAACAATATGCATCGGCCCTAACAGCTTGAGCCACACTTGTGTATCCTATAGGTATGCCCTTAACCCTTTCCCAAACAACAAATTTTCGACTGTCCCAAATTGAAAGAGTTTGCAGACGACATTTCAAAAGAAATTGGAAAATAATCTTCTAATAGGGCAGAAAACGTTGTGGGAAAAGGAGAAATTGCTTGTTATGAGCAATTTCTTCTTTTCCCACAATGTTTTCTAAAGTCGTCTGCAACAAAGTGGTCAAATGTCGTAATTGTTTGGGAAAGGGTTAAACTAGTCATTCACAGTTACACATAAAGGAAACAAGACATACAAAAATCAAATCAAGACAACTAAGAATTGGTTCTTATATACACAATATCAATCGATTAGATAAGCCTTACTTTGTTTGCAATCTGTTCCAACTAAAACTTGGTTCTTATATACACAATATCAATCGATTAGATAAGCCTTACTTTGTTTGCAATCTGTTCCAACTAAAACTTGGTTCTTATATACATAATATCAATCGATTAGGTAAGCCTTACTTTGTTTGCAATCTGTCCCAAATAAAACTTGGTTCTTATATACACAAAATCAACTGATTAGATAAGCCTTACTTTGTTTGCAATCTGTCCCATCAAAGTAGTAGGTACTGCTACATGTGCAGGTGGTACTGCAAAACGCATCTGCAAAGTTACACTCAATCTCGCTGTTGCAGGCCACACCGTATCCCTTCTCTGAAAATAATAGATTTAACACCTCAACATTATTGCAAAGTTATACTCAATCTTGTTAATACAAATGTCCCTTGATGAAAACAAGAATCAACAACTCAACTTGTAAAGGCTCAATATCTTAATGGTACTGGACCACCATATATCTTTTTTCCGAAATAGAACTGTTCACCACTTTACTTCAATTATTGCTGGACCTCTTTGTAGCAGACAGAATTTGTAAACTTGACAAAAGGAAAATGCTGGTATCATGGTTTAAGCACATTTGCTGTAAAAAAAGACAGTTGAATTTATATTAACAAACAGGTCACACGCTAGTTATCATTAGTTACAATGATTCAAATGATATATGTCATGGATTTATTCATTGACTTTTTTGCCACTTTCATAACTTGTTTAATCTCTTAGTTCATGATATCTCACATTGACAATATTACTGAACAAGCTTATGCTTTAACTAACTTTGAACATTGACAGATGAAATCAATTAAATGGTTAAAACAAAGCTTACTGTCTGAGCATTTTGTCCCATCTAGGTACTGTGATGATGCACATGTACACTTGTTGTTTTCACATACAGATCCTTCCACGGAGCAAGCTGCAACTGTGTTGCAGGCCTCGCCATCACCCACTTCTGTAAACACACAGATAAAAACAGAAATGTACAGCTGACTACACAACTTACACAAGAAGGATCCTTGAGATAAATTTAACCCTGAACTATTTCTTCCTCTTATCCATAACCTTAAGTGCAAACATGCACAAGTAAAATTTTGATGCTGATGCATCATTTCGCCCACAGAACTTGATTTTTCTTTCTATATCATTAAGTTCAAAGGTTAAAGAAAACATGTGTATAGTTAGCAATGTTCATTTCATTATAAAAAAAACTGCATGGCATACATTATTAAGGAGGTTGCCATCTATGGGAAAATAATACCACAAATGATATTTCTAATGAGGACTACAAATGTAAGTTTCATGACAATAGGCCGATCATCAACAAATTGGAAACGAAATCCATGTAAAAAAACTTATTACTTATTTCGAGCAGTATCTTCTTACTCTACAACAGTTTTTTTTTTTAAATCTACTGCAACATCTCATTCTAAAAATGGAAATAGACTGTACATACTAGGTTTGCACACAGTTCCATCCAGATAATATCCATCAACACATGAACAGAGTTGATTGTTGTTGCATACTGCTCCGTCATTCTTGCATTCTGTAGAAGCAGTACAGGGACTGCCATTATCTTTCTCTGAAAAAGGGAAATAATACTGCCATATTGTGGACTCATAATCACACTTTTTTTGCGTAATAATAAAACTTTAGGGAACCCATAGAAACATATTCATTCATGCATATATCTGTCAGGAAATAATCCATGGACATTTTTTGGCCACTTCAATAATTTGTTTAGCCCCTGAAATCACGAAATGTAATATGATGTGTCATTTCCTACTCTGGGTCCTTTTGAATACTAAAAAGTGTTATTGAATGGATTTCTATAATCTTACACTACCATTCTTGCTAAGTCCACCATGGATCTAGTATGTCTAAGATTATTATATTGTTAAAAAAAAAATGTTTTCTAATCTAAGAATTAAAATATACCTTCTAATCAATAAAATCTTCATACAAGTTAAGTATACAAAATACCATACAATTTACACTTTTTAGCAAAAACAGTTGATTACACTTGTAAAGACACTTCTGAAGAAGTTTTTGAAAATTGTAACGATGAAATTGCTGAATTGGGAAAACAAAAAGCTTGTATTACTTTGGATTTTTGGGAAAACCGTACGATTTTAAAGTAATTTCCAATGGGAATGTGCCTTTTATGGGACACTGTTATACGAGTTCGGAAAGCCCTAATGCAAGAAATTGGAGTCCAAATAGAACTAGAAGATATATGTGTCTAATAGGATAGAGAGTAAATATGTATGTGGGTTTGTATGTAGATATATATGACTGTATATTTATATTTGTATTGTTTAAATTTTCTTGTAGGAAGATTGAAATTGTATCATTTATTATGTTCTCATAATTATGGCCAAATGCATGTTTGTGCTGATGCTGCGGAATAATTGAATTGACTTGAAATTGAATTGATATCTTGGTGGTAAAAACAGGAGTTGATGCACATCTCCTCATCCTGCAGCATTTTTCAATAGTCTACAGTAGGTCTATTGTACGATGTGACTGTTAATGTTAATAACAGTACTCACTGTCCACACATGTAGGTCCACTAGCATCAAAGTATGTTGTAGTAGGACACCCACACTGTGAGGATATACACTGGGCCTTGGGAACTTTACACTCTACAGTATCACTACAGCTGACTCCATTATCCTTCTCTGAAATGACCAGTTGAAAACAATATATGTAAAGTCTCTATTTCACATTTCATCAATAATATTCATTTATTTTACCATGTCAAGGCTTTTACTCAATGTAAACTCAAACTAAACTGCTTCCTTTGACTGATCAAGATGGGTAGAACCGTTGGCATTCAGTAAGTAAATAAGTAAGTAAGCTCTTAGCCTACCATTTATGAAAATCCATTTGTTCAATTATCTAAATTTGAATCATCACAAAGAGGGATTTAAAGTGAAACAAGAATCAACATTTGAAGTGAAACATTAATCAACATTTGAAGTGAAACATTAATCAACATTTGAAGTGAAACATTAATCAACAATCAACATTAGCATATTGGTAGGATTTCAATCAAATATTTTACAGTTCCAATTAATCGCATCAGACATTCAAACCAATAAACATGTTGATGATAATGTGATCAATATTTCTCAATTTTCACTAAAACTTATTTTCAAACATTATCAATTTGTAAATCATCCCATTATCCAATCATCCCAGTTCAGGGATTTAAGCCTGTTTAAATTGAAAGCAAATGTCATCTTAATCATATTATTGGGTTGAAATCATTGAATGATTAAGAAGAACTTGTTCATAGAATGCAAAATCTTCTTTTGTCATAATTGATTACTTGAGCAGTTTCATATTACCCTTAATAGCAGAAAAGGGGGCTGATTACAGGTAAAAGTTAGTTCATTGTATCTGGACATGGAAGTAAACATACTTAGTTCACATTTCTTATTTGCATCATCTGCAAATCTGGTAGAAGGACAGGTGCATTGACTGGAGGAACAGACAGCTTCCTGATAGGCGCAGTTAGAGGCCACCGTGCAGGTTTCTCCATTGTTCAACTCTGAAAAATTATAAAAAACATATAAAGAAAATTAATGTGGAATTCAGAGTTTCTTTGTTTCACTAATATCAAGCTATCAAGGGGTACCTATGATCAATGTTTAATTCTTTTTATTTGTAATACACATTTTTTATCAAGAGATCAGCGTTACCTGTTACTCAATAACTTCTACTGAAAAAGACTTATAAAATAAACACTTCTAATAGTGAGCAATTTGTCCTTTTATTCAAATAATTTTTAACATGAAACATGAAGAAAATATTGTTCTTTAATGCATTTCTTAGATATCCAGACATTTATTGTTAAGTCGAATTTTTGAGGAGTCACAAATCTCCTATTTGGGGAAATGAGAGCTTTCTTTGTCACCATCTAGTATCCCTAAAACCACAAAGATAATGTTATTTTTCGTATTATATTATTGTCAACAGCTGGTTTTAAATATGGACATGTTACAAAAATAAGGGAACAGTTTGAAGAGAAGAGGTGGAACGGACAACATACTTTGAGAACATTTGTCAGTGACATCTTTGAAGTAGTTTGCAGGACAAATACATTGGTTGTTCTCACATAACGCATTTTCTGTTGAGCATTCCTCTTTCTGTTGACAAGTTCCAAGGTACGCCACCACTGTAACATCAAACAAAATATAGATTGTACCAGACAACAGGTTATCTATCATTACCAATCGAAAGTTTTGAAGCAATCATTAATTGAAAATAGAATTGAAAAAAATGAAGTCTTTTAAAGGATAGAAATAAACATGTGGAAAAAGGAGAGGTTTTGTATGTATATTCAATAGGATTATTCAATTTATTCAATATAACATGCTGTTGCAGATAGATATATATCAAAGAAATACCACATGCAAAAACTAGGAACTCCAATTTTCATCATGGTTTATCATTGATAATCAACCTTCATCTTCCAAGTTTCTTCTCATCAATAAGTCATTCCCTATGCCAATTGAATCATAACTAGCACTTAAAAAGACTCCAACACTTGCAGAAACCATCTTCTAAAACAACTTTTCAAAATTTTCATCATATCCTGTATCAATAAATGGCATTTTATGCAAACATAAAATCTTTTATGGATCTGTTTGGTATGTAAACTCTCTGCGCTGAGAAGCCCAGGAATAGACAGAAAAACTAAATTTAGCACATTACCATCTGTTACCAAAAGTAGACAGTACACTTGGCATAAGCAAATCAAATCACCTCTCGGCCACTGCTCTTAATATCTTGGAATTGCTAACTTTTTACAAAATTTTCATCAAATCCTGTATCAATAAATTGTCTGAGCACTAACAACATAAGTTTTACTCAGTGAATATTTGGGAAAGCCACGAATTGATAGTTTGTAATCTAATCATGTGTTTTCCCATTATCATTAACTGTGACAGTTTGAAGAGAATAATCGAATCATAATAACACTGAATAAGAAATGGAAAAAAAAAAATGGAAAAGAATAAAACTTTTCATGAGCAATTTCTTCCTTCTTCCAACAATAAAATCACTCATAAAGTCGTAATATTCAATGAATTGCTTTGTTAAAGAATAAGATTATCTATCATAATAAACAAGAACTACTCACATGGTTTACATATTCCATTAAGTAATACACTAGTAACTGAACATTGACAGGTCCCTGAACAGATGGATTCAGTAACAGCACATTCGATGACACTTGAACAGAGGAGGCCATTCTGCTTCTCTACAACCACAAGTCAACAATTATCATATTAGTCTGGCCTCTCATGACCATAATTCTTCACCCTTAGAATGCTGGGTAATTTTCTAAAAAATATATTTTTGTGTTACCTGCTTTCCAAAACCTTAAATATCTGCTTAATATTGATGAGAGAGATAATCAAACAGCAAACAGGTTAGATCACAGGCCAGCTGCCTATTTACTCGGCGGCTGGCAAGGATCCAACCTGTTTGTATTAGCATAAAGTTGGTTCCAGTACTATAAGGTAAGAAAAAAAAGCTCCAAAAGACTTGGCTTGAAATTCATTTATTCATTTTATAGGAACCTTGGAAGACAACAGTAAAAAAAATCTCATTGAAAAAAGTTGTGGTTTTTGTAGTGTGATATAAAATGAATGACACATAAAACAGTGAAAAAAATACATGTAGTTTGATGTGCTTTTAAAGGAATAACAATCTCACAATTAGGGCACACAAGTCTGTTTTTAGAGGGGGTTTTCTCCAAGAATTAAGCAGGATTGTCTCTCTACCAAAAAATGTAAGTAACATTAAAAATACATGAGATGCTTAAACTGGACATCTTTTCATATATGACATAGTTTTGTTGTTAATGCCTATCGCATATGTATGATTTTGTAAGTTTGTGATCATGTTTGAATATCACATTGCCATAAATTGGATCTATAACCAGACAAAAGGCTCCTAACAATAAACAGCTTAGACAGATGTTTTACTTACTCGACTTGCACTCATTTGCACCAGTATCATGGTAGTCGACTGCATCACATGTACAGGTGTCTCCATTACAAATTGCATTTGTTGTGGAACAGTCGGAAGCTGCTTTACATGTCTTCTGACCATGGGCAATCTCTGAAAATTGGATGACATAAATTCAATTGCATTATTTACATTCTTATTTTCACCAATAAAAAACCTTTGTCTGATACAAGAAAGTTCCCTTTGATCGTATTTTGGATTAGCTTCAATACAGCTTCAAGTTATCAATTATTAACGAATACTCACCAGAAAATCAAGTAAAAGTTTAACGCTTATATTGCTGGAACTGACTTCATGCTTATGCAAACAGGTTAGATCCAGGCCAGCTGCCAAATAAATAAGCAGCCAGCCTGTGATTTAACCTGTTTGCTACTCTGAGTATCTTTCTGAGAAAATTACCCAGCATTCTAAGTGTTAAGTCTATATGTCATACTATGACCACGGTGAAATTTTCCAAACAAAATCCTAAGGCTGTTAACTAATTTTAACAATAAAACTGCTGACATAATTAATGAGGTAGAAAAAGTTGTTGAAAAATTGAAAATTGTTTGAATGAGGAGTTTTTGGCCGGAAGAAAAAGACAAAGTTATAACCAAAAGAATTGAGAACGTATTTCTTTGACAGGATCTTTCTTTCCGCATTGTAAAAAAGAAATATAAAATTACATCAATTGATCACTACAGAAATTTCCATTAACATTGTGACAGAAAGATGCCTTACTTGTCAAGCATTCTTGTCCTCTAAGGAAGTCTGTAGCAGCACAGCTACATTGCTGATTCAGGCAAACAGCATTTGTTGTAACACATTGTAAACCAGCATTGGTACAACCAGTTCCACCGTGGGGAATCTCTGTAATGATAGAGATGTTAATATAACAATGACACAAATTAAAATGAGGAATAATTCTAATAACTGATTAAAACCAATGTAATTGAGTATCAACAACAAAAAAAGATTAATTTCATGAAATTGTAATTGACTTAAATCGCTCTTATTGGCTTTTTCTCTAATAATGCGTTTATCAGTCTGTATAAAGAAAGACAGTATGAGAGGAATGTGGCTGAAGTGGAACCCCTGTTTGCCAAACTTGCAGGAGATTATGTGGGAACAAGTTACATGGTGGACATGGTTATGTCCACTTGATCTGTTTCCTTGTTGGACGTCTTTGGGGGTTGCTTCCCCAGTAAAGTTTTATTTCATTTCTGTATAAAGTGAGTGCTAGTTCTCTTTTTATGTGATCTCCACTGTCCACATCAAACAGTGGTTGACAATTAAATTGATTGAACAGTTTAATTGTTTCAGAAAACATGTAGAAAGCATTTTCACATATTAAGAAATTTCTTCTTATTGCAGTTCACTGTACTCATAACCATTATAATGCGTCAGATGCAGATAAAATGGAAAGTAATACCAAAAGGATATTGAGTCTAAACAGCACTTTTTCTTTTTCCTCTTTGTTTTCTTATAAGTTTCTATTACAAATGTATACTTTATGGGTATGTGTGATTACCACATGCCAATACATTTAATCAACCTCACAAAAGTCCCTCACCAGTTAACAGCCTAGACAAATGTTTTACTTACTTGACTTGCACTCATTTGCACTAGTATCATGGTAGTTGACTGCATCACATGTACAGGTGTCTACATTACAAATTGCATTCTTTGTGGAACAGTCTGAAGCTGCTGTACAAGTCTTCTGTCCATAGTCAATCTCTGAAAATTGGTTGACATAAATTGCATTATTTAATTTACATTATTGTTGTCACAAAGAGTTTTCATGTGAAGAGAACTTAAGTTTACAGATTAACAATTTCTTCTCTAGGATGTATTTCTAACTATAGAATTGATTATCATCATTTTGAATTTCTTTATCCGCCAAACAAGAAAGGCAGATCGGACAACATAATGACAGCGATGCAGAGGTGGAGCATATTGGCCTCTTGTACTGAGCGTTCCTTGTTCGACCCCCATTAGGCGAGGTGGAAAATACCAAGACTAGCCCTCAAATCGGGGAAAGTACTGGTTAAGTAGCCAAGAAGCAGTCATTTGGAGTGATATCAATAAGCTTAAAGCATCCTTCACAATTAATATAAAATAAAGAAATTTTAACTCACAAACTAATAAAAAAGGACAAAAGCTATTCCATATGTGTTGTATTTGTTGGAATGTTCTTCTACATCTTATAATGATAAATGTGCTGTTTCCTTTATAGTACAATCCATTTATGCATTCTATCAATACTATCCTATAAATGCTTATGAACATTGTGACAGAAAGATGTCTTACTTGTGAGACATTCTTGTCCTCTAAGGAAGTCTGTAGCAGCACAGCTACATTGCTGATTCAGGCAAACAGCATTTGTTGTAACACATTGTAAACCAGCATCTGTACAGCCAGATCCACCATGGGGAATCTCTGTAATGAGAGATCAATAACATTGTTAATAAGAATTTCTCAAATCAACAAAATAAGCTTGTCATTTTCATAAATTAATTCAAACTATCATTATTGGATATTTGAGAATATAAGGTTAATTTTATGAGGTTAATTGACAAAACAGTTAGTAATAATGTGTCATGAATTATGACTGACTTGAATTGCTACTATGGGATTTTTCTTTTAATCTTTGAACATCAATGTGTATTACTATAGGGGTGAGTTATCTTGTACTTTTGTTATTTCGTATTTTTATTCTAAACATCTCCAATACATTGAACTATTTGTACATGGTTAAGAATTTGAAGTCATTCTAAAACACCTTTTCATTTAATTCTTTGAATCAGAAGTCAATATTTCTTATATAATAACATCAAACATAAATCAGTGTCAACTGAGATCACTCTGTGTGAGGACCAAGCATTTTCCGTTATACAAAATTATGTGCCTTGTCTAAATTGGGAGTAATTATAGATGGCGGTTAAATGGAATGAACAGTAACATATTTTCACCAGTTGGGTAAAAATCATGTATGCACACTTGTTGAAAAATATCTTGTTATTTCAATTCACTCTACCCTTAATCATAATAATGTAGTAGAACCAGTTTTAACAAAACAAAAAAGATGTTGTGTGCAAATGACAATTTTCACTCTCATCCAAATGATTTGTTAATAACTTCTATCACAAGAGTGTTACTTGTTACGTAAAGAATATCACATGCCAAAACATTGAATCTATATCCCCCAAACACACAGGCACACACAAGACCCCCAGCCAATGAACAAGTTGTAAGACAGATGTTTTACTTACTTGATTTACACTCATTTGCACTAGAATCATGGTAGTCGACTGCATCACATGTACAGGTGTCTCCATTACAAATTGCATTTGTTGTGGAACAGTCAGAAGCTGCTGAACATGTCTTCTGTCCATGGGCAATCTCTGAAAATTGGTTGACATAAATTCAATTGCATTATTTACATTCTTATTTTCACCAATAAAAAACCTTTGTCTGATACAAGTAAGTTCCCTTTGATCGTATTTTGGATTAGCTTCAATACAGCTTCAGGTTATCAATTATTAACGAATACTCACTAGAAAATCAAATAAAGGTTTAATGCTTATATTGCTGGAACTGACTTCATGCTTATGCAAACAGGTTGGATACAGGCTAGCTGCCAAGTTAATTGGGGGCTGGCCTGTAATTTAGCCTGTTTGCTACTCTGAGTATCTTTCTGGGAAAATTACCCAGCATTCTAAGTCTTAAGTCTATATGGCATACTATCACATGACATGTCTTTGACCACAATGAAATTTTCAAACAAACCTTAAGGCTGTTAACTAATTTTGACAATAAAGCTGCTGACCAAATGAGGTAGAAAAAGCTGTAGAAGAATAAAAAATTGTTTGAATGAGGAGTTTTTGAACAAAAGAAAAGGATTAAGTTTTAACCAAAAGAATTGAGGAAGTATTTATTTGGTCAGGATCTTTCTTCCTGCACTAGAAAAATATATATAAAATTGCATCATTTGATCATTATAGAAATTTCCATTAACATTGTGACAGAAAGATGCCTTACTTGTCAAGCATTCTTGTCCTCTAAGGAAGTCTGTAGCAGCACAGCTACATTGCTGATTCAGGCAAACAGCATTTGTTGTGACACATTGTAAACCAGCATTGGTACAGCCAGCTCCACCGTGGGGAATCTCTGTAATGATAGAGATGTTAATATAACAATGACACAAATTAAAATAAGGTCTACTCTAATAACTGATTTAAACCAATGTTATTATGTTTTCACTATAAAAAAAAAGAAAGATTAATTTTATGAAATTGTAGTTGACTTAAATTGCTTTTATTTGCTTTTTCTCTAATTATGCGTTTATCAGTCTGTATAAAGTGAGACCGTATGAGAGGAACTTGGCTGAAGTGGAACCCCTGTTTTGACAAACTCGCAGGAGCTTATGTGGGAACAAGTTACATGGTGGACATGTCCACCTGATCTGTATCCTTGTTGGACGTCTTTGGGGGTTGCAACAGTTAAGTTTTGTTTTATTTCTGTATAAAGTGAGTGCTAGTTCTCTTGATCTATGTGATTGCCACTGTCCACATCAAACAATGGTTGACAACTAAATAGAAGGAACATTAACATTCTTGCAGAAAATTGGAAGACAGCATTTCCACATATTGAAAATCTTCTTCTTATTGCAATTCACTCTACCAATAACCATCATAATGCATCAGATGCACATAAATTGTAAAGTAATACCAAAAGAAAATTGAGTCCATGTAAACAGCACTTTTTTTCTCATTGTCTTTTACAAATATGTACTTTGTGATTATTTGTGATTACCACATGCCAGTACATCAAATCAACCCACCCTACAAAAGTCCCTTACCAATAAACAGATTAGACGGATGTTTTACTTACTTGACTTGCACTCATTTGCACTAGTATCATGGTAGTTGACTGCATCACATGTACAGGTGTCTCCATTACAAATTGCATTCTTTGTGGAACAGTCAGATGCTGCTGAACATGGCTTCTCTTCATAGTCAATCTCTGAAAATTGGTTGACATAAATTACATTATTTACAGTTGTTTTAGCACAAAGAAATTACATGAAGAGAATTGAGCTTTAGTTTATATATATTAATAGTAAATTTTCTATGACGTTTTCTAACAATTAAACTGCAAACTATTATTTGGATTTCTTGCTTATTATTGTTGTTTTGATTTTCTTAATCACCAATGAAAAAGGCAAACCCAAAAATGATGATAGCTCTTCCATGTTTGTCAGAAAACATCTTCTGTATAGGAAAATGAAACATTTTTTTCTCTTACTGTCCATTGATTCATTCTGTCATGAATACACTATAAATTCTCATAAACATTGTGACAAAAAGATGTCTTACTTGTCAAGCATTCTTGTCCACTAAGGAAGTCTGTGGCAGCACAGCTACATTGCTGATTCAGGCAAACAGCATTTGTTGTGACACATTGTAAACCAGCATTGGTACAGCCAACTCCACCATGGGAAATCTCTGTAGTGAAAAAAATAATTGAATATTACTTTTGAATTCCAAAATTTTGGTAAACTCAACTTGAAGCTCGAATAATTCCCAATATTGAAGTTGCAAAATTTCATTGAAGCCATCAAATTATGGGTTGATTAAAATGATTCATTAACTGTCTCTGACCTACTGGTTCTAACCGAGTCACAGGCTAAATAATGATCAGTTAAGAAAATCTGAAGTAGATGAAAGGGGAAACTAATTTACAAAGAAATATTTACAGTTATTGTTGACCAACATTCGCCGTCTGTTGACCTGCCAAATTAGCATGAATTACACGCTATACCGAGTATTTAAAAATTATCTTGAAGCCATCTGTAATGTTTGAGCATGTGGTTTGTCCAAATGCATTATTTGAAAAATGCTACAAAGCTTACCTGTTGAAATATAATGCGTATAGCTATATTGTTTAATGACACTGTCGAGTATTTAATATACCATGTCATAATTATCCATACATAAAGCGCAACAGACGGTGAATGTAGGTGAACAATAACAGCATTTTTTTCTTTTTTCTTTAAATTTTCATTTTTCAAAGAAATGAAGTCAAAATAACAGGGGTGGCAAAATCAATTGTCAGAGTTGTCCGAGTCGTACATTTTCGTCAACGGAAAGTGAAAAATTCCGTCTGGGTTGTCCGTGGGCAAGTGAAAAATCCAGATTTCTGAGTCACAAAAGAAATAATCTAGCGACGTTGTTTTTCATTTTAATCAAAGCCAATATTGACTTTTCAATGAATGCGTTAGAAAGCGGATGTTTACATATGTCCGTATGGTGAGGTCTAAATATCGATCTGATTGTCGCAGTATCGGACCGAACGCGGGAGAAGGGATGCAACTCTTACTAAATTTCATTACGGTCGAGTCGTAGTTACTGTTATTGTCTGCTAAAATGTAACATATTTTCACGTCTCGAGAAAGCAGACGATGGATCGTTTTTTAATCAAATCACCCTCGGCTAGTTCCAAATCTAAGAGCGCAGACAAACTTCCGCCTCCCAAAAAATCTAAAATTGACTACGACAAAAAGTGACAAGAATAAACGGGTAAGATCCTTCCAAGACACTTGGCTGCGGGAATTTGAATGGATCAAAGTTGACGACGACGGAATCGCGACTTGCAGGGTCTGCCGTCAGTTCCAGTTAATTGCCCACCAGAAGGGAGCCCTGTACAAAGGAAGCATCGTGACTAGAAAAGACACCCTTACAGCTACTGAAGTTAGGTGTTGTTTCATTTTCTTATGGGTTATATTAAATACTGTTAATATAAATGCCATCTGTTTTATATTTATTTCACTCTGGACAACCTGGTTTGAAAAGTTCATTTCTATCCCTGACTCAATATACGGACAAGTGCACTTTGGGTACGGACAAGTGATATTTTCTAATCACTTGTCCATGGACAAGTAATTTTTTTTCGAGATTTCGCCATCCCTGGATAACCTAAGGAACCATAGCCGAGTTCCCATTGAAAAAAAGAGTTAAGTTGTCATGACGATTCAATTGATCATTCAACAATCAAAGATTCTCTGAATAAGTTCAAGAATGATAATTGCCAAAGACCTGATTCCAAACCTTATCTTGACCACTTTCTCTTACTTACTTGTCTTGCATTCATTTGCAACAATATCATAGTAGTTTGCAGGAACACATGTACATGAGCCTGCAGCACACACTGCATCCTTTGTTGAACAGTCTGAATCTACTGTGCATGTCTTCTGGCCATAAGCAATTTCTGGAAAATTAGTTTTGAATACAATTTATGAATAACTTTTAACTTTTTATCTATTTAAAAAATTACTGCTAATGCATTCAATTTAGAACTATTGTATAAAAATCAAAAACATTGGTTTGACTTATGTATACATGAATATCACATTAAAATGAGAACAATCAAATAAATAAAAAAAAATCCGATTTTTGGAGAAGGTGGCTAAATAACAATTCTCAACAACTCTAAAATCACTTTCAACTTCGATACTTAAAATATTCACAATTTTTTTTTCATTTTAACGGATAAAAAACTCTTTGATACCAATCCCTCATTATTTTCTTGCTTAAACACATCTGCATGGGTAAAAGTTCAGAAAAGTGAAAATACTGAAATTTCAAGCTGGGGGCCGCAGGGCCCCCTGTGGGTACAGGGCAACGCCCTGGCTGGGGGATTTTAGCTCCTGGATTTTAGCATATCGGAGTGCAATCTGAGGCCTTTAAATATACCTAAACACTGATATTATTCTCTACATTTTGAAGGTGAAATAGATGACAACACTACAAATCAAAGGTTCAAAACTTAGAAAAGCAGAAAGTTGATCTACACAATGTCAATTTATTTTCACAATCAGTAACTGTAAGATGAGAAAGTTACTAATCACCCAAAAGTCACTTAAAATTGACAGGATCTCAAAAATCTCTACTGAATCGTGTCTAGGAATGATTTTTCTTTTCAAAAACACTTTTTGTTTTATCAAAATCCATCAATGCAATTAGAAACAGCAAAGAGTTTCACAAAATTCTGTGTAAAATTTCACCATGACATTCCTGACGTCCACAGACGGATGCACGAAACCGGTAGTTTTTAGCAAATTTTCACTAATTCCTCCCCGAAAATATCCAAAAGCCACATACCTTCGAAAGATATGTCCATTCTCTTTCGATATGATGCGGTTACAACATCGAGCATCAGACACACAATTCACATTTGCGATATGAACAATAAATATTCACTGTTTGACGTTTGGAGTCGGCCATTACTTTTTCTAATCCGAGTAAATAAATAACGTAATCCCATTGGTTGTCAAAATTAATTCTATTGATTCGGCAATTATCATTGTTTTCTAAACCAATGGGATGACGTTATTTATTTACTCCGTTTAGTGAAGATAACAACAACATTTTGACCTGCCGGTCCTTGGACGTCAGGAATGTCATGGTGAAATTTTACGCCCCCCCCCCCCAATTTTCTCCTCGAATTTATGCGATTTGGAAAAACGGCCCTGATGAAGATCAGACCTCTTTATAAATTCATAATGAAAAATGGAGAAATTGTTGATTGCAAACACTTTAAACATTTTGCTACCTTTAAGAAAAATATTTTCCTTTCTTTAAAATTGCTATCAAATCCAATTTTTGAGAATGGCTTTAAACCATAGAGCTCATGATTATTTTCAATGAATTAACATACATCCTGTCATGAATACACTATACGTGCCAGTAAACATTGTGACAGAGAGATGTCTTACTTGGGAAGCATTCTTGTCCTCTAAGGAAGTCTGTAGCAGCACAGCTACATTGCTGATTCAGGCAAACAGCATTTGTTGTGACACATTGTAAACCGGCATTGGTACAGCCAGCTCCACCGTGGGGAATCTCTGTAATGATAGAGATGTGTTATCATAATTCCTTTATTCACCTGTGTGTTATCCAAACTTAACATTTCTGAAGAGATGGTTTCAGAGTCTTTTGTAACAGAAAGTATGTTACAAAAAAAAAAAAAGATCATTATTTAAAATTGTTTCTTCCAGCTTCTGGAGAGATGAAACAATACAACTTACCATTGAGGGAAGAACAGAAATATATAACAAATCATGCAGATTTGCATAGTATGAAAGCATACACATATTTCCACAAAGATAGCATTTTAAAGACTGGAATAGTTTGCCTATAAAGTGTGGGTTGTCTAGTATATCATATGTTTATATGTTCATACATGCATAGATGCACATCTACGCATGCACAAACAATTACACATACAAGCACATGTGCACATGGACATACACACAAACACCAACAAAATGTATTTCATGTAGATTTGAATGGTCAACTTCTTTTGTACTCATACAAATCTGAAAAGTCTAAATGCACTAACTGTTAAGACAAGCTGATGTTCCATCGAAAAATTTCCCTGCAGGACAAAGACATGTATTTTGGCCACTACTGCAGTCAGCTCCTGTAGTTGAACACTGGGTAGTGCTGGCACAAGGTGCTCCATATGCCTTTTCTGAAAAACAAAAACAATGGCAAATAAATGGTTAACAAAAGACATTGTCATTTAATAAGAATTTGCTTAAAATATGTGGCAATAGGAACGATCATTTAACATACATGTGCAATTTCTCCTTTTGACAAAACAGTTTTTAAAATCTTCTGATAAAATGTTCAAATCACTAATGATTGCCAATGAAAAAGTTGCTTAATTCACCTATAACATTTTTTTTCAAAAACTGATATCAAAATTTATGTTGGAAAGAGGAAAAACTACTCTTACCAGCAGTAAATATTCTTCAATGCCCCACAACTCTTTTCACCATATATGGTTTTTCTACCATGTCCATAAAAAATGTTTTTCTTCAAATTTAAACTTGACCAAATAAAAAACATCATTCTTCGCATGGCAAATGCACAGCAGGGTTCTCAATAAACTAGGCATACAACCAAGCTGAACAGCAACCAGATACAAAGCAAACCAACCAGTTTGAACATATTTGAGTGTTCAAAGATAATTTTGCAGGTTACTTACTGAGAAGACAAAGTCCACCACTCCCTTCAGTATTTGTGCTGTAGTAACCTGGTTGACAAGTACATACAGTGGTTGTGGGTGATGAGGCTGTCACGTCACAATTGGTTAAACTATCCTCACAGTCAGTCACAGTGGTGCAAACCTCTCCAAGATCAGCAGTACCAGTGTCTGTAATACAAAAGAGCATTCATTCACAGTACCAGTTCTATCCATAGATGTCTATTCTAAACTATTTCATCTAGATGGGTATTTGACCAAGTTGAAGGCATCTAAAGGTAACTACAAATTGGAATAGAAATACATTCTCTATGGCATTTTGTTAGAAATCGTTATGACAGGAGGATAAATTGCACAATAAGGATGTTCTGCAGCTTAGGTAGTAAAATAGGATAGCATGGTCAGAGTAAGGGGGTACAGAAACCAATCTAGATTCTAACAGTTCTAGCAGAACAAAGCTAGCATGTTTTTCTTTGATACGAACTTGTGTATCTTATGATTAACACAATAAATGTCAATGAACAGTGACGCTGAATAGAAAATATTTGTCAATGAAGAAATACAAGAATGACTTCGAAATGAAAAAGTCACCAGGGATTTTTCTAAAAACTGAATTGATTACAAGAATAAACTAAGCAGGTATGCAATTTTGTGTGTTTCTTTTTTTTTAACTTTTTCCACGAAAACGGAAATCAAACATTTCCTTGAGGCGCCATTCTGTTTAGCCTATTTATTAATTGGCAAATTAAAGTAAGGAAGAATAAGTGCACTCTTTTCAATTAATCCTGTTCTATGCATAATTGTTTAATTGCTAAAATACGCAACCGGGTAATGGGTTTAAAGGCAGCAATTTAAAGTCATTAGGCATTCAAAATAACAAGAAAGTCTCTAACTTACAAGCGAGGCAGAATTTTTTTTATTTCCGGTGGGCTTGATTCGTATTTTGTACTTTCCTCACTATCATTTTAACCGAATAAACAATTTGACGATAAAGCCGTTTTAAGGGTGGTTTTAAGGGTGGTTATCATCTTACCTTTTTTGATGGATGTGAAAGACACTATATCCTATCTAGTAGTGATAGGTTACACCAGAGACATAGATATCATGTTGATCTCTGGTTACACAAGAATGACATGTGCATTATTGCTGCAATCGAGTTCGTAAACGGGAAAAAAAGAAATTTCGAAATATTATATCTAGAATCTTTGAATTTGTCACTTACTTGAAGAGACTGCAGCCGAAATGGTGTTTATAATCGCGAAATTTGGCACTGTACGTGTTAAGCCGGCTTGCAGATTTGTTTGGGCGTTTGCGACACTGATCGGCACGATCTGGAACGGCAACAAGTACATCAACAGTTACTTTTGCGCCTTACCGTCTATTGACATCTTCAGCAGAAGACTCAATGATTAACATGTTACCAAACGACAACACCATTTGACCAGCTTGTTGGAGACGACCCTGGAAAACATTGTGGGAAAAGGAGAAATTGCTCTAAACGAGCAATTCTTCCTTTTACCACAATGTTTTCTGTCCCTTTAGAAGATTATTTTACCAATTTCATCACAATTTTAAATGTCGTCTGCAAACTCTTTCAATTTGGGACAGTCTTACGTTTGGCGTTTGGTAGAGGATTAATGATTACAAAAGGAGAATTTTCACCTTTTGACAAAAATGGTGTTGTTTTTATGTCAAAAAGGAAATAAATAAATAAACGGCTGTCTGATGACGGTTTCAATATTGACCGGCCATAGAACCCCGTATAAATATAAACGTGTTGTATCGACGCAATTGGCATTCATATGGTTCAAAATTTAAATCATATTCTAACTATGGTCATTTATTTACTTTCCAAACGACAATTTTTTTATATTCTTTCGTGCAGTTGGCTGTCACAATACTTTCAAAGGCTATTCGGTAGTGTAACTCCAATATATATTGCCGGATAGTACATAGTAGGCCTACGAGAATCACTGAATTCTCTTCCCCGTCGATAACTTTAAAATATATTTGCAATACAACATGATCACATGATAAGATAACAATACAATACATAATTGATGTTCTGGGTACCATTTTACTAAACATTTTTATGCTGAAGAATTGCGTGAGGTCAAAACAACATTCCCTCCTACTTCAATATGGGCTTAAGCAATATTGCAAAGTTACACATTATAGGAACCTTCTCCGAGACGCTTCCAATACCGTGTCACATTACAATATTGTACTTTATATACTGTATTTATATCCATATAAATCGATTTCGACTCACGCAAATATTTTCAACAAGTCATCTGATAAAACGGTACCTAATAAAAACGTTATATATCGTTTCAGTGCTATCAATATTTCAATATACATGCTACATACTCTTCAAGGTAAATCTTATTCAATTTCTTTTGGAATGACAAATGAGAACTCCGCTATTAATTAACATCATCTATATACACGTACATGCATGTAAATGTATTAATGTTAGGATCACAGGAATGGCTCATCAAGCGCAACTTCTATTGTCACAATAATTTGGTAAGCCGATCTGTTGCAGATCGTTAAACGTGTATGTTAGAACACACCAAGAGTTATAATATAAAGCTCTACTTACAGCATTGCCAACGGCAGTCTGACTAGCAGAAAAGGCGGCCGTAAAGTGAGCAACTACACTCCCATTGCTGCAAATAAAAACAAAATATATTATAATACTTGACGATTGAAGAGTTGTCAAATTAACATTACTTTTAATACAATGAACAGTTTTCTGAGAGGATCAGGTTGAAAAGCGTGTATAGAATTTTATTCAAATGTATAAAACAGATGTTGACAGTACAAACTTGTCACCACGTTCAACTCCTCTACAACATGAACACAGAAGAGAGTTATACACTTTTTCCCAGTTACAGGAATTCTGGTCTATAGATAGCAAATTTCCGTTTATTCCATTTTGTATTTCTACTAACTAAACACGTTTTAGTCATAAAGCATCCATTAATTTGTCATGAGCATGGTTGTAACTTTTCACCCATTCCCTTTATGTAAATCGGTGACTACTTCACTTTCGAACAAGTCATCAGTTTTAGTCAGTTTGCTTGGCGGCTGGCCTGGATCCAACCTGTTTGCATAAGCATGAAGCCGGTTCCAGCACGATAAGGGTTAAGAATTGGACTTGATGTCGTCTGACTCCATCAAATACCTGATAGGTCTTTGATTCCATTGATCATAATATGATGGATGTGTGTTTGACATTAGAGGATATTTAACATAACACATACCTGAATCCTTTAACGGTGCTAGACTTGTAGGCCCGAAAGACGTCACTATTAGCAAACGCGTCGTCCACCTGAAACAGTAAATCGCCATTAATTCACGATTTCCAATCTCTGTAAGTATCGTCTGCTATTACTTCTAAATGAAATGGAAGCATTGTCAGACGACACGTAAAGAGTGCGGAAAACAGAATTCATCTTTGATATTGTGTATAAACCATTTGGGGGAAAAAGAAGAAAAAATGATCGCCATGAGTACTTTCTTCTTTTGTCGTGGAGGGTATCTCGTCTGCAGCAATTTACAGGGAGGGATAAACGTTTTATTTATATCACATTGATAAAAGGTCTTTGCATAACTGAATATGCCTCTTTCAAATAAATCAAATTTCATTTATCACTATCTTAATATTCATGTAACCTCTTGTTTAAATCGCAAATGTGGCAATGGGTTGACAATGGACAGAGTTATACACATTTGTGGGAGCTCAAAAACTTTGAAAAAAATTAACAGCTAGTACAGATGACCTAGACGTGTATATTGCATTCTACAGTTTGGATCATTGAAGATAACCCTTATAGTGTTGGAACCAACTTCATGCTTATTCAAACAGGTTAGATCCAGGCCAGCCGCCAAGCAAATTGGCAGCTGGTCCATGATCTAACCTGTTTGCTACTCTGAGCAATTTTCATCTTCATAATAAAGCAGATATTCAAGGTTTTGAAAAGCAGACGACACAGAAATCTTTTTTTAGAAAATTACCCAGCATTCTAAGTGTTAATATACCATACCTTTGTTTCTACTTCCGTTTTAAGGGCCTGGTATTCCGCACTCAGTGGATTGTTTAGATTTGTGTCGAAAGTTCTGTCGAGCGCCATCGTCATATCGAAAGCGAGCACTGTAAGGAGGAAAACAACAGGTTTATGTGTCTTTTGGTAGATTGCATTTGACCGTACATCATTCACAGCACCAGAAGTTTAGCGAACAAATATTCGTATTTTATCAACAAATTAGAGCCATTAACCCATTACCAAACAATAACGACATTTGACCAGTTTGTTGCAGACGACTCTGGAAAACATGGTACTCGTAAAGAGCAATTCCTCCTTTTCCCACAAGGTTTTCTGTCGTATCAGACGAGTTTTTCTCCATTTCATCACATTTGGAAATGTCGTCTGCAAACTCTTTCGATTCGGGACAGCCGAAAATTTGGTGATTGGTAAAGGGTTAAGTGATAACAATGATAAGCTTAACTGTTTATTGTTTCACTTGCTGAGGCATTTGGTCAACGGCCGTGTATGTGTAACTTCCTAAGCAGCGTTTCAATGCACGAAACAATTGGGTTAGAATGATGCTAGGGACAAACCTGTATTTTATTGAATGCGGATTGTATGCCAACAGTGTATATAATAGTTTACACCTCAAATAGCTTGTTGGTTTAATAAGATATATGAACATGGTTTACCTGTCTCTGGTGCCGAGGTTGGTCCGACAACTGACTGTGAATCTGGCTTGTCCACCACTGGAATATACAAATATTTTGTTTGGGCGTTATGCTGTTGTCAATGCTACTTCATTCATTTGGAGACAGTCAATAATGTTCTTAACGTTCCATTATCTGCGCACAGTATTACAAACAGCCGATGATTGCCTTCCCACATGAATTCAACCAATTGGTGCTTATAGAAAAGGGATCAAAGAATAAATAATGACCCAAAGACTGGTTACATTTAGCGTTTTGAATTACACAAGACATTAAACATCCGAAAGAGTGTTTATTTTCGGAACTGTGTCTCAAACTAAGAAACTCTTTAATTCAATTGAATTTCGGAAACTTCATATAAGCGATTTGACATTCTGTGACAGAGAAATATCCTTGTAATGAGGGTCGTAAATGTCATTTCCCCCCAAACATGTACGCTTTAGGCCGTATGTGATGTTTCTAAAAGGGACAGCATTTTGCTTCAATCATGTCTATACAGTTTGCCATATTTAGACTGGGTGTGACGTTGTCAATGTTGAGGCATTCATGACATAGCATTGAGAGTGGTCTCCGATAAAAAAAAATGACGTTAATTTACATCTAAATGCTGCATGCTGAATATCGATCGGTACGTTTGCCTTTCAATTAAATAACACAAAATGTGTTTATAACCCTTTTCAAAACAATTTGTTTTTTACTCGCAATAAACTTGAAGGATGCACATATGACCGTTTGATAATACTATTCAAAATATTCTGCATGATACTTACAAAAACGAGTTAGTTCAATGATCATATGTTGATATACTCGATTTACTCACGTTTCACTAATCCTGGATTAAATTGACATTTACATGACAAATCACGAACGATATTCTTACCCCCGAAATAGATTCCTATCGCTATCCCGGCTACCACTAGGAAGAACAGCCCCACGATGGACGCGATCACACAACAGCGACGTTTGCTTGCTTCTTTGGAATAGTAGTCGGTCGAGTCGGATACTTCGCTCGCTGGAATAGACACAAAATTAAACAGTTACTCTAAAATACATCACCCTGATAACACATCTGATGAGAAAGTCTTTTAACCCTTATGGTGTGCTTGAACCGACTTCATGCTTATGCAAACAGGTTAGATCTAAGCCAGCCTCAAAGTAATCTGGCTGCTGGGCTGTGATCTTACCTGTTTACTAATCTCCAACACAATTAAGCAGGTATTTAAGGTTTTGGAAAGCAGACGACACAATAATCTATTTTTAGAGTATAACTAAGCATTTTACGGGTTAAAACCAAAGTGACAAAGGGAAAGAAATACGTCCAATAAACACTATTTCTTTTTTCCACAATGGTTTGATAATTTCTACCCAATACTAAAGAGAAAGTGTTAGTCATATGTCTCTTGCAACCTTTCGTCATCAGTTATTGCTTTCGTTTTGGACAGGCCACAAAGTCAGTTCTATATGGGAAATTAGTTTACAGTTATATATCGTCTGATAGAATCCGACCACACTTTAAAAGAAAGTGCGATCTCGGAGCTTTTTATCATTTTTTCAATCATATCACACCCAGTATTACCCTTTTCGATTTGAAAGTCGTTATTTATCTGCGTTGGCCTATCACAGAAAGCCACATGTGTATGTGTGAGAATATTTAAACATAAAAAAAGTAGAAACTGTCATATTACTCTGTGAAGACCCTGCTTTACTCTCGGATTCGTACGCAAACTTCCTGACTGCCAAAAAACATAGATGAATGAAAAAACTAAAAAAAAGTATCATAGTAAATTGACGTAACATTGCAAAATAATGCTGGTTCTCCTTTTCATTAAATAAAGCCTAAATCGAAATGCGTTTTATATACCGTTGAAATGAAGTAAATCTGCATTGATCTATTCAGGCCACGTATGTGGTACTTTACCTTTAAAGATCGCCGAGCTGTAAAGTACGATAGATGAATCCGGGTGCCTAATAATATCCATTACGCGATGTTGAGTTTGTAAACATTTGTATAGATAAACATCTACAGGTGTACATATATTAGCAAATTTTGTCTTTTCATCTTTAATCCTTTTTGTTCATTACTCCACCACACATCACTTTTGCACTTGTGTCGCTGAAGCCTTTAGAAACCCGTCTTTAGAAACCATTGTTGCAAAGGGTTATATTGCTTATAATTAGCAATTCATCCTTTTGCAAAAAAGGTTTTTCACTATTAACGCTAAGAAAACTTTGAATTGTCTCTCACAATTTTCATAAAGCATCGAATAAGATATTGCGTGGTTAAGAATAAGCCATCGAAATTAACTCCATAATTTGTTTGTTGATCATGGAATGGTTTTCGGATGAATTTCATAGTAGTTGGCTTTATGATTGTTGTTTTCTCATAACATACACGTCTTGATGAATTTTGGTCTCGATTGTAAACGGGCTGTTATTCTTAATCGGAAAGGCTTGCATTTTTTAAACAAATTCTAGCGATAGGGGCACGCCCTTTTTTACCACAACAACACCAACAACAACAACTCATCATCATTTGGCTTGGTTATATATATAGCGTTTTAAAGTAGACATACACCTATGTGCATATAGTGTTAACCGAAAAGGGAAGCTTAACAAACATGATTTGCTTCAACTTATTTCGAAATACTTGCTCTCGTCTGACGGTCAAAAATCTTTGCAGACGGAAGATTAAAAGCAAAAATGCGTAAGTTTGGTGTCTCTTCTTTGGAACGAAAATATAGTTGGTAAAACTAATCAAACAATTAATTATCCCTGTCACAAAATAACTTCAGAAGTCGTCCACGATGTAACCACAAAAACCATGTGTGTTTAATGTAATGTTGGTTATGCAGCTAACCCTACTCTGTTTTAACAATATCACATGTAGCTTATATTCCCAATACTTATTGCAAGCGCTAAGTAACCACTGGTTTTCCTTTTTAAAGCGGTGAATGTTCCCATGGAAACATCAGGATCAATTTTGCAATATTAGCAAAGTAATGTGGAGGATGTTCTTTTTTGCGTGTAAGCCATACGTTTCATCGAAACCCCACCATCTTTTCCCTTGTTCTTTAGTATGTTTGAATTTGCCTAGTTGACATTGTCCCTCTACGTAAATAGAGTTATAATCATACCTTTAAAACATTGTCAGTTTCCCACCTATGTGAAGGTTTACTGCATTCAATTCATTTTCTTATGTTATTTACACATTCGCCTATCTTAACATCGCGTATATAGCCGTATAGTGTAGAATTTCAATTTTATGATAAACAAGTACACCCACCTGGCTTCAGTTTATAGCTGCCGCCGCCTCGTTGCGATTTATAACCGAGATAGGTGGCGTTATCGTACATCCGGCCCGACATGGACGGCAGTCCCTGTTCGATCCTCTTGCCATCCTCGCCCAGCACGTAGAACTGTCCGTCGCCCGAATAGGCCATGTTGTGAGCACCAGAGCCCGAGTCCCGGCTCCAGGAGGGAAAAAAGCGCGGGTAATATTGGTACTGACCCTCGTGTAAGGGCAGCTGTCCTCGCTTGTCCCGCGAGTAGCTCTGTAACGAGACAATATGAAGGAACAACACGTTAAATCAACAAAGTAGTACATACAAAGGCAAAATAATTAGGTTTACCGCCTTTTCCGAGGTCTAAGGGTTTATTTCAACCTCAAATTCGGGAAGCGGTCGTTGAGTAATATGGATTTTGTTCCATATTTTTCTATACGAAAAGCGATCAAAATGATGAAACCAACAACGGATTTCCAACCACAAAACGAGACATAGGCCTACAAACATAAATGTCTTAGTCGTTAGCCTCACGTATTTCTTCTTTGCATTTATGGAACAGACACGGACCTTGATATTCGTGTTACATAAACCCCACGCTTCTTATACATATCTCACTCCTATAAATGTGTTGAAAAAGACTTAATACACAAATGTGCCAACAGGAAAGAAAACACTCGAAATGTTAATATACCCATTTGTCACGATTGTTTTACACACGTCTCAATATAGAAAGTTATCTTGTCCATATTGTTTTCCTTTGTGGGCTGCTGTGGCTTTAAACTTGGACCCGTCACAAAACCCATAATGAAGAGCTTGGTAAACATTCTAGGCGTTCAAATTACAGGTACAATAGGTACCCATTACTGTCAGGTAAATAGAGGTGAACAGTTATTGCACAATACGTTCTTGTTGACGGGCGGTTTTTATAAAACACATTGAAAGACGGGACGTCCAATTCGCACAGAGCTTCAAATATAAGGAAACTTTTCTGGCTAACATCGTTACTGGTTATTTCAATCCTTTACTGTCGATACTATCGTCTTAAGAGTTACCTGAATTTAGGGTTCCTAAATGCATCTGTAATTCATTTTATCGATTTTGTCACCCTCTCTTGTTTAACTCATTACCAAACAATTACGACATTTGACCAGTTTGTTGGAGACGACTCTGAAAAATATTGCGGAGCCAGGAGAATTGCTCTTAACGAGCAATTTCCCCTTTTCCCACAATGTTTTCTGTCCTGTCAAATGATTATTTTTCAATTTCATCATATTTTGATATGTCGTCTGCCAATTCTTTCAATTTGGGCCGAAAATTTGGCCTTTGGTAAAGGGTTAAGGTAAAAGGGGAAAAAAGCAGGTAAAGGTGCATCAAGAATGAATCACCTAGTCGACAATCTTTGTCTACGGTGATGTTTTACACGTCTTAATCAGATTATTTAAATTTGTCTAACCGATTATAATTGGACTATAGCTCGACATTAACATGACTTATCCGCACTGACATATTGACGCTTCAACACGTGTTGCAGTAGAAAGCATTCAACTTTCACTTTGGAAATCTCCAAATCCCGATATCACTAATTTCTGAATGAACACGAAGATAAAATGTCGGAGCAAAATACGATTGTGTTCATCATCCATGCCACGTCAGTTTCACCATATTAACTTAGTTAAACAGGATGTATACAGCTATTTTTGTTGTATCGATGATGTAAGGCTATTGAACATGTCGAAGTGTTTAGATTTACATTTACATTATAAAATCCCTTTAGAATTGTGTGCATATAAATTGTTGTGTGTGTGTGTGTGTGTGTGACATCTAAAATTAAGGCGGAGCACATTGAGTTCATTTGCACTCATTTGATTTATCATCATCATCATCATCATCACGACAATCAAGTTCAGCATCGTCATACTTCTCAGTAGTGTTATCATTATAACCCCTACTTAACTTCTTGTCGAGTTACTTGTCTACTTAAAGCCATCTGTTTTTCATGAACTAGCCAGATGACTTCCGTTCATGAAAATATAAATACCGGTAACAGGATTTGAACACGCACAGAGAGGTATTACGAAGTAAGGAGAGTTTTCTTTCTACATAGCTAATGCCTGCCCATACTCTTCTTCTCTTTCCTTACTTCGTAGCAGAGGGCCATGTTATCTTAAGTTCTGTACTTTAACTGTTCTGTGGACTGTTCTCGTCTTCCTCCGTGCGCTTCCCGATTACAACTTGCTTAACCACAAAGCCATGAAGGCCACATACATGGAGTCAGTGCAAGACTATAGCAAGTGCTTCATGTTTATGAAGCACTTGCTATAGTCTGGCACTGAACCCTTGATATATAAGCTATAAAAGATGGTGAAGTTAGTTCAATGATAAATAATAATGATCTTCACTATGATACAAAACCTATATATGCGATGATTGGATAAACAATTTCTTAAAACGGTCTCTTCTCCAAAAACGTGTTATGATAAAGATCGGTATTCTAATGTATTCATAAATTTTTATGAATGCACATTTCACAATTTTATTAAAACACACCCAAAACTCGTTTATTTTTCATTATGTTGGGAAAATTTATCTATCACATATTTGGGGTTAACCGACTCTTAGCGATTTGGACATTACTCAGATGTGAGGTTTCGGTATATGCTAGAGAAATAGACTTGGAATTATAGTGACAAAACATTTCATTATTTGAAAAACTAGCAATGAGAAAAAGAATGCTAATTTTTCCTTTTTCAGGAATTTTCAATAAGGTATATAATATATATCTTTTCCTTATCTTAAAATTCCTTAAGCGAACTTGAAGGGGGCCTTAACAAGGTCAGATCTTTTTAAATATAGGTTTCCTTTTGAATGTGTTTCGTGACATTCAAGTGCCGGTTCGCTACACATACAAAGAAATGGGCTCGTATTACATAGAAAAAACGATATTTCAAAAGGACACCATCGATTATATCCAAATTGAATGAAACAATTACACCCCACTGGGTTGAAATGTGGAATGCGTACGAAATGACGCTCTTAATATAATAAATGAATAAATGCGCACATACTAACACTCATACAGGAATTTCTCTTAATCCTTTTTTAATAAAAAACCAAAAAAATCCAAAATGTTTAATGAATAACTGCGCACGTACTAACACTCATACAGACATTTCCGTGTCTCTTTTATTTAATGGAACACATTCCAAAATCATAAATGAACAAATGCGCACATACTAACACTCATACAGACATTTCTCTTTTTCCTTTTTCATAAAAACCCATTCCAAAATAATGAATGAATAAATGCGCATATAAAAACACTCATACAGACGTTTCCGTCTCTTTTTCTCTTTTGATGGAAACCCAAAATAAAAGAATGAATAAATTAATGCATTAATATATAAATGAGTAAATCAATAGTTAAAAAATAAAAAAGTGCTGCAAATCCACTTCAAAAAAGAGAAAAAAGTAGAAAATATCTTAATTATTCATAATCAATAGAGAACAACGATTCTAGTATGGCTATTTTGGACTGTTCGAGGTCTCCATGAAACTAGACAGGTGCACTTTGAATCCATTTAGTCAATTATAGCTCACTTTGAAACTATGTACTACAGATTTCCCAAGAAAACTTTGTGACAAAAAACATTTTAGACATTTATAGTGATGGTTTCTCTAGTATCATCGAGAAAATGTTTTCTTTTCTTGTAATTTCCCTCTGCTGTTGCTTTTATTTCGGACCAGAAACATATTTCTGACTTTGTAAGGAATTGACAAACACACACCATGCTTGGTTCCGTAGACATGGTTTATGAAACAAAGTTAACATGTGTTGTCGATCACTAATGTACCGGATGACGCGTTACTTAACCAATTAAGGAAACTAGTTAAATTATCATAAACAGAACTACTATAATGCTATGTAACACGTTATTGGAGAGCTTAAGGGGTTACGGAGAGACAAATCCAATAACGCGTTCCTTTGCAGTATGGCTTTTCTAAGTAACGATATAAGAGTAAAAGTTGTTTCGAACTAATGCAAGTATTTAGCATTAGATGTTTAGTAAAAACGCTTCTCTGGCTCACAAATCTTTAATTCCGGGAATCAATGGGATAAGAGACCAAACAGCTTTGTTCGTTTTCGTGGATAGGGTATGGCTTCTTCCTGATAACACTCGACACTCCTTTATATAACCGAAACCTGTGTTTTGTACAGCGACATGAATGTACCTTTCATCAAGCCTAATAACATCTTCATATTTCATCAAGCAATAGTTTCCGTCCCCACCTAAAACAGGAAGAATTAGCAGCGACGATGATAAAAAACACACATAGATATTTTGGTTAAAGTGTAAGGAAAAGTACATGTTGACTGCAGGTGAAAATGTATTTCTGACATGGTACGAACGTAGTTGTGTGCGTGTGTGTGTGTCCTTTTTTTGCTTTAAAACAAATGTCTTGATTCCCTTTTTAAAACAATAGTAAGTCAATGAACTTGTTTACCTAGTCATCTCTATAAGATTGAATCAACTTTTGAGATCATTTGGTAACTGTTGACTAATTAGAACTGAATTGAAACTTTAGTATGTAGGGCATGTAAGAGTATGACACGAAATATGATACAATACATAACGACAATACGCGGCTTGTATCCATTTATTTCGCAACAGATTGTGTTATATGAGCGTTTTTGTTAAGGCTTTGTGTATGCTGATGCGTAGACAATGTAGACAACACGTTTGTTTAAGGCAAAACTTGTCAAGTCAAAAGTCTTGAAGACTTGCATGTAACCATTATAGTGCTGGAACCGTCGTCATGCTTATGCAAACAGGTTAGATCCAGGCCAGTCGCCAACTAAATTGGCGTCTGGCCTGTAATCTAACCTGTTTGCTCTTCTGAGTATATTTCCTCGTCAGATTTTAGGTTTGTGTGCGTCATAGGATTATTTTTTGAAATTTTCGAAAATAAAGGAATAAAGATTTATTCAAAATTTCAGAAGAGAAACCAATAGCATAAAAGATGAATTTTGACATTTTTTTATTTTAAATTCATCTGTAGTAGCGTACAAAAGTCGAGGCTGTGGGGGTTTTCCGTCAATATCTTCATTTATACCGCGAATTCGGCGATTTTTTTTATGAATATTTGTTAGAAGCATAGCTGAATTCCATACGCAAATTATACTTTTTACTTTTATATATTTAGTGTATGACGTCCAGCATCTTTAAGCATATATTTAAGGTTATGGAAAGCAGCCTACACAAAAATCTATCGCAAAAATTACCCAACACTCTAAGGGTTAAGAAAAACACAAACTATAAAGACGAGTATAAAAGCCCATGATGTAAGCAATTAAGGGCGAACCCTTGATTTGAGCACAAAGGACCATTTCGTGATCTGTTTGTAGCAAATAGTTTACAAATCACTGTTATCTAAAGCATCTTTTGGCGTTACCTTCAAAATAGTAGTGTCGATCTTAGCCAAGACAAACACACATCAATAGACGTCGAGACAAATTGTCAAGCTGCAGATTTACCCATGTAAAAATATGCTTGGCTTTAAAGTTTGGCTTTTTTTTACCTAAATTGAAGTTGTATTTTTTAACTCCCCACGTGGCACTATGTCAAGAGTCCTGTACAGGCCAGAAGATCGATTATATAGCTTTATGGAAGACCTGTGGATGAAGAAACATGATACGAACATCGTGGTGATACTGCAATAGAATACTTAAATCGAAACGCCCTCGTTCGTTATAAACAGGAATGGCGTCGGTCAGTTGACATGTCAAAAGAAATAAGAAATCATATTTCAGCGACGGTAGCTCATTTACATATACCCTGTGTCGTGTTCAGACCATTAAACATTCCTAAATAGTCTTGTTTCGGAATGGCAGGTTCGTGAGCCGCTAGGTACCAAACATGTTAGATCACAGGCCAGCCGCCAATTTACTAGGCGACTGGCCTGTGATCTAACCTGTTTGCATATGCATGAAGTCGGTCCGAGCACTATAAGGGTTAAGTGACAGTGGTTTCTAAATTCAGATATGTCGAAAATGAGGTATTGTGGAGTACGGGTTTAATGGAGAGCATGACCTTTTAATGATAAAAAACTTCGCCAATGGCTTCAAAAGTCATGGTCCACTCTTTATGAGTAGCATGTATTGCGGCTTTTGTTTGAAACCATATTAAGAACTTTTAATAACACGACTTTTGCTCCAAAGAGCATATATTGAGATAACCAGAAAAGTGGTGTTATCTATAACAGTATTTGAGTAATTACTTCACTTGGTTGTTCAATCTCAACACATCGGGTTTATCCAATGAAAACACCTCTGAAATAATAAGGATGACGCCATAGTGTTTCCCGCGAGAATGACGTCACTTTACTTTCGTTTTAAAAATAGATCTTAAATGCGAAATCTTAAAAGTCTTTAGATTTGATTGAGGAGACATCTTTACATGTCACAACAACGATTTCGCCATTTGGTATGAGTAACTGATGAAAAATGATTTAAAAGGATGTCCAACACTTCCATACACATTGAACTACTTAACGTGCACACTTAGAAAATGTGTAAATTACCGGATGCCGATTTACCCGAAAAAATGTAACCCTACACTTATATCCGAGGTGTTTTTCACAGCTCACGGAAATACCCGAGTAGTTCCGATTGTTGGTTGTTATTTGTTTGTATCATCTAGAAAATACTTTATTCAAGTGTTATCTATATGAGTGTTTGAAAATCATTACTCCATTCGAGTGTTATTTGCTTTGATAGGGTGTTGCTTCTTTGAGTCTTTTAGAAAATATCATGTTCGGCTTTGTTCATTTGAATCGTCGAGCAATTATTCCATGGCGGTGTTTCTTATACGAGGCAGTGTATTGTTTTCGTTTTGACATTGGTGCCAGTCTGCGTACCTTGTTTAACTCTTCCAATCAAATGAACTCATTCAAATTTTAAAGGGACAGCAAACGACAAAATAAAGCCCAAACAGATAAGACATTGTAGTTGATAACCACTTTCTTCTCTTCGCAAAGGTTGTTGTATAAAACTTTTATTCAAACAAGTAACTACAGAGTAAATAGTAAAGAGTTATCTATCTCAAATCAAATTTATCATCACGTGTTCCAAAACTCGCCTTTGTTATGACGTAAGAAGACCCACAAGGGATAATTAGAAACCAATTAAAGTGTCAATGCGCTAGCTTATCCTCCGATATAGTACTTTGTCACTTGTCCAAGTTAAGAGACGTCATTTCAGACGATAAAAGATACAACATACTTCTCTATGATAATGGAAGAAATCACTTTGACAGAATGAAAAAATACTTAAACAAAGCAATGTTTTCTTTTGTTTCAAGGATTTCTGATTTATCTGCACAAAGGTGAGACCAATTTAAATACACTGTAGTCCGGGGTTAATTAGAGGTTATCTACGACCTTCCGGCTAAAAGACGAACAGTAATCCTGTGATAGTATGGGTAGATGTGCCTCTTATTCACCCTCTCCACCCTTACTCTCTTACACCATAACATGTTCTTGTGGCTTTGTTTTGTATATATAAGTTATGCCTTTTCGTTTTCAGTTCTTTCTAGTGGTATATTCGAAGGTACTTTGTGGAAATTGGACTTGTCGTTTTGCATTGTTGTCTTTTCTAATTGGAAATACATTGTTTTCAATGCTCTTTTTATCGACCCGTTTTTGACCTATTCTATACTGAACCAACAAAGAAAAACACTATCAGACTTCTACAGATTTCGTCCATGCTATGTCAATGGGTAGACATGGTGAGACTAAAGAAAATTAACTGTACACCTCATTATGGATAGTTCTCTTGTCCCACAATACTTCTTAGAAATAACAATGTGTTTACTAAACTAAAAAATGATCATATACGAGGTTAGCGTTCAGTGGTTTTAATTCTTTACTACTACTAAAACATGTACATGTACATGGACATACACTATACCTTACAAAGACCTCAATTGTCAACCTGCTCAACGCTGTGTCAAGGTAGAAACAAATGAATACTTTCCGGGAATAATCAACTGGGATGACCGAGAATGATATTTTGATCTATCCCAGGTGGCATTTTATATCGAAGGTGATGCGAAAAGCATGAACAAGTGGTGCAAAATAGTATAACTATGCGAGGAGAAAAGCACGAGCATGTGACGCTAAAATTACGGATTCGCCTCGCAAGACATCTGGTCTGTTCAGCCATTACTTATTGTGATAATTAGCATGAAATGTATTTTATATCATACCACGACTTGCATGCGTATATAAATGACTAGATGGATCACGTGCTTATCACCCTTATCCAATCATAGTAAAATATCTTTACCTCGAACTTCTGATCGTCGAACTGCCCTTTACATCGAAGTTAATACGGGGACCCGAATCATTTGTTCTTTATTTCTATGTACAGTCAAACTTGTGTTAAGAGGCCAGCCTATGGGACAGAGTAAATTGGCTGTTTAAGACAGGTTGGCTGCTTAACACAAATTGATGTACACTATAAATCCAACAACGGGACTTTATTTAGCGGTTGTTTAAGGCAGGTTGGCTGTCTAAAAGGGTAGCTGCTTAACACAAGTTAGACTGTATTTATATACCAGACATCTATCAATCGAACTCTCTATGTCGAACAGTTAGTTTTACAAGGTTCCACGAACTTCGAGGTATGGAGGTTTATACAGTTTATATTCTACTGTATATATCTCTTTGCTACATCCGTCGCACGAAGATCTTTTTTAACCCTTTCCCAAACAACACATTTTCGACTGTCCCAAATTGAAAGAGTTTGCAGGCGACAATTCAAAATAGGATGAAATTGGAACATAATCTCTTGATAGGGCAGAAAACATTGTGGAAAAAGGAAAATTGCTCGTTACGAGCAATTTCTCCTTTTCCCACAATGTTTTCTAAAGTCGTCTGCAACAATGTTGTCAAATGTCGTTATTGTTTGGGAAAGGGTTAACCATTGTGACAAAACGATAGTTTACTCGTCATGAGCAAGCAATCATTTTGTCACAATAATTCCAACAAAATATAATGCTTTTTATCTCCTCTGTTCCTTCTTTCAATTAGGACCAGCCACACTATCCCTTATGAAGGAGTTCGTTAGCCGCATGCATTTGAATGCTGCGTTTCATAACAGACGAGCACGAAATTTTTAATGTTATATACTTTTGGGTATATGGTACAAACAACATAATTAGTTAAAGGTAGATATTATCTATACAAATATTTTGGTCCGCTTTTTACATAACGCTCTAATCTTCTAGGCAAAAATTCAAATCTGTATAAAGTGTCACCTGCAAGCTTAATTGTATAAAGCCAACAAAGGAATAAGTTTGTCAATATATTAGATAAATTTTCAGAAATAAACTCGCTTTATACATCGTTTGTCAAAATTTAAACGAAAAAACTACGACAGAAAAAGAGAAGGAGCACATAATGCAATAAACGAAGGAGTATTTCCAAATATACGGCGTACCTGTGTAAAATTCAATTATTTCGAAATCCTCAAAAATAGTAGACACTGTATATAGACTAGTTGTATCCCACCACTGTTTGTATACGGTCTCGATCCAAATTACATGGGGTAGGGTACTATTTATAGGGAATGGTAAAGCTTGCAGTATAGTACCCATGCTTTAACCCATACAATGCTGAATACTTTTCTTAGATAGATGTTTGTGTCGTCTGCTTTCTAAAATCTTAAATATCTGCTTAATATCAATGAGGAAAGATACTCAGAGTAGCAAACAGGTTAGATCACAAGCCAGTCGCCAATTTATTTGGCGACTGGCATGTGATCTAACCTGTTTGAATATGCATGAAGTCCTTTCCATCACTGTAAGGGTTCACAACAATAAGTTGTGTTCAAACCCTTTTCCCCCTAAATTTGAAACGGCTATATGGTCCGGATGAAAAGCACCAGCACCCGTCAAAACAGTTCATTTTTCTGTAAGATATTTAACGTAAACCATCGTGACAAGACAATGAACTTCTCGTTGTAAGCATTTTATTCCCTGCTAACGGAAACGTTTCTACATCAATACCTGAGAAAGAGTGCTCACACATGCATGAACCATCTCTCTCGTTTTATAAGTTTCGAGGTAATAAAGACACCAGGTAATCGCTGGGTCACAGAAACAAGTTCTCGAACCTATGCTCCTTCCTCGTTCTCATAAGTAGAACAGGCTCTCTTTCGATTTAATCCAGTGTTTTATTACGTATAAAAGCCTGCTGTCCATTACACAGGTTACATACGAATACAAAAGCACGTTAACAATACCCGTGGAGTGTCGATGGCAGTTTTAGATAAATTAGAAAAGAGTCTTACAAGTCATTCAGATAACTCCTCTTAGTGGAGCTTTCTGATCGACTGGTGTCCTTATAATGCCGCTTGTTGTCTTAAACACGACGATTTTGTTTCGCTTTTCTATGAACGCTTAAAACAAGATTTACTGTAACTACAGAACTGTTGTCGCTTAAACCCAAATTATACAAAACAAATGGAATAAATGAAGGATGAATCGTTCAGACCCCCTATTTCCTTATTTGTATTACACGTATTTGCAGCTGAAGACATTAACACCGCTTGTCAAAACTAGCTAAATAGTTATCTATGGAAGTCTGACCAGTGAATTTACTGTAGTAAATCAATCATGTATTTTATATACATGATTTTCAACGCATTTAAAGCAAGTAAGAAACCACTGTATGAAAAAAGAAAAACTTGTCGGGACAAGTAATCCATCGTTTGGTCACCGTTAATTGAGCCCAGTTTTCCCCACAAAGAAATGATACTGTTGAAGTATTGTTATTGTTGTTGTATGTTACGTTTTAATATACTTCAATTATCATAAATTGAAAAGATCAAATTGAATAAGCCGTTCGAATCATTTTTAATCAAATTTAAAAGGAACATTCTGGATGTGCTTACTCTTTTTTTTTGTCAGATTGTTTTCAAACACGGACATCTTTAAAATACACTTCTACTCGATTTTACTTTAGAAATATTTCTTTTATAATGTTTGTTATTACTTATAAGCAACATTTTAAATGTCCAAATATCAACCCGGCGATTAAATTTTTTCCATGACCCTATGTATGAAAAAAGTATCACATCCTACCTTAGCCATGGTACGCGGTCGTATATCTTCTTTATAACTTCCGAAATATATTTCAATATAGATTCAACATCCTAACGATGCCGTTCACAACAACTCATACACCGAAATGAAAGCGGAGTATATGTATTCATATAATCACGGACGTAAATACCCGTCACCGGAAAATCTATTTTTTTAAGACATGAATCGAGAATTCACGGACGGGTAGTTTATTAACGATGTAAAACCTGGTTGCTGTTTTGGAAGATATGGTTTATGTAAGAGATTTAGCGACACATTAACAATATTTCAGATATATCAGGCTTTGATTAGGAGGATCTTGTCAAACGACAAATCGAGTCTACCACCGTACCATACACGTATGCAAGATTATGTTGAACTTTGAGTGAGAATAGACAACAACTTCGAGCGTTTCCATTTTTGTATCTCTTATAAATAAGGGATGAAAAGCTATGCCATTGCAGAAAGTTATAAAAATATCAATCTGAAAGTTCGTTTAATGTTGTTTTTCTTTTCATTATATACCAACCATGAGTTTTATAAATCAATAGACAACCATTATAAGTCCAACGCAGTATATGACCGAGTTAAAAAAATGTCAACAGGTGATATTGGCTAAATGCAACAGTACGTAACTCCTCATCTCTGGTATGGGTATCGATCGATTGCACAAAAATCGCACGAAAGCGAGATGGAATAATGTCCATGTACCATCCTACCTTATAAACAATCTAGAATCTTACATTGACTGATCATTGTCTGTTCGATTAATTAACTATGCATGATGCCGTTAGGTATTGTTCAACTAATTCAACTTGAGACCAATTAACTTTCGTGAGACCATTCGGGTGTTTCCGTATTTAATGAATTACCGACTAATCTTTATCAAACGAGGTTACCCGAACAAAAGGTCATTTCATACGGATTCTCCCGAGTAATCTCAAGTTAAAATGGTTGAACTATAGCACCATGCTATGCAGTGTTTATAAAGTCAAATGCACGCATCTTTCTTTCTTTCTTTTTTAAGAAAATGTCAGGTATAAATAAGAACTTGAGCTAAGGTTGGTGCAATTAAATTGCCAATGGTTTTAATTGAAAAGCTAGAGGACAAAATATAAATATCCTACTAATGCATGCACCGTTCCGCTCAAAACTTTTTATTCTAACCTTTGAAGTGCTGAAACCGAGTTCATGTTTATGCAAACAGGTTGGATCCAGGCAAGCCGCCAAGTTAATTGGTGGCTGGCCTGTGATCTAACCAGTTTGCTACTCTGAGTATCTTTCCCCATCATGATTGAGCAAATATTTAAGGTTTTGGAAAGCAGACGACACACAAATCTTTTTTTTAGAAAATTACCCAGCATTCTAAGGGAATCTAAGGGATAACGCATACGCTGAAACGGTCCTAAACTTTGGACGCAACACAAACGATTTTCCAAAATTGTAACAACGGTATACACCGATGTTCAAAATGTGCATTCACTTATGCTGTTCTATAATCATCTTCATCAGATACTTTCAACGTGAAATGCTCCGACGAATACCTGAATAAATGCTTTAGAGGCCGTGTGTAGGGTCTTTTTAACCGTAGTATATCGTTCAGGCGTGAATTCAGTCGTCTTCTATTAACCCTTTACCCTATTATAGTAAGACACAATGTTTTACCAATTACAATTGTCCCATGAGCAACCATTCTTTCCTTTAAAGGGTAGACTATCTGACAGATTGTGTTTTTAACTTTTTTAAATAATATGTCGTCTATCGATTAAGGACAGCATAGATGTCTAAAGTTAAAAAGCACAGTGTCGACATCGGGGGCCCGTTTTACTAAAGAACTTACGGAAAATGTTTGCGTAAGTCATAATTGATAAACATGGATAGTATCTTCAATGAAAGTACAATATTGCAATGTGACACGTCATTGGAAGCGTCTCGGAGAGACGATTCCAATGATGTGTCACTTTGCAATATTGCTTCGTCCAATATTGAAATAAGAGGAATTGTTGTTTTAGACTTACGCAAATCTTAAGCGTAAACTGTTTAGTAAAACGGTACGCGGGACCCGAGGGTTGTGAGCTCGAGATTCTCTAACTGGTCGGGTCCTCCTTGCGACCTTTGGCATCAATGTGCATCAGGGCCAAGTACTTGTAAAATGCATAGGAAGAAGTTTCGAGAGTGGCTGGCATACGATGTAAAACCTACTTCACAATCGATGTCAATCAATAAATTTAAATCTATCTAAATTGGCAATTTGTTCAAAACATTCCCCACACTGTAGTATCATTATCGAGAAAAATTAATATTGCAAAGCAACATTTCATTGAAATTGTCTCTCTGGGGCGCTCCAAATAACGTGTTACATCCCCAAATTGTATCTTATTCATCATAATATGTATATCAGTTGACTTTCGCAACTATTTTCATTAAGTCGTTCAGTAGAAAGGTACTCAGGATTTCGCAACCACGAAACTAGGTATAGACAGCGTGAACAAATCAACATATTTTGTAATAACTGTCGCGTCAAAAGAGGAAGTGATTTTTATGTTTATCTCTCATTACAATCTTTATCAAATGATTTCCCATACGAAAACGTGGCGAATCATGATTTGTGTTTCAAATGTTTTCAATCTATTCTAACTTTATAACTGATAAAAAGTTATTGAACGTAACGTCATTATAGATGAAAACATGCGATAATGCATAACTCGACGCTATATATGAACTCCCTTTTATGAACACAACAAAATAAATCAATTTGTATTTTCTCTTATTATTTTGAACTCATATCCTTTGATTGGCCTGTAATGTGTTTTGTAAGTTGCATTTGACAGACACGCAAAACGTCACGTAAACTATTCAAACTCTTTACAGGCTTACCTCCCCTATCTTTTCAATTATGTAGCCGACCTGAACCCATCGGGTTTATCTAATGAAATTGTATTTCTCAGATCACGGAAAAACCCGATTAATTACAATTGTTATGTAGCCTTAAATCGAGGTTATCATGAACAGTACAGAATAGAACAGAACAGAAGTTTTATGCAATGACTTGAACACTTAAGGTTCATCGTCCTTTCATGATGTTCGGTAAGGCACGTCCAAAAGAAAATGCTAAAATGACAGACCAGAGGTCGGTTATAAAACAATGTTCTCGTTGGAGTTGTATTGCTCGCCCCATGATTAACAGTCTCTAGCGTGTAATCCGAACTCATCGGATTTATAAATCCAATGATAACAGTTCTCACACAATTCGGAGATAACCATATTGCTCCTTTCTGTATTATTTCACCATGTTCTCTCGTTTTCAAATGAATGAATGAATGGTGATTTAAGGCGGATCGACAGCTAAGGTCATTTAGCGCGCATTATGATGACCGTTTTCAAATGAAGTTTTCAACTGCAATTTACGAATAGTCATTGCTTTGATTTAAGAAACAAAGATATATTATATACTCGACTTGTTTGAAGAATAATTAAGAAAAGACTGTGTCAAATGGTTAAATTGCTCAAGACAAGTAATTCCTAACTTGTCAAACTGTACTTTTTTTTTTTTTTAAGCCGAGATTTCAAAGAAAATTTAATATCATTAACGCTGTTAATTGTATTATGATTTTGCTTTTAATCTCGACCGTTGACAAAATCCAACATGGGAGGGGCATGTGTGAAGTTGTTGTGAATCAGTGCTTATTACATGCAATCATGATCAAAAAGTCAATTAGTGAAATGTCTAATGAATTACTTTATGATGTGTTTTAGTTCATTAGTTTAATTAGTTCAATAGATCTCTATGTTCGTGATAAATTCGTGTTAGAAAGATATCGATCTAAATGTTTTCTAAACGGTTGAGACAACTTCATGAACTCTCCATTAATCCTTTTCTATAATACCTCACCCTGACGTATCCGATAAAAAAGGTTTAGAATTATTGTGATATAAGGATAAATTGCTCATCGTGAACAGTGTGTGCTTTGGTCAACATGTTTTCTATCCCATTCCATGAGAAAATAGATATCCTATTACAACTGTCTTGTCGTCTGCTATTCTGTTCAATTTGGTTAAGTTCCTAAAATTTCATATGGGGAAATGGAATCAACTTACCACGTGATTAAAAGAAGAGTCTATTGGATTAGTATAACCTCTTTATGAAGACGATAGTCTTCTTATATTAAGTCCTGCGCGGCCTACCCGTACTCAAGTACCAAACACCTTGGTCGGGTTACACATCGCAATAAAACAACAACCGCTACATGTAAAAAGGTTGTTAATTACAATCGAGACCCGAATATTCCAATACACGTTATCCGAAATCCTTGCCTATCCAAATTAGCATCCAGGTCCCGTTGATGCCATGATGGTTTGGGGTAAGAAACGATTTAATTTCAGAAACTTTGTTAATTCATTTCGATATTTCTGTATTCCGGATTATTCGAAATCATACCTTATTCGAAAATGACCTGTGGTTCCATCGACTTCGAATAACATATACTTGACTGTAGCCTATTTAGAAGGGTTTTACATCGCATCTACGTTTTCTATGTTGATGCGAGGCCTGGTAAATAATGATGAATAAAGACCCTAAACTTGACTAAACTTTAGGGCTTGCCAATTTATCCAGAAAAACCTTGTTAAACGTTATCTGTGAAATAGTCTTTTCAAATAAGAAATAAAGAGTTGAACAGTCTGAAAAAAATCCTATATTTTGGGTACTCTAAACCTCAGGTTTTCTCGTTATTACGATTTCTATGAGTTACAAAGTTATTTAATCTTGTAAGAATTTGAAAACAACACCCGTATAGCCACTACCGTCTATACTAAAGACACACCCCTTTCTAGATTTATCCTGCGTCATCGCTGTCAATACAATCTCGGAAACAAACACCTCTCCTGTTGTATGCTCTTACTGAATGAGTTTTCCCCCAACCAATAAAAGGGGAATACGTAGAGAAAAAGAAAATCCGCGCAACAAATCTTTCACCACCATGCTATCAAACACAAATACCTTCCATATACACGAACATATTAATGCAATAATGTATGTGTTGGCTTTTTTACGTCGTATTTACAGTAGTTTTAGATACTTTCCTCGAAAATTAAAGACTTTCTCTATAATATTTGTTCTTATCATTTAAATAATTTCACTAAGGGTGTCGTGGCTTACCAAGGAAAACACATTCATACGTCAAGAATAAACCTTAACATTAAGGCATTTAATTTAACATATACATCCAAAATTGTTATGCTATGAATTGCTTTCCTAGTACTGAACCATTGTTTTTTTTTATAATCTACAACCATTATCAATGTATTCCTGAGTGTAATAGATTGAGTGATAGTAGAATATCAGGATAGAGCTTACGATGTGACATCCTGGCGACATTCCCCGTGTATTCCGGAAAGAAGGTCAGTCTGAAGGTCGAACCCACTCAGGGATGTAAAATTGTAAAGCCCCTTCTTACATCTACACTAATTCTAACGCACAAACAGCAGAAAGTTTAAGAAACCAATGTGATAAAAGAAAAAATGCTTGTCACAAAGCTTGGCACGAGGCTTCTCACAAGCAATTTCTTCTGTTATCACAATGGTTTCTTAAAAGAGAGGCACACACAGGAAAACTCTTTCGTAATTCAAAACAGCTGTATGCTGTAACATTCTTTTTTAAAGAGTCACAAAACCTCATATGAGGAACTGGGTTATTATTATAATAAGCTCTCGGGTTAGATAAAGGATGTAATGATACTCTAAAGAGAGAATTCTCAAGCTTATAACGTAACCTATCATCGCATGTTTAATTCAGAATACAATACCAAAGGTATGTTAATTGCCTACGTATTGTAAATACATTACCATCTAGACAAGCACGCAAACAATCTATTTCATAATGAACTTTATAAAAGAGCTATACGAGGGTGTCCAAGCATTAACCTCTTTTAATCTAATAGAAAATCTGAGAATCGATTTCGGATTTTACCCGCACTTGCATTCAGAATTGAAATCTAAATGGAATGGGGACACCAATTATGTTATTAATTTTATATTGAGATCAAGATCAGTGGAATGTTTCCAAGGAATAGAATATTGCTTCTGACGACACATGAGCTTCATTTCGCACTATCTATTATCTTAGTTCAATGCATGATTTCATCGCCCCTACATCATGAACCATAAACTGTCTAGAGTACCATTGTGACAAAAACATTTGTTCCTAATGAGCAATCATGCCCGTTTTTACAATGCTCACTACCAATTATCAATGAGAAATGAAACCAATATGGCAATTTGTTGAATAGAGCCACACGTTCCTGTTTTTATCTCTAGGTATATTAATTTCTTTTTAACGACATATCAATCACATCCAAAATAGACCCTGCGTTTGACTTTTTGTTATAAATTACAAGTCGTTTGAATAGAAAATAAGATGATTATGATAGGTTGAGAACTTATGGTAACAGTGAAAAAAATCAGTGATATCAAATGGCGCATTTTACTTGTGCCGATGCGTAGAGAAATGGGAAACTAAACAGTCGTTCGCAAAATGTAAAGTAGCAGATAGGTCCAATGTCATTGTCGACACTGGCAAGTGTTGGTGGTTTATCGAGATGAAATCGCATGTCAGTGTTAAATTTCCTGACTATTGTCTTGAATATCAGTGGCCAAGGAACTTAACTTCCAACAAGGAATAGAACATGACTTTTTGCCAAATCAATGTGTGTTACGATTTATGACCCTTCTTTCCAGCCGGTAATTACTGATAACAACAGCAGCAACAACCACAACTTTGTAATATCTAGTCATTACCATGGTGACAAGAAGGCGGTTAAATAGATTTCCGTTTCGAGGCTGTAGTTCCTTTAACTTTCTGCTGGGGCAAAACTAACCAATTTTTATCAATTGATTGTATAATTGCTTCAAGTTAAAATGAAGGCAGAACAGAACAGAACAGAACTTTGAAAATCTTTATGTTGCAAACAACAGATATAAAGTACAGTATAGAAAAAGACAGAAAATACCCAAATGATATTCCCTCTTCCTGATTTTGTCAACATGGGATTAAAAGTAGGCTTTTCTTGCCAACTACTAGTACGGTGATATTGCCAAATTGTTCAATCTATTTGTGCTTTTCAACAGATCGATTCTGAAACGGAAACAAGTATTTACGCCATGATTCTAAAAAATAAAAATACCACGTAATGCAATGGTATTATTGAACGCCGGAAACAACATGACGCAAGCTGACGGTACGAAAGCGTTTTCTTTTATTTGGACTCGCTAACAACTTGACTCGCTAACACCTGAACGATTTAGATCTGACAAGCAACATATAAAAGTCCTACAGACTCTGACAACGTCATTTAAACCCTATAATGTGAGAAGCGACTTCATGTTTATGCAAACAGGTTAAATCATGGCCAGCCGCCAAGTAAATGGGCGGTTAACCTGTGATCTTGCCTGTTTGCTAATCTGACATTAATTAAGCAGATTTTTAAGGTTTTGGAAAGCAGACAATCTATTTTTAGAAAAATTCCCAGTATTCTAAAGGTATATCAAAATTCAACCAAGCCGTTTAAATCCCACCTCATACCGCATGCTCGAGCGATTTCGTGTCATAGAATGTGAACCGGTACATAAAACTGGTATCCTTCATGTATTTGGATCATGAATAAACGTCCGCATAGTCTTGGTCTCGTAAACCCTTAGAGTGCTGGGTTATTTTCTAAAAAAAGATTCTTGTGTCGTCTGCCTTCCAAAACCTCAAATGTATACCTAATTTTGTTGAGGAACGTTACTTAGAGTAGAAAACGGGTAAGATCATTTTCCAGCCGCCAATTTACTTTGCGGCTGGCCTAGATCTTACCTGTTTGCATAAGCATGAAGTCGGTTTCAACATTTATAAGGGTTAAAACACAATACCTTTGCCGCACCATCATAAATCGGTACATATATATAGAAAACTCGTCATAAATTTGTAGCTTGCTTAAGACTGCGTACTTTTTTATGCTCCTATGATGGTTTTATTTATTAGTTATTGTCATGGCGTTTAAGGCCATATTAAAAGAACATTGATAGAGAGGGCTCGTTAAAGGCCAACAATATGTGACATTAGACAATAGAAAAAAAACAAAAAAACGTAGTTCATTATCTGTGCTTGAATGCGAATTCAAAATCCTTCTTATCTAAAAACAAATGAAACTAAGATATATGGACACGCTTGTAAAACAATGCAGCAGCAGTAAGTTCAATTAGCCTATATCTTTTGCAATGAAACAATAAGTACAAGAAACCTGTGATAACGTTTTTTCAAGAGTAACCTCTCTAAAGAAAAATCCACTGTATCTTGCCGTCTGCCTATGAGCATTTCAAAATGCGCCTCAAAGTCAATATTACGTAGAATACCCGTATGTAGGACAGGGTCCGTCGGTGTATATAGGCAATACTGTACCAGTCGCAAATGGATCGTATTCCAAAGGCATTGTCAACTAGTCATGAAGTATGGCTCGAATTACATTAAACTGAAACACGATCGATGTAATTTCTTTTACATAAAGAAAATGGGTCCGGTCATAAACTGGCCTGTTTCGTTTTATAAACACAATTTTCAAGAACGATGTATTTGGTACAATGACCTCCGACAATAAATAAAACTGTTGTGTCACTCCAAGTCGGCCCCCCCCCAACACCTTAATATTGCGCAATTTAGTAAGGTCAGAAAAAAATAGAATATGCAAAAAGTCCGAGAAAGAATTTTGGGATATAGTCTTTGAAAATTGGCTGAATACGTCTTTGCCTTTTAGAGACGTTGATATTTATTTGAAATATTGTAAGCTTAAGTTCCTTTAATTGGAAACTTGCATTTAGAATTTAGTGTGGATTTGGTTCTTCCTTTGGGACATACCCCCATGAATCGCAGGTCAAAAATCGCGTTTATGATTTTACCCATAACGTTTTTGACAATACTGCACCTTACCACGTCTGCTACTGAAGACTTTAGAAACGACTGTGACAAAAAAATGGAATTGCTCATACCGAGCGATGTGTGCTTTTGTCATAAAGGTTTTGGTCTTATTTCAAAGGAAAATGTATTTCATTCGCAAATAACTTTCGTCTGCTATCATTTACAATATGCTGACATATTTTTTTGTATAGAACGGTCAAGCCTCATTAGCCAGCAAGGTAATAATCGGATTTGGAAGCTTAACCTTCAACCCAAAACACAATGGTGTTACATATTCATATCGAGTCTATAGACAGATAACACCTGCTTAAGCATGATAAATCTTATAGTTTCGCTTTTATTCTTTATAAGTTAAAGTTAAAGTTTTTATTTCACATCAGGGCATATGATATGCATGTGATGAAAACAAGTCACAATGATGAAACAGAACACAAAAAGCATGTTACTGGCAATAGTCCAGGATAGGACAAAGAAATTCTATATGGCCAAAGACCTAATAAATATTATTAGGTCTTTGATTTGGCAATAAACGTTCAGGCACAGGTTCACAATAATTATGCCAAAGCAATACTGATATCAGATAAGTACATGTACAGAATTGATCGTGAAATATAAAAAAAAAGATATGACTGTTGAGAAAGAAATATATTCGAATTTGGACATTACGATTTTCATTGATTGGGTCTTTACCAAAACGCCAAATTTTCGACTGTCCTAAATTGAAATAATTTGCAGACGACATCTCAAAATGTGACGCAATTGAAAAATAATCTTCTGGTGGGGCAGAAAACATTGTGGGAAAAGGAGAAAGTGCTCGTCAAGAGCAATTTTTCCTTCTTCTACAATTTTCCTAAGTCGTCTGCAACAAACCGGTCAAATATCGCTATTGTTTGGTAATGGGTTAAAGGGGTCCTTTATATCTGAGTGATTCAGGCGACAGACTTGGTACTCGGGGTCCAAGGTACGATCCCCAGAAGAGCTGCTGGTTTCGTTAGAAGGTCCTTGAGCCAGACTTTAGGGCCGTTGCCTTTTACTGATCATACTGATGAAGGCATACAATAAATGAGTGATTGTTGACACGACATTAAACATATAAAGACATAATCTTCGCAAATTTAAAGGGTGGTTCCTCACGTAACTTTGCACAAGGCGTTGATAGAATTAATAGGGCTACAAGCGTTTCGTTCTAACTATTCAAATGAGTGTTTGTTTTGATCGAATAAAAAAGTTCAACCAAACCTTGAAAGCAAACAAGGAACTATATAAACCCACGGAGTTTGTGTGCATTCGATTGAACTGCTCACTTTATAAACATTCATTGCACATGCAGCCTACCACTTCAAGCTCTCTGAACATGCGGTGTACATACAAATCTAAGCAATGCACGTATACTCCAATGTTTCTGGGTTAATTAACCCTTAGAATACTTTGTAACTTTCTTAAAATAGATTTTTGTGTCGTCTGCTTTTCGAAACCTTAAAAATCTGCTTAATCTCTATGAGGAAAGATACTCATGGTAGCAAATAGGTTGGACCAATGGCCAGCCGCCAATCTATTTGGCGGTTGGTCTTGGTCCAACCTGTTTGTCTTAGGACGTAGTCGGTCCCAGCACTATAAGGATTAAGTAGGCTCCTATGTTTAATCCTGTGGTCCTGGTCCGAGTGTATTCCCCTCCACGCAAAAGTGGGGGTAATATGCAAAATAAGGAAAAAGGCGATTTGAGATTTCCACTGAAGCTGTCTTTGGCTATAAGTATAGATCAATGACTTAACCCATTACCAAACAGTTACGACATTCGACCATTTTGTTGCAGACGACTTTGGAAAACAACGAGAAATTTCTCCTTTTCTCACAATGTTTTCTGCCCTATCAGAAGATTATTTTTCAATTTCATCACATTTTGATTTGTCGTCCGTAAACTTCCAATGTTGGACAGCCGAAAATTTGGCGTTTGGTAAAGACTTAATCCATGAGGCTCTAGATATTTCGGTATATCATAGTGTAAACAACATGTATCAAGAACTTGTGAAGAATTTTTTTGTTAGGGTAATTGTAAGAATCATCTCGATTAAATGAGCTTAAGGAATACTTTCATTATTGTGTTAACAGAAAAGTAAAGACGTTAAAAAAGCGGATGTATTAATTCAATATCTTCTTTTTACCATTATACTGCGTGAACCGACTTCATGCATATGCAAACAGGTCATATCCAGGCCAGACGCCATCTAACCTGTTTGCTTCTCTGAGTATCTTTCCTCGACAAAATCAGGCAGATTTCTAAGGTTTTGAAAAGCAGACAAAAAAAAAATATTTTTACAAAATTACCCAGCATTCTAAGGGTTTAATACGTATGAAACGGGCCTTGGTACACGTTCTGTTTTGGACACTAGAAGAGGTTTCTTTTGTTGTTCGTATTGAATCGATTTCTCTTACTCGTGATCATTATTATAAGATATGGTTAAGGTTTTCCGACTGATATTCATCCTTTCAACATAGAACATTACATCTAAAATTCCTACCAATACAAACATAACAGCTGCTACATTGTATACACCCAAGTTATAATCGATTGCTTAATACGCATTTACGGCAAACAATTAGAGCAGGTATCCTAAATATTGGAAACATCGCAGGAAGAATCAAAACCATCTAAATCAAAACCTGGGATATACTGGATTAATCAATGACAAAAGTCAATCACTGTTAAGTCCAATAAACTAAACATTCATTTGTTTATGTAACCTGAAAACGTTATACCTTAACACATTACCATCTAATGCCACATTTTTGCGTCTTGCAGCAGAGGGGTTTTAAAAGGCATTTTGGCAAAATGAGAGTATAGTTGCGTCTAGTGCTTTACTTTATACAGGGAACATCAATAGGTGAACTGTCGCTGTTGTTTAAAGCGGCGTTATGTCAAAATCAAACAACAACACGTACACCATTTACAATCATTTAAAGTTGCAAATAGTATATTTCATAGGCTCTAATAGACTTGGATTAACAATAAAGAAAAGTTTGAAAGTAAATTATACTTTAAAGAAACAGAATCCGACTCAGCATCTGAAACTATCGCTCCGGATCAACCTATCGTATACACCACCCAGACTGATTCTGATCGGCACCCAACATCAGCACTTGCACATACCAATTATCCATTATCTAAGCAATTAGAATTTGATTTTTCATAATAAATAAAAATGCTTAAATAACAAAATAAAAATCCAACATACCGGATCTGTATAAAATCCGTCCGAGTCAGACATAATTATGTCTGCTGTTTTAACACGAATCGATCTATGGTCCGAGAGGACACACGTATGGGCTATTTATAGTAGTTCTAACCGAGTGAATCCCAGTCACGGGTGCCTGGTTGTATTCTGTGTCCCTATAGCGGCGTGAGGAATCTTATATAAACACGCAATAGATGAGTATTGCGAAATTGAGAAACACGCACAATTGTCTTCTTATTTTCTTTCTTAAGAAATCATCATTTCAACCTTTTGCGTTTTCTATTGATACTTGTTCATTTATTTGTGCTTTCAGGGTAATATTTCACATGTTTCAGTACAGTGAAGGGGAATTCAGGTGTGTTTTTCTCTCTCATTAAATTGGAAAGAGGCATAAGTCTGCTAATTTTGGGAAATTGTATTGACGAATTTACTGAATTGGAAAACCCAAAAGCTGAAGTAACTTGAATTTCTGTGAACATTGCATGATTCCAAAAAGCGTTCCAATATGGAAGGTGCCTTGAAATGGCTACTGTCAAATAACGCGAAAAATCCCTGACATAAATATATAGATCAGTCCAATAAAACTCCGTAATGCAATACATGGACGCGATCGCGTCTCTATCTAGGGACGATATATTTCAAACCTTGATGTTAACAACTTAACAAGTGGTTATCTCTTGAACATGGAACATGATGAAATGAAGCTTACTGCAGGTCATATATGTATTCTCAAGTCGCATCTATCCAGTTTACCGTTTTACTAAACATTTTATGCTCAGCTAAAAATATGCGTTAAAAATAACATTCGCTTCATTTATATATTGGGCTAAGCAATTAAGCATAGTAATACATCATTGGAATCGTTTTCCCGAGATGTCTCTAATCACGTGTCACATGACAAAATTGTGTTTTCATTTAAGATACAGTAGAACCTCTTTACCTATTTTTTTAAGGAAATATACTCAGAGTACCAAACAGGTTAGATCACAGGCCAGCCGCCAATTTACTTAGCGGGTGGTCTGAATCTAATCTGTTTGCATAAGCATGAAGTCGGTTCTAGCACTATAAGGGTTAACTACTTCTTTTCTGTTATGGTCTCACTGCTGCGTACCCACTATATAGTACTGTGATACAACCTTTATATGGTCATCTTTGTTAGAGCTAGATAATGTGACATGAAAACGCAAGACTCCCGATAATTTGCAAACACCTACCTACATGTATATATGTCAAAAATAACATCTGAATCAAGCTTAAATAATGCATTTCATTTATTCAGGTGAAGAATATATTACGTTTAGCTTCAGACAGAGATGCTGTGCGACAACATGGGTTGGTCTGAATACCCAAGTAAAGAACAATACATGCAGGTCATCAACAAGATCTTTATCAAGACATCATACATGTATTTTCTTCATCCAAGCGCCATTTTGAAACTGTATCGCACAACGTCGGCGCGGAGAGGAAGTAAATCCATTTTAATTAGTATTGTGCTTTGTTTTCGATAAAGGGACAAAACCAAACCCTGTATCCGAACAAGACTGATATACTGCTCTAGATAAAGTCCAGCGATTATGCCTTTATGGGTAAATTTCTTTATTGATTAAAAGTTATATAATTATGAAAAAACGCCTCTTCATTCAAGTTTTTATTACTATATGTTTTGTTATATAAAGGACATCCATCCATAGTTGTGTATGTTTATCCTAACTGTTTGATATGTTATAGTTTTGATAATTATATGTTTCGTTGTATTGTATAACCTGAAATGACAGTCATCGATAGTTGCGTTAATTTATATTAATTGTTTGTTTTGTTTATAATAATGTAATCTTTTTTATTTCTATGTGTTTCGTTGTATAAGCTGTTTATCCTAATTGTTTGATATGTTTATGATATGTTATAGTTTTTATAATCATATGCTTCGTTATATTACCAGAGAGGACAGCCATCAATAGATTGGTTTGTTTATCTAAATTGTTTGACATGTTTGTAATAATCTAGAAGTTTTTTATATTTGATCTTTATATGTTTAGTTTTACAATCTGAGAGGACAGTCATCCATAGAGTGTTTATCTTAGTTGTTTGTTATGATACTGTAATCGTTTTTATGACCATATGTTGCGCTGTATACTAACCTAAGAGGACAGTTATCCATAGTTGGGTTTGTTTATCTTAATGGGTTGTTATGTTTATCTTAGTTGTGGTTGTGTTTGTTTATCTTGATGCTTTATGAATCAATATCGATATTCTAGTACTGGATCCCGTGCAATCCGATAGCAGGGCATGAACACTAGTTAATCATTGCATACTTTCATCTTCATTGCACCTTAACAACTTGTGTTCTTAACCCTTATAGTGCTGGAACCGACTTCATGCTTATACAAACAGGTTAGATTTAGGCCAGCCACCAATTTACTTAGTGAATTAGCGGCTGACCTGTGATCTAACCTGTTTGCTACTCTGAGTATATTTCTTCAACAAAATTAAGCAGATATTTAAGTTTTTGGAAACCAGGCGATAAAAAAGCTAGCTTTAGAAAATTACCCAGCAGGGTTAAGATACTGTCAAGCGCTTCACAAGGATTATGAAAACATTCGGATGACCCTGGCAGGTTAAAAGCGACGGTCATGATTTGATAACGTTGCCTATTCACTTCCATACATAAATGGATTTCATGAGCAAATCGTAGGAGGTCTATTTCTCAGATCATGGAAATACCCGAGTAAGTGTGATTGGTGGTGCTGGTGGTGCTGGTGGTGCTGGTGATTCCGGGGGTGCTGGTGATGCTGGTGGATGAATGCCAAGAGTTGGTTCCATATCTAATTTCCAGATCCTTCTCTTTAGAAATAAAAATAAACATTCGTCTTCAAAACTTGTCATTCGTTGCCGAAATATTGCAGGAAGAGCACATCTAGAAAGCGAAGTAATGCCTATGAATGTTTTCTCTATGTTTCTTTAAGCATAGGGTAACATATGATAGTGCACAGTAGTTTTAACGATAAGTCAAGTCATAGCGAGGTTAGAATTTGGTACAACAGTAGTCGTCAAAGTTGTATGTATCATATATCACCTAAATATTAAGTATCCCCAGCTCAAATTCGTGTAAACCTTTCTTTCTCTATGCCATATTCTTTTAATTGTTACTTAGATACCAATTAAACCGGATGTGACCTCATTACCATTTATAAATTATAATACAAATACCATTCTCGCGAAAAAAGAAAGTTCTTATCGGAAAAAATACTTTTATTTCATGCATTGTTTTCCTCTCAATGTTTCTAAGGCTTGTTCTGTATGAATTATATACGTAATCCAACCGTTTTGCTTTTAAGTTATGTGTTAGTTTCTCTTTTGAACTTACAAAAAGTCTCAAGATTTTGTGTCCAATGTCGACTTTTGATACGATTATTGACAAAGAGGAATCTCGTCATAGAAACCAAGTGTCTTTTTCCATTTATGTCTTTCAACACATGCAGTCGTTAAACCTTTTAAACAACAAAATATAAGAGCTTGTTTAAGTCATACTGATTTCTGATTTTTGATTTGACACGTCTTTTTCCTTGGAATGCTGGGTAATTTTCTAAAAACACATGTTTGTGCCGTCATCTTTAAAAAAAACCTTCATTATCTTCTAAATTGTGATGAGGAAAAATACTCAGAGTAGCAAAGAGATTAGATCACAGGCCAGCCGCCAATTTACTTGGCGGCTGATTTGAATCTAACCTGTTTGCATAAGAGTGAAGTTTGTTCAATGCACTATAAGCCTTAAACAAGGTGATGTCTTTAGATCAAATGAATGCATTTATTCACAATGTTTTTATATGGATTAGTGTTAAACTTTTTTAACAACTCTTTTAAAAGTCTAATATTCCTTATAGCTTTAAGAAGGCTCTTCTTTTTATCCGAAATATACTTTGAAGTATAAAAATGCTGATAGGGGATAGCATTCTTCTAAATCTTACAAAGTACTAATTTATTTCATAACAGTGTTTTTATTGCAAAATGATGAGATGGCAATGCAATTTTGATGTATAAGTAACGTTTTTATCAAATCTGTTGGTTGATCCGTAACTACAATTTCATCGGAATGAGAATTGAAAAAGGCCAATCGTGATTAATGCATACAGAAAGGGGTATCAAACCACCCGTTTAATCTTGGTCGTCTATTGTCGCACAGCCCCCGCGGCGCCATGTTAATTTCACGCCTTTATTCGGGTCCCTCCATGGTTGGGCTGTTTAACCTTTTTAAAGCTGGAACCGACTTCATGCTTATGCAAACAGGTTAGATCCAGGCCAGCCGCCAAGTATTTGGCGGCTGGCCTGTGATCTAACCTGTTCGCTAGTCTCGATATCCTTCCTCATCAAAATAAAGCAGATATTTTAGGCTTTGGAAAGCAGACGACACAAAATGTATTTTTTAAACGTTACCCAGCATTCTAAGGCTAAGGGGTCAAAGGGGTCAAGGCCCGAAATCACGTGCTACTACATTAACAAATCACTCTCATACGGTATTTAAAGTGTTTCGATATTCATACTTTTTATCATATTACCTTAGTGATTGGCTGTGTCATACTTCTGTCTTGTATTTGGTCCCTTTCTGATATAAAATAATTTATTTTAGCATTTGGTATTGTCCGAAGACCTTGAACGCACATTGACTCCCCTTTATTATGCTCTAAGTAGGTAGAGTATCCCAACGACTCAAAAAACGCGTTCCATTTTAAACCCACAGTTATTCCTGTGAATCGTGGGGCTCTTTAATAATTAATAGGATAACATGATATGCTTAAAAAACATGTTGTTGCAAACGAAATCCCGAATAAACAAAGTTTTTATAGACATTTTCTTAAACAAAACTTTGTAGAAACGTATATGGTCAACACCATGAGATCAACAAAAAGCATTATTCATTGATAGAAGATTTCATGTGAGGAGCAGTTCCCTCTTCCTTCCTGCTAGCCAGCAACTAGAGTGTGCGGTATAAACAATAAATGCTAGTACACCAGTTTCGGATCAAAAAGAAATTATACAGAACGGGGGACTTGTCGTAAACGGTGGTTTTTCAATTAGTTTGAATAAGCATTAAACTATAGGCGACATTCAATTTTATCTTTGCTTTCACACATTACGTTCGAAAGTAAAGGCATGTTGCGAAGATAATGACACAGCAGCTTTGACGTTTTGACAATCAAAGCAATCGCAGTCTCTCGGCACCTCTAATTTAACATTCTACAACAGTGGTCCGCCGACTTTGTTTTGATCTTTAAAATGGGATTGTTTCTCGTGTTAACAACGAACTAGATATCGGTTACTGAAACTAGTACGTGTATATGGTTCGTCACGTGATATAGGCTTTGTGAGGAGGGTATATACTTGTCTCATAAACCTGTCAAAAGCCTGTGGAATAAAATGTCGGTCGTTCAAGCGTGCCGGAATATACTGACCCGCACAGGTAAATGGCCAAAATGTCGACATTCCTTTTAGAAAAAAACCCACCCTGGTGCGTTGCCCTTTATACCAATGAAGCCCGTATGCAAATAAAGTCGTATACCAACCCTTACTTCTTTGCGCTCCCATGACTTCCGGTATTCTGTTTACCCGTAAGCGAAATAAATAAAATCACCGACAAGCTCTATTCAACGCACATGTAACTTTGTCCGAGAGATAATTGTGACAAAAGAATATCTTTTTTTTCAATACGGACAATTCCTTCTTTCAGCCCAATGGTTTCTACCTCACCATGGTGATGTACTTCTGTTGTTTTGGTGTTTGATATGGAAGCATTTACATGTACTTCAATTGTTAAGAGTTTGGTATGGGAATCCTCTACGTGTACTTAAATTATTGTAGCGCTTTGTATGGGAGCATTTACATGTACTTACATATATTGTTATAGTTTTTGTTTGGACCGAAATAAGTGTTCATTTCTTCAAAAAGTCCATGCTGTCAACTATGCAATGCAAATATCTTTTTTGTGACTTGTCCATTTTTGAAAACTACACCAGGCAAAACTCGAATTAATTTCCTTTTTTGGTACAATTATAAACTGGTCTCTTATCTTTGTTGAACGAGTGCATTTACAATGATGTATTTCGAGGCTTTTTAATAACGTAATTAAATGAAGGACGCGCAATCTTATTATCACGATAGTCTCTTGGATCGCAGTACACTCTCGTTTCAAGATAAAGATAATTTTTTATCGGTTTCGGGATTTGTCACGATCTGTCCATATAAATAGAAATGTACAATTAACATTTTTCTACGTTACCTGAGGTGTGCCTGAACCAATTATCCCATATAAACCCCGATTACGCAATGTAATAATTATACAATGTATACCGATATAAACTGAGAGATATTATTTCCTTCCATTTACCAATATTTATTGATTGCACCCCCTTTATTTGAGCCGCGTGTAGTCATGCTGAGATTCCCTTCAGAATTGCAGCATAGAGAAAAAGAAGTCGTTTAGATTAAGAATCGGTCATTTAGATTATCATGCTTTTAACAATTACTTCAAAAGCTAAAAGTTAAGTATGGCTTTTTTTAAAAATGCACTTGTGTACTGTTATTTGCTATGTATCGAAGATAAGTCATTGGAAGCGAAAGTTTAGCTTATCAATTATGAATAGCTGTTTTAATTGTATATCAAACAACAAAACAGAAACTATCGCTTCAACAAGTTTTTATTACGACATTTAAGTTTTCTCATCTATGGACAAGGATTTAAAGCCAGTTAAATGTCAAACAAAGATAGGACAGGCCTGAATCGGTAGAGCGTAGGCCTCCGGTACCTAGGGTCCCAGATTCGATCCCGTACCATGCATGGACTAGTATTTGGTCCTGGCCCAAAAATATCCGCACTAGTATATGCTGGAACTAGTCAACACATTGGCACGAGTACTACCCACGTGTCCAGGAAACAGCCATCGGTAGTGAACCTTATTAACGCCAAACTTCAGTCACAATCGATGTAAAATATGTTTGTCACCTAAATGATATCTATTGATATGAAACATTGACAGCATATGCTTTTACCTCAAGTTCATAAATGTTTGATTTAAGACCAATCGTTATCATTTGCTTGATCAGCAACAGCGTACCATGTGGGAACGTTACGGACGTTTGGCGGTTTTTTATGGGTTTTACATCACATCAACATTATTTCAGTTATGTATCGATGCACGACTCTTAATGATAGAGGTAGACCCCATACTCAACTGCCCATAAGGGCTGGTCAAGGCGGGTAGAACCATCGGCATTCTGTAAGTAAGTCGGGAGACGTTTGGCGGTGTACGTACATAGTTATCATACCTTCGGATGTTTGGCAATCTACCAAAGAAAACAAGTCAGTTTCGCAACCGTCTAAGTGAGTTTGAATCGCTTTCTGGTCACAGTGACGCACCATAATGGCGCATTTCTAGTAACGGATGAATAACTGTGACATTTATTCAGAAGTCTTTATTTAGGGCGTAAGTCAGTTCCTAGATCTTCTTAGCGAATTTGAATCGCTTCCTGATTACAGTGACAAAACATAATGGCGTATTTTCAAGTAACGGGTGAATAACTATGATATACATTCAGATGTCTATTTCTAGGGCGTTACACCATACAGAGATACTTTTAAAACCATTAATTAGGCGGTTCTAACGGGCACCGACAACGAATGGATTAAACGAATTAATGCAAACGTTATGAAAATAAAACATACATATTTCTTTGGACTTCCACATAAACTAAGCGTGTGTGAATGCTCATATTTTAATAGGACGGTACTAACCTTTAGTGCTGGCCCGTGAGTTTGCCGAGCACTAGGCTATCTAGAAGAACAACTATCATGAAACAAGTCCAGCTTTTTTCCAAGGATCTTTATGGGACTTTCTTATCTGAATAATCTCACAAGACTTTTGCCTGACATTCAATAGTAATGGGAATTGGAACGATCATTCCTAACAATTAGGCCTATCAGCATATATGTCTACCTCAAAACCTTTAGGAACGATAAGAACAAAGGAGAAAAATTCTAAGCCAATGCAATATTCTAAGTCCGGATCATTCGGACTAGACCTACCAGATCACATGTTTTTTTCACTGGTGCGTATAGGGTCTAAAATGATCACATCTGTATCGCGAAATCAGGGACGCAACAATGAATGTGTAGGCATGTCATTCTAGGGGGTCAAGTGGTGTGCTCTCCGCGGGGGGAAATGCAGACTGAAATCGCATGTATTTGAGAGCACAAAAATCTATTTTGTTTAAACTTCCTGAAATGAAAGTGAAGGCACGTCCTTAAAGTGCCTAGAGGAAGCTACGTCAATGGTAATTCATTGCTATGTGACTGGAGAAAGTATGAAAAATGCTTTATTTGTCTCCAAAAAGACTTGAAGCAAACTATGTACACTGTATTTCAAATAGTTTGGTGCTTTTGGTAATTATTTCTCAATCAATGCATTTGAACCACTCGCAATCGAATTGGGTAGTATGGTATATATCTACTGGCAAACTCCGCGCAGGAATGTTTCGCTTTGTAGTTTGTAACAATGTAAGTACAGGACTGGTCCTAACCAAATGACAAGGGAGATCACTGTGTAGAAGAATGATCTACTGGGTCATTCGGATTACTCTCCCTCTTTTTCTTTAACATCAACAACAACAACAACGTTAACAAACAACAACAACAAAGATGGCTGCGCCCACAAAAACGTGTAAATATTTTGATCTAAAACAGTGATTTTTGGGTGTTTAGCGCTTTCGTGAATTGAATTAAAAGACAAAAGATCTCATTTAGCATGGGAAAGAGTAAGAAAAAGAAGTTTAGCGCCCCCAAGAATCGACCAACAGGTCTGCCGAGTGTTGGGGAATTCGTATCGGAGATGGAGATGTCGGCACCTAGTGAAACGTCCCCGGCCGCGCTACAGTCACTGATCGAGAAGGTAATTTAGATGTATTGTTTCGGGTTGAAGTCTATGTAAGAAGAGTGTTTAGTTTATCATCACTTAACGAATGTGCTGTCGTCGAGAATCAGTTACTGACTAAGAACGGATTTACAGAGAATACCGAAAATTTCAATTTTTAAGTTGCTTTTTCACAGATGTATAAGGAAATGTAAGAAATAAAATAGAAACACGTCAAAAGATCATTATTGGAATTAAAACAGTCTCAACTGCAATTATGAACCAAAATATGGATGTTCAACCTAGGTTGGCAATTAATAGTTAATTTTCATAAGTTCATAATTTTAAATGGTGTAAGTTTTAAAAATGATGCCTCAGTTTCGAATCTGAAAATAGGTACCCATTTCACTTGCAGCATGGTTAAAAGTCTTATACCATATCCATGTCTATTCTTCACATAAGCAATTTCATGGTCAGACTAAAGAAGATGGACGGTGCGAAAGGAGGACAGAAACTTGTTTTCTGGCGTATCAATTGAAAAGAGAAGGGCAACAACTTTTAAATTAACCTATAGATATTCATTAACCCTTTCCCAAACAATAACGACATTTGACCACTTTGTTGCAGACAACTTTAAAAAACATTGAGGGAAAAGGAGGAATTATTGCTCATAATGAGCAATTTCTCCTTTTCCCACAATGTGTTTTGCCCTATCAGAAGATAATTTCCAATTTCATCACATTTTGAAATGTTGTCTGCAAACTCTTTCAATTTTGGACAGTCGAAAATTTGTTGTTTGGGAAAGAAATAAGTTCTTATAATACTCTGTTCTTCTGAGTTTGATGTAGATATTTCATTTTGTTATTGTTTCCAATTATAGGTCACTTAGTCTTAGGGAGATACAGCTCATTCTTAAAACAATATTTTCCAATAGCTGAGAGTATCTGGAAAAGATAAAGAGCTGAATTAATTAGATGAATTGATTCATGACAGAATGAACACTGTCTTCAACTCTTCATACATGGTAAATGTAGGACGTTATCTTGAAAATCTTTGATTTTATTGCCTGTATGTGTTAAATCAGAGAAAAAGTGACTCTAAAGATCTTATCGTATTGATATGAATGAGTAAAAAATGTGTTTCAGCCCTTACATATTTCATTTCTAATGGTAACAGATAACTTCTGTATCCTAAATTTGCAATCTGCTTTTGGTTTTTTAAATTGTTACAAGTTTCAAATTTCACATAAGAGATGAATTAATTCAAATTTGTTCATATGTAGGATTTTATTGTACAGCATTGTACACCCATATTGCTTCTATAGTTGCAGAGTCCTCATATGGAATGTAGAGAGTGTGCCTGTGCCACGCTTGCCAACCTTGTCAGTGAGCCTGGGGCTATTGCAGCCTTAATGAAACTGAACATTGTAAAGATATTGGCGCCACTTGTCCTTGATCCTAGCTTGGATATCAAACATAGAGCTGTGGGCGCTCTCAGGTCAGTAATGCATAAATTTATGAATTTCTTTTCAACATTTTAACCTATAATTTATTAGTAGATAAAAGTCTTATTAACCATATTTTTACATCATTTTTAGACAAATTATTTTATATTGCAATTGAAGTCAAAACCATGGAAATCAGACCATTGATAAAGATTTAAGATGCTGTGTTTTGGGGTAAAGTTTGTTCAAATAAAAGTTAAGTATATCAACAGTTAGGCCATGTATTACAATTTATCTGTCTATTGTGGCTCACACTCAGGCAGATTACAATTTATCTGTCTATTGTGGCTCACACTCAGGCAGATTACAATTTATCTGTCTATTGTGGCTCACACTCAGGCAGATTACAATTTATCTGTCTATTGTGGCTCACACTCAGGCAGATTACAATTTATCTGTCTATTGTGGCTCACACTCAGGCAGATTACAATTTATCTGTCTAATGTGGCTCACACTCAGGCAGATTACAATTTATCTGTCTATTGTGGCTCACACTCAGGCAGATTACAATTTATCTGTTTAATGTGGCTCACACTCAGGCAGATTACAATTTATCTGTTTAATGTGGCTCACACTCAGGCAGATTACAATTTATCTGTCTATTGTGGCTCACACTCAGGCAGATTACAATTTATCTGTCTATTGTGGCTCACACTCAGGCATATTACAATTTATCTGTCTATTGTGGCTCACACTCAGGCAGATTACAATTTATCTGTCTATTGTGGCTCACACTCAGGCAGATTACAATTTATCTGTCTAATGTGGCTCACACTCAGGCAGATTACAATTTATCTGTCTATTGTGGCTCACACTCAGGCAGATAACAATTTATCTGTCTATTGTGGCTCACACTCAGGCAGATTACAATTTATCTGTCTATTGTGGCTCACACTCAGGCAGATTACAATTTATCTGTCTATTGTGGCTCACACTCAGGCAGATTACAATTTATCTGTCTATTGTGGCTCACACTCAGGCAGATTACAATTTATCTGTCTATTGTGGCTCACACTCAGGCAGATTACAATTTATCTGTCTATTGTGGCTCACACTCAGGCAGATTACAATTTATCTGTCTATTGTGGCTCACACTCAGGCAGATTACAATTTATCTGTCTATTGTGGCTCACACTCAGGCAGATTACAATTTATCTGTCTATTGTGGCTCACACTCAGGCAGATTACAATTTATCTGTCTATTGTGGCTCACACTCAGGCAGATTACAATTTATCTGTCTATTGTGGCTCACACTCAGGCAGATTACAATTTATCTGTCTATTGTGGCTCACACGCAGGCAGATTACAATTTGGAAGTTTCATTATCTGAGGCTATTCACATGGTGGTTTATATAAGTTATTTTCAGGAAAGAAGATTAATAATTTAAATGCTTAAAAAGGGTTTTCTTATGCAAAGGATTTTAGTTATTTAAACTTTAGTTTTTTAACACACTAGCACTGGTGAACACCAATAATGTCATAACATATCTAAAAACATATTGACATGGCATTATACCCTTTATTTTGACAGAAACATGAGTGTGGATGGTGGATCAGACATATGTGAGAAGATGGTAGCCTCCGATGTAATGACCCCACTGTTAGCCTTCATTAAACAGGTAGATCTGTAATTCATTCCTTCTCATTGTAACTCATTGCTGGTTAAGTTTGAAAGCAAAAAGTAATCAGCAATTTATCGGTTGAAGAATCATACCTAAATAAACATTTATTATGGTTTTAAAAAATAAACAGTTAGACAAACCCCCAGCAAACAAATATATGTGAGATTGTCTTTGATTTTAAAACACAGCTGACAAAGACAGAAGGGGAGGTGCCTAGTAGTTGATTACAAAGAATAACTTTGGTTAGAAAGCAATGTGATGAAAACATTTGATAAATCCGGTGAAAATTCACCTGCCTCAGAATTAGTTGAATTTGTTGAACATTAGCTCAGGTTATTATGTTTGTAATTGTTAGGTATCCATCCTTTTCATGTTTCTCAATGTTCATATTTCAGTTTGGCAAAGATGATCAGATGAGTGGTGACACAAAGAGCAAACATACAGAGGTTGTACATGAGGCCTACACACATGCTTTCTATCTACTCCTCAATCTATGGTTAGTATCAGAGTATGATATCAACATGATGTACTGACTTTAGTATGGCATTGAACCATCAATCTGATGTTTTTTTTACATTTTTGACATCATGTGTCTGACATAGTCATGTGTCTGACATAGTCATGTGTCTGTTCTGTAATGGAATATATAAATATCTCACTTTGAAAAAACTTTGATAAACAGTTTTAAGGATAATTTGGTTTGGAAAGCTTTTGTGAGAAGTTATAGTTTGGATTTGTGTTTTTAAAATATTTCATTCATATCATGGCAGGCAGTGGACCTATCCATGTTCCTTGTAGTTTCTTACCATTGTTGCACAATCTTCTCTCCAAGCCGCTGACTGCTTTTCCCACATGGTGATTTCCGTATTTCAGTCATATTATGTACACCTTTCCATGCTCCAGGTATTGCTTGAGCAGTACTGTGCATTATCCTTTTCTAGCTGCTGACTGCTTTCTCACTTAACCATTACCAAACAATAGCGACATATAACCAGTTTGTTGCAGAGGACTCTGGAAAACATTGTCAGAAAAGGAGAAATTGCTCTTAAGAGTGATTCCTCCTTTTCTCACAATGTTTTCTGCCCCATTAGAAGATTATTTTTCAATTTCATTACATTTTGAAATGTCGTCTGCAAACTCTTTCAATTTGGGAAAGTCGAATAATTGGCGTTTGGTAAAGAGCTATTCAGTAGTGAGAAACAAATAAATGATGCATTGACTTCAGTACATAATTGAAGAACATCAAGGCTCAAACACAGGACCCTTGTATCATACACTGACTAAGGTAACAAGGCTCGCTGTCCAATTAAATTAATACATTTCAAACATAGTATGTAAGATGACTCTCATTCTTGTGTATACTATTAACAAAGTCAGATTTTTGGATGAATTAAAGTAAGAATGAGTCTTTGATGTTGGATTTTTTTTTATGTCTTCTAGACTACGTAGATTATTTTGATATTTTTCTGTTTTCAGTGAGAGTAGTAATCTTGCAGTCAATCTGTTTAACAGGGAAAATCTCACTAGTTTATTGTTTTCTATACTGGATTCTGATAAATATGGATTGGAACTCAAAATATCTCTTGGTGAGTAAAGCAGTTCTCAAATTAAGGTGTTATTCTTGGTGAAAATGATTTCTATTGAACTTCATTGTTACGTTATCTTGGTCCTTCATAGAGCACATTAACCTTGGCAACATATTAGTTATTGTCTTGTTTTGAAAACTCAATAAAGGCTTAACCCTTGTAGTGTTGGAACTGACTTCATTCTTATGCAAACAGGTTAGATCAAGGCCAGCCGCCAAGTAAATTGGTGACTGACCTGTGATCTAACCTGTTTGCTACTCTGAGTATCTTTCTTCATCATAATTAAGCAGATAATTAAGGTTTTGAAAAACAGACGACACAAAAATCTATTTTTAGAAAATCACCCAGCATTCTAAGGGTTAAGAATCTTAAGGTCACATTTTGAACTTGAAAACCTAGGGTAAGTTTTTGTATCCTTCTCTGAATATGAATAAAATGATACAATGTTTCATTTGAAATCTCGCATGTTTAAGAGAAAAGATTTATTACAATGCATTTAAGCTAATTATACTTTCTTCTAAACACTCTTAAACAATATTATTTTGTGCAAGCTGCGTTCTCATTTACGATGTGTTGAACTTTCATTTGGAGAGGTCTTCTTTGATTTGCAATTTGTTTTTCTACAAATTCCAGGTGAATTCCTGTACACAATATCTGATGATAATGCTGAGCTGTACAAGCCAGAATTGAGAGAAAGTTTATTGAAGTGTATTTCCAACACAGATACTTCTTCATCCGAATCCCTCCTTCTACGAACATTGATGACCGGTTTGTATGAGCTTTGTCTTTTTTCTTTGAATTTCTGACTGAGCTGTTTCTCTTGTTCTCTTACCCAACTGCACATCTAAGGGAGATGATAAATCCTTTACCGAAGAGGACTTTGTATAGTAGTGTGTTCAGATGATATACTGTATGTAAAACTTTTCACAGGAAAATCATATAGATTCTAATCCCTAAAACTATAAGGTTATCAACATTATTTAATATTTCTCATGCATATCAAGTTATTCTAGTCGTTTTTATAAATGTTTTTTAAATACTGTTACCATTGAAATTTCCATTTTACAGAAAAACCTCGTAAACATATACTTTTTTTTTTCATTTTTTATTTCAAGATTAAATTTAATTCACATACTGAAAAATTAAGAAAGTTCTATGAAAGGATTATTTTCTTATAAAACTATAGAAACTGTCTTTAGATCATTTGATTGACTCTCCTTCTTTTTTAGGGGTGTTGGTCAATTTTGAGGGGACTAAGTTAGCCACTGCTCACGGAAGTTTGATCCTGTCTATCATATCCACTGTGTCTGATGTCCTCTCTAAGGATATTACTGTCAGTGTCCAGGCTTTAATAGTAACATTGAACACTACAGAACAGAAAGAAGATGAAGACATAGGAAAGGTATGGATAACTTTTAAACCTAAGAATGCTGGGTTTTCTTAGAAAAGGATTTTTGTGTCGTCTGCTTTCCAAAACCTTAAGTATCTGCTTTTTGATTATCAAGTTTTGATGAGCAAAGATACTCAGAGGATCAAAGAGGTTAGATCACAGGCCAGCTGCCAATTTACTAGGCGACTGGCATGGATCTAACCTGTTTGCATAAGCATGAAGTCGGTTCCGGCACTATAAGGGTTAATAACCTCTAGAGCATAGTTACCTTTATTTTTTTTCTAGTGACATTGGTTTTCTACCAAAAATCAAAAAGCTATAAATGACTTTTATGTGTTTGAAATTTTAATTTGGAGGTTTCAATGTAAGATTATCATAAGATTCTCGCATTTCTTTTTATTACACTCTTTGCTTCTCAATTTTTTAAATGAAACTGAATTTTGATAGATTCATCTTTCATGCATTCATTTTGGATGAAACACTAAATTCCATACTTCTCAGAGCCAAACTGACATTCTTTTGAATCAATGAAATATTTTTTGTACATTGTAGGAAGCTAGGGAAGCAGAACTTAAAAACCTGAGAAATCTACTGCATGCACAAAGAGTGGCATTAGAGCTTGTCACCAATTTATGCTGTTCAGAAGGTAAAAATTGTTAATCCAAGGTCCACTGCTAACGTAAAGGGTGTAATTCCAACATCTTGTAGTATCGTATATTGAAGACACTTCTTTTATTACGACGTTTCCAATGATTATACGGAGGGTTAAGAGAACAAAGTTCTAGTGAGGAAAATATTTGTCTTATTCGGACCTATGTCTGTCTGTCTGTCTGTCTGTCTGTCTGTCTGTCTGTCTGTCTGTCTGTCTGTCTGTCTGTCTGTCTGTCTGTCTGTCTGTCTGTCTGACTGTCTGTCTGTCTGACTCTCTGTCTGTCTGTCTGACTGTCTGTCTGACTGTCTGTCTGTCTGTCTGACTCTCTGACTCTCTGTCTGTCTGTCTGTCTGTCTGTCTGTCTGTCTGTCTGACTGTCTGTCTGACTGTCTGTCTGTCTGTCTGTCTGTGTGTCTGTCTGTCTGTCTGACTGTCTGTCTGACTGTCTGTCTGTCTGTCTGACTGTCTGTCTGACTCTCTGACTCTCTGTCTGTCTGTCTGTCTGACTGTCTGTCTGACTGTCTGACTGTCTGTCTGACTGTCTGTCTGTCTGTCTGACTGTCTGACTGTATGTTTGTCTGACTGTCTGACTGTATGTTTGTCTGTCTGTCTGACTGTCTGTCTGTCTGTCTGTCTGTCTGTCTGTCTGTCTGTCTGTCTGTCTGTCTGACTGACTGACTGTCTGTCTGACTGTCTGTCTGTCTGTCTGTCTGACTCTCTGTCTGTCTGTCTGTCTGACTGTCTGTCTGACTGTCTGACTGTCTGTCTGACTGTCTGTCTGTCTGTCTGTCTGTCTGTCTGTCTGACTGTCTGTCTGACTGTCTGACTCTCTGTCTGTCTTTTCACATCAGAGGTTATGAATCTTCCAATTTCCCTATTATGGAGTAAAAAAGTTGAAACTTTAGTAATCTTACTTGAAACATTTTTGAAATTGATAATAGAAATATACTAATATTATGCTTAAATAAAGAATAATGCCATGTGCTGGTAAAGACATGTTTTTGAAATAAGAATTATGAATGGTGTAAACATGTATGTACTTCCAAATACAAGATGGGAGAACTCCAGTTTTCAATTTTCATAACCACTTGGTAGGTCAAAGACTTATTGCTTTACCCTTAATTCATATTTTTCTTGTTTTGAAGTACTAAAACAGGATATACAAAAGACCATGGTGACAAAGGAATTCTTGTTGAAATAAGAAATTTCTCCCATTGTCACACTTGTTTTTATCTTTAATAGTAAGGTAGTAATGTAAATAGTAATGTTTGCAGTCGCTTTCGATCTTGATTTCCTAATATGTCATGAGACAATGATTTGATTGACTCTTGGGGTTTATTTTTAGATGAAGAATGGGAAGATGTCAATGTATCAGAGTCAAGTTCAGATGACGCCACGGAAACGGTAGATGATGCCATGGAAACAGACAATCAACTGCAGGTATTCATTTCTTAAAAGTCTGACATAGATCTGGCCCCTGGCTAACTAACAGAATGCTGATTGTTCTACCCTTTTTGACTGGCTTTTTTTTGCAGAATTTGTATTGTTTTTTAATACACTGTTTATAGTACAGTCCCTGGATGTTGGTAAACAATGTCTGTATTAGTACAAGTTATATAAACATCACCAATATTTGGTAGATAAGTTAAGTTGTATTTTGTAGAGATTGAAAATTAATTTGGCGTCTATTTCTATGCTTTATATATTTCAGACCTCTTTGTGTGTTTCTACAGAGCTTCATGCTGCTATTGTACAGAGTGGAATTGTCTCCAAGGTAACATCTAAATTCTGTTTGTTTTTAGAGATACCTAATTGCAAAAATGATATGAATATTATGTATGTCAGGTGGTAGAATATTGAATTATAAAAGTTATAGGTCTACACTAACTGGTTATGAAATATTCCTGAAGGAGGCCTCCTTGGCCTATTGTTTAGTGTAAAGAGCTTGAAATGCCAGGCCCTTTCTTCGTTAGGGTTTAAAACACATTGACCGATCTTCAATTTTCATGAGAGATAGTTTCATGGTTATGTACATGGCTGGACCAGCCCACCATATGGGCAGTAAAGTTTGGGATCTTCCTCCATCTTTATGCGCTTGGTATGCCAACATTACTGAACATTTTTTGAAGGTGTAAAACCCATGAATAGAATTATACATGGTTTGCCTAATAACAAGCAATTATCCTCTTGCAATTATATCAAGGTATAGGTATAAGAAAGGAATTGATTTCATGAACAAACAATTCTTACTAATACTGTCTGACACTTCAAATCCATTTCATGTAAAAGTGTGAAAACATTTCTTTATTTAAGAATCCAAGTTGATTTTTTTTTTCTTCATTTCCTATAAGTTTTGACCATAATATGCTTAATGTGTTTTAGTCATACTAACTGTCAGCTTAACAATGTTTCACCGCTTTGATATTATATTTTAAATATCAATCCTATACTTTATGTTTGGTGTATTTAAACCACTCAATATCAGAAAATTGAATCAATGTTTAAAAGGGAGAAAAACGGCTGTAACCAGTCATTTTCCTTTCTGTGAAATTGGTTTGTTTCATCAAAACACAAAAAGATTACTTTTCTTTTTGAATTATTTTTGTCTTGCTTTTGATAAAGAACTGGTAAGGGTCTCATTGGTCTGGTGGCTGGAGAACATGACTTAAAATCCCATAGCTCTTCTCAGTGTAGGTTCAAACCAAGGAACTCCTAGCTTTGAATTTCATTAAGAGTTAGTCTCCCAGCTGACTGACAGAATGTGGATGGTTTAGATTCAACCAGGCTTTACAAATTGATTATGAGCCTTGCATTGCAACTTTATTGAAATACTATTGACGCAATGTTTAATCCTTATAGACCTGTATACAATTCGAATTTGTCACAAAATCCTTTATATTATTTGTGTTCATCAGGTCCTACAAGGGTCCCAGCCACTGTCAGAAGATCAGGGGAGAGCACTGCAGTCAGTACCGGGTGGTGGTGATATTCCAAACAAGTGAGTTATCTGTTCTTGATCTTTTTACATATAGGCATAGAGTGTTAGTATTGAACAACAGGTTTTTGGTTAGGTACCTATGCTAAGTCATTCAAAAGACAACAACAACAATCTAGGAGCCTTCTTGGCCTAGTGAATGGAGTACCGAACTTGAAATCACATGGACGATCTCCGTTTTGGTTTAAATCCTAGTGAAATTATTTTTATTTTCATGAAAGGCAGTCTCCTAACTGACTTACAGAATGCCAAGGGTTCTGCCCAGTCTGACCAGCCTTGATTAGTTAGATAACTCTTTTATGTTTGACTATCTTCGTTTGTCGGTAATATCTGGTAAGGGTTGAATTCATGGTAAATTATCAAAAGTGTCCAAAAATATCATGTTTGTTTTTTCATTTATCAGAGAGATCTTGCCCTTCTATGTTTGAACATCTTGGTTTGTCCATTATGTAATGTTAAATAGCATCCCAAAATTCCATGTTTGTATTTTTATCTTACAGAGTTGTGAGAAAGCAGATCCATGCTTTATTATGTTTGAGTAACTTGGTTGGTTCCCTGGATGTTGAGGCATTTGGTGGAGTAGATAGATTACATGGAATATGGCAGGGACTCAGTCAGATTTCCATCACACAGTATTGTGAGTGAATTTCATGGTGCTCAATCTGTTTATGTCCATATTCTTTAGCCTGTGAAGGATTCAGTACAAGCCATGGGAATTACTTCCCTGTATTCAATTAGTAGAAATTTTTGCAGAGAAATATTTGTCCCCTTAAACCTACTATTAACCCATTACCAAACTATAACGACATTTGACCATTTTGTTGCAGACGTCTCTGAAAAATATTGTGGTAAAAGGAGAAATTGCTCGTTACAATGTTTTCTGCCCTGTCAGAAGATTAGTTTTAAATTTCATCACATTTTGAAATGTGGTCTGCAAACTCTTTCAATTTGGGACAGTTGAAATTTTCGTTTGGTAAATGGTTAAATGACAATTCCTCATTATCATTCTTAATCCTAAAGGAGATGAATTAAGCACACCTTTAACAACTCAAGTGACTCTTATCTGAAGAAATTAATTTGGGTCAAACATAACAACAATATGAGTTATACCATGATATAGGTACAGTTATTTCTGTGTGGAAAGGGTCATGAAGCTCAAATAATGTTAAATTTATATTTTTTATGATAAATGGTACTTTATAGCTCATATTTCTTTCAGTGTTTATTAAATGGGAAACAATTCAAAGGCAATGATTGTAATTCTACAATGAATCATTTTGTATTTATTAAAAAATCAAGTTATTGATAAAATCCTAGTTTACCCTCTTTCTGTTCACCTTTGTGGCATTGGCAATGTTTGTAATGTTTTTCTTTGTTTATAGGTATAGAGAGTCAGGAATTGTTAGAAGCTGTAACCAACGCCATGCGAGCAGTCATACAAAAACTGACAGAGACTGACCCATCTAAGGTAAGGTATTAACTGAAGGTGGCAATTATTGTATTCGCATATACTCTGTAGAGACCAGTCAGAGTTGTAAAAAAGATTTTTTATTATTGATTTTTCTTATTCTTTATCAACAAAACAGTGAGTTTGAACCAACAGTGATTTGTAAAAGTATGTGATCATATGATAGTTTTCAACAAGTTGAAAAGATTTAAGAAACTTCTTTGTATAAAACAATACCGATAATACTTTTTTTTTTATATATGGGTTTTACATCACATCAACATTATTTCAGTTATTTAGCGATGCCCGACTCTTAATGATGGAGGAAGACCCCATACTCAACTGCCCACAAGGGCTGGTCAAGGTGGGTAGAACCATCGGCATTCCGTAAGTCAGTCGGGAGACTGCCTCTCATGAAAATCCATATCCCTCTCAGGATTTGAACCCACGCGGAGAGGGGCCATGTGATTTCAAGTTCTGTACTCTAACCACTAGGCCACGGAGGCCCCACTGATAATACTGTACATTAAACAAAATTGTTTAAACGCATATCCTTGGGGAATTCTTAGCTGTTCCACATTAGTAAGGCAAGTGAACATCAGTTTTCTTTAAAAGCATGATATTAAACCGATTTTAGTTCATAGTGTTAGGTTGAGATTGTATGGTAAATACATATGACGTTATTAGATTAAAAAAACAGGTGTCTAAGTATATGTGAATTTCAGTTTCAGGAAGTCAATCCAGCTGACCTCCAGTTTATGGAGGAGATGGCGACCAAGTGTCAGTGGTCCGAGGTTCGAGTAAATGCCTTGCGGGTTGTGGCTGCCATTGGCACTGTGCTGGCGCAGGGTAAAGGGGAGTGCAGCCTATTAAAGGTGAGTGATGAAGATAAACATGCAAAATCTTAACTCTGGCTTGTCTCCCATTAACCTTTATACAGGTTGTCTCCCATTAACCTTTATACAGATTGTCTCCCATTAACCTTTATACAGGTTTTCTCCCATTAACCTTTATACAGGTTGTCCCCCATTAACCTTTATACAGGTTGTCCCCCATTATCCTTTATACAGGTTGTCTCCCATTTACCTTTATACAGATTGTCTCCCATTAACCTTTATACAGGTTGTCTCCCATTAACCTTCATACAGGTTGTCTCCCATTAACCTTTATACAGGTTTTCCCCCATTATCCTTTATACAGGTTGTCTCCCATTAACCTTAACAAGGATCATTTATGCCTTAACCCTTTCCCAAACACCAAATTTTCGACTGTCCCAAATTGAAAGAGTTCGCAGACGGCATTTCAAAATGTGATGAAATTGTTAAACAATCTTCTGATAGGGCAGAAAACATTGTGGGGAAAGGAGAAATAGCTCATTACGAGCAATTTCTCCTTTTCCCACAATGATTTCTAAAGTCGTTAGCAACAAAGTGGTCAAATGTTGTTATTGTTTTGGAAAGGGTTAAACAACATTGCCTCCAAAACTGCTGCCTAGACTGTAATGAGACTTAAAATGAATGATCACCTTTGTCATGCTCTAAGATTATTGCTAGTGAAGTGAATTGTCTTGCATGTTTTATGTGGGGACTTATATCCTTTTCTACATTCCAACAGTGCATCAGTCAAAATAAATTTTGTAATTTCCTTTTTGGTTAGCCTTTTACTTGCATGTAAAAGAAGTTATCATTTAAAGTATAGAATGGTCTTTCCAATGCCCCTCACATGTTTTGTTTTACTATATTTGAAATATCAACAGCTATACTCTTTGTGCGTGTTTAGATCATTATGTACAATGTGGCTTATCAATTTAATAAAATAAAACCTTATTATTTCAGACGATTGGAGTGTTATTCCTGAAGGTTGTATGCAGTGACACTGATGTGTGGGTTAGAGCGGAGGCACTGGATGCCATCTTTGATGTGTTTGGGGAGGATCATCTTGATCCTGTTGTACGAGAGATTGAACTAGTTGAGAAGTTAAGGATAGTGCAGCCACACCTCAAATCTATGGTAATGTACAGTTGGCACAGTGTTATAGCCCATGTAAATGATTTCTCACTTTAGAAAGGTAAATGGTCATTAAAGACTGTCTTAAGTAAAATTTTGAACACATATTTTTAGATTTCAAGTAAGATATATGGATTGCAAGAAATGGTCAGAGGATAAAGCTAGCTAGACATTTTCAAGCTGAGCTTTGTAGAACTTATTAACTTATATTAAACCAACATCTTCGTTACTGCTTACTGAATTTTGACCAAACTTGACTGGAAGGATCTGTTCAAGGATGGCATAATCTCATTTTGATTTGCCTGTAAATGACCAATATTTTTCTTCACTTGTCTGCATATGGCTATAATATTTAATTAGTTAGAAGAATATTGATTCTTTGATTTTGTTGTTTGTGAACAAATTTCAAATACATTAAAAAAAATTTTTTTAAAAGGGGTACAGTAAACAATGCTGCAGTCATTCACAGTTACTTTTATTGATGAAACAATTTATGGTTAAAATAAGGAAACCCTACATCCACTAGTTGTACCTTCGTTTTTTTATCAATGAAATGATAACTATTTCCCCATTATTTACAATTAAATTACCACGTTTCATAAGCCTTCATTTCATTCAATTTTCTTTCCGATCCTTTAAGTTTGTTTGATTTAAATTAAGGTGAGCGATATTGGGCAATCACAGTCCTCTTTTTTTTTTATTATTAAATATTTCATAGCAACAAGCAAGCAAAATTACTGATCACAAGTCAAAGTGATCATTAACTTTTGTGATTGTGTCTTTAAGTTTTGATTCTATATTTTCAGATTCAAGCCAACAGAAAGACCCTTGGTGAACACTATCCTGTGATTTCATCAGCAAGGACAAACCTTGTGCGCTTTATTCAGTATAAATCAAAGCGGCACTGAAGAGGCAACGTGTAATTCTATGTTAAGATCTTGTTAAGACTGTGTTCCATGACTTTTTTAAAGATAGAAGTTTTAGAAAAATGTGTTTTTACTAATGAAAAAACATCCTGAGTTTGTAAAACTTCAAGTATTCATTTATCTTATTAATTATTTCAAAAATGGTAAAGCAGATTAAAGTAAACCTGTTTGACCATAAAACAGCTCGCACAAAATCATTTCTTGTTCTTTAAAATGTTGGAATACAGAAAATAATTTGTTAGAACAATGAAATAACGTGAAATCCATGATTGATTGAATATTCAATACCTTAATCACTGTGCTAAAGATGGAAAGTTCATCAAGGGGACCACACATGTGTTTGTCATACTATTTACATGTATTACTTCCTCTAAAGATTTTGACATTATCCTTTTTAAAGATTTAAACAAGCTTTGGCTGTTTTCAAACTGTTTTGTAATTATGTTTTATTTGCATGTGTTGTTTCTCTCAATAAGTCATCATTATCAAGAATGAAAAAGGACATTAGATGATATTGCATGTCAATAGTTTTTCTGGTGCCTTTTATGTTTTTTAAAAAGCTTTCATTTTCAAACCCTTATTGACTGATTCAGTTTTAAAAATTGAAAAAAACCTTGTTATTACTGATTAGTGATTCAAGTCAAATTGATATGTATCTTCAGGTGTAAGTTTCTATGCATGTTATTTTGTTTATGAGGATTGTTGGGAGAAGAATGAATTTATTCTTAACAAAAATCATAAAGGTTTTTTTCATTACTTGCTTTTCCTTGTGTGTCATTATGTTTGTACACCTCATGTTTAACAAATCAATAATGAAAAAGCTACGACCAAATTGGATACAGTCAGGAAATTATTATAAAGATTTCTTAACAAAATACCAGCAAACTTTGTGACCATTCCAACATTCAATTCTCCAGACAAGTTCGGTGAGGGAAGTCCAGATGCAACTTAGTTGCAATATTTTTATCAAATATATCAAAGACATTTATTTCTTAAGATTTGCAGTTATCATTTATTTCATTTGAAGCAGTCAAAATTTCACATGGAGTGATGAATTAACAGACCTGACGATCCTCATTTAGTTACTGACCATCATGCCATTTTGCGTAATGGGTATTTATTATGCTACAGCCGTGGAGAGAAGAATACAATCTAGCGTTATCAGATGACTTGGAAGATGTTTGCGTTGCCTAGCTTCATATAAACACGGATATTAACTTAAATAAGAATTACAATATTGTAATGTGAAAAGTCATTTGAGGCGTCTGAAGAGATGATTCTAATGCTTTTCTCAATATTGATATAAGGTAATATTTGATACTATCCCAACTTCATAGCATTATAAGGTAATATTTGATACTATCCCAACTTCATAGCAAAGATGAGAAGTAAAACGCTACACAAATCTTCAATTATACCCGACTAGTACAAATCCTTTGAATCAGATGAGCTAACCGCATATCCATCATGGAGGTGTTACAGCACACAAAATAAGTCAAATTGCACAGAACAGCTTAGGGTTTGTTTGCATGATTTGTTTTACATCGATTATGAAGGAGCCTTACTAGCGCCCATCGTGTCCCTCTCTATGACTGCTTCCTGGACAATACATCAGTAATCGCACCGGTTTGGGGGTCAGTCCCGGCAGTTTTCACCACGTGGATTCGAACCCGGGACCCTCGGTACAGTAGTCTGACGCTCTGCCACTGTGCCACTGTCGCCCTCATAGAGCAAAGATAAGATATCCGGCTCTCACATGAAGACCAACACTTTATGTAGAGCTGTAACTCGGATGATCCAAGCTGTAACTGAATGAAATAAGACGTCTATATTTGCAAAACTGTCGTTACCCTTGAATCCTAGAGGTAACTTAGTTTCTGTTAATAAGATATAGACAAACGTTTCAAACTACGATAAGTATTTCACAGTTGAGATTTGCGATCCGTTCATGTCTAAGTTAAGTTAACGCTAATTTGTGGTACTCTCTTTCTCTTTATATTTATGTTTATGAGAAAAAAAAATATCATGCGAACCTTTGTTACGCGTGCTATGGTGACAGCACTATGCATGTGTTTCAACAGTGCCGGATATGTAGGAACATTATTGGAAATGAAAAAGCATATGCATTGCAATTTTGTAAGTCTGTTTGAAATAAAATGTTGTACTCGTCACTGCTACCTTTAACCCTTTCCCAACCAATAACGACATTTGACTACTTTGTTGCAGACGACTTTAGAAAACATTGTGGGAAAGTAAGAAATGGCTCGTAACGAGCAATTAGAGCAATTACTCCTTTTCCCAAAAGGTGTACTGCTCTTTCTGAAGAATATTTTTTCAATTTCATCACATTTTGAAATGTCGTCTGCAAACTCTTTCAATTTGGGACAGTCGAAAATTTGTTGTTTGGGAAAGGGTTAATCATGGTACATTGATAGCAGAAGGTGCAATCAACAGTTTTGGGACGATCCTCCTTTTTGTGGCAACTGTGTCTGTAATCTATTGCAGCAGAAGAGGCAAAGAGTGGTTTTATTGGCGGAGGGGTTATGGAACAAAATTTGTCTGGTACCCTGATTAATGAAGATTTTTAGGAAGCTTTTATCAAAATGACGATTGGTGCATATGAACATGAAGACCATCATTTGAGCTGTGCAAGGATATATTCGATAATTGTTAAGATGTGGTAGAAGATTCAAATGGAAAAAGTTGCTCTTTGATACATTCTTGTGACATTCGTAATGAAGAATTAAAGGAAGGAGTTGTCTTTTCGTGCTATCATTTGTCGACTGCTATTGCTACTGTTTTCTATTAAGATTTTTTTTCAAAGAAAAAAGACTATAAATATTACCACAAATGATGTTCTGCGAATAACTAACGTTAAAATGTGGTTTAAACAATCGTTGTCGTGTAACAAATGGCCATTCTCTTTTATCCATTTTAAAGTGTCAGTAAATATGCTTTTGTTTCATTAATATGTTTATTCGTTTAATCAAGTAATCGAGCTTTTTAATTGTTCAGTGCATTGATCTCAATCTCTCAGATAGGTTCCCCCTCTCCCCATGTGGTCATATCGATGAGTTGGTTTTGATGAACAACCCTGTCTTCTATTTGTTCGTGTATTTGTTTTAACCCATTACCAAAAAATAACGTCATTTAACCAGTTTGTTGCAGACGACTCTGGAACGCATTGTGGGAAAAGGAAAAATTGCTCTTAACAAGCAATTTCTCCTTTTCCCACAATGTTTTCTTCCCGACCTGAAGATTATTTTTCAATTTCGTCACATTTTGAAATGTCGTCTGCAAACTCTTTCAATTTGGGACAGTCGAAAATTTGTCGTTTGGTAAAGGGTTAAACGAAACTAGTTTGATCAACAATTTGATATCAGATAATGTTCAGTAAGTGTGAAAAAAAATGTTACCAACTTTTCAATCATTTAGGTAACTAGATCTCCATTTCATTCGTTATAAAATGTGTTTAATTGTTTAATTCGATATTACTTTTAGAAAACAGCGCCCTATCCATTTGTATATTTGATCAAACACGTGAGTGGATTCTCCATTTTCGCTAAATTATGCAGATCTATACTCGTCCACCCTGTAACTCCGGCAGTGATAAATTCTTCTGCTAGAAAAGTACGAATTGTTATCTATGTCGCTGATGTCATTTAATCCAAAATTACAATTTGAAGTAAAAGTAAACGTGCTGATTCTAAAATCCTGCATAGGTTGATGTGCTTGGCAGCGACTCAAAGCAGCTTGGTGAAGCATTCACAAATGAGACATGGACCATAACATATGTTTTATACCTACATTATACATAAAGGGTAATGAACCATGAGGGATCGAGGTATTCCTATCGAGCAAGTCTCCAGTGGGAGACGATCAATCATGTTTCGAAAATGCCTATATTGGAAACCCAAGAACTGCATTTTTCATGGCTAATTTAAACATGTTTAAAGAGAATAACCAGGAATGGCAAACTGTCGCTCTATTATTTATGAAATACCATTCAGCTTCATCGATGTGAATTATTCGCAGGTCAATGGAACAAAAAGCGGTATGGGAGTACGACTTTTGAACTAAATACACTCTTAAGGGACTTCGTCGAAGAAACATCTACTGTATTGTTGTTCATTGTCGTACAAGTACCATGTCAACATGGCTGCCACAGCCAATCGAATGTAACGAGTCGAGTAATCAAAGCTGTTTAGTGGACATCTAACCTGTCGTTCACAGATCGGCTATGCCACTTAACCCTTTACCAAACGCCAAATGTCCGACTGTACCAAATTGAAAGAGTTTCACATTTGACATTTCAAAGTGTGATAGAATTGAAAAATAATCTTCTGATCGGGCAGAAAATATTGTGGAAATATGAGAAATTACTCCTTAAGAGCAATTTATCCCTTTCCCACAATGTTTTCAAGAGTCGCCTGCAACAAACTGGTCAGATGTCGTCATTGTTTGGTAATGGGTTAAACATGTATACCCATTGATATACATATAAGTTTCTCAAAAACATACATTTTTTTTTTAAAAGTCCATTAAAATGGACTTTACATCACATCAACACATTTCTTTAATAATGCGATGATCCAACTCATGTGGGACGGATAGAGACCCGAACCATGGTCAAGTTGGAACAAATTATCGGTATGAGACAGGATCGAACTTGGGAAGCCTGTATACCGAGTCATATGCTTCGCGGTCCGACCTGCCGTGCTGCGGCGGTAGTACGTTTATTATTTGCCCGCTATGCATGTTTTATGAATTTATACACCCAATTAACATATGTCAATCAATTTACCCCGTTAACATAATTACCACCGCATCATGCTTTTCCTCAGATGAAGTATGTACCGTTCTTATATACTGAGGCTTAGATTTCTCTAGCGGTATGACGAACTCATTCTAAATGGCCGCTTGAATTATAAAGTGACCAAGGCAAAGGCGACATGAAAGGTGGATTTACATTACACCACGAGGCTCGGGCGAACCGTTTCTGATATGTTTACATGTTGCTACGCTCATAGTAGACGTTGATAGAAACAAGTGTGGCGAAATTAGAAATTACTCAAAACGGACATGCTTTTGATGTTACTTTCGACTAATAGCAAAGACTCATATGATGGTAATTGAGACAATTCCAGCTTTTGATACTCTACTAAAAAGTCGACAAAATGTCAATAGTCTGGGGTCTACAAACATGTTTGACAGGGTCTGTCATACATGAATACAACGAAAGACACGACAGATAAACGCTTAGAATGAACACTGAAATATGAGTATGAGTATGAGTATGAATATGAGTACAAACATGTACATGTAACAAGTTTGTTTGACTTTTTGTCGTTCGGCACTGTTTTCAATATTTCTTTTCAAAAACCCAGCTGAGACAGTTCGCATAGATATGTTCCATGGATGCTTGCAAATTTGTGACATTGAACTAGTATGGCTCGGCTTTATGTTATTCAAACTAACTATTATGCCAAAACCGAAAGCCATTGATACCATTTAAATGCAGTTCCGTTTCATTTTTCAGTTCCCGAGACCAAAAGACGAGTTAATTAATTTAGATGGTTTTAACTCAGTTGAATGCCAGTTATTCTAGTCATGTGTCCCGACATTTCCATATAAAGCTACAAACTACACAAGATTTCCTTTTATTTTTGCAGCATTTATTGGTAATAATCGTAAAAGCCTATTGGGCGGGAATTTAGGATAATGAATAAACTTTACCAGATGCATCCATATAGAACTTCTTTGTAGATGTTCAGATAAGATAGAAATTCCATCCTTAACTTATATCTATAACATATCCCATGGCCGTCATCTCGATATTCATGTGAGGGGAAAATCATAGTTACACAAAGTAACATTATTGTCGCTTGACCCCCCTCCAAGCATTGAGACAATGTCCTCAAAACTTAATTTTCTAAAACAGGGGGTGCGTTTAGATGAATGCATCTAAAGGACAACAAGTTTGGTAAAACAATACAACAGACATAAGCAGTCTATGGCCATACAAACATGCTATAATGCTACCAGCTAATGATTAAGTGATATATTTGCATTTCCCTTTCATTTTTCTTTTCAGAAGCATAATTTCTTTTTCTTGTCGTTTCTCTTTTCAAGGAAAACATTGCTTTTTCTTGTTGTTTCTCTTTTCCAAATAGAGTTGCCTTTTTGCCATTTCTCTTTTACCCAAGAAAGATTTTTTTTCTTGTCATTTCTCTTTTTCCAAGGGGAGTTGCCTTTGTTTGTCATTTTCTCTTCTTCCAAGGAAAAATTGTATTTTCTTGTCAGTTCTCTTTTTCCAAGGAGGAATTCTTTTCATGCCTTTTCCATTTTCCATGGAGAAATTGCTTTTCCATGCTATTTGACTTTTTTCCATCGAGGAACTGCTTTGAAATACGACCAATACCATTCCCCATTATGTAGGAATTAGTCTTGGTTAGAAAGAAAAAACGAAGGAAATCGGTCCTCTCTTCTAAAATCAATGGTTATACTCTTATTCACAGAAAAGCCTTGTGGGGTATATACTACCATCGAGCACGTCTTTCCCTCAATATTGGTTTTGAAAGTCGATCCTTTTTTGGCAGACGCAAAATACAAATCAGAAAAAGAGAGAAGGAAATGCTCAAGATGGTCTCTTTGGTCACATTGCATGTTGTTTGATTGCATAACAATATCGGAAACCAGTATTTGTATTCTGATTGTCCTGTAACCATGTCGAAGTGTATGGTTAACAAGTTTACAAAACGAAAGTGAGGCTAGAACGCGTTTCTTGTCCTTCTTTATTTTCAATACAGCGCTGGAAATTTAAAAACACTTCTATGTCCAAATCGTTCTTCATATTCATGTATCGCACATTGATGTTCGGATTCTTTTTTTTTTTATCTCTGTTTCATTTACAAAAAGTTGATATAGGAATTAATTTGTTTATATCTTCAATTATGTGGCATACGTTTTGGCACATTTTTTGGTTTCAATAAAGACTCTATTTCGCCGTTAATGAGCTGAACTTTGTAATTGTAGGTTATACATATGTGGAATCTATTGCTCATTCGAAAGCAATTAAAAAATAAACATATCATTTCTTGCGATATCGAGTGGGAGTTAATTCACGAAAAGAATAAATGAATGTCTCCTTTTGTCACAGTGGTTTCTAAATGTTTCCTTCATTCTCTAACAGTTGTTGCCCATAACCACCATAAACACAATAGGGAAGAATGACTTTGCAGTCGGAATAATGCATAAGGATACCGCTTCATGATACCATTTCTGTAGTTGTGTGCAGTCCAAAAATATCCTACACAAATAGAGATAAACAAACAAATGTAACCCCACACGACTCGTCATAGACAAACTTCATATTTTATTCATGATAAATAAATAACAGTAAAATATAAATTGTATTATTAACTAAGGAGTGCCTGACAAAAACACGAAGCAGACAACTTTTAGAGAATCGTTTTTTCCTTATACAAACAAAAATTAATTGGAATATTACGAATGAAGGAGAATTAGCCTATTCCGAGCAAGTTTTCCTTTTGTCACAAATTTCAATCTTTATAATCCATTTTTTCTAGTTCCGAATCGCATGGGTAATGTGATGTCTGCTTCTGAAGTTCCATAGCATAGGATAATATCCAAAACAAGTTTATACAAATTCAAAAAACGCTTTCTTGTTGTTGTTCAATATAGATGTACCTAAACAGTCTGTCAAAAGAATTATGTTATTGTCGCAACATAATCTATTTAGGCTGTGTGCGATTTGATATAAACACTAAACCTATAGGTATTGTAGGCCCGTCAAAAAAGCTACCAGACTTTTATACCAATACAGGATTTTAACGAAATCCAATTCCTCTGCATTAACCCATAACAAATAATAACGACATTTTACCAGTTTGTTGCAGACGACTCTGAAAAATTTTGTTGGGAAAGGAGGAATTGCTCTTAACGATTAAACAGTATTTTTCGCTCTGTCCTTTTCCCACAATATTTTCTACCATATCAGAAGATAACTTTTCAATTTCATCACATTTTGACACATCGTCTGCAAACTCTTTTAATTTGGGACAATCGAAAAATTGACGTTTGGTAAATGGTTAATATAAGATGAACACTTTCCAAAATACTTGACAATGATCACTATAAAAACAATTTCGTTTTCCACACTGCAAAGTTAACACGCAGTCAAATCAATTACTTAGTCATTTTTATCCGTATACTGTTGTTCTGCGAGAAATTAAAGTATGGCAACGATTATTTTTTGTACTTTTTTTCTTTATTTGGCGGACTGCATCGTAACAGGTAAGGGTTGAACGTGGGGGTATTCCACATGGTCCGTATTAACCTTGAACGACTTAACACTATAGTGGGTCAGTGTTACATTGATCAATTGGCTCTGCCGAGTAATTAAGCACCCCCGGTAAGAAGACCCATTATCGTAATTATAAAGATACTCCAAAAAATCTCTATGATCGGTTGATAAGCACTGCTTTGTGTTGCGGTCGTTGTTACGAAATGAAATATCGATCATCATAAGCGAAGTTTTCCTAGTCCCAAAATGTTCTCGAAATTCGTCGTCTGCCAAGGTCTTAAAATGCTGTTTTATAAAAGAGAAAGTGTTAAGGAATGGTAAGGGAAGGACTCGGTTTTCTGAGCATTTAAATTGGCGGGGTAAATATTTAAATAAATGTAATTATTAAAGGAAAGTTGGTCTAATATTAGATATTCTTTTGATTAACTGTTTAATTTTCAATTCATAGACCGCCAACGTTCTTGTAATACAAATACGATAAAACTGCAAGCCTCCTTTCTGAATGAAATTGGTGGCCGATTTTTACTGTTTCTCTTGTACGTTCAATCTTGTGTTAACCCTTTACCAAACGCTAAATTTTCGACTGTCCCAAATTGAAAGAGTTTATAGACGACATTTCAAAATGTAATGAAATTGAAAAATAATCTTCTGATAGAACAGAAAACATTATGGGAAAAAGAGAAATTGCTCTAAAAGAGCAATTTCTCCTTTTACCACAATGTTTTCAAGAGATGTCTGCAACAAACTGGACAAGTGTCGTAAATGTTTTGTAATGGGTTAATCGACTATAGCAAAAGGAGCCGTGGTGTATATGGCAACTTGTGGCTCGCTTAGGACGCCAGTTTTTCCGAAAGCTCTTGTATGAGCATTCTGAATGGTCCGCGACCTGATTTAAGATAGTCTCAGACTAAACAACTTTTCACGCACTGTTTAAGAGCGGGCGCTTTTACCCTTTCCCAAACATCAAATTTTCTACAGTCCCAAATTGAAAGACTTTGCAGACGACATCTCAAAATGTGATAATATTGGGATATAATATTCGTATATGCATAAAACATTGCGGGAAAAGGAAAAATTGCTCGTTACGAGCAATTTCTCCTTTTTCCACAATGTTTTTTAAAGTGGTCCGCAACAAACTGGTCAAATATCGTTATTGTTTGGTAATGGGTTAAACAAAGTGAACGAATTAGGATTGAAATGCAATTATTTCCTAAACTTTCCCGTACAAGCGTGCTGAAAGGGACACGTCTTAGAAGATTAATAAACACTCAAGTAATTCTTTAAGGGCCGCTTAAGAGCAAACTTAATAAACAGCAAGCCTCTTAAATGACATGGGAACAGCTATTGCCCATACAAACAATTCGAAAAACATAAATAAACAACTCAATAAATAATCGAACGAATTTACATACACATATATACTAATATGCCGATCACCCGTTTGTGTCTTTTTACCCTTATAGTGCTGGAACCGACTTCATGCTTATTTAAAAAGGTTGGTCCCAGGCCAGCGGCCAAGTGAATTGGCGGCTATCCTGTGATCTAACATGTTTGCTACTCTGAGTATCCTCCCTCAACAAAATTAAGCATGTATTGAAGGTTTTGCAAAGCAGATGACACAAAAAAACATAGTTTTAGAAAATTAACCAGGTTTCTAAAGGTTAAAGTTGCTTGTTCACAAAAGGGAAAAATGTATAGTCAAAATAAAATGTCTTTGAATTATTAACAAAATTCTTTCGGATATCAAAAGAAAACTTTTTTTCTTTCAAATGAATACCCTTCCATAAAAGAGCCTCACTTATTGCGACATCAACACGGCTTTTCTTTCCAACATTGACTCAATTCTTGGTCCCATTTAAAGACGTTTGTTCACCCTTTTACTTCCTATATAGCAATAACATGGCGCTAGGCGGTCTAAGATACGCATTGCAACGACAAAACAGTTCTGGTTTATCACTAATCTCTATTCTGTATCGTTTATTTGCAAACCAGTGACTATGATTGTGAATTACATGTCGATGGTTCAGCGCAATACTATAGTAAGTGCTTCACGTTTGTGAAGCACTTGCTATAGTCTTGTGTTGAACCCTCGATGTATGCTTCTTTGACATTCGACCAGAAATCAAGTCAACTTGGGAAGAAGATCCCTAGTTGTGATCACAATTATAAGGCATTGTCATGGGGAGGGTATTTTTTTGGTATATATCAACTTTGTTTTCTTTGTCTAAAATAGTTTTTCGAATATTTCATAGATTGTTAGATTAGCAGACGATTTTATATGGATGGATGTCGGATTTTCCATTCGAGAGTCGGAACCCTTGTTATTGTATTACATAGAATTGACCTCCGTGATGAAAACAGACGAATGTGGTTAAACTATACAGCTTTTGTAATGTTGTTTGGTATCCGCTGAAAGAGCCATTAAAAGCATGATTAATTCCGGAGGCGTCAATCTATCTAAGAATGTACAGTCCATAAGATGTAGGTCCCAAAAGCGTTTAAAACATGTTAATTCACTGTATATAGACTTTATATGGAATTATCAACAAACTAGTTGTGCTGCCAATGGTTATTCTCCAGCACGTATCATATTAGAGAACAGGTGTTGTACAGCTTTAAAGAAATTTATCAACTTTTGACTTACAAATTTTTCCCACATCTGTGAACAGGCACCTTTTATGTAATGTTCAACGCATTTTGAAATTGTACACAAGTCTTCCATATTGGAAGGAATGACAAGTTCTACATGGAAGCGACACTATATGGAAACATTGCAGTAAAATACACTTTCACTACAAAACAGAGTAGAAACCATTGTGACAAAAGGATAAATCGCCCGTAAGAAAAGAACTTTCTTTCATATCTATAACCCCTTCGTTTCCCAAAGGGGCTTACTCTTGTCTTCAATTTAGACATGTCCTAAATATGCGCATGCTTTTGGATATGTTTGTTGTCGGAATTATTTTCTTTCGAACTATTCTATCGTTTTTGTTTTTCTCCATTCACTTTCACGACATCGGGCGACTATAGAACCCGTTTGGGCATTCGCTACACGGATCCGTTATGACCATGTTACCCCCGTTTGGATTAAAACACAGCGCCCGTGGGGTCTTGAGCCCATGCCGAGCCCGACATATTGTCTCCTGATACACACCACCACTGGAGACCCTCTGAATGTTCGAGGACTCCTTCCCGCAAATATAGAGCCAGTTATTCCGGTCAATGGCGACCCCCGTTGGGTACTCAAGCTCTCGATGGGAGTACACGAACTTCAGCTCACCCATGATGGAAAAGGCCAACACAGTCTCGGCCGAGGAGTCAGATACAAATATAACAGTGTTAAAGTAGTCCACACACACGTGTAGGGGACATTTGAAGAAGTTCTCGTCCGTGTCCGAGTACTGTATCGTCGATAAGAGCTGACCAAACTCGGAGAAAATCCGAACCGATGGATACCGCGACCAGGGATCGCACGTTATCACGAAGTTATTCATTATCTTACAAATCCCGAAACACTCACAGTCCGTCTTGAAGGAGCCGTCTAGTTTAAGATGCGGTTCTGTTTCCACGAAGAAGACGGTTTTGAGTTTGGGCACGGTAATGGCCGCGCGTCCATAACACACTTGTACCACGTCCCAAGGACTCGCCTCGAACTCCAGTCTGTCCGCTACCACGCCATGTTTGTTAAACAACTTGAGGACGCCATTATTCCAGTCCGTCAACAAAACGTCTTCCGGTGTGACGTAAGCACTTCCGGTGAAACAACACTTTGGCATGTTTTCGTCGTCAGTTCCGGTGAATACTTCCAGCTCTGTGGAGAGACACCCTTCCTCGTCCCCTTGCTCTCCCGGCAGGCACAGGAAAGGGGGTAACATTGGTGTGTCCAGGTTGGTCGTGATGTAGGCGTAGTTGCTTATACTGAAAATGTCATTGAGAACTGATGTTGGTTGAAACTCGTAACAGTAATGGCTGCTCGCTGGGAAGTCCTCCGACATTGTTCTCGTCAAGGCCGTGGTTTTGTCCTTCGCCTCGCAGATCAGCTTCTTGTAGTTTTCGAAATCATCGTAATCTTCTGGAACCTATAAGGAAATAAGACAATTAGGCTAAATTCTTGCGACTGCTTAAACCCTTATATTGATGGGTAATTTTTAAAAAAAATATAGATTTTTGTGTCTTGTTTTCAAAAGCATAAATAGCTGCTCAATTTTGATGAGGAAAGATATTCAGAGTGGCAAACAGGTTAGATCTGATTACTTTTTATCGGTCAATACTGTCTATTTTCATCGAAGACGGATATGAGTTGGCAGTTCTTGTTATCAACCATAATTTGAATATCTAAACATGATTTTCAAAAGCTCAATATGTATTCTAGAAATATGATGCATAGAAGAGATTGTCTTTGTACAATCAACGTATATAAAAAGCTTGATTAACTGATGATTTAATAGAAACATTTGAATGTTTGAGTATATGTCTCTTCGGCGCCAACTGAAAATAGCTCAAAATAATCTTATTTTCATTATTTGACATAAACATTAGATAGGTTAGCTTAGGAGTCCATCCGTTCATTAGTCCTATAACATTGACGATACGGGTACATGTACGAAAACATACGAATGCCGGTTATACGATGTCAACGGGACTGTAAATCTTTTTTCGGATAAGACATGATTTCGGACGTTCCAAAATCAGAATATTAAGATACATTGTACATGAACTTCAATCCAATTTAACTGAAAACGTTTATCATTACAATTCAGAGGGTAAAACACAGCCATAAAACTTAATGTGTCAGCCTTTTCTCTATTTCTTAAAACACAATCCCCTCTATGGGACTTTGTAAAAGCAAATACAGACTACAGAAAATAACATAAAAAAGAAAAATCCAGATTGAATTAATGCTATTTGGAAGGTTCATTTCGACAAAAAAGTTTTCCTTTAGGAGCAACGCACCCCTTTGTCACAATTGTTTCTAAACTATGCTACAACACGTTCAGTAATATGCGGTTTTGAGGAATACATGGAAAGTGCCGATGCGTTTACATGGTATTTATTTGTTTAGTCGAACCTTTCCTATTAAGTAAATATAAGAGCAAAAACATCAAAAGGCAGACAGTTTGAATAATTCTTTAAAAAAGTAGGACATGTTGAATATTGTTGCCAACAAACATTCATTTTACAAACAAATGCACATGTTTTCACACGTGCAACAAATACACCAAGAAAACGATTAATCTTTTGCTTTTTTTTTTCTTCGTCATATTTGATAATGGTTCTATCAGTTTAAAGACAAAGAACCCTTTTCATTGATACTTTTCTCACAATATAATTCTGTTTGAATGTTTCTAAATGGTTGAACAGCTTAAAAAATTGTCATTTAGATGGTATGCTAAAGACGATGTCTAAGATTGGTATGGAAAACAGTCATAATCTTGTGTCGTTATCTTCCGTTTGTAAACGCTTTTTATTTCGGACAATGAAATAGTCAAACTCCTCACAGTTATCTCCCTTTATGGGATTGTTCACTGCCACCACAATTAAAACATCGCTTTACACCGAATAATTCCGGCCCTGACCCGCGTCTACCGAGAACGACCGAAGAAACCCGACGAAGGAATGAGTTTCAAAACGGCGGATTATGGGTATTCTACCTTAACAGCACGGAGGATGGACTTATCGATTGGTATAGATCGATTGGAAAGGATTCAATGGTCCAGGAAAACCCATTGGCGTGTGAAATTTAGATACATGCATTTAAACTATTTTCCTGTAAATCGTTACATTGTCATACTTGCTGCCGCCAATATAAACCCTTAAAGTGCTGGAACCGACTTCATGCTTATGCAAACAGGTGAGATCCAGGCCAGCTTCCAAGTACATACTCTGAATATCTTTCCTCTTCAAAATTAAGCAGATATTTTATTTTTTTGGAAAGCAGGCGACCAAAAATCTATTTTTTGAAAACTATCCAGCATTCTAAGATTACTGTGACAAAAGGATAAATTGTGCCTAATGAGCTATTTATTCTTTTTTAAAAGATATTTTTCCATAATATGAAATAAAGTACATGCTTTTGCTACTTTCGTCGTATATTATTTCTCTTTATTTTAGTTTGGACCTTTCACAAATTCCCACACGAGGGAAAGCGATTAGTTTCGCCTTACTAAACTATTGAATTAGTAATTGTAAGGTATTGTTTATCGCTCTCTTTCTCTATTAGGCATGTATGACCTGTACCGAGGTAGTGTCAGCATAAACCATTGTTGATGAAAACAATCTATTGTAATTTTCCCAACATAAACCATAGTTGATGGCAAAAAACATCATTGGAATATTTACTATAAAGGACATTCGCATGTAATGTCATACATCAGCGATAACTTCTATTTACGAATAAACGTTTATCAGTGGCATGGAAAAACTAATACATTACAGTAGTAAACGTGAGGTAATACCAGGGATGATTGGGTGAAGTTAATGCCCTGAAATAACATGAACTTGTTGAAACGGTATTAAACTCCTTTTCCGTAACTTTCGAACCAAGCATAACATAACATAACATAACATAACATAACACAACATAACATAACATAACACAACACAACATAACATAACATAACACCATTTTATTAATATAATAGACCGACCTCCAGCCTAAGATACATACATTACTCGATAAATGATATTTTTCACACCCGGTACCAATTTCGGTATTTATTCAGTTCGATTTTTGACATGGAAATGTTAGTCATTTCAAGTATTTGATGAATGTAAACGTGTAATTTCTAATATGTGACATCACAATTTGCGTTCATTAGACAATAAAAGTCTTATAAAGATGTACGTCTTGTATACAAATATATATAAATATTGATATCGTGTTTCGTCATATTTGCAACAGTGAAAAAAAGCACAAAATTCGCAATCAATAGTAACTTCCATGTTCTTATTAATAAACAATATCCATATATTCTTTCTTCTCTTGGTATAGTACAACGCCTACCAATTTCATTTCCTAAAGATGATTAAAAAATCCAGTGAAGCTCTTATTTATTTGCTTTCAATGGTATATCAATTGCTAAATGATGTTCAACATCTAAAAATTGATTTAAGGGTTTATAGTGATGACGTCTACATGCATTGTTTCTGTCACTATGCCTATTGTGTGAGTCTCTTTAATATATAAATCAATTCAGAATGATAAAGAGATCTAGATTTTAACCTGACATTTCGAAAGAGAAATAAAAGAGGCTCATATACTACATTATATATATATATTTTTTTTTAGAAATAAAAAGGATATGTAGTAAATAAAACAATAAAAGAGATGTATTGCAATTGAAATAGCTATAAACTACTTCTCTTTGACAATGCATTGTCAGTTCTTTAACATGACTTTTGCTGTCAATTATAAACGATTTAAGTCTGGCAATCTTCAATATTTTCTACATTACTGAAGAAGAAAACTAATTTACAAATACTTATATGGTGTTTATTCAATTGTGGTATATGATAGCAAAGAATTATAAAATGGGTTAGGAGAACAGAAAAGCACTGGAGAAAGAAAAAACTAAGTAGTTAATTTAATATTAAATCTAATGTATTGATCAATATATAATTTTTCAAACAAAACTCCTTCCGATGATATAGTGCTGGAACCGACTTCATGCTTATGCAAAAAGGTTATATCCAGGCCAGTCGCCAAGTAAATTGGCGGCTGGCCTGTTATTTAACCTCTTTGCTACTCTGATTACTTCTCTTCATCACAATTAAGCAGATATTTAAGGTTTTTGAAAGCAGACGACACAAAAATCTATTCTTTTAGAAAATCACCCAGCATTCTCAAGGTTTCAGCATCGCTCAGCACCAACGTGGTTGATATAACGTTATCATTTAATGTTTTTTATCATTTTATTTCGGAGGCAATATCTCAAAATAATGTTCGTTGGTTGCTATCGTTCTGGTGCCGGTGACGTATGTTACGGGGTAAATATTTGCTATTCGATAGATATTTTCATCATAAACAAACATATGCCCCATCATCTATCAATGTGTTGTTTTGTGTTGTTTACAATGGGCATAATGACTACCATACTTTAGTGCCATACTTGACTACATTGTTTCCGAAATCAAATTGTTCGAATAGACTGATATTGATTAAATATAGGAATATTTCTGAACTATCAGCATAGTATTGTGTATTTTTTTCATAAATGTATCTTCCACGCCTTTTAACAGGATTCGGATAATTTCATTTATTTGTTGTTCTTCCTTCAACATAATCACATATATACTTTTGCTCCATATCAACTATGAGCTTGCGTGCTTAAGGTGGAATTCACATAATCTGCCATTTTGAAAATCCTTCTCTCGTCTAAATTCTTCGGTCGTTCTCGGTATACATCGGTCGGGGCCGGAACTATTCGCATTAAATCGAATAGTTCCGGTTCCGACCGATGCTTACTCAGAACGATCGAAGTAATTCGACGAAAGAATAAATTTCGAAATGGCGGATTTAATCATGGGAACTCCACCTTAATGTCTCAATAAAACAATGAACATATGTTATGTTCTATAATACCTAAATGTTAGCCCGTCTGCTGATCTATACTCAAGAGACCACTTTGGCGTTTCTATACCATTTAGCAAAGGTGTTACTGCTTAATGCTATTTATGGTTGCTCTGTGCATGTGATTTCTATTTCAATCAATATAAATATTTTCATGCCTTGAAGTGGTAACGTAATGCAATGAGTAAATTTTGGCTCATCCGTTGTTTTCTTGAATTTTATGAATCGAAATTGAAGGCTTTTTCAATAGCTGAACACAATTGGGGGAGTATCTTTCCACCAACACATTAACAAATATGCGTGTAAACATTCCTTTGATACGTTTTATATATATTTCTTTAACCCTTTGCCACACGCCAAGTGTCTCAAATTGAAAGAGTTTGCAAACGACATTTCAAAATGTGATGAAATTTGGAAATAATCTTCTGTTAGGGCAGAAAACATTGTTGGAAAAAGAGGAATACGAAACGAGCAATTTCTCGTTTTCCAACAATGTTTTCCAAAGTCGACTGCAACAGAGTGGTTAAATGTCGTCATTGTTTTGTAAAAGATTAAAACATATTTCTTTAAACGAATATTTCTGCACGTCCCGCACTCAATAATCAAAACATGTGAGATACTTGTTTAATTCCAAACCGATTGGAGGCAGTTCTTCGATTCAATCCGAGATTAATATGGAAACATTATGGTTATATTTTCCATCCATGATTGGCATCGTGTTAAGCACAGGAAATTAATTTCTCAATCAAAACAAATCAATTTGGAATTAAGCTCTCTTGTTTATGTGGACGTTTCCATCTCTGTATCTCTCTATCAACCTAAACAATCCTTTCAGAGAAATCATTATGAAGAGAAATGTGAAGAAAATGCTCATCAACTACTCTCCCCTTTTGAAGGAAGTAACTTAAGAGATAGCTTATTCTAATGAACGTATTAAAGATGTCATATTTTCTAGTAGAATTCTTGGTATTCTTTAGTACGTTTCATACAAAAGTTCAGCTGTTAACCCATTACCAAACAATAACGACATTTGACTAGTTTGTCGCAGACGACCGCTTGGAAAACATTTTGGGAAAAGAGGCATTGCTCGTTAAGAGCAATTTCTTCTTTTACCACAATGTTTTCTACGCTATAAGAAGATTATTTTTATATTTCATCACATTTTGAAATGTCGTCTGAAAACTCTTTTAATTTAGGACAGTCGTAAATTTGCCGTTTGGTCAAAGGCTAAACAGTATTAAGAAAATCCAATTTTAAAGTCGAAGTTTCCTAACATCTGTGAATAAAAAGCTTTAAGGTATGTGGAAAATGTACCAAAAATGTTTTTACATGTGACGGCCTTATTTGGGATGAATGTTATTTGCAAAGAAGAAAGTAACTTTAGCTTAAAATTAGCTCATTCATTAGAAAATCAAGGAACTGTTTAAAAGGGAGGTGATTTTTACCTGTTCATTTTAATTGAATTTAAAAGACCAGCAGATGGCATTTAAGTACGACTGTATAAATCTAACAAATGTTTATATATTGAAACTAAGGCTTATGTGCAAACATTCTTATAAAATAAGGAATAAGTATACATGAGTAGGATTTTTCCTGTCGTAAATAATAAAACAAATATGAAAATATACATTGGTGTGATAAAGTTGGTATTTCTGGAGGTAAGGTGCTTACACAAACAATTCTTTTCAATCCCATTCCGAAATAGAATTTTTTAATAAAACTAAGTGAATTTACTTGTAACTTATAAGTAATAAATAGTAACGAGTTAGGTCTGTTCCAACACTGTAGGGATTTTAGACAACATGAATAATTAAAAAACAAGCATATGTTTATCTGAAACTATGCCTTATCATAAACGAACAGTGTTGATAAAACATGCATTAGTGTATACAAAAACATGCAGCGGTTTTGGCCTGACAATGAAAGATAAAATCTTAAAAGGCAACACAAACAGTTTGCCTGTTCAGCATCAAATACAAAAATGTGAAAATAGGATAATGTAGGTTATAATTAGATCATGCATTTACTGAGAATCTCTCTGTGACTCAAATCAAGCGTACTGGCAAAAGGTGTCGCCACTGGTAAAAACAAACCGTGCTATAAACAATGTGATGTGAATGTTGAATCAAATCATGCATTAAAGGTAAACACATAAGCAATAAAAAAGTCTGAGAGAAAAATGGTATTTAGGTTAAAATGTACCGACATATTCAGTAGTTTTTCTCGTCAGGGTATGCGGTAATGAGTTAATAACCCCAAGTAATATTTTCGCAGCATTTCGGATCCATATTTGTTAAGGGAGTTCTCAAAGGATCAACCTTGCTTTCGGATACCTCATACAAAGTATGGAGCCATTATATATACTGCAATAGAGTCACATGTATGCTGGGATGCCTGTCAAAACATACTAAGCAAGTCAGTTACATTAACCATTAGAATGCTTGGAAATTTTGTGAGAATATATTTTTGTGTTGTCTACTTTCAAAAACCGTTAAAAATCTGCTTTATTTTGATGGGAAAAGACACCCAGAATAGCAAACAGGTTAGATCACATGCCAGCCGCCAATTAACTTGGCGCTGGTTTTGACCTAACCCGTTTGCATAAGCATGAAGTCGGTTACTTCACTCTAAGGGTTAATTAATACATCCTCATTTGTTTTCTTGACCAATGTTGTTGGAAATTTAATCGAATGAGTAATTTATCTTTGGTTTTCCAAATAGTATAAACATGTAATGCTTCAGTGACATAATGTCTTATATTGTCGCGCTCAATTTGGAACGGTCACTGGAGGATTTGCTTGAATCACTTTGTTTTAAAAAATCGAAACTAGAAAACAAACAAACGATGTTCAAAGATACACAAGCCTGAAAAAAAAAAAAACTTTCTTAATGATCCAGCAATTGCAATTGCTTCTTAAGTTACAATCATTTCTTTTCATTCTTGAAACGAAGACTATATTTCATTAAAACTCGCTATCGTCTTGTGACAATGCTTTAAGGGAGGGGGGGGGGATATGGACAAAAATGTGCTATGACGGTCCCTGAAAATAAAGTTAAAATGATACATGCAAATATGGCAATACAGTCTAAAACGTGCTGTAAAATGTGTCATCATGCATTCATGCGTGTGTAGATAACCCCTACCTGAGATACTTTGACCGGTTTCTACGGGGAAAAACACATACATATTTAAACATATACACTGTATAGTATACACCTTGGTACCGCTTTACTAAAAATGTTAAGCTATAAAGTTCCAAGACAATTCCGTATTATTTCAATACTGGGCTAAGCAATATTGCAAAGTAACACATCATTGGAATCGTCTCTCTAAGACGTTTCAAATGACGCGTCACATTGCAATATTGTACGTTCATTTAAAATACTATCCCTGTTTACCAGTCTTTACTTACGCAAACAATTCCTTAATGCGTTTAGTAAAGCGGTACCCTGGAAACAAACTTAACAGTTGATTTCATCCTGGGGCTGATTCCCAACTTTTCCGTCGAGTAATATTGAGACTGAAGCATAATTCGAGGGCCAAACTGAAAACTGTCATACCGCATTCTTTGATTACATTGAGTTACGAGGGTTTTTATGAAGACCTCGAATTATTGGAACAAGTCTTCAAACGAACAGATGCACACATATAACACGATAATTTTAGAATTGGACACATTTAACCAATAAAGCTTTTAAAAAGTATATTGTCATTAAAAAACGATTGAAATCTGTGAAAGCTTTTAGAGACTCAAATAAATTCATGAATAGCCAATGCGTGTTTAGGAACTTTGTTTGATTTGCTTTGTGCAGATGGCAAATAGTACCTAGAATCGACAAAAACGCCTCTCTATCCGGCGGCGTCTGTTTTGAAGTTTCAAGTTCAACTCTAGACCACGATCAATCATAGCACCATTTCGTTATTGAACACACATGTATGATTTGATTCATGAAGTTTCATGAAATAGAGTCTACCGGCTGACTTTGGGAAACCTGATAGTTCTACCAAACTTAACCGGCCCGAATGGGCAGTTCAGTTGGAATCTTCCTACATCGATTACGACTCGGGCTTCGTAATAAAAAAGAAACGGTGTAAGATCCTAACAAACAGACAGATTACACGTTACCTGCAGAGATTGCCAGATCACCCTGGCCTCGTGACGTTGTTTATGACACTGGGCAATTTTATGAGAAACGGCGTCCATGTTAGCCTTGTGGAATTCTTCTAGTCGCTCAAGGAACGGTTTCTTCATCTGAAATGCCAAGGATGTTTTATTGGATAACAAACAAAATAGAGGCACCGATTTTGAAATAAAATGAAATATGAGAGGACATTTCAATTGATGTATAACCCATTCCCAAACAATAACCAATTTGTTGCAGACGACTCTTTAAGCATTGTGGGAAAAGGAAAAATTGCCCTATCAAAATATAACTTTCTAATTTCACGACATTTTGAAATGTCTTCTGCATACTCTTTCAATTTGGGACAGGCAAAAACGTGGCGTTTTGGTAAGGGGTAAAGATTGGGTGGTAGTCATTTGTGTTTTCCTTTGGGAGATATTCGGTACATAAATTTCTTTTATTCCCCACATTGATATGTATTTTTGTGCCTTGCCCTAATTGAAACGACAGTAGGCAAAGAAGATGTCATGAAAAATGCATTTAAGATGCACTCATATGTTAACTTAAGGGCGCATACGACATAACAATTAAAGTCTAAATTGGGGATTGTTTACTGTTAGTATTGTAAGATAGATATTTTTTGCAAAATGCTATGACGATTCGAGTCGACGGATCATCTTTCAAATATACCAATGACGAAATGGGACAGTGTTTGTAGTCGTTTATATGTCGTAACTATCTCCTATCCCTTATTGTTTATTTCGAAATAGCGCACGTGTTTCATAATGGGCTAGATTAATTAAAGACCGTCGTAACGGCCTGCATCCGTTTCATATTTGATTGATTTCAACTCCCTATCTATCCTTCACTGAAGTTGCTGTTTTATAAGTTTTCGTATTGGTCAGACAATGCAAAACATCGTGACAAAAGTAGAAGTCGATTGAAGAAGGAACTGCCTTCGGTTGTCGCAATAGTTTATAACATATTTCACATAGTGTTTTTACCTGTAAGTTCTATATAAATGCATGCTGACGTGACCAGTAGTAAATCCAGCACGGGTAAAGGTATTCAATGTCAATATGTGTATTTAATTGCACGATATCGAACAAACCGGAATTGGTAAATATGTTGACTTTGCACCGGAAGACGGTTGCTATGACATAGTCAGATACCCAGACATTATTGTCTAGAATGTCATTTTGATTCCTGGAAGTCTCATACGAAATGCATCATAAATGCGGAAAATCCGGAAATTTCTGTGGGTTCAGTACGTTTACAGCACTTTCTTAATCATATAGAGGTGATCTTTGCATCAAAACTCGTGCCACCACCTTCATGAAACATATATTCCTATAACAAAAAGTTACACAGACTGAAACCATTGACGTTTTTGTCTTCTTTGCATGACCTAACACATGTATTTTACCGAAATACCAATTTTCTGTGTGTTGAAGTCGTATTTCAAAATTACTTTAATCATAAAGATATGCTCCCTGGACAAGTGCTATCTATCATCTTAATAATATCCCTGTCACACGGAAACCCATGGTCTGACACAGTTATCGAACCACAAAAACCATATTTTTTGGTTAGACCAAACGACTCTTAATCGAATTCGACATATTCTTAATCACTTAGATCAAAACCCGTTCTACCATCTTAATGGTGACCCTTTTAATCCTTCCCCAAACGCCAAATTTTCGACTGTCCCAAATTCAAAGAGTTTGCAGACGACGTTTCAAAATGTGATGAACTTGAAATATAATTTTCTGACAGAGGAGGAAATATTGTGGGGAAAGGAGAAATTGCTCTTCAAGAGCAATTTCTCCTTTTCCCACAATGTTTTCCAGAGTCGTCTGCTGCGAACTTGTCAAATGTCGTTACTGCTGGGTAATGGGTTAAGCAGAGTATCATGGCCTGGTACAGTTATCGAACGTGAAACCTTCGTCGTACAAAACAGACCCAAGACGGAGGAGCCAACTGCCCGTCGACGACCCAGCTGCAGACGGAGTTCATATATGTACAAATATATACGTGTTTTATGAACGTGTGCCTTTGTTCGATAGAGACACACTACCAAAGGTTCAGCGCCAAACCTTTTAAACAGGCGCCTAGGAATGTTTAGTTTAAACGATGAGCTTTGTTAAATTATCTAATAATTGTTTAATTGTTGCATCGATTATTAGCGTTTTTATAACTTATGTCATTCCCGTATGTTTTGGGTGCAAAAGTCTTTTCATATCGAGTATGTATGTACTGATCGAATTATATCGCATACGTTTGATACATTTACCTACCTAGAAGCAATTAGTTATCAAAAAAAGTATTTTCTTCAAAAGACGTCTTCATTGAAAATTCAAAACAAATGGAAACATATGATTACATAATGTTTAGAAAAACAAATGTGATAAATCTGACATCCCATATATGCATATCTTAACGTATTTGAAGCAGACGATTTGTTAATTACCTTTACAACGGGAAATGGTGTCTTTGTTAGATTTCCTTTATAAAAAACCCGACTTTTCGATTTATGATGAAACTGTCATTTCATTATGACATTCGTCGTATACTTTATCCATTATAGTGCTGGAACCGACGCCATGCTTATACAAACGGATTAGATCCAGGCCAGCCGGCTAGTAAATCGGCGGCTGGCCTTTGATCTAACCTGCTTGCCACTATGAATATCTTTCCTCAACAGAATTAAGCAGATATTTAAGGTTTCCTAAAGCAGACGTCTCAAAAATCTATTTTTACCAAAATTACCTAGCAATCTACGGGTAAGGACAAGAGACTAAAACACCCCTTTGATGCAACCACAAGTGGTCCCCAAACACAGATAATCAAAGTGTACCTTTAGAATATTGGTGACAAGATCTTCCATCATGTCCATGTGTTGTTCCTCCATCTCGACTTTCCGCTGACAGAGAAACTGTCGGGCGTCCTCCCGGTCCTCCATGATCACACCAGCATAGTCGTATATCTTCTTTAACCTCTCCCCATACAGGGTCACAGCCAGCGTCGGGGATCCGCCAGACAGACTGCTAGACGTCCCTGAAATAAAGAATACAACAATAAAATAGAGAAACACCAGACGGCCGAGAGGCATTACTGCCAGATGTGCCAGATATGCCTGAAATAATATCATATAACAGCTAAAACAATATTTTCATGGAAACTGGATGGCGTTTTGCTTTTCTGTAAAAACGTGACCTAAGAGTATAAAACAATAATGTGCTAAGTCATCTGAAATCCAAAAGGTGTTACTTTGTGAAATTCCTGTTATGAAAGTGTTTTACTGTAAAGGAAGAAGTGCATGGAAACCGCTTGGCGTCACTTTGTGATGTGTTTGTAATAAGAGTATATAACGGTACAACAAGGAAATCCATGAAACTGGTAGCCGTGTGTCATTGCATGACATATCTGTCATAAGAATATATAACAGTAAACTAATAAACTATATGAAAAAGGGAAAGCGGACTTGCACGATCATTATGAAATAAAGGTGAATTACAGTAAAACAAGGAACTGGATAAAACCGGTATGTGCTACAGCATAATTTGTCTGGTATAAATACAAGACACTGCATCAAAGTTGGAGGCGTAACTCCATCATTGCTTTGTAAAATAAGGAAACCGTCTACTGAAATATCGCCTCTGTCAAACATTAGTCCTGCACCTTATTCTACTGGGAGAGATTGTCATTAAGTACAATTAGACCAGCGAGATTTTTTTTCTAAGAGGTGTCAACACAGATCAGACTACACCTTTGCATGTGCCAGTCTGTAAGCCCCACTAAGAGCTAATGGTATTTCATGCTGTAGATCAAAAGTACACTTGAAGCTTTATTGTTACTTCAAAGTATTTTTTTTACAAGTCAATGATCTTATATCGCTCACCAATAAAAGGCATATATCCCCGCAATCCTCCAGAGAAAGAGACTGATGTATTATTGATTGCATGCTTTCTCATTTCTATAATGAATCGATAAGTCTTCATAACAATCATCGCTCAATTAGGAATAAGCATCCGACATCATTATTACACCACTCCTGGTTTATGTTGTTTTTGTATAAGTATAGTCAGACGGGGAATCACGTGATCAACGTTTACGATCTTATATCCGAACCAGATGGCCGCGCCACAGGTATTCTTGCCTTTTCACCTACGTTTACCAATGACAGCCACATTGTGTACCCTGCATGAGTTGACCATCAACTCTCCGGTTCTGGTGGTATACGATAACCCATACTTTTAAATGACGTTATGTCTAACACTCTGTAGAGTAATCGCAGTCGAAGGGCATGTCCAAAAACAGTCGGTCTTCGACTGCGATTTCTCTGCCACGTGATAGACGTAACGCCATAATAAATCATGGGTTATCATTTGCCACCAGAATCGGAGCGGGGAACACACTATGGCTTTTATTGGTAAGGGTAGGTGAAAAAAGGATAAATACCTGTTCTGTCATAGACGCTGCCAGGATGTTCGAACATAAGATCGTAAACAATGGTCACGTGATTCCCCCGCCTGATAGAAAGCATTAGTTTTAGTTTATATATGGCATTTAACCCATTACCAAACAATAACGACATTTAACCACTTTGTTGCAGACACTTCTGGAAAGAATTGTGGAAAACGGAGAAATTGCTTCCAACAAGCAATTTGTCCTTTTCCCACAATGTTTTCTGCCCTATCAGAAAATTATTTTAAAATATCATCATTTTTTAAAATATTGTCTACAAACCCTTTCAATTTGGGACAGTCGAAAATTTGGCGTCTGTAAAGAGTTAACACCGTCAGCCTAAATGCGAAAACTACATGTACATGTATATACAAATACACTTACGATATAAATCGTCGGACCATAATACATTATCTACTTCGAAATACATTTGGAAATCAATTCGTATAAGTAGCGAATCATTCAATCTATTCTACAACGGGGACAGACCAACTCTAGGTTTGCATTGCACTCTTGATAAATAACATTGTAACTGTTTGAAGTCAATGGGCATGCCAATATTATATTTGTTAGATAAATGAAAGCAGGTATTTGGACAAATCTACGGAAAAATTGACCAACAGCCGCCCCGAAGGTTATTGGAAATTTAAATTACTCCGACGAAGTGATGACGAAGCGAACCATACCGACTCAAAAATGAGTAGCAGATTCAAACGGCTCATGAAGAAATCAGATCTATATAGTTTCTATATAGTTTCAATATTTTGGAAAATAATGAGGTGTTTGGACGCTCTGTAGAACAATTTGGCCCTCCACCAAGGATGATGGAAGATATGGTGGTACAATTTGTCTTACCACCAAGGAGATTGGAAGATATGGTGGTACAAGTTGTCTTACCACCAAGGAGATTTAACTCTATGGTGGTACAATTTGTCGTACCACCAAGGAGATTGAAATATATGGTGGTACAATTTGCCTTACCACCAAGGAGATTGAACTCTATGGTGGTACAATTTGTCTTACCACCAAGGAGATTGAACTCTATGGTGGTACAATTTGTCTTACTACCAAGGGGATTGGACGATATGGTGGTACAATTTGTCTTACCACCAAGGAGATTGGAAGATATGGTTGTACAATTTGTCTTACCACCAAGGAGATTGAACTCTATGGTGGTACAATTTGTCTTACCACCAAGGAGATTGGACGATATGGTGGTACAAGTTGTCTTACCACCAATGAGATGGGAAGATATGGTGGTACAATTTGTCTTACCACCAAGGAGATTGAACTCTATGGTGGTACAATTTGGCCCTCCACCAAGGAGATTGGAAGATATGGTGGTACAATTTGTCTTACCACCAAGGAGATTGAACTCTATGGTGGTACAATTTGTCTTACCACCAAGGAGATTGGACAATATGGTGGTACAATTTGTCTTACCACCAATGAGATTGGAAGATATGGTGGTACAATTTGTCTTACCACCAAGGAGATTGAACTCTATGGTGGTACAATTTGTCTTACCACCAAGGAGATTGAACTCTATGGTGGTACAATTTGTCTATCCAGCCAAGGAGATTGGAAGATATGGTGGTACAATTTGGCTACCACCAAGGAGATTGGACGATATGGTGGTACAATTTGTCTTAACCACCAAGGAGATTGAACTCTATGGTGGTACAATTTGTCTTACCACCAAGGAGATTGGAAGATATGGTGGTACAATTTGGCTATCCACCAAGTAGATTGAACGATATGGTGGTACAATTTGTCATACCACCAAGGAGATTGGACGATATGGTGGTACAATTTGACTAACCACCAAGGAGATTGGACGATATGGTGGTACAATTTGTCTTACCACCAAGGAGATTGGACGATATGGTGGTACAATTTGACTAACCACCAAGGAGATTGAACGATATGGTGGTACACTTTGTCTTACCACCAAGGAGATTGGACGATATGGTGGTACAATTTGGCTATCCACCAAGGAGATTGGACGATATGGTGGTACAATTTGTCTTACCACCAAGGAGATTGAAGATATGGTGGTACAATTTGTCTTACCACCAAGGAGATTGAACGATATGGTGGTACAATTTGGCTATCCACCAAGGAGATTGGACGATATGGTGGTACAATTTGTCTTACCACCAAGGAGATTGGACGATATGGTGGTACAATTTGGTACCACTAACCACCAAGGAGATTGGACGATATGGTGGTACAATTTGACTAACCACCAAGGGAGATTGGACGATATGGTGGTACAATTTGACGTCTTACCACCACCAAGGAGATTGGACGATATGGTGGTACAATTTGACTAACCAAGGATATTGGACGATTTGGTGGTACAATTTGACTAACCACCAAGGAGATTGGACGATATGGTGGTACAATTTGACGGATCTTACCTAACCAAGGAGATTGGACGATATGGTGGTACAATTTGACTAACAACCAATTTGGGAGATTGGACGATATGGTGGTACAATTTGACTGTCCACCAAGGAGATTGGACGATAATGGTGGTACAATTTGACTGTCCACCAAGGAGATTGAACGATTTGGCATGACAATAAGGCATGGTACAACACCGATGATCATTTTGGAAAACATGAAGGGCATTTGACGGCACGGTGCATTAGAAAGACAGAACATTAAGTGCACGGGACAACACAATGCTTGTTTGAAAAACATTTAGGGCATTTGACGACAGGCTGGATTATAATCTATAATCTTTCAATCAAACAGATTATCGTTAAAATGTACTATTATATCAATTCTACACAATATGGCAGTGTATCAAAGCAACATAAGGTGGCAAAACGTCAAATCAATATAAAATATAAAATGATGAAGTCAGCAAGGATGCCTTTTGCCACATAAAATCAAACATAATAGTGACGATGGGTTATGAGTATGCACGTGGACTCCACACATGTAATAAATGTTAACCCTTAGAATGCTGGGTAATTTTCTAAAAATAGATTTGTGTGTCTTTTGCTTTCCAAAACCCTAAAACATATGCTTAATTTCTTTGAGGAAAGATATCCAGTGTAGCGAACAGGTTAGATCAAAGGTCAGTCGCCAATTTACTTGGCGGCTGACCTGGATCTAGGCTGTTTGCATAAGCATGAAGTCGGTTCCAGTACTATAAGGGTTAAGTAGCAATTTCCGCATTCAATCACTTGACCAGGGTCAATCCGATTCAAATCAAAGCCCTGACTATTTTTCCATTTATATAACTTTGTGACTGAATCAGAACGAACGTAAGGGCAGCCACAACACACTTTTGTAAAATAGCTTTGTAATATTAGTTAATATTAATTTATAAAAGAACAAGTACGCTTTAACGAGCATTTTCTTTACAGTGGATTTATGTTTGAGTATTGTCATATCTGTGTACCTGGTAACAACTCTGGCTTCCCATTTAGATGAATATGTACATGTGCGCATGTTATACAACTTTTAATCCTTATAGTGCTGGAACCGACTTTATGCTTACGTAACCAGCTTGGATCCAGGCCAGCCGCCAATTTAATTGGAAAATGGCCTGTGATCAAACCTGTTTGCAATTCTGAGTATATATCTTCAACACAGTTAAGCAGATGTTTAAGATTTTTGAAAGCAGATGAGCAAAAAAATATATATTTAGCAAATTACCCAGTATTCCAAGGGTTAAGGGGGAAAACACCCACCAAATGAAACATTTGTTTGAAATTGAGCTTACTTGTCGCACGCCCACAATAAAAACCTTCATGTACATGTACATTGATTGAAATTTAATTGTTTCATCCCGTTAATTTCACAGTAATGGGTTTGCTGAAGAGTATGAATTATCAACTCATTTCAAAGTCGTGTCGTTTAGATTTTAGAATAAACAAAAACATTTCGTTTAAAGAGTGTTAATTAAATTTCAGTCTTTATTCTTTAGTCCACCAACGCCTTTGGACAAGCTAGGCAATATGGTCAATTTGTTTTGTCTTCTATGCCTCCCTGAGTGAATTGATTATTTCTGGGCTGCTTTCGATTTCTATAAATTATAAAGTACTGATCAAGTAGAATATAAACAAGACGATAATGAAAAGTTTGATATGATTTTATGAGTACTTATCGGCATTTCTGACTGCTTGAGGTTAGATGTCGCGATTGCCATTCGACCCTTTGCTTGGACGCAGTTTTAATTGATTTCCACATAAGAGACTATATAAATGGTCCAGATGGAAAGCAACATCATTCGACAATATAAGCATAAAAAAGAAAGATTTCTTGTAGTGAGATAGCACTCCCAAGTAAATTTCAATTCATTTTCTGAACTCCCCCTGTAAATGTAAATTTAAATTCTTCACTCCCCTGTAAATATCAATTAGTTTTTTGCTCTCCCTGTCAATGTCAATTTATTTTTTGCACTCACCTATAAATGTCAGTTCATATTCTGCCCTCCCCTTTAAATGTCAATTCATTATCCCCAAGTGCAGAAAATGATCGAACAATTAATGGGGAATGCAGAAAATGAATTGACATTTACGGACAAGTCCAGAAAATGATCGAACAATTAATGGGGAGTGCAGAAAATGAATTGACATTTACGGACAAGTGCGGAAAATGATCGAACAATTAATGGGGAGTGCAGAAAATGAATTGACATTTACGTACAAGTGCAGAAAATGATCAAACAATTAATGGGGAGTGCAATAAATGAATTGGCATTTACGAACAAGTGCAGAAAATGATCCAACAATTAATGGGGAGTGCAGAAAATGAATTGACATTTACGGACAAGTGCAGAAAATGATCGAACAATTAATGGGGAGTGCAGAAAATGAATTGACATTTACGGACAGGTGCAGAAAATGATCGAACAATTAATGGGGAGTGCAGAAAATGAATTGACATTTACGTACAAGTGCAGAAAATGATCGAACAATAAATGGGGAGTGCAGAAAATGAATTGGCATTTACGGACAAGTAAAGAAAATGATCGAACAATTAATGGGGAGTGCAGAAAATGAATTGACACTTACGGACAAGTAAAGAAAATGATCGAACAATTAATGGGGAGTGCAGAAAATGAATTGACATTTACGTACAAATAAAAGAAAATGATCGAACAATTAATTGGGAGTGCAGAAAATGAATTGACATTTACGGACAAGTGCAGAAAATGATCGAACAATTAATGGGGAGTGCAGAAAAATGGGGAGTGCAGAAAATGAATTGACATTTACGGACAAATGCAGAAAATGATCGAACAATTAATGGGGAGTCCAAAAAATGAATTGACATTTACGGACAAGTGCAGAAAATGATCGAACAATTAATGGGGAGTACAGAAAATGAATTGACATTTACGGACAAGTAAAGAAAATGATCGAACAATTAATGGGGAGTGCAGAAAATGAATTGACATTTACGGACAAGTAAAGAAAATGATCGAACAATTAATGGGGAGTGCAGAAAATGAATTGACATTTACGTAAAAGTACCGAAAATGTTTCAACGTGGCAAAAAAGTTTTATACATTTTCAACATGTGATTGGCGCTTTAACAACCGTTCAAAGTGTTAAACGTGTCTGCTATGGACGAGTTTAAGGGTTATTGCAGGAAAAGGTGAAATTGCACACATACGTAACTTCCTTTTTCCTACCAATTCCTCATATCCTACCAGTGGAGTTTCTTACAAGTATATCAAACAGATTTTTTTTGTCTGCCATCTATTTAAAGTTGTTTTCAAACAGAATGCGTCGTTCAGTGTAGAGTAATGGCACTCGAGCAAGACTACCGATAAGAACCAGTCAGTGATGCAATACATATTGATATTAACCCTTAGAATCCTGGGTAGTTTTCCAAAATTAGATTTTTGTGTCGTCTGCTTTTCAAAACCTTAAATGTCTGCTTAAAGTTGACGAGGAAATATACTCAGACTAGCAAACAGGTTTGATCACAGGCCAGCTGCCAATTTACCTGGCGGCTGGCCTGGATCTAACAAGTTTGCATAAGCATGAAGTCGGTTCCAGCACTGTAAGGGTTAACGCACTACCACGTTTTAACATGTTTTGGTCGGTTGCAATCGAACAATTCGGCAAAAATGACATATGCTGTAAGAAAATTTAAATAGCTCCTTTAAAACGAATATAACATGGTAACTTAATCATTTAGGGTGAATTGTTGTTAAAATTTGTTTGATATGTATACCCCGAATCATGTTACAGAATACGTCGGGGGACCGCACAGAAAATGAATAAGTTATGCAAAATACGCGTTTGAAAGATCAAACGAAGGGTTCTTGAATATCATAATAACACACATTACCGTTCGTCGTTTCATGAATTGACGGATAAAGACATTTGAAACAGAAATAACACGTAACCGCTGTTGTTTAAAATAGAAGTCCCCCGAAACTTTAAGAGTGTCGTCTGCTACAGCTTCCAATTTAGATCTAGCCAAATTAATATCGCGTGTGATAAAGGATATCAATCTTAACTTTATCCAATAAAAAATGTATTTCTCAGCTCACGGAAATAGCCGATTATTTCCGATTGAAAGGCGATTTCACTCAGAAATCTTCGGCAAGTTTCGTGTAGCCTGCCAACAATACCGAATGGTTCAGATTGGGGTTAAGTACCTGCATTTCCTTTTGTAAATAATGACAAATGGGTTTCTGTTTATAAATGCAAAGTTCCTATGTTGTTAAAGACAATCAATAACATTGTGCCTTTTTTCCGAGAGACTTTCGCATTGACTGTCAGCAGATTTGAGGTGTCGATTAATACATCTACGTAGAAGATATGATTTCCCCATTTTATTCGTTTAAAAAGTCATTCTACAAAATACAATTTAATTGTATTGATTACTTTTCTATTGTCATCAAAATCAGATAGCTAAACAAACTAAATCTATGTAGTAGATATGATTTTCTCCTATCAATTAATTTAAAAAGCCATTTTACAAAACACACTTTAATTGTATTGAATACTTTTCCAATTTCATCCCAAACAGATAGCTAAACCAGCTGATTAAAAAGATATAACACGAATAGAAAGTGATAAACACCAATACTGAAAAACAGACGAACATGTTTTGAAGTCATTCCGAACATGTATCTCCTCTTCACAGAAAAAACTCATCAGAAAATTGATTGAAAACGCTCTTCCTGGCATAAATGTATGTGGCGGGTTTTTTTTTGTATGAGGCGAAACAAATCATGGAAATTTGAGATCGCTTAAACAGTATCCTGCAATATTTAAACAGGTCTGTATTTAGAGTGGACTGTTTTAACACATCAACACAATCGGAATATTCATGACTTGTTGGTTCCATAACTTCATGTTAAACTACACACCAATAGCAGATGATTTGTTTCCCGAGTGACCAAACAAATGAAAATGATATTCCTTGCAGATAACCTTATGGTAACTGGATGGTGTCGTCAATTTGGATCAATCTCAGAATTCCCCTCTGACCATACTATTTATGTATCCGTCGATTTCGTTTGGTGTTTTAACCCTTATAGTGCTGGAACCGACTTCATACTTTTGCAAAAAGGTTATATCACAATCCAGCCACCAAGTTAATTAACGGCTGGCCTGTGATATAACCTGTTTGGTACTCTGATTATTATTCCTCGTCAAAATTAATCATATATTTAAGGGATTTACCCGCACTAGGATAAGGCACTTGTTATCCAAATGGACGGCGTCAAACTTTTTTCAAATTGTCCCCTAATCCCAATGAACCAAGAGAAATGTGTTTAACAAACGAACTCAGTACCCAAGAAATAATTAAGAAGGCAATATTCAAGTTTGTCTAAATATGCATCTCTCCGAGATGTTTCGAATGGCATGTCACTTGGGTAAAAATTTAATTAGTTTATGCTGTGCAGGCAGAGGTTGGTCGCCTTTTGAATCGTTTTAATGTCAATTCAACGATTGCTCATTTATATAAAGACTTCCTTTAGAGCTTTAGATACACCAGTAATATGCCAGGGCTCTGTCTTACCAAATGATATCTCCGCTAAGCCATCGGTGTCGGCGTGGATCGAACCTGTTGTGTAAAGGTTCAATATCCTTTACCTCAAACACTGGGTCACACAGTAACTCATAGTGACTTTTAATGGTAACAGAAGCAGAAATATGGGAATGGATTTGTACGGGAGATAACTGTCTTATTGAAACAGTATTTGTTTGCCTAACACATGAATTTGTTAGTTGTCTTACTCATAGAAGCCTAATGTTTACAGCTCATTGAAAAGGGTACAAATCATGCATATCATATTCCAAAGCAGTTTTGACTACTGATATGTTGTAAGGCTTTCTAGTTTGTTTCCTACTTCGTCCGGCAACTTGAATACAATAAGCTAAGTCTTTGTCCTTACCTATACGTGACATTCTGCTTGAGAACGGAGAATCTAACGAGCTGGACTTGCTACTCGCCGAGGTCCCCGGGCGCAATCCTTTATGGCGCCGAAACCGCGATTTCGACTTGGACGTGAGTATATCTTCTACACCATAAAACCCGCTATCATTGTCCTGGTCGTCCAGTAAAACACTGGTCTCCCTGCGTGGGTCAGACGATGACCGCTTGGATCGGGGCAACTGACCACCCTGGACACTGGAGCCTTGCTCAGAGTAAACCGGAGACTTCATACGTTCGTGAAACGCAGGCGAGATCGTCTGACTGTCTTTAAATGCTGGTTCTGGGCTGGTAAGGTCAAGGCTGAATGTGCTGGTGAGCCCGTGGTCCTTGGTTCGCCCCACCCCCTTGTCCCCACGGGACTGTTTAAATCGACTGTATGACTGTCGCTCGTCCACATGCTGTATAACGACGGGTCTGTGTGTTTTGGGCGGGTCTGGAGACACCACGTTCTGGTTCTTGTCCACGACCACGGCATCCACTGGCTGGTGACGGACCGGATCAACCGTCCGATCGTCATCGAAAATTATATCCGCATCCATATTCTTGAGAAAGTTTCCCTTTCACGTATAATAAATCACACACATCATTGAATTTGTGAACAGTAATCCTACAATGTCAGACACTCGGATAACAGTGCGATATACGGTATGGCAGATATTAAGTACGTTTTATAGCAGGAATCAATTTTGTGTTCCTAGAAATAGTTACCTTTTGCCAAGTTTAAATGCCTTTACCAATCAAGGCAACACATGTTTCAAAATCAAAATCAAAAACACTATTGCGTTGTACATATAGAAGATACTAAGTATGAATGGATTTTACAAAATTGTGTAAATTTATGTGGTAAGACAGCATATTGATATGTAATAGACGTTCTTTGATAAAGCAAGAGTCATATCTATCCTGTCTATGTCATATAATTAAGCTGATAAGCCAGAGTTTCTATAAACGCTTCGCGGGATATTCGTACGAATATACGACGACAATCCTGTTACTTGATTAACAAAATATCACTCCGTTTTAGCCACTATAACAACAACATAAACATATGTTATCTTTTTTCATTGGTATGAAAGTGTTATGTATTTAAATACGTGTAACCAAGATTATCATCCACAGAAAACAACAATTCCCAGTACTATCACGCAGCCTCCGTTCACTGTCGTTGTCCCAAACAGCTCTCTATCCCAGTTATGCTAGCCCTACACGACGACCGACGGAGGGCGAGAGAAATATCCGTCACAGCACGGTAACTTATTGATTAGTGTTTCCTTCCATTCCAATTAAGTTGTCAATTTTCATTATTCGTCACCGACGCTACAGGTAAGTGTGGGTTTTTGTGTTTTCAATCCGATGTAACCCTCCTCATCCCTTAAAGCACAGATATATCTCACTTTCATTGGACACGAAGCAGATGAAATTTTGTATCGTGGACTTTAAATAAACTTTTTTCTCGTTTGACTTAAAACTTGAAATTAAAACCTTATTGGTGGGACTTTTTCGCTTGTAATACAGATTTTTGTCTCCTATTGTTCCGAGAAATACAAATGCATCGAGAATGTTTCCGACTGTTGGGGAATATGGTCCAGGGGTACAGCGTCGAACGCCGTATGAACGTATCCCGAGAGTCGTGGGTTGTGTGCCCTGCGACTTTTCACTAATCCACATTCGGCACGAGTGACAGTTATGTATACAGGGAACAGAATCGAGAGTGATTAATCTAAGTTTGAAAAACTTGTTTCACAATTGATCTAAAATAAAAAATTTTTAGCTCACCCGGGCGTCGGAGTCGGCGTCGGTGTCTCTGTCGGCGTCACACATTGGTTAAGTTTTTACGTGTAAGTTTGTATCTCATTAACTACTGCGAATATGGTTTACACTGTTCATTTACCAAATAATTCAAATGTTTAAAACAGTATATGTTCTCGTTTTGCCTATTGCACGTTTGTTCGTTGGTAAATTTCGTTTTCAACACATTTCTAATTATATCGCCATTATTCCTCGGGAATTTGCCATTTGTTTTTGGTCTGGGAAACTCTTTCAAGCCATGATAAAGATCTGTAACACATAGACTAACAATAGAGGGAAGCTGGTTCAACCATTTCATGTTAATTATTTTTTCAATTCTTTTTTACTTTGAAAAGACCAATGGCTTGTTTTGAAGATACTAACATTCGATTTCATGGCGGTCGGCCTATATTTTGGACAACTTTAGAAAGACTTTCCGGATATTGGACGACACAACAAGATCACTGTTGTAGTAGTATGGTGTAGTAGTATAGATTATCCTAGAGAAACCCGACGAAATGACACCGGACCAACCTGTGTTTGTCGGTCAGACAATATCGGTCAATGATTCAATCGATATCATCATATGGTATCATGTGACATCATCAAATTGAGAGAAATCGCAGACGACAATTACAGAATAAGAGAAGCTCCAGAATAAAATCAACACCAGACGACAAAAGGTACCTCGACAATACATATGTTCACATCTTCTATATACTTTCAGATAGAACCTATCGTGACAAAAGAATCAATTGCACATGAATAAATGTATCCTCTTGTCAAACGAGTTTCTAATGAAAGGAAATGCAATAAAATAAGGCATTGTTGAATTAACGATTCTATAATTATCAATAGCGAATCGTCTTGAACCTTGGTCCACATAAGGAAATGTATTTAGGTCGAAGAATTGGCATTCATGACTGAAAAACAATACAAGGCGCGTCCTGGTGTACCTGCAGCAAGGCGTGTATCTCTTTACCAAACAACACATTTTCGACTGCTCGAAAATGAAAGAGTTTGCAGACGACATTTCAAAATTTGATGACATGGAAAGTATTCTTCTGATAGAGTAGAAAACATTGTGGGAAAATGAAGAATTGCCCGTTAAGAGTCGTCTGAAGCAAAGTGATCAAATGTCTTCATTGTTTGGTAATGGGTTATAGCCTTTATAACAAAGGGGAAAAACGCTAATGACGAAAAACATATTTAGTCTCAACGATTTCTATTTAACCCTTATAGTGCTAGAACCGATTCCATGCTTTTGCAAACAGGTTAGATCCAGGTCAGCCATCAAGTTAATTGGCGGCTGGCCTGATATCTAACCTGTTTGCTACTCAGAGTATCTTTCCTCAACAAAATTAAGCAGATAGTCAAGCTTCTGGAAATCAGACGCCACAGAAATATAATTATAAGATAATTACCCAGCATTCTAATGATTAAAGCGCGGGAAATCGACTTATTTTAAACAATACTATGTACAGCTATAGCATACCTGAAAGCATTACCCGTCTGAGAACGAATGGGTGTATCCAAATCTTAAATTGCGCTTAATGACAGCCACTTAATTTGTTTTGTATAAATGCGGGTTTTATGTTATTTGTTTATCATTTGACTAACTTCAAACCGGTCCGGTTGTCCTGAGTGCCAATGGGCATTGATGGAATGGTTTGGGATTGGTACGATTTGAAAGTGTAGGTAATTATTTGAACCTGTTGCTTTTACATCAATTATGACGGAAGCATGACGCTTATGAAATCCATTCTCAATGCCGCCTTCCTGGAAACATGACCTGTACTCAGCCGATTTTGGGTTTGGTCCTGACTTATTTACTTTACCGCTTATGGGAATCGAAAATATTTGACAGTTGAAGTGCGATGAAGTTAAAAGACCTAATTCAGAAAACCTAAATTGATTTGGCATTTAGCAATATTTGATATTGACCATTCACATAATGACGAAATATATCCTTTGAAAAGTATATTACTTTTCATGCTTGACCCGACTACATGCTTATGTAAACAGGTTAGATCCAGAAAAGTCGCCCACTAACCTGTTTGCTGCTCTGAGTGTTTTCCCTCAACACAATTAAGCAGATATATAAGGTTTTGGAGAGCAGACGACACAAAAACCCAACTTTAGAAAATTTACCAGCATTCTACAGGGTTGAATCTCTCAGAGCCATATTTTTGTAGCGATGGTGGAACAAAAAATTCTGAACAAGCTAACAGCCCATGTACTGTTTGACTGTTTGATATTGGTCAACATTAAGTAAATATTTTTTTAACTGGGATTTTCAATGACGTCATGCTCTCCGATATAAATTGACAATTAATACTAATTTCTGAGCCGATCATGGAAGAATTATACATCAAAAGCATAAACATTTACAATCAATCTCTCGAATTACGCACACTTATCGAACATATCGATTTTGGGCAAAACAAAACAATATTCACTGTCATCTTTTTCTGTAACTGTAAGTTCTGCTTAGCATTAAGAAAATCAGTAAATGTGCTATGCAGAACGTGTCTTATCAGTGTAAATATTTCATTGTGTTTTTGCAGTGGTACAAATCACTTCTTTCTTCTCTTAACATTGAGTTGATAAATAACACACCAAAACGTGAGTTCAAATTGATATGAGATGCTGTGTTGGTTCAAAACAAGAATATGGTCAGTTTAAACGTGCTTTGATCTTGCTTTAAGCTCATGAAAGTATAAGCAAATATTTCATAACTTGTTTTACTTTCTCATGTAAAAATTACAAGAAAACTGATAAACTGTATGTATTACATATAAAGACAGCAAAAAATCAATAAAACCTCTTTTTTTTTCAATTGATAGTTAAAATGGATCTGCAGAAATGTGTGGTCAATGCTTACACATACCAAGAATCTGATGATTTTTCAATTAAATTTCAGACAATGTGGGAATTATCCTTTCTTTGCAACTAAAATCCCTCCATTGCCAAGACCTGTGAGGTTCGTAATCGCATGTAAGTAATAAAGTGCAAAGGGTTGCTAAGTTCAATACATACCGGATGTTATTGTATTCGCCTATCTCTGACGTGTTTGGAAGCCATTTTGGATTGAACACGCACTTTTCTTCAAATATACAGACGTAGTTTTGCGCATTTGCAGATTTTTTTTCTTTTTTATTAAAAGGTAAGGATGACATCAAAAAGAGGCTTTGAGAATCATCAATGTGTTTTATTAATCCCTTTTTCCAAGTAAATGTTAATACTATGAACGCTTAAGTGTGTAACTCCCTTACCCAAATGTTAATTTTCTACTGTATTCGATCAGAGGCATAGATTACATGCGATCTATGTCTCTGATTAGAACTGAAGAAAATCACCAGTTTTGAATTCTAATCGACAAAACAAGTATACTAGTAGTGGATTGGAAAATGCATTCTTGCAACATAAAGAGTAAAGAACCCATAACGTCAAAGTTTTGAATTACTTCTAAACATTCATGAAACATCAACGCCGGTTTTGACAATTCAAACATATGAAGAAAGTAGCAAACAAACAGACCGGTAATTGTGCACTTGAATCCAGTGTTGATTTAGTTCTCATTATAACCGGAAGTGCCTATGTTAACGTCAGTGGTGACGTAGACAGGGAACCGGTCACTCATCTATCAAATATAGAGACCGGTATGGTGCAAATCGACCAGATAGAAGTCTGGCTGGTAACGGAAGGCACGAAAATAGCATACTGTTCGTAGAGATGAACGTCGGTCGAAAATTACCGTAAGAAGAAGTTTCCTTTACTAATTATTTGTCAAAGTGTTTTGGAATGGGAATTTCGACAAAACCGTTGATACATTTTTATCAATGTATAAATCAAATTCTGATAAATTGCTGTCTGCTTTGATTTTCACAAAACTGTTTCATGGGAAACGTGTAATATTCCTTCTTGTTGTTGTAGTCGTATTTTGCAACGATTCATTCCGACCAATCAAATCGTTCGGAATTTGTAGACTGCCTGTTGTCTATCAGTGGTACAGATGTCGGCCTCTTGTACCGGGGGTCACCGGTTCGAATCCCCATTAGGCGAAGTGAACATTTCCAGGGCTAACCCACAAACCCGCTCGAGTAAAGGTTTAGTATCCAGGAAGCAGTCATTGAGAGTGGCTTTGAACAAGCTTTAGATTTCTTTCACAATCGATGTAAAACAAATGTGGTAAACTTTCTTGTGGAACAAAGTGGAGCCGGAAGACAGCGTGACACCAGTTTAGTAGTGACGCTGGTATACACCGCGCGATATGTGACATTTTGCATTCGGTTTGCATAAGCTACTGCAATCGTTACTACTCGGATATCTCCGTTACATGAGAAATACACGCCGTATATAGTGTAGGGTTACGAATTGTGTGGTATGTTGTGTCCCGGCTAACAACACGGTTCCTTTAATAGTCATGTCAAGTAGTTCAATGTATATGGAGGTGTTTATAACAAAAACAAAGTTCGGTAAGACTCGTATATAATTCGAGCTTGTTCCGAACTTGGCTAACATTCAACCCAGCGAGTTACGTGAAGGCAGTGGTAAGTGTAATGAAGCGGAAGTAACCGCTGTGCGTAGTTTGAAGCTACTCGAGTCACAGTCCTATGTGAGTTCCGGTTCTTATTTGGTTCTTAACCAGAATGAACCAGTTTCCGTCTTTCATCGAAATTAATGGCGGCAACATGGCACAGAACTGGGGCTTTAGACTGGAGATTTATTGACGTAGATTTTCATGAGCTTGCATGGTAAGTTAACGTTAAAAAAAAAAGAATCATGCATTGCCACCCTAGGTAAGCATTTGTTTTTCACACCGGATCTTCAAAAAAAAACCCATTCTGGTTTAATATCTCAGGCCATTCCATCGTACGGTAATGTTCACTGGCACAACACAAAATCAACAATAGACGACAGAAATGTGATAAATGATATAGCATTTGCTTGGTGTGATTATGATACAAGACTAAATGCTTTATTGGGAGAAGTTTTTTTTCTTTGTCTAAATGGATTCTGAAGTGTTTCATACAGCAGATGATGCAAACGTGGAGTTAATGGAGTACACTGTCGAGGTATCCAATTGCACTAGTGTTGTACCCCAATCCCCCAACAGCTATTAGCGATGCGTCAATTAGACCGGGAACCGGTCTCTCGTCCATTATTGAATATAGAGACCTGTACATGTATAGTACAAATCTACCAGGCTGATTTCTGGGTGGTAACGGATGGAAAGAAAAAAGACCACTGTCCTTAGAGTAACTGGGATGATCCAAGCTGTAACTGTAGAATAGGATAATTCGGACTATTCTTAGAGATGAGAGCTGACCGTGTATGTTGTAATTGTTGTTGTCGTGTTTTGGAACGTTGCATTTTGACCAATTAAATCGCTCAGAATGTGTAGGCTGCCCGTTGTCCATCTTGTGGAACATAGTGTATACAGCGGGGAACCAGTTTATGTGTCGATCTGACCCTACATGGGAAGAAATGGGACACGCAGCATGACCCAGAACTCCACAACAATAATGTGATCCATTAGACCGATAGCCGTTATACTCGACATTCAGGGCCCCCCATATCCGGCTGTATCACCAATAACGGATAGACGGATTATCTACGATTGGGTACATATTGTGGTTGGGTTTTTTTCAAAAAGAGCTTCAACACTGACTGTCAGCCTATGTATGAAGTTGGTTTCCAAATTGTATTACCCTTATAGTGCTGGAGCCAACTTAATGCATATGCAAACACGTTTGATCCAGGTCAGCCACCACTAGAATTGGTGGCTGACCTATGATTAAACTATCTGCTACTCTGATAATAAAACGAGAAAAGCAAAAAAAGAAATCGAATCATGTCACTGTACAGTAAAACGCCTCCTCCCCCAGTTGGTTCCAATTAGTATTGGTCGCCAATTTATATCCATTAGAGGTAGTCAATCTCTCATTCAAACGTCATCGGAAGTGCATTAAAACTGACGACAATACATGTATATCATAAAATGAATTTAAAAGCACAATTCTATACGCTAACCCCCACAGTTAGGTAGAAACCCTTCTTCGTAAACCAATACAGCCAATCAGGATAACGGTCGGTTACATGTATTTGTGCCAAAGTTGGCGAGATTGGATTGATGCAGTGGTACAGAGTCGGACCCTCGTATACCGAAGGTTCCCGGGTTCGATCCGCGTTAGGCGAGGTACACATTGCCGATACCACCTCACATCTCGGCGCGAGTACTGGCATAGTATCAAGGAAGCAGTCATCGAGAGTGGATTTCATAAGCATCAAGCTTTCGTCACAATTGGTGTAAAATAAATAAGTTAAAACTAATCGTGCCTCGCCACAGGATTCACTGAATGAAAGCCATGGACAGCCAGTGGGGCAATCAGTTCTTTATAGCAAAAGCGTGCCATAAATAGACACATTTTGCATTGTTGATAAAGAGAGCCAGTCGCCTATAGTCGATCCTCTTTTCTGAGTTGGTTTCAGTTTGATTGTTGGGCTCTCGGTCAATATCACCTCACTTTATAGAATCTGGTTTGGAAGAGCTGTGGAAATGTCCCATACAAAATGAAAAATAGCTTCTTATAAGCAATGCATACTTTTGTCCCATTGATTTTACCTACATAACATCAAACAGAAATGTGTTCTTGTTATGTTCGTCGTCTGCTTTTGCTTTCAGTTTGGGACGGGCACCTAATCATATTCACGTAAAATGTTCCACAGGATCTCCCAATAGAATTGAGAGTCAACACGGACTAAACATGTATTCAGCTTTTCGTCGCAAAGTTTTCTACCAATGCTAGTATAATTCGAGGGTTCAGTGCAAGACTATAATAAGTGCTTCATGTTTGTGAAGCACTTACCATAGTCTTGCATTGAACCCCCGAGTTAACCATTGTTCTCCTTTTATATTACCTATTACATATTAATCAGTTGTTGCTTTATTATCGGAACGCGTACGTATTCCCATATGGGGAAAAGCGTAAAAACAAATTGTGTATGGAAGGATAGGGCCACTCTACAGCTGAACGGAGCGATTTCCGGGTGATCGGCTGATTGTTTAAAGATTGTTTGACCCTTTACGAAACAATAACGACATTTAACCACTTTGTTGCAGACGACTCTGGAAAACATTGTGGGAAAAGGAGAAATTGCTCGTGATGAGCAATTTCTCCTTTTCCTTCAAGGTTTTCTACCCTATCAGAAGATTATTTTACAATTTCATCACATTCTGAAATTTCGTCTGCAAACTCTTTCACTTTGGAACAGTCGAAAATTTGGTGTTTGGGAAAGGGTTAAAGATCGATTCCAATTGTCGGATAGGCCATTGTGTGCTGCTATAGTGTCATAAATGTCAATCACACAGGACAAAATACCATTCTCTCTTAGAATGATTCAGATATTAGCTAATTATCTACGTCGTTGAACTACAAGGCAGTATGACCCTAGCCAATGTTTTACACTGGTTTACATTGGCTAGGGTCGTGCTACCTTGTAGTCCAACGACGTAGAGAATGAGCCAATATCTGAATTAGTCTAAGAGAGAAGGGTATTTGACCTAGCCAATGTTTTACATCTATATCCGATAGCATGCATGTTGGCAACACTAAACAATGCATACACATAATATAATATAAACAATGTTGTTTTTTAGCGCTTGGCAAACAGAGGATGTTGCTCTTTGCCATTCGTACAGACATTGTACAGACAAGGAATGTGTCATTCTCTTTCTATCAACGAATTTTGACTAATCTTTCCCGTAATTATTATGTTTGAACGATCCAGTATAGTAACCTTCAGTCTGTAATGGGCTTAGTTTTCCGCACTATCCCCGAAAGCTCTGTACATAAAAATACAGATACCCAGGTCATGTTTCCAAACGATCAATGCAAATCCTGTCAATACGCCGTAACACACAGGCTCACTTGTGGACTGGTTTAAGGTGACAACGCTAATATAAATACTGTAGCAAATTAGAAACATTTCATCACGAGAAAAGAAATAGCAAGTTTAGTTTTGTGTTTTTCTTTGTCATTATGATGTTTGTTTGGCAAGCATAAAAACAAAGAATAATGACGAAATCAAAATTCCTCTGAGTTTGGTACCGGGCAGGAAGGACATTTTTACATTTGGCCATCTGTCTCTGTTTCCCTCGTTCAAATATCCTTTTTTGGTTACATCAAAAACATTAGCCATCCATGCTTTTGAAACAAACACCCAATAAAACATGACGATACTAGTGACTATAAACTATTTACTGAAACCGATGCATCGTGTAGCCTAAATAAAGATGGAAGAAGAGTTGACTATAGAGTACCCTGAGGTGCTGTGGACAGAATCAACATAAGGTAATACCAAGCAATAGGTTATAGCATGTAAAGTTTCTCTTTTGTTAGAACCACACATTTATCAATTAGTTGCCTTTACAATATCAATTAGAGCCATTATTTTTGGTTCTTGTGCCATTCATCGAGAATAATAAAGCTAGGTCTAGGTCAAGGACAGTACTTGGGACATTGATCACGTGTGACATTTACTAATTGGCTCGAATTGAAATGAGGTCCAGGTAAACAAGTTTAACCCTTTACCAAACGCCAATTTTTTTACTGTCCCAAATTGGAAGAGTTTGCAGACGACATTTCAACATGTGATGAAATTGGGAAATAATCTTCTGTTAGGGTAAAAAACATGGTGGGAAAAGTAGAAATTGCTCGTCACGAGCAATTTATCCTTTTCCCACCATGTTTTCCAGAGGCGTCTGCAACAAACTCGTCAAAAGTCGTTATTGTTTAGTAATGGGTTAAATATTTACTAATTGTTATCCACTGTGCTTTTCGTGTTGGGTTTTATAACTACAAGAAGAACGAGTACATTTCCGCAACTTATACAACACAGAGAGCTGATGACTAGGTTTTTCTCTGACGAAAATACAAGTAGATCTTGGATAATGTCACATGTTTGTTCCATCTTGGACAATGTCTCAAGTTGACCCGATGTCACAGGTAAGTAAGTCTTGGACGATGTTGCTATGGGTCGATGACAATAGTAAGTCGGGGACAGTGTAACAAGATGTGACAATTTGATCTAGGACCATTTGATACGTTCATCTTAGACAATGTCATAAGTTGATCTCAAGCTCAAGTTAGTCTTGGACCATATTGCCAAATAGTTTGTAACGATGGTAAATTTCGATGTCTCAAGAGAATCAGAGACTATGGTTGATATCTTTCTGAGACGATGGTTAATGTCTTTATGGGATGATGTCGCAAGAAGATCTTGAATAATGGTTCATGTTTTTCTGGGACGATGTCGCAAGAGGATCTGGAACAATGGTAAATGTCTTTCTTGGACGATGGTTCATGTCTTTCTTTGACGATGTCGCAAGAAGCTCTAGGACGATGGTTCATGTCTTTCTTTGACGATGTCGCAAGAAGCTCTAGGACGATGGTTCATGTCTTCCTGTGACTACGGTTCATGTCTTTCTGTGACTACGGTTCATGTCTTTCTGTGACTACGGTTCATGTCTTTCTGTGACTACGGTTCATGTCTTTCTGTGACTACGGTTCATGTCTTTCTGTGACTACGGTTCATGTCTTCCTGTGACTAAGGTTCATGTCTTTCTGGGACGTTGTCACATGATGACCTGATACGATGTTAAAATTGATCTGATGTTATAATCTAGGTACCGATTTGCCCGTGTAGCGTTCGTTTGTATTATGAAAAAAGGCGACCAATAAAAAGGTGGTCACGCTCTCCGCCTACTCCTAACATCCAATCTTCCATTAAGTGGCTCTTTGTGAGTTAGACAATGGAGGACCACGTTTTTGGAGCGTGATATAAGCGACCATTCAATGATTAACTGTGTATCCCTTAGTGTAGGGAGTAGGCCTAACAGATTTGGCGGAGAATGCCGTTTGTGTGAAAATACTCTGCTTAAAACAATTATCAACAACATGTCAGCTATTCAGCGGAGGTAGTTGACACATTTGTGCATTCTTGGTAACCCTCTTATAAAACGTTTCAGGGTTTTTAAAAAATATTTTCTCGGGTCAGATTTCAAGAAGATTGATGGTCATGTTAAGATAATGTTAATTGGGCAACTGCTTTTCGTGGTTATAGGGTGATTATTTCATTTCATATATTTTCATTTTCATTAAAACATCAAAGCTGTGGATTCTTTACAGATATACCCTTTGGAGAGAAGGATACACGTAACAGACGACAAAATAGGAAAAAGAAAACACATGTATCAAACATTGTTACCTGTGTGTTTCATTTTCAATTCGTTATTGTCTATTATTGATTTGTTCAAAAAGTTTTTAGTAATACTCAAGTTGAAGTTTGATATGAATTATTCCTTGGATACATAAACTAATAGATAGTACATCGTCAAAGGCTACCAAACAGTATATTTGACCGCAAATAAGAATCAAACGTAGGAGGTATATTCTTAAATCCCTAACAGGTACTTGCCCCATCAATTTGGAATTATTAATAAAGTTACAAATCATTCCAACGCAGGAATCCAATCAAATAAGCCCTTCCCCGACGGAGTCTAGCAAGTAGTGCATTTTTAACCATTAGAATGCTGGGTAATTTTCTAAAAATAGTTTTTAGTGTCGTCTACTTTCGAAAACCATAAATATCTGCTTAATTTTTAATAGAACTTTAATCATAGTAGTAATCATACTAGTTCACAGCCGCCAATTTATTTAGGGGCTGGCCTGGATCTAGCCTGTTTGTATAAGCATGAAGTCGGTTACAGCAATATAAGGGTTAAACATCCGCGTAGAGACATCTAATGCTTTCGATGCATCCTTTGTCTCGTTGGACATTCATATGGTCTGGTAGATTAGCCTGTGCAGTTTTGAAATTGACATCGCATATGTCTAATGCCAGCATAAAGAGTATCTTTAGAAGCAATATAACACTTACCAAGCCGATCGGTTCCATTTCCATTAACAAAGAGATCAATGTGCACGGTTACGATTTGTCTATTCTACGACCCACTTTTTGTGTTTATTGAATTACTGAAAGCCGATAGCTATATTCAAACAGCGCCCCATTTGTACCGATTAGCTCGGATTTCAGATCGAAACAACTCGTTGCATTAACAATACTCGGGATTTCAATCAGGAAAGGTTCATGTCAATAAAGCTGAAATCTACCCAAATTGTCATATAGGTCGTATTGACGAACTCTGGTGTATGGGTACATGTAGCAAGGGTATAGAGAATATGGGGGTCAACAACTAATGCGGATTTTCTATAACATTTTGATTGCTTCTGGAAGCTTTATATTTTAGGTGCTTAATTGGCTAATGAATCCACTCCATGCTGAGACGTTTGATTTGGGCACCAAATGTCCAGCAAAGAGGCATATTTCCCTTTCTAAAATTATTTCTTCTAAAGTCCCAAAAGTTAGGATTAATGGGACACAATTCAAAATACTGCGCGAAAAAGACACTGGTTCGGCCCGGCCTGTACATTCAGAGACAAGTTCGAATATTGAGAGAGCTCAATTTAAACCCTTAAAGTGCTTGGTAATTTTCTTAGAATAGATGTTTGTCTTATCTGCTTAATTTTGTTGAGGAAAGATACTCAGAGTTACAAACAGGTTAGGTTACAGGCCAGCCGCCAATTTTCTTTGCGGTTGGCCTGGATCTAACCTGTTCGTATAAGCATGAAATCGGTTCTAGCAATAAAAGGGTTAATGCATGTTTGTTTGAATAGGAACAAATACCAAACAGTAAAGACCCATTATGAAAATAGTATGGTTTGTAAAATCTAAAGAAAGACGAATACGTGCATTACTAACACTTTTTTGTTTCATAAGTCGTCTGCTGTAGATTGAAAGGTGACCATAGAGCACAGCTGCTAAATAATGTAAGATAAAAATTGGTGAAGAATTCTTTAACTTCCAAAGGTCGGACCTCGTTGATAAAATGCGTTTTTTCAGTTTTTATTACAGCTGACAATAGATTGGGATTGTCACAAATTCATTCTCAAGGTAAACACTATTGTCAAAACTTATTGTTCTGAGACAAACTGTACATGTGTTAATAAAGAATCACGTATGATACCAATATGGCGGAAAGCAAGATACCGGATGGTGTGAATGCAAAGACGCCTTTTGATTGGCTAGAATAAACTAATCGGATTGGTCAATTTGGAAAGAACTCAATAAAACTAGATGAAATACCATCCGAATAATCCAGACGTAGATATTTCATTTTAAAGTTACAGCTTGGATCATTCGAGTAAGGTTATGAATCGATGTTGCCAAGGTCGTATATCCTTTATTTAAATGCAGAAGAGACGACCTTTACCTTTGACAGTGACATTATTCAGGTGGCATCCGGACATCCGGCTCCAAATACCCGCAATATGTGTTAACCACATGCCATGGAAGGCGTTGAGAGTACACTGACACATATTATAGCCCCGGACCTTTGATGGCGGTACAATAACATGTACTCATTGAAATCTGGTTGTTAATAATTCAGGTATCATATCAATATCGCTGGTCAAACAAATCAAGTGGAACGAACAAAATCGCACGTTAACATGTCAATATTTAATTCCGCCTAGCGACAGGGTACCTCCAATTCCGCGTGACCTTAACACACTGGGACTTAAGAAAATTCGTTGATTGTGACTGTCTGTAAAGTAAGGATCACCTCAATAAGTTCCCAACTCTATGTTAAAACATTACGGGGACCAGACCGAGGCCCCTGTAAAACATAATGCTCTTGTCGGGTTAGTCAACACCATACTTATAGAATATCACATTTGGGTGTTAATGTCTTAATTTTGTGTTTTCATGTGATCTTTTGTGATGGTAGATGATGAAAAAAAAAATAACTAAGTATACTCATGTAATAGTAAGCTCGTTTTTTGGCATTTGATACTCAAATTAAAAACAAGTAACCATTCCTTTTTTCGGACCCCTGTTGTTATATTGATTACTTGGTTTGAGTTGTTACAAACTCCAAACCGAAGAGTACATGCCTATCTATGCAACTCTTCAAAAACACGACCGACTGAAATATCTGCCCCATGCATTCTGAGGCTTACTCTTTTTGAATAATTACTTAGTATAATTGCATTTGGAGAGAACTAATACAATTACGTTGTCTGTTGTTAGAAAAACGATTAGAAATTTTACGAGCCTCGTGTTCTTTATAAACTTTTCATGAATTTGGTTCAATTATTAGTTAATGTGTTTATCTCTTATTAAAACATATCAACCCACTCGCTTAGGAAGGATCCCTGTTGTGCTAGGTTCTCCACTTTGTCGATGGGACATCATGAACATTTTTTGGGTCCACATTATAAACAATTCAAATTGAGGGGGCGATTTTACTTTCGGTCTAGAATTCATTCAATTGTTCGTGATACCTATCGTTAGTTTTATGATTAATTGGTCGTATTCTATCTGACATTCAGATTATTACAGACTATAATGGATAGGAAAAGCAGTTTAAGCAAAACCTTTAAGCAGTGTATGGCTTTTTTTTACGAATTTCGATGTCAACGGATAAAACCTGCGTACGGTTTAAATGTCCAAAAGAGCCGGCTTTGGCTAAATGTTGGTTTCATCCCTGCAGAAACATTGGACTATTTACTAAAACCTTTTCTTTGCTATTAGGTTCATCAGAATCGTAAAGGACATTATGAACATGTTCACCTTAGGTTCAATAGAATCTGTACCTTTGATATCTTAACGATACGATTGTGATGAATGCCCAAAAATGACAGGTCGGATATAATTCTAAACTATGTGTAAAAGGCCCTTATTTATATATAAGTTGTCAATATCACCTTGTATGTCTATTTAATTTGTCTTTGTTATGTCTATGTATATGTCGTGAATACACATGTCATTTTCATAACATGCATGTTAATATAGAAGTGCTATAACTATGAGCCTATGTTCTTAATGAAATGAAATGATGTAATGTTATGCTATGGTATATCCTGTTTGAAGTCTTGCATCCATGCTATACAATCAACCTCTGGCCCAGATACGAGGCGTTTACCCCTAGCTAACTTCGTTATCGTTTATCAAAATCTCAAACTCTATAGTGTGGATACACGTTAGAATTGTTTCGATTTAATGAGTTCCAACAATAAAGGTTTTGCCTGATGAGATTATAAAAACTGCATATAAAAGGCCCATATTCGCCTCATTTTCTCGACCCCCTGCCATCAACACAATCATTATCAAACATTGAAAACCAAAAATGATCAACAGGTATCATTATAAAACACATTTCTTATTTAAAGCCAGAACGTGTTATCGTTTAATTGCTTATTGTAGTCAAGCCTCATTAGTTTTACAATTCTAAAACATTTTATGACCTTGTTACCATCCCACGTACGCTTCTTTAAAAAGGATATCAAATATGTTTTTGTGTTCAAGTTCAATTGTGCTATTTCTTCAAAGGTATCAATGTTTATAGTTATAATATCACTTTGAATAGGACTGTGGGTTGTTTCATGAATTGTTTTAAAATTATGTCTCGTTTTTAATGCAACAATAAACGACGAGCAGCCCATATGGTGATACAATCAACTATCTGCAATATGTTAAAGTTTGGGTTTGTTTCGTTCTGTATAATGTTTAACCTCCATCAACACATTTTCAGCTATAACTAAACATTCGGGCTTTGCTGTAGCTTCCCTGTACATGGCTAGGCTTTTGAAGTGTCCTGCCAAAGGATATTTCCAGGTAACCAATGGTACCGTTTTGGCTCAAACCCTTGATCCCCGAGATAAGAGTACACCACCTTACCCATATGACCATGCAAGAACATGCAAGAAGGTGCGATGATCGTAACTGTCCCCTACAACAACAAATGATCATACATTTCAACCTCAATGACAAACTCTTCACAGTGATCTCCCTTTGTGGGATTGATCAATGCCACCACAAATGTCACACGACCATATGCTTAGAAACAAAAATGGCGTCTTAAGATGGTGGCGACACCCAAAAATTAAAAAAACGAACGGTTTGTAGATTCAACTGGCCAGAGAACAACACAGGAAGACATTATTGCTTAACTACTATATCCGGTAAAAACTTGACAAACAACATCATTTAAATTCCATCCAAATCTGGATGAAAATCGTGTGGTGGCTGTGATCGATGCAGCGTAGCAAGGGGTGATTTATGTGGTGAGTTTGTCTCATTGATCAAACGTCCGTACCTAGATATGGATCTAACAGGGTGTCTCTTGTGAACCTTGGTCTGATTCGTAGAATAGTGTACCATGAATTATGGTGAACTGAATAATTCATTTTTCGATCATTTACTCTTGATTGAACGCTCTTTGACAACCCTTGTTATTGACGCTTAATCTCTTTATTGAACGACGGGGGAAAGAAACCATGGAAAGGAAATTTTTCGTTAAAAGAAGATGTGAGCCGTTCAAGTATATATGCTGTTTTTAGTTTTTCACAAACTTGAACACTATAACAGTCTGTGATTATAGTTTTCAATATGACCCGATACGATTTCAATAGGGCGTTTGAGACTCTGAAATCGAGGCCACATCCAACGCCATCGGTTTACTCGGTAGCGTAAAACTCCTCCCATCTCGCGTTATGGATTTCATAACGTTGGGCTTTGATAGCATTTTCAAATCAATAATACTTCCCATAATTCCACCGCACTTCGTTAGTGAATTGAACCTCTCGCCAACGTGGTTCAATACAAGAATAGAAGCTTTTGTTCTTCTTTTTTTTTTATGTAATTCTATATTATCCAAGTTCATAGGTATGTGAAGACCGTGGCCATCCACCTCCACCCCGTACTATAAATCACTTAACTTATTAAACTCTTAATACAAATAAAGTAATAACTGAACATGTTGTTACTCTTCCCATCTCTGTATTTTCGTTTGAAGCTGGAAACAAGAGCCGCATTTCATTCAAGAGTTTAGACTGATCAAGGCTGTTCTTGTCCAATTTTATATTTCCTTATTTGTTTTTTGACTAATTACTCAATCACAGAACTGAAGCTTGATAGAATCTTCAGAACAAAATTCTCCAACTCATGATTGATAATTTCATTGGCATTAACGCATCATCTTTCTTATTTTTTTATTTTCATGTATCGTCTGCTGTTACTTTGATCATATGGGAGAATCAAAACGTCCTTAATGATGAAATTGATGGAAATGGTTGAAAATGATGCATTAAATGAGGAATGTTTAATCTTAATCTGTTTTGAACATGCACGCCCGTCGGCTGCAATTTCTCTGTCGAGTTTTAGACGTAACGTCGTTATAAAGCATGGATTATCATATTCCACAAGAACCTTGAATTTGATGGTCAACCCATGCAGAATACACAATGTGGCTATCATTGGCAAAAGTATGTGAAAAAGGCAAAAATACCTGGGCGCAGCCATCTTGTTAGGACAACAGATCGTAATTATTGGTCGTGTGATTCCTCCGCCTGCTGTTGAGAGACTGAAAAACAATAACATTAGTGATTTCATTTGGCATGGATAATAAACATTGGAAAGAACAGTTATCAGATGGGATTCAAACAGATAACCTAAGTTAACCAAGTCAGACTCACTATCGACTTAGCTAGGGTCCTGCTAAGGAATCGGGATCCCGGTTCCGAGCTCCACCGACACCTCTGGTTTCGTGAGAGTGAACTTTGGCAGGACACTTAAGAGCCCTAGCCTAGGACTGGGGATCCAGGAAAGCCGTTACATAACTGAAAGTCTTTGATGCAGCGTTAAATACCATACAAACAAACCGACTGAGCTATTGTAACTTAATTTCACATTGATACAATTATATAACAGCAGCCGGTATATAGCTGTATAGCAGACGGCCTTAGAGGTTCGATGACTCTCTTCAGATAACATATACTCACGAGAATGTTAGTAATTCAGGTAGAACAGATTATTGTACACAAAAGTAAGATAAAAGAGAAATGTGCTAATAGAATAATAGGACGACCGTCGCACGAAATTGTTGATCATTATACCAGGGGAAATAGCTGCATGTTATCACCAATTTAAGTTCTAAACCGAGTTGTCATTTTATTTCCGTTGACAATCCGTAATGCGGATAAATTCGAAATAAACAAATCGTTTTGTTTGTCTGTTTTTCAACAAGCTTCCACTTATATTACGCCTTAATGGGATGCATATTCCTGATTTGAAACTGGATTCCAGATCGTAATGCTTTCCCCATCAAATAGATTGTCAAACAGTGAAGCATTTGCATAAGTCTCAAAAGCAATAAAACGTCTGGAAATTACGAAAACTAACAATAAAAGGCAGCCAGGTAAAAAAGCAATGATATGTTACACGTTAAAATAAGAGTCAACGAAATGTTTAATGCTGAATGAAATACGCGTTTTATGAGCGTTTCTTGTTTAAGGGAGACAACTACAACTTATAATTAAACCCTTTCTCTATGAGTTGTTTCCCTTTCCAAGTAAAACTCGTATTCATACGTGTTCGGTCTATACGATAAAGGTACAACTCTATAAGGTTCTTAACAAAATTACGAATCATTTAATAACACCTTTTACTACCACGATTTGTGCAGTCCCTGATATTAAATTGTTTTGAAATATCTGCAAACTGTCACTTTTGAAATGAAGACATTTTGAAAAGACCATTTCAAGTTTCTTATGAACGTTTTTGAAGTCAGTACCAGAGCAAAACGATTATTATAAAACGATAAGATGAATACGTTTAGATAAGTCCCCATCAATATAAACGCATACAAACCATGGTTGCTTCAACTTTCCATCAATAGGTACATCTATTTCATGTATCTATCTGCGATATTCGATTTCGAAATTTTTCTCAAACAATTAATCATCTTTTTCGTTTAATTTTACCCTCTTCAACACATCAGTTGCTTTTGCCTCAGGAAACAGTTTTGATTAACAAGTTCAAACATTTTATTAGCATAACATTTACATGTCGTTAACAATGGACTAATCCTAACATGTAAAGTCTTTGCAAGTCACAATGGTTCTCACCAATTTCTTAAAACAAAAAATCTGCATGATTACGGATTGTGCCCAGCTGTTCTATTCAATTTCGATAAGTCACATGATCATAATAAAATGAGGGAATGACTTAACTGAAGCATAATGCAGCGCGTATGTTCAAGTATAGCATCGTTTTCATCTTTTTTGGTAGAGCAGACGGCAGACTCATCACTCTGAACAGTTTTCTTTATCCCCGTGCCTCATATATTCCCATTTTAGACACCTCAAGCTTTTTTATGTTGTTTGTTTGTTTGTTTGTTTGTTTTAACTAATTTATATAGTTGCTGTCTGTTACTGTCCCATTTTATTTCGAATTCCGAACCATCAAAACACCGGATATGAGCAAATTTGTAATGAAAATGCTCCCATCTTGTAGGGAACCAATTCTAAGTATCCAAATGAAATATTTTGATATAACCTCTATAAGAAATAATTTACCAAAATCGTCAAATATGGTAATTTTATTGCGTAGAACCAATTAAGACAATAGAAGATATCGTTTGATAGGGGTACTGTTTGTTGGTTGCTTTTGTTATACTATGTTGCAAAGAATAAGCACAAGCGGTATCACAACAACCGAGGTCAGAAACCAATACAATAAAATAGAACTTATTCGTAATGAGGGGGGTTTTCTTCCTTTTGTCACAGTGGGTTCTATCCTTGCACGAATGTCTTCAGTTTTCAGACATTTCCATTTCTAAAACGGTGGCAACTTAAGAAGGAAAGCCTTACAAAGGAAGGAAGGTGTTACTTATTGAGATTGAGATTCATTCTAATGAACTTCGAGACAACAAAATATATAACAAACAGTGGTCCAAAATAACGACAAAGGAGCGATTTATTACTTTGATTACAATACTTATATAACTGCCTCAACTGACTTTGTTATTGCTTACTTACTCGACTCTAGAAATCTACTGATAAATCATCACCGACTCCTTATTAACCCTTATAGTGCTGGAATCAACTCCATGCCTATATAAATGGGTTAGATCCAGGCCAGTCGCCAAGTAAATTGGCGTCTGGCCTGTGATCTAACCTATTTGCTACTCTGAATATCATTCCTCATAAGAATTAAGCAAATATTTAAGGTTCTGGATAGTAGACAACCCAAGAACCTGTCTTTAGAAAGTTACCCAGTATTTTAAGGGTAAATTGGAACTCATCGTAAAATCTATAATGAGGTAAGCGGTAGAAAATCATTTCCATGTTATCAATAATGTTCTCAGCGTACTTCTGGGTGGTCCACGGTTTTGATGAGTTTTCCAAATGGCGGAGATTCACAGTTGAGTTGAACTTACCAGACTTCCGCTAATATTTCATAACATATCAGGCTAATGCCTTAACAATCATGTTTCGGGCTGATATGTAAGACTCTTCGCTGTTGCCACGCAACATTGAAACACGACAATTTGACCTTGTCTGCAGAATTGATCTCTTCCTTATGATGACAGTGTATACAAATCAGTGAAATCACACATTATGAAGAAGTGTGATACAAAACGGAGGAATTTGATATACATGTAATCGCACATGAGCTAGCTAGCTAGCCCTTTCGCCATATGATAATGTCATACCTTTCATTTTACTCAAATCGTGTTTTTTTTTGTGTATTCAAGAATTTGAGCAAAAACTTCAAACCTTCCTTGTAATGATTTTACTTAAATGTACTTAACCCTTTACCAAAGAGCCAAATTTTCTACTGTCCCAATTTGAAAGAGTTCGCAGACGACATTTCAAAATGTGGTGAATTGAAAAATAATCTTCTGATGGGGTAGAAAACAATGTGGGAAAAGGAGCAATTGCTCGTTAAGAGTAATTTCTCCTTTCCCCACTATGTTTTCCAGAGTCGTCTGCAACAAAGTGGTCAAATGTCGATAATGTTTGGTAATGGGTTAATTCATATACGCTTTAGCAAATCAATTTTTCATCACATGCTTATCATCTGCCACTTACCAAAAAGCTTTTATATTTTATACACTTAGTCTTTTCATCAGACACTAAGCATGCCATTTACTCAAATCAGTTTGTCATCAAGCACTAAGCATTTAGGATAAAGCAAAAAGCATTTTGCAGAGGACATAATGCATGTTTTGCATCAATGATCTTCGTAGGAGCTGGTGTTGATTGAACTCAGAACTCATGAGTTACAAGTCTGCAACATCAAACCTAGGACCATGCATAACCTCGAAATATTTTTTTTTTTAAATTTAATAAAGCTACCTCACAAAGCTTTGGGATATATTCTCAATATGTTCCTTATACCATTCTATGGTTGGTGAATATTGTTTAGCAGACAAAACAATATACATGTATGTATGTCTGAAAAGGATGTTTTCAATGTTTGGAACAAGTCGCACAAGTAATTTGGACCAGTGTTTATATATTCATTGAATTGGTATAGCAAGCAAACAATTTCATACCCCATTGCCCAGTAATACTGTTAATTAGTTTCCATTGCATACTAAGTGATATTCCAACCTCACTCAGTCGATTCGTTTCTTCATACCAAGGAATGTTGTAAAGCTCTGAATGGAGGCCAACGTAACTGAAAATCCTGGATCCGCACCTGTCACTTGCATTGGAAACTTAACGAGACGGATGACAAAAGAAATTTCTCGTTATGAAGACCTCCTGGTTTCAACCGAATATCGCAAAGGAAATGTATGTCTATCACTGTTGTTTTCTGTTGCTTTTAAGTTGTACCAGCAACAAAATCCCAGTGAATAGTTAATGTTGCATTCTTTGTTCGTAATTTATAAAATGGATTCAACTTCAATGGTATGTAGCAAATACATAATATAGAAGGATATCTTTCACCTTTGGTCAAGGTTTGAGCCATGCTTTTCATCTCTTTTTATGGCACAACTGGACAAAAGGGAATTAGTTCTGGCGTTGGGGAATCAGTTCCGGTGTTGGGGAATTAGTTCTGGCGTTGGGGAATCAGTTCTGGTGTTGGGGAATTAGTTCTCTAGTGCTGGGGAATCACTTCTGGTGTTGGTGAATTAGTTCTGGTGTTGGGAAATCAGTTCCGGTGTTGGGGAATTGAGTCTGGTGTTGGGGAATTAGTTCTGGTGTTGGGGAATTGAGTCTGGTGCTGGGGAATTAGTTCTGGTGTTGGGGAATTAGTTCTGCTTATGAACATGACATCAAAAAACAAAACAAAAGCCCAAGGTTATGGTGTTGGGGAATTGGTTCTGATTTTGAACATGATATCAAAAAACAAAACAAATGCCCAAGGTTCTGATGTTGGGGAATTAGTTCTGGTTATGAACATGATATCAAAATACAAAATAAAAGCCCAAGGTTATGGTGTTGGGGAATTGGTTCTGCTAACGAAAATGACATCAAAAATCAAAACAAAAGCCCAAGGTTATGGAGTTGGGGAATTAGTTCTGGTTTTGAAAATGACATTAAAAAAACACAAGCCCAAGGTTTGTAATGAAACATCACCTCTATTTCTAGCTTATAGGAGTCTTTGAATGATGAAAACATGACACTTCAATGAAACATTTACTCAAATATGCAAAATAAACAACAGAACAATTGCTGCCCTAACTTCCATAACTGTCACAAAATGCATGTTGTGGGACACATACCATCTTTTACAATAACATCCCATGTGAAAAGTATTCAGTTTAAACATGAGCCCTTTTTAAACACTTGCTAAAATAACTTCTTAATGTTAATGGATTAATCCTTTATCAAACAAACCACAATTTTTATAAATCTGTTGCAGAGAATTTTCAAAACGTTTTTTTGAAAGAGTGAAATTTCTTTATTTTGAGCATTTTTTCTTTCCCAATTATTTCTTCCAACAAAACAGAAACATATTCATATTGCAATTCAAAATTTCTCTTAAAAATAGTTATGAAAATGAACCAACAAGGGCATTTCCTCCTTTTCTCCTAGAAATCCAGAATTTGTTTGTTTAAGGACTAATGGTAACTAAAGGCATGTTTTGCCAAAGCTTTGGTAGTGGTCCCACACTGAATGCAAAAACAATCTCTATTTCACATTTTCACTACAGTTATAGCTTTGTCTAAATTTCCGACGAAACAAAGTAGTCTATCATCAAAATCAAATAAAATATACATCAGTCACTATGACATTGTGATGATTAAAAAATAATGTTCTCTTATAAAGAATCAATTCGTTAAATGTTAAAAACAAAAAAAGTACAGTAATGGACATAAAGTAGGATATATATTAATAAAACATGTACAGTTAAATTAATTATCAATCATTTTATGATATTAATTATGTTTGAATAAGAAGTCAAACCTCTATATGATTTTATCTATATTACATTATGATAAAAGGGCCACCCAATGATTAAAACCAAACATACAACATTGGTCTACAAGTAAACCATTTTCAAATAGACCAGTCAAGTTGACAAACCCCAACGCAAATAGTTGTCAGAGGTTATTTCACATTACGAAAGTTCAATGCAAGGCTAAAAAGTCTAATATAATGAACTGGGTATGTCAATACTCATCCCTTTTACCTAAAACAAGCAGCATCTTTGCAGCTGACCAATTTTGAAACCATTGTAATTTATTAGTGTCACAACAATTTCAATTTTCATGATAAAAAGGGAAGGGTGGATAATTTTGTCATGATGGGTCATTTGTGTTCTTAGTTCTCTACATCTTTAACTTTGTTTCAATTGAAGAAAAGATGAAGATCAGCTGGAACTTATAGTTACAAATGCTGATCCCATCCAACACAACTGAAGCCTGTACCTGCAATAGGGCTTTCTCTATGGGGAACTCAAACTCAACTATCTTAAACAAGCAGTCCATAACCAATCATATTGATATATCAAAGGCAACCGCAATGATAGCATTCACTTCTAACCCTTATAGTGCTGGAACCGACTTCATGCTTATGCAAACCGGTTAGATCCAGTCCAGCTGCCAAGTAAATTGGTGGCTGGTCTGTGATCTAACCTATTTGTGACTCTGGGCATCATTCCTCACCAAAATACAGCAGATATAAAAGGTTTTGGAAAGCAGACGACGCAAAAATCTATTTTTAGAAAAATTACCCAGCATTCTAAGGGTTAAAGAAACAGTAAATGGCAACAAGGAAAACAAATATATTTGGTTTCATTTGAAAAAAATGTTGAAAATACAAAATGCTTGAAACAAGCATTTATTGTTTCCAGATTGATTCTTTCAAATGACAAAACAGTAAACTATTTATACATATGATGTAGGGTCAATCATTTTTATATCATGCAATATTGGGTTGTATTACCCAGTGTGTTATACATACAATATAGAACAAAATGTCTTCTTAATTAAACTATACTTCGTATAGCATTTAAAACAATGAAATAACACATGAAAAAATTGGGGACTTGATGTAACACAAATTTCACACAAGTTAAACCATTTCTATTATACCTCAATTTGATTTACCTGAAGCAGTTTTAAAACACTATTGGGACAAAAGCAGAAATGGCTTGTAACAAGCTATGTCCCTTTTGTCACAATGATTTTTCTATAGAATTACAAAAAAATGAAATTCACATTGTAATTGTTTTCTGGTATTGCTTTCAATCATTACTACCAGTAATTTCTATAAAGGGGGAAGGTTTTCGCATTTTTTTTTGCTTAAACAGAAAATAACGAAACCACAAAGAAAACTGAAGAACTTGTTAATGATGAGCAATTTCTTCTTTTATCACAATACATACAAATTCTCCAAATATTTCAAAGAAACTAATTGTCATCTATTGCTGCATTCTACTGAAATTTTCAACTGAAATCTGAAAAAATCACAATCAGTTAATACAGAAATACTTCAGGATTACATGTCTTCCTTTTAATCTCTTCTGCTTGTACGGTGTTTAAAGCTGTGTCAACAATTTTTCAGTTATGTTACAGTTTTTCTTCATTCACCAGTACTAGGCTATAGCTCTGAAGTTACTTGCCAAAGGTCACTCCCACGAAACCTGAGGTATCCATTGGGCTTGAACCCGGGATCCCCCGAGTTCTGAACCCAAAACGTTAATCACTGGGCCATGCAGGACCCTTCTCTTAATTCTCTAGCAGCCTTCGTATAACAGAAGCAGTAAGTGTTGACAAAACAAGAACTTCTATTGAAGATATTGCTGAAAATAAGCCAACCCCTTTAATCACAATTTTGAAAAAGGCCAATGAGGTACTTAACAAGCATATTTTGAGCTGTTTTGAATCATTCCAGAGGTGTGCTTACAAAACATACATAAGCCAAGAAGAGATTTATACAATTCAATGAGGAAAGATAAAACATTTCAGAGAAACAGACTCAATTAGGTGCTCATTAGAAATCCTATGAGATATAGCATGTTATCAGCAGTATATGCCATGTGATTTATATGAAATATATATATGTACGTTATCTAAAACAAGGTCCGATTTGTAAACTGAGCAGTTGGTAAATTATAACAGTCTTAACCCTTGTAATGCTGGGTAATTTTCTAAATATAGATTTTTGTGTTGTCTGCTTTCTAAAACCTTAAATATCTGCTTCATTTTGTTGAGGAAAGACACTCAGAGAAGCAATCGGGTTAGATCACAGGCCAACCGCCAATTTACTGGCGGCTAGCCTGGATCTAACCTGTTTGCATAAGCATGAAGTCGGTTCCAGCACTATAAGGGTTAAAGGTACAAAATGCACCAAGATTGTGTATGATAGCTTTTATTCAAACAACATTTCAGTTAACTTGTGCACTTATTAGAAAGATACTGAAGGTTTTGTATCTTCCAAATGAAAAGCTTACAATGCTTTAAAAATTGAAATTTGACAGAAAACATTGGAAAAATACGGTAACTCTAGGAAATGGTCACAACTTGTACATCAGATGGTACAAGAAGCCAATGTGGCAAAAGGAGAAAATCTCTAAAAATAGCAGAAAGATTTGTCTGAAATAAGAACAATCACACACAATATGATGTTAATAACTGAGAACAAAGAAAAAGGCACTTCACTAATTGGCCATGTTCCTATTTGATAAAAATCTGAGTGCCAGATATTCAAATTCATTCTCTTGATATTGCTCTAGAATACCCTGAAAAAGCATGACACAATGGACATACAACTTTGAAGCAGCCAACCTGCCTTAAACAACCACTACAGAAAGTCTCATTGTTAGATTTATAGTGTACATCAATTTGTGTTAAGCAGCCAACCTGTATTAAACAGCCAATTTTTTCAGTTCCATAGCCTGGCCTCTAAACACAAGTTTGACTGTATATAGTGAACAGTACATAAAACTTTGTGACAATACCTAATCCTTAAAATGCTGGGTAATTTTCTTAAAATTGACTGTTGTGTTGTTTGCTTTCCAAAATATTAAATATCTGCTTAATTTTGTTGAGGAAAGATACTAAGAGTGGAGTAGCAAAAAGGTTAGATCACAGGCTAGCTGCCAATTTAGTTGGCGGCTGGCCTGGATCCAACCTGGTTGCATAAGCATAAAGTCGGTTCATGCACTATAAGGGTTGTTTATTATCCATTCACATCATTTAGTATCTTACAAAATACAACTTTCAAAACAACTGAGAGAGGATGTTAAAATCATGTCTAAATTCAGTCTGTCTATCTGTCATGTTAAAATGTTTTAACATACTCAATACATAAACCAACAGACAAATAAAATAAGGAAGCCGACAGAAGTCTTAACCTCACCGAAAAGTTAAAAATATTTTTTTGAAAACATCAACAACAGCTCAGTCAAATATCAATTACTTCCCTTTTACTATATTTTCACTGTATATGCGAGTCTTTAACCCTTTCCGAAAAGACAAATGTTCAACTGTCCCAAATTGAAAGTTTGCAGACGACATTTCAAAATGTGGTAAAATAATCTTCTTATAGGGTAGAAAACATTGTTGAAAAAAGGAGAAATTACAAGCAATTTCTCCTTTTCCCACAATGTTTTCTGCTCTATAAGATTTTTTTTTTCAATTTCATCAGATTTTGAAATGCTGTCTGCAAACTCTTTGAATTTGGGACAGTTGAAAATTTGGCGTTTGGTAAAGGGGTTAAGGAAGAAATACAGAAGAAAGCAATGAAAAAAGACCCTGCCCTCATTGAGACTTTTTGTACATCGATATGCAATGGTGGGATCCATGATTGACAACAACAACAACACTCACACCGGATTCTATTCGTTGAACAATGATACATATTTTTTTTTTATACAAAATAAGACACAAAGTCATCATCATTCATTCTATCATATCTATAATAGGGCACACTAGTTGTGTACTGACTGACACACTCTCGCAGTTTGCCCATTGTATAGTAACCAAGACAACATTACCAAGATAAGATGAATCAACAAATTCCAAAAAAGATTCTTTCAATGCATCTTCGTCACAAATTTAAAAAAAAAAAATCTTTACATGAGTAATATTTCCTCTTGTCCCAATAGTTTTTATCAAGTATCAAAAAGAAAATATGTAGTTTTATCTGAATAAAATACTTGTTGTCTGCTGTTGTTTTTTTTGGTTTTGTTTTTCAATTTGGACCGAGCATAAAATTCCATGGGAGGATATCGATAAGTTATGTTGGAGGTGTGTACACTCCTGAATCTACTCCCTTATATGGAATATTAGGATTGGTCCAAACTGCCAGTGACAGCAGACTGCATTAACAAAGCAAATGAAATTTTTGTATTAACCCTCATAGTGCTGGAACTGCCTTCATGCTTATGCAAACAGGTTGGATCCAGGCCAGCCGCCAAGCAAATTGGCGTCTGGCCTGTAATCTATCCTGTTTGCTACTCTATATATTTGAAATATCTTTCTCTATTGTAATTAAGCAGATATTTAAGGTTTTTGAAAAGAAGACGACATAAAAATCAATTTCTAGAAAATCACCCAGCATTGTAAGGATTAATAACATTTACCCTGTGATATCAGGATGAAATATCGGGAGAAGAGAAGAAATTGCTTGTGGAAATAAATTTCTTCTTTTTTCATGACAAATTATCAAGGTCATTTGCTGCAATTAAGTCAAAACTAGTGAACTAGGTGAAATCCCTTGGTACAAGAAATATTTCCCTCAGCCTTATGTCGAAAAATTCCCAAATTGTAAGTTTACTCTGTCAAATGTTCAGCAATTTTTATCAATATACAGAAAATTGCCTGCTACATCTGAATTAAAAGAAACACACAAATCACAAGAACTCAAAAACGATACATTTCTCATAGATATTTATATTTTTGTGTTTTTTAAACATTCAATTTCAACTGACCGTAAACCACTATTTTGACTGAACAATACATAAAAGCTGACTTTACACCTTTCCTGAATATCCCATCTTCTAACCCATATCAAACATTTTATCGTGATGGTTTCTTAAGGTTATTTAAGAAAAATTATACAGAATCTACGGAGTCATTGATGCATTCCATCCTTCGCATAATCACTATACTTATTAGATACTTCAGGTGATCCAAGAAACAATTGTGACAAACGTATAAATTGCTTGAAAAGCAATTTATACGTTTGCCACAAAGGTTTCTCATAATGTCAAACTGTCTTCATAATTTTACTTTTTTTTTTTAGATTGTATTCATTATTTCACTATTGCATGAAGATGTTTTTGAATCAGGAAACTTTAAAAATTCTGCATGAGGCAATGGGTAGAAGCACTTCCTTGGATGACTTATTTCTCATTTCCTGCTTATATAAGTGGATGAGACAGACGCACACATCTCAATATGCCCATCAAAGACGCAACTTGTACCTTACTTTTCCGACAATAGCCTAAATAACCTGAGAAGCTTTTAAGTGACGTGGTATAAGTACATTGTATTTAACCCTTTACCAAACACCAAATTTTCGACTGTCCCAAATTGGAAGAGTTTGCAGACTACATTTCAAAATGTGATGAAATTGAAAACATAATCTTCTGATAGGGCAGAAAACACTGTGGGAATAGGAGAAATTGCTCGTTCAGAGCAATTTCTCCTTTTCCAACAATGTTTTCCAGAGTCGTCTGCAACATTTTGGTGAAATGTCATTATTGTTTGGTAATGGGTTCAGAGAAATGATTCTGACCATTCCCTAAGTACAGAGATAGGGAAGGGTGTTCCCAATAGATATCTGTACATGACATCAACCCACATTATAGTTTAATATGGGAAAGTGTCTTATGGTACTAATATCTTAATTATCAAAACCTAGGAAAGTTTGGTAAAACTTATGGATGACTCAGGTATGTTCTGAACTAGGCTGGTATTGTGGAATCATTTCAATGAAGTCAGTGGTTAGTTTAACCCATTACCAAACAATAACGACATTTTACCAGCTTGTTGCAGACGACTCTGAAAAACATTACACTATGGGAAAAGGAAAAATTGCTCCTAACAAGGCATTCCTCCATTTCCCACAATGTTTTCTGCCCTATCAGAAGATTACTTTTCAATTACACCACAATTTAAAATGTCGTCTGCAAACTCTTTCAACTTGGGCCAGTCGTAAATTTGGCGTTTGGTAGAGGGTTAAGGTAGGTGTAACCTTTGTGAGGGGCTTGCTTCTTGATAGAGGGTCATTTTGTGTGAGTCAGCAACATACTTGTGAACAATGTCCCCCACTGAGAAAAAATAAACAGTGAAGAACCAAAACAAGTCAAAAGCTCAATGCAGGACAAAGATTTCTGTCAGTTAAATGATTTTCTACATACAAATTAATTCCATATATACATAGTTAATTGAATGCACCTTTGCAGAACTGTTATAGAAATAAGAAATATTAAAACAAGAGATCAAATCAATCGCTAAAATGTCAACAAACTAAAAATGACACTTGTTTACCTTCTCATCTAGCCATGTTTCAACACAATTGCAGAAGATGACCTGATAAACTTCTAACAACAGTGAATTTGTCCAATAAAAACATTTCTTGAATTAAGTTTCACCAACCTCACAGAAATGTTCTAAATTCACTGTATTTGAATTGATTTCTGCTTTTGTTTTCAATTGCGACCTGAAACAAAATCTCACATGAGGGAAATTGTTGAGGTAAACAAACATCTGTCCGTCTGCTGATGCTTTGAAATTCAAACTGCCTTTAAAATCCACATAGGGTTCACTGAATCATTAACAAATATATCTCATTAACTCATTAACAACAGAACAAAGAGACCTAGTATCTCTAACATGCTGAATGAATGTTACAATGTTCACATGGTTATCATGGCAAGAGTTCTCCAGGGGCCTGTTTTACTAAACAACTTACGGAAAGTGTTTGCGTAAGTCATAATTGATTAACATGGATAGTATCTTCAATGAAAGTACAATGTTGCAATGTGTCACTTCATTGGAAGCGTCTCGGAGAGACGATTCCAATGATGTGTCACTTTGCAATATTGCTTCGTCCAATATTGAAATAAGAGGAATTGTTGTTTTAGACTTATGCAAATCTTAAGCGTAAACTGTTTAGTAAAGCAGTACCCAGCTGTATATCTGGGCGCGGAGAGAGAGAGAGAGGATGGTGGTGGAGATCTAGGGCGAGGCGACGGAGGATGAGTCGCTGTCGTCGTCCTTCTTTAGATGAAGATCCATCACCTCCTTCATCAAGGGCTGTATCCCTTCCGGATTCAACTTCAGCAACACTTGAGAATGCTCCTCGTTCAAGTTACGAATGTCCGTCAGTTTCATAAGGAGTTTTGGGTACACCGCCCTCGCCACGTGAGTCGGATACTTTGACTCGAGATATCGTAGAAGCAACAATGCGTATTTTTCCTGTTCAGCAGAAACGTATTGTTTGTCTGTTACACTCGGGCGATCGGGCGAGAACAGCGACAACATGAGTAATAATATCAAAATTGTTTCATCAGCTTTCAGGTCGACGGCCAGAGACTTGACAAACTTCATGTGCTCGTCAAAAAGCCCGGTACTACCCAGCGGACCCATGCCCATCGAAGACAGAGCTTCGGCGCCCGGTTTCTCGATGCCAGATTTCAGCTGGTCTGGCGTCATGGCTAATGAATCTTTATCATATGGATCTAAGAAATAATTGTGTTCTTTATCAAAGGATATTACAGATCTAAGAATGAGCAACTCTATACTGCCACCTTTCAGTAACCCGATCTGATCAGTCTGAGATAGAGCTTTAAACGCTTTCAACTTTTTGGCCATGTCCACCACTCTTCTCACACTTACTTCAGCTATATTCACGAGGTCAGAAAAATTGGCGTTATCTCTCGGCACCTTGGACTCGATGGGAATTTCCAACGAAGCGCGATATGCGGTGACGATTTCACAGATGATGGCTTCGTCTTCAGGCTCTAGCTGTCGTAGGATTCTAGAAACCCCGACCCCACTCGGTGGTGACGACACGCTGACAACCCCGGATTGTGACATCTTCTTCTCAAGGTCACGCATACGTCTGAAAGGTCAAAAGGAAAAGAATAGAAATGGTTATGGGAGACATGCATTTGCTTGAAAGCTTATCAAGGAAATGATAGAAATTGAAGACACAATCAAATATCATTTACTGATTATTCAATGCCAGGCTATAGTAAGTCATTCATTAAAGTGAAGGAATAACGATAGACCACCAAAGAACCTTTTAACTCTGTCGGTGCGACTCTCACCTTTCTGCAAGCTGTCAGACGAATGCAAATCTTGCCTTTTTGCAATTAAGTACCCAAATGGATTTTTGTTTATACATGAAAATCGCCCAAAAAATGAATGTGACACTGGAATGTATGTTCTGTGAGAAAATCAGCAGCAAAAGACTTAATAAACAAAGTAACAGTTGGTTATGACAAACAGGCTTTTTCAATCCAGTATTTTGGATGGCAGAAATCTTTCAAAGTCCCAGACGTACTAACCCATCTTCTTAAAGGCACATAAAAGGAGATTAATGCTATATAAAACTATATTAATTGGTGAACATTTGGTCAGATTCGAATAGTTATCACCAAAAAAAGCCATCAGCAAAACTTAAACGTGAAAGCCAACAGGAATTAACCCAGATTAACCAGTTTAATTGTGTGATTTTTCACCCCTGACCTTGACAGCTTATACACAAATGTTTGAACCGATCAATCAGAATTCGATATTTTGAATATGTAAACAAACAGGTTGTCGATAAACATGATTGAATTGGAGACTTCTATTTTCAAGCACAAAATAACTTATGTTAAAGGAGTCTATTTAATAGGGTCCCAATGCATTCGTAAATTAATTGTCATGACTTATATGAAAATAATAAAAGAACTCCATATATTTTTTTAGTAATTTATTTCTACTTATCTCCTTTTATGTGCCTTTAAGCTATATTAATCTCGATCCTTTATAGCATTACAACTAGAAACTATTCTCACTAAAAGAGTTGTGATTGGTCAATGCAACAGTATACAAAGTCCTTAGCAAGTTCTCTAATTTCGTGAAGACTTAGAAACAATCTTAAACTTGAGAATTTCATTTTCTTCTATCAGAAGCACACTTTTTCTAGACATTATTATTTCTTTTTCCTTTGATAAACAATTACTCTGTTCTGATGTTTTGTAACAAATATCAGCAAACAACAGAAAGGACACAGCAGATAATAAACAAGCAACAGTTACATGTCTATACATTTCATAGGATTGGTGGTGGGGCAATGCATTGGGTTTGTTTATTGCATTTCAATCAATTTTTCAATTAAATTTTGGCTATCCTGGTTGGCTGGGACAAAGCTTACAAGGAATAGTGGTTTGAATCCTTCGTTAAACTCTTCATTGATTAACCCTTTAAATGCTGGGTAATTTTCATAAAATAGATTTTTGTGTCATCTGCTTTTCAAATCCTTAATTTTAATAAGGAAAGATAACAAACAGGTTAGATCACAGGCCAGCCGCCAATTTACTTGGTTTGAATATAAAAAATTGCTTTGAGTATAAAAGTTGTTTTGATTATAAAAGTTGGTTTGAATATAGAAGTTTGTTTGAATATAAAAGTTGGTTTGATTGATAAAAGTTGATTCAAATAATAAGAGTTGGTTTGAGTATAAAAGTTGGTTTGATTTCTTACCCGTACCTGTTGTCATCAATTCTCTGCCGTTTTCGCTGCTTTTCATCCTCTGTAAGGATGTATTCTTTCCGCATTCCAATCTCAAAGCACTTCCTCAGACGGCATCGCTTACAGAATCGTCGATTTGAAACGTCCATCTTACATTTCTCTTCATAAGGGCACTTAAAGTAGTCCTGAAAATACAAGATACATCTAGCATGAAAAGACAGCATAAATCAGTTTTAATCGATTCTTTAAAATAAGCTTTAAAATAAGAAAAAGAAAGAATTATTTAAAAATTTATAACAAATCTTCATTTCCAAGTTCTCTAACTTAGCCTTAGTTATTTTTTTGGGGTCAAAATATTCTCAAATGAAGTTTCCATCGGAGGCTTTTCATTTAATTTGATGAAATCTCAATGACATTTTAAACTGTGGGTAATTTAAAGTTGTCTTCTGTCACAGCTTTTCATAATGAACCTGTTACAAATAACATAAGAACTGTTTAGAGATCTATAAACCCGAATCTGGTTGAACCGCCACCGATAGTGCATGACAATGAGAGACACAAAGGCTCTGTGATCAAGTCCAACTACCAACCCAGTTTACGTTCTAAATATACACAAACAGTGAGTCCCGAGGGTTCAATGCAAGACTATAGTAAGTGCTTCACAAACATGAAGCACTTAATATAGTATTGCATTGAAGTCTACATTCATGGTCTGGTTTTCTTATCGGTTAAAATCTCATTTGAACAGCGGGGTTATTTGGTGCAGTTTACTCAACAAAACAGGTAAACAGATGACGCTTCATGGATTTATAAACACAGGCTAAAAACCATCTAATCTATTTCTTCATATAAATTGGTTTGAACACTCAGCCCCCCCAAAAAAGCTGCAATAAATGAAAACTGAATTGTATCGTCTTTGTATAGTATTAATATAAGGCAGATAGATACCCCCACACCGCTATTACTCATATTCATAAACTAGTTTTAATCTATTTTGCCACAATGGTTTTTATTCAATATGACAAAGCAAATGTTTTTCATTCATAACTCATAATTATCATCATTTGTTGGTTTCAATGTAGATCAGTCATGAAATTCTATCACCTTGACAAGTAAATTAGATTGGTTTAGAGTAAAACTTAGCAAAGATCTTCATGTGATGCAATCATAAGCTGCGGATGAATCCTATAAGATAGGCGCATTCACTTATAATGACCCGTTCTATATCTAGCCGATAAATTTTAAACCAAGTGTCAATATTCACAAAGTTGATAGAGTGCAAAATAAATGACTTGCTCGTATCGTCTGATACTTTTGTTAATAGAGTGTATTAGGCGACAAAGAATAGGATAAAATTATTAGATATTCAAGTAGGTAATGTTTACTGTAATGTTGACATTATTTGACTTAAAATGTGCACGTCTTATCTCTTTATATGTGAGATTGTTCTTCTCATATCAAAAATCATATTTTTTTGACCTCTTAACCTCTACAAGGACATATCATTTTCTGCACTTTTCAACCATGGTGTAATGCCAAAATCTATTTTAGAAAGAACTGATTTTTTTTATGAGAAGATTAATTTCATTTAAATGCTGATAAGCCATATAATCCTGTTTCTTTATATTATTGTTGTAATTTTTCATGTCTTAACCCTTTCCCAAACAATGACCCAAATTGAAAGAGTTTGCAGACGACATTCCAAGATGTGATGAAATTGAAAAATAATCTTCTGATAGAGTAGAAAACATTGTGGGAAAAGACAAAAAACGCTCGTTAAGAGCAATTTCTCCTTTTCCTTCAGTGTTTTCCAGAGATGTCTGCAACAAACTGGTCAAATGTCAAATATGGGTTAACACAACCACACAATGTGCTGGAAGACTATTAATTACAGGGGTATTGGGCATAATGAATATGGCAAACCAATAGATGCTAATAATCTGGCGGAATACCCTTTGTCTTCCCAACATGACTCAATCTAATTAAGACAACAGAACTTTTCACTTAATAAACTGTTGCCATGAACAAGTGTGTCAAAATCCTACTACAAGTAAATTTTGGTATTTAACATGGAGGTTTACAAGAAATAAGACATTTATTGACCTTGCTGTGTCAATAACATAGCTTCAACATCTTAATTACAACATTTATGGCTCCAGAGTGGCTCAATTGTCTCAACACTTTTCTCTATACACCAGCAGGGTACTGTTTTACTAGGTGAATTAGAGCAGAAATTTGCACATGTCAAAAATGATAGCAATGGACAGTATCTGAAATGAAGGTACAATAATGCAATGTGACACATCATTGATGTGTAGCTTTGCAATATTGCTTGGCCCGGTCGCTATTGAAATAAGGGGAATGTAGTTTTGAACTTACACAAATTTTCTAAAGTCTGGACACTCCGACAAATAATTGAGAAATAATTGAGAAATAGTTTTCACCTTTTATGGAAGCTATATCATGAATACATTTATAAACCTGTTCCTGATGTTCATGAACCTGTCCTTGAAATACATGAAAAAGTAGATAACAGCTTCATCTTCATGAATTGACTTTTATCATTCATGAATGTTCATTAAGTTCATGAATGGGTTCTTGAATCTTCACAATCTTTGCTTACAATTTTTTCTTTCTTATTATTGTCCAGTTTGGATCGGTCACAGAGACAACATATAATTTAACCATTAGAATGCTGGGTATTTTTTTATCAAATAGATTTTTGTGTCATCTGCTTTCCAAAACCTTAAATATCTGCTTAATTTTGATGAGGAAATATACTTAGAGTAGCAAACAGGTTAGATCACAGACCAGCCGCCAATTTACTTGGCGGCTGGCCTGGATCCAACCTGTTTGCATAAGGATGAAATCAGTTCCAGCACTGTAAGCGTTAAAATCTCCCCTATAGTTCAAGCTCTTTCCAGACCAAAGGGATAATTTCTGTAGACTAAATAACCTTCCTTATAATTGGGTAGTGTTGTAAAGCAAAATTATGATTTATAGAAATCATCAACCGGTAATTATCATTTCAACATTTTACAATTCTATTTTCTCCACTTGAAGCACAATGGAACACCCTTTACTTCTAATTTAAAGTTTTCATGTGTCATGAAAGAGGAATAACAAATACAAATTAAAAGAAAGAGAGAAAAATAAATAAGATGTTTTACTCTTTGGACTATTGTTTGAAATAAAACAATTGGAAAGTTGAAACGTTTTAATTCCTGGAACTAATTAAAAAGGTAAAACTTTCCACACTGTGTGGAACTCCCCTTTTTAATATGTCAAAAAGGGATTATTCCTATGAGGGAGGATATTATAGAAAATGTCAAAAAGAAATTTGATAAAGTATCGATCAGAATGGATTAAAGAATCTTGAGCAAACACTTACATAAATGCTGTTGGCGGAATAATGCACCATTGACAAGTCAACATGAAAAATGTGCTTTTTTTTCTTTATTCAATCCAAACCTTGTCTCCTTTACTCTACAAATGGCTAAGAAGCAAACGACATTAAAATTCATAGTAGCAAAAGAAGAAATTTCTCATCATAAGACATAAGCAGATTTTCCTTTAGCACAACAAATTCAATGATAGCTTTTTAAGGAAACAGTTCTTTATCAAAATTTTTTTTTTTGTATTTTGACAATTGGTTCTATCTTTGTCTGCAAGAATTAACTACTAAATGCAAAGGGATCAAATTATCATATTGTGTATTTAATAGTTTCAAGGGCTTTGTACTTCAAAACCATCTTCTATTTGCCTTCCTTTCACTTCTGCCAAATACACTGTTCAAAATTGCAGCTAATTTCGAAAGTAATTTGGATAAAATCTTCGCCATTCATTTTGCAATACAATAGCAGTCATCTGCTTTACATTCTATTTCATTTCATTTTCTTTTTTCCCTTTCATGTAACGACCATGATTACTTGTTGTTTGCGTTATGTATCGCTCCCTTCAAGATTTTATACAACATTTCTAACAAACTTTTAATGAACTCTAATAATGACATGATTGATATGTATATACCCCACTAATCAAATAAACGTGTTCAGAACAGTAGTAACTAGCTTGTAAGGTAAATTGTTTGGTATACAATGATAGATGCCAAAGTGAACAGATAAGAGCCTAATCCTCAGTACTATATAGCAATTAAAAAATGACCAATCACTTTGAAAACAACTGAGTTCTTTTCAAGAAAAGATCGCTTAAAATTTAACGGCATAAATCACACATTTGTGAACCCTTTCCAGAGGGAATTTAACCCTTACAGTGCTGGAACTGATTTCATGCTTAGGCAAACAGGTTATATCCAGGCCAGCCGCCAAGTAAATTGGTGGCTGACCTGTGATCTAACCTGTTTGCTACTCTGAGTATCTTTCCTCACCAAAATTAAGCAGATATTCAAGGTTTTGAAAGGCAGACGACACAAATATCTATTTTTAGAAATTTATCCGGCATTCTTAGGGTTAAGAAACCAGTTTGCACCTCACTCGGGTACTCTCGGTGTGTAAGAGAGTCTGCGTGCTCACTAACTTCTATTAGAAAGATTGATGTCTAAGATACATATCTCATATCAAAGGTAATCGCGTTGTTTGACCAAAACTATATGAAAGATGGACCGTTAAAGTTCATCAGATTTAAAATCACTTGATCCTCAAAGGTGAAAGATGAGTTATGAGGCAGTCTGACAACAATCTTATGCTGGAGCCGGTAAGAAGAACAAATCAGAGAGAGATAGTGGAAGATAACATGGTGTTTTAACAAGTCCACTGTACCTAGTCAGACCAAAGGTGACTTTATCACGATGGAAACTTCCCTTTTCAACACAACAAAAGCCTGTATTATCCATTACTGCATAAGCCAAAGATTCAATGAAAGGCCATAGGAAGTCCAGACTAAAGTTTTTAAATTTGTTTATGGTCTTGCTTTAATCTTGCCCTAAAGCTTTCAATATAATCATAAACCTTTTTAATAGAACCAACGGGAAGACGACAGCTTCTGTAACAAAATGGCAATTTTATTGAAAATAAGTATTATAATCCGCAAATATTCCAGCATGGAAATGATAAAATAATTTATACTTAAAGCAAATCTCGAGTGAACATCTTATGGTTTTTTCTTTTTCCTAATTCAAATGTCTCCTCAATAGTCCACAGAACAGTTCCTCTCTTTGCTATCCCTTGAAAATAAACAATATATTTCAAAATCCTTTATTTGTTATAATTATGCCCTTGAGTGCATGGACAATTGTTGAAGCTGCACCATCAGTTTTTATCATTTACAGATATTTGTTATAATGTAAATATGATGTATGCAAAATATATAAGCACTATGGTAGTTAATGAAGACTAAAGTTACGGCACTGCTGCGATGAAAGCTTTTGTTGCATAGAACGATCCATCACTTCAACTTGTAACATTGCATGAAAGAAGGAAAACTTCATTATTGGATTAGGACTTTTTCTTGATGTTAGTTTGAACCCCTGCTTAATATATTTCTGCAGATTTTTCATGATTAAATCTTGGCTTTCATATATTGATAGAGGTACAAATAAGTGAATAATGTCCTTGTTTTTTTCTCTAACCATTTAATTTTGGGTGTGAATAGTATACTCACAGAGTGGCCATAAACAAGAATTCACAATAGACTACAATTTGCATTTGTTGCATTTTTCATCTGATTAATTAAGCAAGCTTTAATACCTAGTTCATATTATTGTATTGATTGACTTAAATCCTTATTTAATCACAGGAGCCAATTTAAACTTGTAATGCAATGATCATAATGTCCATAACATTTGGTTTATACCTCTCTCCACCTCAAGACATTGTTAAAGAGGGTAATAAGATAAATAAAAATAAGTTTTATTGAAAACCTTTGTTATGAACATTTGTAGGACGATCATAAATGAGTATCCACAATATTTGGTTAAATGGAGAGAGCATAAAAACAATTGAAACAAGTCTGATGAGAACCCACAACAAAGGGTTTAAAACAGAAAATAAAAACCAGATACCACTTTTCCCAGGACAATCTGTTTCATAAGGAAAAGAAATTTGTTTGAGTGGAGGGGAGGGGGGATCTTCTATCTCTGCCAGAGCCCCAATCAAAGAAAACAGAGAGTTCTCTGATCAGATACAGAAGCCCTTGAGGAAAATTGAATCAAAACCCCATAAAATGAAACATGTCTATTAAATAGAAAAAAAAAGTGAATTTCAAGGGAAATGTGAACCAGTGCACAGGGCGTAAATCAGACTGAGGGCAGAGTTTTCATATCAAATTGCTTTCCAAATTTATCACATTTAAGTGCTAAAATGATGCTGGTAAAATTAATACAAGTTAAAATTCTTTAAATGTTTTATCTTTTTTATTGTTTCTTTGACTCGGAGGACGAAACAACCTTTTCCGCAGTATGAAAACTTTTGGGATCCGCACTGTAGTATTAATAGTTGGCAATAGGGAATTGTTAAGCTAAAATCTATGTTTGAATCTCAATATTGGCCTATTATTTTACTGTCAGGTGCAATTGAGCAAGACATTATTTTAACCCATTACCAAATAATAACGACATTTGACCAGTTTGTTGCAGACGATTCTGGAAAAAATTGTGGGAAAAGAAGAAATTGCTCATAACGAGCAATTTCTCCTTTTCCCACAATGTCTTCTGCCCTATCAGCAGATTATTTTTTAATTTCATTACATTTCGGAATGTCGTCTGCAAACGCTTTCAATATCGGATAGTCGAAAATTTGGCATTTGGTAAAGGGCTAAACTAGCCTTGTACTGGTAGATGATCCAAGGAACATGTTCCATGGTACCAAGTCCTATATATTAACCCATTTCTCCAGCATTGAATTTTTTGAGTGAAGGCCATGTTGATAGCAATAGCAGATGGGGAAAAACAGCATTACAGAACATTACAGAACATATTTTCTCTATTATTGGGAGGAAACCAGTTTAACCAAAGTACAAAATTACTCATGATAAGCAATTTAGTCTTAAGTCACATTGATTTCTAATTTTCTTTACAAGAGATGCATCATGTTGAGATAGAATGGAGAAAGGGTTTTAAGGAAGATATATAGACACCTCGGCAAATAAAAAAAATTGATATTGTAAAAAAAATTGGACAGTAATATAGTTTTTCTCTATAAAGAGTCTTTATCTATTATGCAATTGTACTTAATCTTATCAAGTCATAGGGCAAACAAAAGAAATTGCATTTTGTCCCATTTTAGATTTTAATGTTAATTTAATAACTTCGCCATAAATTACTGAAACTTGTGTTTTGTAAGAATTGGCAGAACGGCTAAAAGATAAGATAATAACTAATGTAATTCCATGTTTTGTAATTGTTTGTACTGATATCTAAATACAAGACCCTTTTACATTCTGTAATGGTTACATTCTGTAATGGCCAAAAAACTCATGCAGCACCATTCAACAATCAAAACAAAATGTCATCATTGTCATAAGGGACCCAGGCTCTAATTCTAACCTTTTCTCATTTGTTTTTAATTTCATTTGTAATTGGTCAAAATAAAAAACAATTACAGATAACCATTCATTATATTTAAAAGCATTAAAACTGTTTGCTTACTTTAGAAAATTTGGAAAAACAAACAACATCATGACAAAAGAAGAAATTTTCTGTTCTTCTATTGTCAAAATACTTCCTAGAGATGTCTGTTCAAGCTGCAATAAAAATTGATGGAATGGGTTAACAACGATGTTTCTTTTTCATTGTACCTCGGACATGAAAGAATCAATTATTTAACCCTCACAATGGATTCACGGGCCTGGCACAGAATTTGTAATTCTTTCATAAACTTGGTATTGGGCTTTAACATGCAACCCTGAATCTATGAATGAAATAAATACTTTTCCAGGACAGACAGTGACATATTGGTTAGTATAAGAGTTTGCAGATGACATTTTAAAATGTGATGATATTGAACAACATTCTTCAGAAAGAGCAGAAAACCTTGTGGGAAAAGGAAAAATTGCTCGTCACGAGCAATTTCTCCTTCTCCCACAATGTTTTCTAAAGTTGTCTGCAACAAAGTCGTCAAATGTCATTATTGTTTGGGAAAGGGATAATGGATTAATGAGATAGACAACCCAAGTTCAATTCTCAAAATCAGCTTATTATTTCATGGGGTTTGAAACAATGTCAAAACATTTTCAGTTATATATTGGCTTTTTTGGGATTCATCTGTTTTTTATCTGTATACTTCTTTGTTGTTTTTTTTAAAATCAGGTCTACATTATTTCAGTTATGTACACATTGCTTTTACCAAAACCATTAAGTAATTGAACTTTTTTAAGCTATTTTTAATTGTCGACTAGTGTTGTTTTCAAAGAAGACTAGTCATGAATTCCTTATAAGGAATTGGTCTAATGGGAAACACTCATGATTTAATAATAGAATTTGCATCCAATTAACAAATTAGCTTTTTGTCATAATAGGCCAGAAGGATATAAAAATAAAAAAAAACACACATTTTTTCTTTCGGTCATAATCTTTTTTATGTTACTCATTGGTTTTAATTTGAACACATTTCTAAATATCAAAATGATCAAAACAAATGTAATGAAAAGATGTAAAGAGCAATTTCTCCTTTTCCCACAATGTTTTTCAGGGTCATCTGCAGCAAACTGGTCAGATGTTGTTATTGTTTGGCAATGGGTTAAATATGACATCAAAGAAATGATTGTTAGTTAGACTTTAACAAACAGAAAAACGCACTTATTTAAAAAGATCTTTTAACAAAAGGATGTTCCTATTTTAACATCTCAAAGCTGCAGTACGGACATTAAATATTTACATGTAGATCGTTCAAAATGATTTAAACAGTGGTTAAACAGTTGGCCTTCGCAAAAAGACATCCTTTAACTTTGATCCAAGTGTGAAACAAATTAAAGTGAGACTTCATTAAACTATTAATATTTACATCATTTCCTTGATGAGATTATAGCAGAAGCGTGTAGTTTGTCAATCAATATAAAAAATCACTGGAGCCATCAAGTCTCGAAAGCTGCAATTTCATGTTTTAACACATTACCAACTAACGCCAAATTTTTGCGTCTTGCAGCAGACGACTTTCAAAAAGCATTGTGGCAAATGGAGAAATTGCTTGTCACAAGCAATTTCTTCTTTTGTCACAATGCTTTTTCAATCTATTCACATATTCACATACCACAACAGCAGAACTGAAAGGTTTTTCACATGTTAACAAAGCTTTTCTAAAGTCGTCTGCTACAGGTAAAAAAATGTCGGGCATGTGGTAAACAGTTAATACAGACACAAGTTCACCTGTTACTTCATAATTCAGTTGTCTTGATAAATAAGAATACTATAGTCTTTCATGCATAGAATTTCGTAAAATAGCAGTCAAACTCTATTCTGTTGGTACACTCATGAGAACTGTCTCATAAAGAAGAATCTTATAAGTACCCACAGTAAAGGATTAAGCAAAGAAAAACAGAAATTAGCTAAATCTATGATATCTCCTTTATAACTCTATTGTAAAGGATTTTTCTATTGTAACAAAAGACACTTGATAAGGCACAAAAGATAATGTCTATACTTTTGGTTTATTGTTATGGGTTACGTCAATTTGAACAGTATTGTCAAAAAACTCATATTACTCAGTAATAGAACAGTTTTCCTGGAATTCACCGTGACTGGGCTTAGGCTCTGAAGTGTCTTCTTCAGGGACACTCCCACGGAACCAGGGGTGCTGATTGGGCTCGAACCTTGGACCTCCCAGTTTACAAGTCTGTCACCCTATCAACTAGGCAGAATGTTAAAATACCAACTAAATCTTTCTGTCCCAAGCCTATCTAGTTTGCATGCTCATCACGATACACTTTTAAATTCAGCATTTTATGCATTTATGCACTTCAACAAACCCCAATAACAGATTAAGATATACATTCAACCACTGAATCATTACGTAGTAAACAACTCACAATTTTGTTTACGAGATTCTATACTTTCACTACGAGAAAAAAAAAGAGATGGAATATTTTCGAGCCCGATTAATCATCATGTCACACAAGTGCTTACATCTCCCCAACAAGAATGGTAAGTCATTCTGATCATTGTCTAGGGAGGATTTGTAGCGGTGCCAAATTTCACCCACAAGAAATTCAATACTTCTCCATCAATCTGGGTGCACCGACTGACTCTTTGTGGAAATGACCGGCAGTTAACATTCTCTTTAGGTGTCTCATCGAACCTGCTCCCTACTTTATGGTTATTCGACTTGTTAATTTATATATTTATCTACATGGGTTTTACATCCCATCAACATTATTTCAGTTATGTTGCGATGCCACCACAAGATTTTCATCTAGATTTGGTTGAAACTTTAAATGATGAGTGTTTTTACCAGATATACTAGTTTTTTTAGTAATAATGTCTTCTTGGGTTGTTTTTTGACCTGTTATATTTAAAAGTCTTTTATTTTCTTTACAAATTAAGTACAAGTGGATGATTTATTTTCGCGTAGCTGCCATCTTAAAACGCCATTTTAGTTTCTCAGCAGATGGTCATGTGACATTTGTGGTGGCTGTGATCAATCCCATGACCCATGAAGGGAAATAAACCTTGAGGAGTTTGCATGCCAGGTAGAGCATTGGCATTCAACAAGTGAACCCTACTAACAATCCAAATGTTGCCATCCGGATTTAAACAAGTCAGGGAGGGGCCATGTGATTTCAAGTTCTGTACTGCAACCAGAAGACCACCACAGGCCCCCAAACTCTTATATCTCACAGGTATCACAATAGAATGCGTGATCTAAAATGCAGTATAATACCATTATGTCACATGAAACAGGCATGAATTTTTAATCAAGATTAATAAAACTTTGATATTTGATTTTAATGGTGAAGATATCTGTATGCTAATATATACAGTCAAGCTGTATTCAGTCATTAAGACCTTTCATCTTTCATTTACCGCTATTTCAAGTTTTTAATCTATTGCTTCATCATAGGATCCACATTATAGGCTTAGTGAAAATTGAATAAATCAGCAGTCCTTATGTATAAAATGTGAAAAATTACATTTTCATATTCTCTTGACATTCGTCGTATGCTGGACGTTTGCAATAAGTTCCTCTAGAAACGTTACACCATAAAAGTTGTTGAAGGAAATAATGCCAGCATCTTGGTTCATCATTGATATTGGATAATGCAATGGCCAATTCCTTTATATTCTATGTACACATTTCAACACAAGTGCAACAAATGACACAAGAAAGAGTAGTGTCAAATCAAGAATTTGGTTATTAACTAGCAATTTCTCTTATGGCAATGATAATTTCATTTTTACATACTTAATAAATGCCATTAGCAGTTGCGTTCATATCTGGACTATTCACAACTTCCTATTTGACGATCTTAGGTTGTTATGAATAAGGGAATAGTTATATTCATCATGATTCTGCATCCATCACTTGTTGGGATCATGGGACAATCACAAGTTGCCTCAAGAACACAGTGTGACCCTTCTGCTCTAGATCATGGTAAAGCCTGCGTCAGTAAAAGGTTATAAGTCTATAAATAAACATGGAAAGTGTGTCTCTCTCAGCATATGTAGACCTGACAACGTGAGGACTTTAAACAGTCCGTGTGGCGCCTCCCCAAAATGTCAAAGAGTAAACCGTGCCTTCACTATTTATCACAATTGGTGGAGTGATAATTGAGACAAAATCGAGAAAAACACGGAGATAGGTGCAGGGTTCATGATTATAACAAACTACTTTTCTTACTATTATGGCCGGAGGTAGAGTGTTTGTCATGTGTATACCAGGTTGTGGGTTCAATACCCGAGCCACCATGGGACTCTGTGTACATGGGATAGTATTATGACATGAAAAGGCAGGTTCAGATAAAAAAAAGTATTGTAGTACATGTATATTCAGATCAAGAGATGCTATGATTCACTGACAAAATGTTGAGAAAGATGCAACAAACAATTGAAATATATGTAAGTGACAAAAAAAATATTTATGACTGTCAGCAAAACAGAAAATTATTCTTAATGAGTAAATTCTATCCGTGGTATTTGTAAGTCTGCTGCAGATGTATTAAAGGAGTAATTTTTGTGTCATCTGCCATCTAAAACTTTAAATATCTGCTTAATTTTGTTGAGTAAATATACCCTGAGTAGCAAACAGGTTAATTCACAGGCCAGTCTCCAATTTACTTGGCGACTGGCCTGGATTTAACCTGTTTGCATAAGCATGACGTCAGTTCCAGCACTATAAGGGTTGGTCTATGTGACGGCAGATCGCTCAAATGCAGCAGTCAAAAAACAGGAACATGGCAATAGATTTTTTTTCTCACACTGAATGTTTTTTTTCCAAATATAACCCACTGGTTATGGCAGCCATTGTTTAAACAGAAACAAGGCTAGGTCATTGGCAAGTCACATTTGAATTGGCATTTTACCATGGAGCATTTATCACCTGGTGGTCTCTGGGAAAAATGACCTGGTCTATCCCTGAAAACGGCTACTGATCACTATGAAAATCTTAACCCTTAGAATGCTGGGTAATTTTCTAAAAATACATTTTGGTGCCATCTGCATTCCAAAGCCTTATATAAATTTTAACAATAATGTTAATTGGCTGCTGGCCATTGATCTTACCTGATTGTTACTCTGACCATCTTTCCTCATCAAACTTTAGCATATATCTAAGGTTTTGGAAAGCAGACGACACAAAAATCTATTTTTAGAAAATTACCCAGCATTCTGAGTGATAATCCGCATGAACCCCTGACTACTGTGGGAGATTCACCATGTCGAGTTTCTTCCCCAGGCAAACTGTGATTATCTATGATATGCCAAGTAGTTTTAATAATTTGCCCTTTGGAATCATTCTATGCATACTCATCACTTTATTGTTTGTTTGCACATTTTAGAATTGGATGATATTGTGACATTTAAACAAATACTGCACACAGCTCATGTTTAAAAACTTGCCCTGGATCTAGCGAATGATTTAACCTGTATTAGATTTTGATCTACATGTCAGTAACAGTCGAATCCTTTCCTGCATTTGTCCGTACAATGATTATATAGTTCATTTCAGTAAAGGTTCACTTGTCCATAAAGGCTTTAGCACAAACTGGACAATCAGTTCTGCCACCCCTGCTTGTACATTTAACCCATTACCAAACACCAAATTTTCAAATGTCCCAAATTGAAAGAGTATGCAGACAACATATAAAAATGTGATGTAATAGAAGAATAATCGTCTGATAGGGCAGAAAACATTGTGGGAAAAGGAGAAATTGCTCGTGACGAGCAATTTCTCCTTTTCCAACAATGTTTTCCAGAGTCGTCTGCAACAATGTGGTCAAATGTCATTATTGTTTGGTAATGGGTTAATAAACATCAGGATCAGCTTTTATATCTCATCAACTAACACGCAAAAAAAAATCTAAACCTACCAATCCTTTTGGAGCATTTCTTCTGAAGAAGGCTTTACACGATTCGCACGAGATGGCATCGAAGTTATAACCAAGGGCTCTGTCTCCGCACACGCCACAGTACTTGTCCTCTTTGTTTTTCCGAGACTTGTGGACAAGTTCCGCAGATGTATAATCTCCGCGCATGTCCATCGGCCGATAAGACTGACCCATAGCATCCCCATATCCGTTACTATTGGAGTCCTCAAAACTGAAAATATACAAAAACGGGGTTTATAGTCTTCTGTCATAATTGATTGCAGTAAATCCTTAATTGAATTTTATTCACAGTCTTATGATTGATGGTAATATATTATATGTTCAATTTTGCAGCAACAGCAGACGACAACTCTTAAGCATGAAATTGCTCTAAATGATCAATTTATAGACTTAAGAAGTCTTTCTGACTGCTTTTTTGTTAAAACATAAATACAAATAACATATTTATAATACAAAGCTTGATCTTGCTACAAGATCTCAGGTAAGTTTGAAAATAAGAATTTTACAACCATATCCGTTTTTTTATTCAGATGAAATCAAAATACCGTAATGAAAACGGATTGACTCCTGCCATGCAAATGATATGTCTGAGACGGGGAAACAGTTAAATCATTTTTTGGCTACCAAAACTGGGAACCAATCAATTACAACCAATCAAGATGCTACAATAACACCCCCTCAAAATGAACTTGGTAAACCCGAGGTTTGTTTTTCCCCCTAGATGGTATCGTGGAGAATTAGATGGAATTTCCATAAATCCCATCTAAACCTTTGGCATCTCTGGAAATTAGACAACAAAAACTGGCACCGTTGCCTCTGTCGGAACATGACTGTGGTCCAATACAATTCATAAACGATGTGTTTTTCTCCGCGCTAGAAATCAATGGCGAGGAATTGGAAATATCAATCTAACCGTACACCACTAGAAATAAACAACTTGGAGAATGGGGATTTCTTTTTTTTCTTCTACGAAAGGGCACCAAGGAAGATTTAGTACATAGATGTCAAAGTGAGATGTTGTGGCTAATGGAAGAGAGGCTTCTGCACTTGTACATAACATTGTAGGCATTATATCTTGAAACTGATTCATTCATAAAGGGTTGTGTGATTATGTCCAAAATTAAAAGACAGGGCAGCAGACGAAAAATTATGAAATAAGAAGAAAAATATTTTTTTCATGAGTATTTACTGTTTGAAACAATTGCAAGGAGAAATTGTTCCAGCGCAATTTCTCCCTTTAACTCACAATATTTTTTTTCCTTCATATTTTACTATGTTAAATTAAGTATATAGTTACATAGTTATTGGTTACTTAAAATTTATCTCGTGTTTAGAAAACTTCCTAGGAACATCCTGTATCAAAAGCAATTATATAACAAGCTTAACAATTTCTTTTTTCATACCATTTCTACCATCGATACATGACAATTTCAATTAAAACAAATAAATTCATCTCCCTGTTTCCCTATGAAAGTTTAGTAGTTTCGTCATGGGGCAAAATTATGGGTTAACCAGTGTAAAATAATTTGTCTGAAACCATATTTCATAAAGAGATTCTTGCATAATATTCACTATCACCAATTTACCATATAAGGAATGGTGACTGCTTCAAATAGAAAGCAACAGAAGAAAAACACACAAAAAAAATAAACTACTCATTATAGAAACAGAACAATACAAGGGTTCAGCGCAATACTATAGTTAAGTGCTTCAAATTTGTGAGGCACTTACTATAGGCTTGTGTTGAACCCTCGTTATTATAGTTCTCTGGTCCATGTGGCTTATTTATTCATATTTGTAAATATATTGGTTTTACAACACATCAACATTATTACAGTTATGTTTCGATGAAGTAAGGGGGGGGGGCAATATCTTCACATTAACTCTTTACCACCTGCAGATGACATTGTCTTTTACTTCAAACGGACAACTTGAGAAAAAAGCTTTGTAAACATGCGAAAAACATTTCTGCTGTTGTGATATGTAAATAGACTGAAAAAAGCAATGTGGCAAAAGGAGAAATTGCTTGTGACAAGCAATTTCTCCTTTTGCCATAATGCATTTTGAAAGTCGTCAGCTGCAAGACGCAAAAATGTGGCGTTAGGTGGTAATGTGTTAACATTTGGAACTATTGAGCAACACATACTGTAAATGAGAGTGCAGAGTGGGGTTTAGTCAAGTGTTAAACGGTAATTCATATTTAATGTCACTTTGATCTCCATATTACCAAAACTTTGTACATCTACATGAGAGGAAAGCTTTGTCTTTATAGTTGATTTAAACAAACATGAAATCTGATCCCATGGAAACTAAAGTGTTTAAATAATAAGTTTAGAAAGTTTCCCGTTTAGCCTTCTTCTAACTTCTTCAAACTTATTTATAATTTCAATAATGATTGGTTAAGTCTTTGATTTTGGGATAATTTTTCTTTAGTCAGAGGGTGGATATTTCATAAAGGCCAGGCTTACACTCTAACAATCCAAACTGAAACGACCTTTGGTTTGAAACTACTTCTGCCTCCTATCGTCATATTTCTTTTATACTCAAATTAGTAAGGTAAAATTAACTCAATGTCTTTCTAATGACCAATTTGACCTTTTGTCAAAATGGTTTCTACTGAACATCATAATTAAAATTGGTTTTCTTTTGTCCTCTGCTATAGCTTTCAATTTGGGCTAGTCCCATTTTTAGTTTCCTCATGGAGAAACCTGTTAAACACAAGGCCCTGTGATAGAACGAATCAGAAAATTGTTGCATTTTGAAGTTAGAATAATGTAATAATTTAATAGGTACAAATCCATTTCTTTCATATTAGATATTTTTCAAGGACAGATATGCACAAAGGCTATGTGTATGCAGGTATCATCAATATTCAAAACTTCTCCCCGAATTTAACACCATAATTGTATATCATAATGGCTGTTTTACATATTTTTAACAGATATTAGTTATTAAAACGCGTCAGGTTTTCCAAAACCTTGTAATTTCACAGCGCATTGCACAGGAATTACCTTCTATCCCATCTCAAAGAGATGTGTCTCGATTTCCTTTTTAACACAGGCGACCTTAAAGCTAATGCACCGAATGACCCCTGTTTGATTTAATGACTTGAATATGGCAAGAGCCAGCAATCGACCCAGATACATGCAAATGAGGCTATCCCAACATTCATTTGGAATAGTTTGGTGATAGTGCAACAGACAACCCAAACATTGGCTGTTTTGAATGTTTATTTAGAAAGTTTTGATTTATATGTTTGTAAACTGTTATTACATATGTTTTGAGCATTCAAACTCTTTCCTCACTACAAACAATTAGGAATTTATTCTTAAAATATTCTATAAAATAGAAATTAGAGCAAAAGCTTGATGAAACAGTCTGCATGCCAACAATCCTAAGAACCTCCGGGTCATTATCCTTAGTACAAAATTGGCAAGAACTGTTTACAAAAGGAAAAGTGTTGTTCTGGTCAAGAAAATAAGACCAGATCATTCAGAGCTTTGCTTTTTCTACCGGCGGGTGATTTTCTGTATGAATTTGGACGATGAACCACAAAAGGTTTAATATATTCAGGCCTAAGAGTGAAAGTTTGAAAGTTTTAGTGCGGCTTAGGTGTCTTTTATACCATTAACTTGCAATCGGAGAGACAGGCAGTTCTGTAATAAAAGTGTCAGAAAGACTCATCTATCTTCACACTTCTCCAAAGTTGCCAGATCAAGTTGGATCTGTTCGACCAACAGGCATTTATTTTTAAAAGAAAAAAAAAACTTAATACAAGAAAAATTGCTTGGAATTGATCAATGTTTACTTCCCTCTCAATAATGTTTTTAATACTACACATTCATTCATACTTTAAGATCACACTTTCATTCAACAGTATGTCAGGATGGTGCAGTTGGACAGTATCAAACTAAGTAAAATGATTATTTTGAGCTGATAAAAGGGAAGCATGATTTACCCAAGGTCCTGACCCGAGCATTTCAGTGCAGGAAAAGGAAGTTCAGACATGTGGGTATAATAGCTAGCAACCATCTGGTCGATAAATCATGCCAGTCCGAATTAAATATGCCATCCGTCTTAAGTGTTCATAAAATAAAGTAAATTCTTATCAACATTTTTTTAAAAATCCTTCCTTATCTGTTTGGTTGAGGGTTATTTTAACTTTCTAGCATTTTGAACACACATCTTTGCTTTTCTCTTTCTTAGAATTCATGCTGAAAACAATTCAACAAATAAGGAAACAATAAAATCAAAGAAGTATGAAAATTTAAAAGGCCTCAGAGGGTCATGATGAGTAATCTATCCTTTTGCATTAGTGGTTTCAACCCAATTTCTTTAAAAAAAAAAAAAAGTGTTTTCATGGTATGATTTGTCGTCTGCTTTTTCTTTGAAATTTGACCAATAATTATGTTCTCATATAATTATATGTGAATGGGTTATCGACCTCTGTTGTTAAATGGCTGTCACATTTGGGTATTTACATCGGTTTGAATTTTTACTACAAAATTCCCAAAATACCTGCTTTTCTCAACTTATTTCAATGGTTCAATTCAAATTAATAGTAAGTCCTTCAAAGTATAGCCAGGTTTGGCTATTCAATACTAAATTCTCACAATACCTGCTTTTCCCAAGTTATTTCACTGGTTAAATTCATAACATTGCAAGACTATATCATATAGCAAGTTCTGTGAAGGAGTCACTATAACCTTGGTTTGCAAAAGAGTTTCTATAGTATTGAATTGAATTCTTGATTTGTGGTTATTGTTTGTTAAAGTACATTGAATAAGCTATAAAGGCCCAAGGGATGACTTAAGCGTTTTACAAGTATGTCATGACATGTATCCACAAAGGAAGTGTTGTTATCTTTCTAACCCTTCAATCTCGTAATTTTATCCCATTCCTCAAGCAAGATTTTGTGACTGGTTTAAAGTGAGTTAAACTAAAACAATAATAATTTTAAAGTAAGATAATAAACATAATTGTCGGCAATGCATTATTTCTTCTTTTTTCTTCATAACAACTTAATAAATCTTCAGCCTGCCATAACGTGCTTTCATTGAAATCACTAGCCAAACAATTCACAGTGATCTCCCTTTATGGATTGATCACTGCCACCACAAATGTCACATGACCATCATCTGTTAGAAACAAAAATGGTGTTTAAAGATGGTGTTAAAGAAAATACTTAATTCTAAAAAAATTCACAAAAATCCCTTTTCTCGACTTGCAGAGACCAGCACTAATGGGTGAAGGGCCGGGCGAATCAGGGCTCTCAAGTTCCCCAACATTCCGATATAATTGCTACGAGGAGATGAGCCCGTATCCTATTGTCACCTCCTCAATGGTTCATTATATCCCACAATGACGAGCAAAGAGGATTGTTTCCAAGGAGTCAATGTCATTATTATCGCTTATGTGGCAATCACCACAATCATCATGAAAACATGGGTTAATTAGACTTCTCTATATAGAGTTAATGATATAATTGTAATGTTTTCTCTATGAAAATATTGTTGTGCTGATTTTACAATTTAATGGCCATAAGCTAGTCATATTTCCTATCACAAAAAGTATATTACTCCCTAAAATTTGAAAAAGTTTCCCAATTCAAGCAGAAGAAAAACAAATGAAGAAAAAGAATGCCAAAATATTCATTTCATCAAAACAAATTATGATTTATCAACTTTTATTGTGCTGGAATCAGCTTCATGCTAATGCAAAAAGGTTGGATTACAGGCCGGCCACCAAGTCAATTGGCGGTTGGCCTGTGACCTAACCTCTTTGCTACTCTGATTAGGTTTTCTCATCAAAATTTAGCATATATTTAAGGTTTTGGAAAGCAGACGGCAAACAAATTTACCTTAAGAAAATTACCCAGTATTGTAAGGGTTTATGTTCTCTGAATACTTTATCAAGATATCTAACTCTATGTGATGAGTCAAACTTTAAACGCCCCTGTATATGAAGGGAAACTCGAAACTATACCAAATATAGCGACATAAATATTTCCCTTGCTCGCTCAACAATAATCGCGTTGTACATTCAAATTAAGTTAACATTTATCGTATCTATGAAGTTTGTACCGTATGAACTTTCCACTTGAGGTATTTTGACACAAGTGGACACATTTCCCCCCATGTAAGGAGATAGCAACAATTCGTATAACTCTACCAAGGATTCGATGAAAGACTACTGTAACTCCTTCATACATATGACACACTGATTATAGTCTTGCATTGAACCTTTACTATGTGTCATGCTTGAACCAATCAAAATGTTCAAGACTAAGGTAAGTCCAGAACAAAGAAAGTGGAGTTACATTAACCTTGTGCTGAGTTTTTGGATAATAACGTCCAGTGTTTAATGCAAGAAAATAGTTAGTCCTTAACTGCCGTGAGGCGCTTATTTATTTATTTAAAACAGGTTTTACATTGCGCCAACATTATTTTTGTTATGTCGCAATGCTTGACTCTTTATGATGAAGGAAGACCCCATACTAAACTGCACTTAACCCTTTCTCAAACAAAAACGACATTTGACCACTTTGTTGCAGACGACTTTAGATAACATTGAGGGAAAAGGAGAAATTACTCGTTACCCACAATGTTTTCTGGCCTATCAGAAGATTTTTTTCAAATTTCATCACATTTTGAAATGTTGTCTGCAAACTCTTTCAATAGTTTGACAGTCGAAAATTTGTTGTTTGGGAAAGGGTTAAGGGCTGGTCAAACTGTATATAAGCATCAGCATGCCGGACTGCCTCTCATAAACAACGAAACGCTGTCAAAGGAATTTGAACCCATACTGAGAGGGGCCATCTGATTTTAAGGTCGTTACTCTAACCACCAGGCCATGGAGGCAAATTAGACAAAGAAACTGTTGAGGAAAAGGAGAAATTCAAATAAAATGAACAAAATGTCCATTTTCCTCTTTTTAATGATCCCTAATTGCTGTTTACTTTTCTTAAAAAGTTGAGATTAAATGCTGTTTCCGACAATGTTTCAGCTATAAACAACTTTCCTTGGTTATCTACTAGTAGAAAGTATGGAGAATAAGTCTTGAACAATTGCAGAAACATTTGGCCACAATTGGGAATCAAACCCAGAATGTCCTGTCTCAAAAAAAAAGTCTGTGACATTCACCGCTTCACAATCAAAGATCTTCATAGTGAATTCCAGTTAGGAGAATTAGTAAACCGGTTATATAACAAATGCTGTCTCCACTTAGAATTTGTATTTTGAGAAAAGGCACAGTTTCGTTAATTGTTTTCATATTCATCACCCTTTATCAATCAAACGTCATTGACCTACATGTACGTCAAAAACATGATTGATTGTTTAATTAATGAAGAAATCGTTATAACACACTGGTCTTAAACCTTCCTATGTTTATCAAATAAACTGCTAAAGACATTATTGAAGCTTTTTCTCACACTAACTCTAAATATCCGATAAGTAATCATTGTGACAAAAGCAGAGTTTGCTCACAATGAGCAAATTCTCCTTTTGTCACAATGATTTCAAACAGCATCAGCTGCAAGAACTTAAAAAGATGATCACAAAAATAAAAAGGTAAATGATTAATCTGCAATGAGCTGTATAATGAATGAGCGTTTGTTACCAGGTATTTGAATTTTGAAACTTATTTAATTCAATAGTGTGGGATGTAACACATGTCAACAATTTTTCAGTTATATCGCAGATATCTTTGGATTTACCAGTACTAAGCTAGGGCTCTGAAGTGTATTGCAAAAGCATTAAATAAGTGAACATTGTTGATCCAGCATTAATACCAATTCAAAAAAAGACAGAAAAATGAAATAACATCCAGACCAAACAAATACAATAACTTGACTCATCTTTTCTTATGGCCCGTAATGCACAAAACAACTGTGAATCCTTACTTTCATCTAGCCCCATAAAAAAAATGGAGTACTCCATAAAACAGCACCAAATTGGTTACATTTATTGCCAGTTCAATGAACAAATTAATCGTAACAATATCAAACATATCCTTACATAAAACAATCTCAATTAAACTCAGTATCTTATTCTTAAAAATGTATTAAAATATCTTTTACTGCAATCGATGTCAATAAAAATGTTCCCAATTTTTCTTCTCAAAAAGTGTACAACAATTTTTCAGTCAAACTTACGACTTTCCTGGGATTGATTAACCATTTACAAGTTTAGAGGGCTCTGAGGCGTCTTCCACATAGTTCACTCCTACAAAAACAGCATTTACTGTATTCACTTGTACTAGGGTAGGGCTTTAAATGTCTTGCCAAAGGACACTTCCATGAAACCAAAGGTATGGGCAGGGCTTGAAACAAGGACTGCTAACTTCTAAGATTGCCATCTTAACCATGTAAGACCAATGTCTGGTAAGGAATGGAAATTAGTGAACCATGCTTTTACAGGTTCTTAAACCTTAGATTACTGGGTAATTTTCTTAAAAAAGTCATAATGTTGTCTGCTTTCCAAAACTTTAAATATCTGCTCAATTTCGTTGAAGAAAAATACTCAGACTAGCAAATAGGTAAGATCACAGGCCAGCCACCAATTTACATGGTGGCTGGCATGGATCTAACCTGCTTGCATAAGCATAAATTTTGGTTCCAGCACTATAAGGGTTAATATTGAATGTTGGAATACTGATTCATTAAGTTAACTTACTACTATTGCATAAATGCCATGCGGAGAGAAACAATGTTTTCCCAAGTAAAATTTCATGTCTTCCCCTAATCAGTCTCTACTTCACAATGCCATCAAGACCTTGTGATCCAATATATTCCTAGGATTATTGATCTGCATGGTGATCAATAATAATTGATTTGTTTAAGCTGATGATATTATACTTCATTAATGCAATGACGGATGAAGCATAGCCGAGCTTCACAAAGCCGGGATAATTATACGTCAACCTATTTCCTTATAGGTGGGTTCAGAGCTAGTCATACTAAAAGAAACAACAAGAAACAATGAAAAACGTTGGTAAGATGACTGACATTGCGATCTAAGCAAAAAAAAAAAAAGTGAATTAAAGAAGAAATTGCTGGTTAAAATCAATTCCTTCTTTCTGTGTCAAGGATTTCTTTAAATTCCTTTAAATCTAATCAATTTCTTAAAAAACTGTTCTATATTTAATCAGAATGGCATATACTATACAATTTAGTTATACAATCTCTCCCAATTGTTTCGATTTTGGGTTAGAAAAAATGTGTAAGAGGCACTATCAACAAGCTCTTTCATATAGATTTGCACAAGGAGAAAAATAGCGTGAGGAGAATTGGGTTCATCTGAATCAGGCGTGAACAGAAATTCCATTGAAAACCGGATCATTGACCTTCAAGGGCAAATGAAGGTCAGGGGCAATAAGTAGCTTAATAATATAACAACAATGTTGTTGGTACTTGTATTCATATTTAAGATAATCCTATTGTGACTTGCAGCATGTTAAATAGTATGATGTGAATCTAAAATGAAGGAAAAGCTTTAAAATCAATATATAAGTGGGAACCAACAAGTTTAAAAGAGTTTTATGTTGTTTTATTCCTTGGGCATTCCACCTTTCACAAACAAGACCGTTATTATCATCCATTATTCAATCTAAATCCATCTATTACATAATTAAAATGACATGAAGCCAATATATTTAATAAAAAAGTGCCATGATGAGAAACTGCTTTTAAAAGCCATGATTTTCAATTAGACTTGTTACAGAGAATCTATCTGTATTGAACATCTCTCTAGAAAATGTCTACTTGCGATAATGACCATAAATCTCAATATATCCATCTCACTGGATTTGTGATGATTCAAAAATAGCAGCTAACAATCATTAAGAGTATAAAAAGTACATTTACTTTATTAGATCCAGAGAAACAGTTGTGACAGAAGACGAAATAAATAATCTAAATAATCTACAAATAATCCACATAATCTAGATCACAGGGGTTATCAATCTTGTCATATAGTTTGCTACTACATGTAAAATGCATCAAAACCAGAATCAAAATAAGGTTAAATAATTGGAAAACATTTCAAATGCGTATCTGCAGACTTTTTTAATGAAAAGTCTGGAACGATCATTAGCATAATAATATTTGGCCCAGCATCCAGTAATGTACGGCTCCCGGGACAACTCTCCCCACATTGTTTGCAACACTAGCGGAGAATAGAGGAAATAAATCCATCAATTTAGTCTGTCGCACCTCACCGGGCATCCATTCACAGCACCATCAATGAGACAAAAAACCTCCTTTTGATCCAATCGATTGAATCAGCTTTCACGCTTCGATTTCAATTTCATCAAGCTAGCAGTTATCAGGTGTGCATGTTGTGAGCTTGCTTCAACAGTTTTCCGTTTGATAATTCCGTCCCAGGTGAACGATCACTTCTAATATAAGAGTCCATCCATGATAAAACTGAACAATTCCATAAATTGCTTCTTCTGTCATAGACAACCATTGTAGATCAGGGAGTTGGCTTGATTTAACCCATAGAATGCTGGGTAGTTTTCTAAAAATAGATTTTGTGTCCTCTGCTTTCCCAAACCTTAAATATCTACTTGATTTTTGATGAGGAAAGATATTCAGAGTAGTAAACAGGTTGGATCACAGGCCAGCCACCAATTTACTTGGTGGCTGGCCTGTGATCTAATCTGTTTGCAGAAGCATTATGTCAGTTCCAGCACTATAAGGATTGAATAGTATGACAGAGAGAACTTAGCAATTTAAGAATAAAACAAAAATACAATCAGAAAAGTAGGTACATGAAGTTTCATTTGAAATTTTGCAACATTTGAAATGAGACTCCTAAAGTTAAAACTTTAAAGCGCTAACTGTTTATACCAACATTTTAACATCATTACTTTTCTTACTTGAGGAACCCTCTTCCATCACTCAGACTACATCAATTAAAGAAAAGCACTTTTTTTTTCATATTCAAATGACAACTTCTGCTGTGTAGAAATTCTAAAGGTATAACTAGAATTGTTTTTATTTGAGAAAGGAAAATTTAATGAATTTCCCAACACAATTCTTGTAATGATCTAAAGCAATAACAAATCAGGAGAAACAAGTTTATATTAGGCTTTTGAGATATCAGATAAAGTTCTGATAAATCAATGACATCACTCAATTGCCAACATGGGGTTTCATTCTTTTGTGCTTATGAGTAAATTCCATGTCAAATGTAAATGAAGTCTTTTTTATTCCATTCCTTTATGTGTACATGTTTCCACACACCTGTTACAGGTATTGAAAGAAAGCTCCATTGCAAGGGGACAATTCCTCTTTTAGAATGCTGGGTAATTTTCTAAAAATACAATGTTGTGTTGTCCACTTTCCAAAACCTTAAATATCTGCTTAATTTCATTGAGAAAAGGTACTCAGAGTAGCAAACAGGTTAGATCATAGACCAGCCACCATTTACTTGGCAGCTGGCCTGGATATAACCTGTTTGCATAAACATGAAGTTGGTTCCAGCACTACAAGCGATATCTATAAGGACCAAGTGAAGCATAGTGAGCCACTGGCTCAAACTTAACTTAAAATAGACTCAAAAAACATATTACAAATCCGACAGTAGAACAAATTATAACAAATGAGAAAGTAATAAAAGATAGCACTTTTAGGAGAACTTGTACTTTATACACTGGCTATGTTTAACCTCAAAAACTATTTTTCATGTAATTCAATCTATCACAATTTAAAAGGTAATAAAGCTGAGAGACATTAAACACCATTCTGATGGAAAACAGATTTATGCCATGGCATGGCTTAACCTACCTGAATAGGCAGAGTTTTTACTTCTATTCTACATCACATGTTTGTTTAAATGGGTTTTACATTGCATCAACAGTATTTTCTTTATGTTGCAATGTCTGACTCTTAATGATGGAGGAAGACCCCATACTCGAGGGCTGGTCAAGCCGGAGAGAACCATCTCATTCCTTAAGCCAGTCAGGAGACTACCTCTAATGAAAATCCGAACGCCATAACCAGGATTTGAACCCAGATGGAGAGGGACCATGTCATTTCAAGTTTTACTAAACATCCTCCGGAAAATATATGCGCAAGTCAACAATGATGAACACCAATAGTATCATAAGTGAATCCACAATATTGAAATATGATCCATTATTGAAAGCATCTCAGAGAGACGATTCCAATGATATGTTACTAAGCAATATTGCTTAGCCCAATATTGAAATAAGATGGAATGTTGTTTTGAACTTACCCAAGATTTTAGCATAAAATGTTTATCAAAATGGTACCCTGGTCCTTAACTACAGGCACCAAGGGTTCATGGCTTGGCTTTTGAGTAGGCAAATTTCTCTCATATCCTTCAATGCTGACGTGGATTTTAAATTTAGCTAATTCTTTCAAATTAGAGATGGGAAGGCCATAAGGTTGTGATAAACCTTCTCAAGTTTCAAATCATTCACAAGGGCTGGTTGACCCAATACCTCATGTAGAAATATGTGTCACGTCCAATTTAAAAGCAGCTAATACAGCAGACATAAAAGTCAAGCTGTAACAGCAGACTACAATATCAAAGTATGAATTTTATAAAAAGAAATTGTCATTATAGAAAGAAAACTTGGTGGATCAATTCCCTACCTGTCACTGTGGATTGTTAAGTCTCTTTTTGGAGACATGCACTCTGGTAACCATAGATGTTTCCAGAGAACATTTCCTGTGATGTATCACATTGCAATATTGTACCTTTGTTTAGTCTCTTTCTGGTATGGTACATTATGATGACCATATCAAACTATTACTTATACCTTTAAGTCATCCTTCAGCCATCATGCTTCCAAAAACTCATCTTGACTATTATTCTTATTGGTTTTACATTGCATCAAAAGTACTGCAGCTATGTTGCGATGTCCCATTCTTAACGCTCGAGGAAGACCCCTATATTCAACTGCCCATAAGGGCTGGTCAAGCCAGGTAGAACCATTAACATTCCATAAGTCAGATGGGAGACAACCGCTAATGGAAACCCAAATTTTGTTCAACTGCTATAAAACGCAAGTTGACTGCAAGTCATGCAGAGCGTAATCATTCGATAAATGTGTTACATAAATCCATTTCAGCAGAAAAAGCAGCTGTCATAGTAATTCAAAACCATGTTTTCATGCCACAGAATCCCTCTACAAAATACGTACAAGGTTTAAGTTATTTATTCTGTCAGTAGGGCCAGATGAAAAGAGGTGCAATTTGATAGGTATTCTTTTTAACTTATTTGATGCTTGAAACAAATATGTTGCAATTGAGCCTTTTTCTTCCTTTTTTTTTTTTTAAGTATTCAGATACACTTTTCAAGAGTAAAGCGAATCCATGACAAAAAAAAAATCTTAAAGGTTAGAAGATTTTTTTATTATCACAATGATTTCTTCTCAATGCTTCTGAAAATGTCAGTTTTTGTATGTAAAATTTGTTGTCTGCAGCATCATACAATGAGAACCAGTTACAAACTCATTTTAACTGGCAGTCAACCTAAAAGTAACTTCTCGATCACGCTTTGTTAGATCATTTTGCGCAATGCCTCATTGCTTTGAAGCATTGCCTTTTCAGACAGTTATTACGATCATAGATAAACAACATGCAGAACCTGTTCAGTGGGTATTGTTATTTCAAGAGTTTCGCATCTGATACCTATGTCTTACGTATCCAGGGTAAACCAGTCTATCCAAACAGAAGCGCATAAATCATGAAAACTTCTCACGTAAAATGTTACTCCAGTCCAGAGGTCATACGGAAGCTTGCATCTGGTAAAGTTGCCCAACATCACATGCAGCAAGGTTTCTCAGTACAGTTAACTCTTAACCAGATATATAAGATGGCAGCAGATAACTCCAACTGGTGTCGAGTGAGAAAAGGTAGTGAAGATCTCTTTCTACTACAATACATGATGCACATTTCAATGAACCTAATGAAAGATCATTCTTATACCACGACAAAGGTTTCTAAACAAATACCTTTTTCTTTTTAAAAATGAATTTCAACATACCAGTGATTGAAAACGAAAACAAGATAACAGGACAAAAGAAAACATGACTTGTATAGTGGAAGATGCCCATTTTGTTACAAAAGAAGCTCAACAGCAGACAACACAAGAGACTTTATTTAGAAAAATACCCAGCATTCTAAGGGTTAACCTGTTTACCCAATAAAGGAAATTAGTGACTCATCCAAATAGAAAACAGTAGAAATATAGATCTTCTCTTAGATATCAGAAGATCTTTGTGATAAATTGAAATAAAGAGTTTATCATGAGCAATTTATCTTTATGTTAAAATGGTCTCTTTTGTAACACGTGCTGCATAGTGAGGTACTTAAGAGTGTATAGGATATTACTTTAACCCTTTCCCAAACAACGACATTTGACCACTTTGTTGCAGACGACTATAGAAAACATTGAGGGAAAAGGAGAAATTGCACGTGACGAGCAATTTCTCCTTTTCCCACAATGTTTTCTGCCCTATCAGAAGAATATTTTCCAATTTCATCACATTTTGAAATGTGGTCTGCAAACTCTTTCAATTTGGGACAGTCGAAAATTTGTTGTTTGGGAAAGGGTTAAAGGATGGTATGATGGCTCATATTTTGGCTTCGCTTCATCTACTATTATTGCTTTGACAGATCCCTAATCTTGCAGGATAATTGGCAAGAAAATGTTTTCCTAATTGTATCAAAGTTTTCTCTTGTTTGTGTTTTCAACCATTCAGGCAAGCTTGATTTGTCTTGATTACATCAGTGGGTGAAACTGTAAGGTTTTGAGCATTTAAACAAAAGCATTATGATACAGCTTTTAAAATAGTGCGTAAACATGATGCCTTTAAAAAACCTCCTATGAAGAACTTGTATTTGACTACTTCACCCTGAACTAATTCCTCTTTCTGTCTCATGATCCTGAGTTAAATTAAGTTATTGATCCATTTCATTAAGGTTTTTAATTTTTTTTCCCTATCCATTTCAGAAAAGAGCCTACGAGTAGCTAGTCAATTATGAAATTAACATGAATCGCCTAAGGTGTGATTTTGTTGGGTTGTCCACAATGAAAATTGATATTTTGATTTCCTTTAACAAAATAATGTGTCACTTAATTCTAATGAAAGAGATGCAGTAGTTTAATTTTAAAACAATGTGATAGTATGACAATGATAATTAAATGATTATTAAATATAAAAAGAAAAAAAGAATCATCAAAAATCACAATATTCAAAAATTTAATTTTACAAATTCAGGCCGACATATGAATTAGGGTTAAATCAATTGATTATTCAAGAATAGCAAATGTCCCCATTATTGATATATTATAATTGCAAAATGCAGATAATGCATTTGAACATCATGTTTAATGCAAAGCAATTAAAAGCTCAAGTTGTATATCATTAAAAAAAAACCTTCTATTTTCATATTTGCATACCTTAATTAGAATACATAATAAGGATACTTTCAAAGCTTTGATAACTTCTATCCTTCAATTAAACAAACCTTTACACCGCTTTTCAAAACTAGTTATTCTTTTTATATAATGATACCCGATTATAATGGCATTGAATGAGTTTCGTATTGTTTATTATACAAATGACACTATATGTTTTTCAGGATTAAAAGGAATGTTGTATGACAATTCAAAAAAGATAAAGGAAAGCATTGGCAAACAATTTCTCTAATTGTTATCCCTTTCCCAAACAATAACGACATTTGACCACTTTGTTGCAGAAAACTTTAGAAAACATTGTGGAAAAAGGAGAAATTGCTCGTTACGAGCAATTTCTCCTTTTTCCACAATGTTTTCTGCCCTATCAGAAGATTATCAACGAATTTCATATTTTGAAATGCCGTCTGCAAACTCTTTTAATTTGGGAGTCGAAAATTTGGTGTTTGGGAAAGGGTTAAGACAACACAAGCATTGGTTGGTCATGAAGCCTGGTTGCTAATAATTTGCCTTGCATAATGACCTTCACAAGCTGTTTCCAAGTCTATTTAGTTTTATCCAAATGTATCTGAATACTAGTTGTGCTGTTACGATCTGAAGCTTCAAAAGGCTTAAATGGTACCTCCAAGGCAACATGTGTTTGATTGTAGGACAAATAACCCCTTTCCACATCCTTTGAAATCAGTTATATGACTTAATTCGCTGTTACAGGCGTCCACTTGCAGTATGGTATATCATGATGTGAAGAAATATTCTTTTTCTACATTTGTAGATTCTTTATATCTTTTTATTTCTTTCAAAATGGCGAAAAGAATTTTCTGGATATCAGGGCATCGAACTCTATGAAATATATTAAATTGAACTCTATGAAAAATACATTAAATATCATGAAAGATTGAATGTTTTTTTTTGTTTTGTTTTTTGTTTTTAAATATATTATGAAGTTTTTTCTTTACGACAGAATATTTTCAACTTTGAATATAATCTCAAATCATGAGCAAGTGAAAATCAATGTCTTCAAAGCAATGGTTTATAATATAATCAAAGATCTTTGATTCAACACGGCAAGTAAATGTGACACTATCATGGTAAATCATATGAAAAAAAGCACCGATTTAATGTACCATAATTCTTTCACAGAAAGATGGACAAAGACACAGTTCAGACAGACAGACGGCAGGGTTGTAACCCATGTATGTCTATCATCTTTTCATATTATAGTTGACACACAATAAGCAGATGTTTCCATAAAGCATATACTGGACTTTGAATGAAAACATCGTTTAATGTTTAAATCAAACTGATCTTCCCAAAACATACTCCGACAGGAATAGTGTTACAATAAAATCGGTTAAGCTATTAAATGGCCAGAATAAGAACAGAGAAACCAAGTCAACTGATTTATGACAAGGAAATACTGACTCTGTTATGTAAACTTCATGTCAAGCAACTCCTGTCTTAAATTAACCCTTAAATTTCCCCAGGTCCTATTTTTGGTAGCAGACAGCAATAACAAAATCTGTTATCAAAGTGACAAATGCTTCCTATGAAAACAAAGAAATTGATTAGAAAATTTAACCAAACCCCTACATTGAGCTTTGTGATTGGATAAAATTAAACCTTAGAATGCTGGTTACTTTTCTAAAAATAAAATTTTGTGTAGTCTATTTTCAAAAACCTTATATATCTGCTAAATATTGATGAAGAAAGATACTCAGAGTGCAAACAGGTTAAATGACACCAACTTACTTGATGGCTGGCCAGTGATTTAACCTGTATGCATAAGCATGAAGTTGGTTCCAGCACTTTAAAGCTTATGAAGCCAAAGTGGGCAGAACATCATAAAGTATTAACAACGAATTCATATTTTCTTGTTGCCTCTATTTTCTTTACAAGTTGAACCGGTCAAATATACAAAATGGGGAAATAGGTTGATAGTGTCCTCTCGTGCAGAATAGGTTTTCAATTTTGGGACAATAACAAACTTGCTGTTAATTAGAGTGTGAAAATTGCTTTGTTTGTGCTGTTTGTGACTCATCATGGCATCGTGTGCACCTCTTGGATTTCCTCCAAATTATGTATTGGCTACAAATTTTTTAAACATATAGAGGGTTCAATTCAAGACTATTTTGGAGCACTAACTACCCGTTAGCATGTTACAACAAAGCATCTCCACTTTTGTTTGACTTTTGCCTTTCTATTGTCTCATATTAACCCATTACCATACAATAACGACATTTGACCAGTTTGTTGCAGACGAATCTTGAAAACATTGTGGGAAATGGAGAAATTGCTCTATGTTACATTTTCATTGAGCACAATCAACATTAAGCAGATATTTAAGGTTTGGGATTTTTTTTAAATCCACTTTTAGAAAATTATACAGCATTCTTAGGGTTAAGTAGGCCCGTAGCTTTTTCAAAAACAAACTGTTGTGATCTTTTTCAAAACATCTTTTGCATAAACAAACTTTTATGATCATGTCATGATTGATATTCCAAAAAGATGAAGATATTTTCCTCATTTTTTCATTTTAAACCATGACTTTTTAACATTTTTTTCAGCAGACATCACTGGATAATGATGCAATAAAAACACAAGATAACAAAACAATAATCAACTCATCTTTTTGTAGCAATGATACATTTTCATTTTTTCTTGTATCTTAATATACTTTTTGTCCATTTTGAGGCCAACAAAAAGTCACCCTAAAAAATAACAGAAAGGGTGAAAGTAAGGTTTGGTATAATCCCCTTTGTGGGAGGCAAAACATGAGTTTGAAAAGGTGTTCACAAAACGGGGTTTTATGCTTGCCTGGCTCCTTTCACTGCCAACCTTTCCCTATCCAGCTTGTGTCACACAGTTCTGACACTCATAATATCTACCTCTAAATCATAGCGGGAAAAATATATACTGATTTTCCTTAAACTACACACTAAATAAAATTGTATGGACATAGCATGGAATATAGAGCTATTCATCAATTCCAAATAAAGATTGTTTTTGACCGTTGATGAATATTCATTCCCTTATACACTGTTAGGCCTCATGTTTCTTCAAAAAACTTTAAAAACAAATTTGTCAATAGAATAGGAAAAAAATCAAAGAATAATAGATCCTTTTGTTACAATGGTTTCAAGCAATACCATGCATCATGAACAGCACATTTGCTTTTTATGTTGATTTTTTGTTTTAACCTGTAGTTTTTCAATTTGACAATTATACAATTACCCAATGGGGAAATATGTTATACAAAAAAAAGAATAAGTTCATGATGAGCAAAAAACTTCTTTTATTAAGGTTTCTTACAAGCACTGCAGCAAGTATCAGAAAATATTTTAGTGAAAACAATTCTTCAGCAATATCGTTGAAAAACCTTTATAGTTTCTTACGATTGAATGTTAAAGTTATAATGTTATGGTATGTATAAATTGGATGATGTTTGACACATGAGGTGATTTCTAATGGGGTTATTGCGGGTAGAAATAAATGGTGTCATATGGAAGGTTGTGGGTGGGGATATATTCCTTAACATCACCCTTTAAGATAGCCCTTTTGCTTAATCTTGAAAACGAATCAAGTTTATAACTATTTAGCTGAATGAGAAAATAATAAAATCTCATAAGATTCTTAGTTTATTGCTCTAGTTTTCAAATAGTAAGTCCTCTTAATGAAAAAGCATTTAGCATTGATGATAAATGAAAAGCCTTAATATTATTAGTAAGTAAACTCCTTTTCAATCTAAAACTTAATGTTTGCATTAAAAATGTTTTTTTTTCGAAAACAGTGTTGGCCTCTAATAAACACTCTTATATTGATTGTCACAATGTAATTAAGTCTTTTTCATTCCAAAGGAGTTGCCTAATAAGAAATCAACATTTTAAATACTTTATATCATTTGCCTATGCCTTTCATTTCAACTCAATGAAAACGTTCAAAAACCGAAAATTGTTCTACCCTTTCGAACTTCAATAATCATTTATAGGCGCCTGCAGCAATACACAGTACTGAAGAATTTTGACAAAGCAGAAATTACCTACTAGTGATAATTATCACTTAAACATAATGAGTCTTCTACAAATATCACCCAACATGTCAATTTATGTCTAAACTGATACACATGGATAGCATCTTAAATGAAAGTACAATATTGCAATGTGATACATCATTGGAAATTTTTCGGAGAGACAATTCCAATGATGTGTTACTTTGCAATATTGATTATCCCAATATTGAAATAAGAGGGAACTATGTTATTTTAATTTTCTCAAATTCTTAGCATCAAATTTTAAGTAAAACAGTGTAACCAACGCTTTAAATATTTTATTTCATATAAGGGAAATGGTTAAAGGGAAAATAATTGATTTATACTAGGCCTCCAATCAGATTATGAAATATGTCTTTATCAGAGACCTTTTGATATTCAATAGTGATGTTTAATTCATAACTCTTGGTGAAAGCTTCTTTAGAAATGGGGCAGGCATGTTTTCCTCCATTATGTCCCTACTCACATTTATCCCCAAATATATTATCAAAGTTAGAAACAACTGTGTAAAAAGAAGAAATTGCCTCTTATCAAGTAATTTCTCTTTTAACCCCTTATCAGACCAATATTGTTGCAAAAGACTCTGGATAACATTTACTACAATGTTTTCTAACTTATCAGAAGATCATTTTTCAATTTCATTACAGTTTGAAATGTCGTCTGCCAAATTTTTCAATTTGGGACAGTCGAAAATTTGGCGTTTGGTAGAGGGGTTAAGTGGCTTTAGTTTTTTTGGCGATTTCATACTTATAATGTCACTTGGTAAACCCAATAGGTTAGATTTTGACCAGCTATGGAATAATGTTTGAGGAAATGGTTTTTACACATAACCTCTTGCACATTTTTGAAATTGTTGATTGCTTTTTCAATTACAATCCAATAAACAATTATAAAAAAGGTTTGGTTCAAGGTTTTTCTTTCAAAAATGGTTGACCAAACAAAGTAGCTTAATTATAAAGATTTAAATATTAAAGTAGAAAATGGTAGTTACAAGTTTATTTTCATGTTTTTTTTGTGTCTTGAAACCATGTCTAGAAAACCTTCCCTGTGAAGACAACAAAGTACCTGGGTCTAAAAGGTATTTTATTGTTTAAAAACTTTGTATTAACACTTAGTTTATATGCAATGTGACATTTCATAACTGCATAGTTTAAGTTGAAATCAGCAGACATAAAAAGAAATGAAAATAATGAAAAAACAAAACCCAAACATTTTCTTAGTGATAGATGTGTATTCGAAAAAAATAAAAAATAAGATAAATTACTCTTTTAAAGCAATTCTTCCCTTTGTCACAGTTGTTTCTTCAACTTTCAACAGCAGAAGTTTCGAGGTGTGATACTATGATGGAGTAATTGGTTAAGTCTCCTTAGAGCAATGTTCAATGTGCATTGGGAGCAGAGATTTGAATCTGAGTTTGTGATCAAGAGATCTCTATCTAGCCCAATGAATGGCGAGCATAATTCCATTGTGGAGGAATGTGTAGGCTGGCTCTAGATAAGAAACAGGGAGTATAAGGGTCTTTAACAGACTGGTTTTCAAAAACAATTGGAAAAATCCTTTTTTGTAGGCACTCATGAGAATCATCTTGTCCAGAAGACCCTGATGAGTACCCACATTATAGGATTTAACCTTTAGAATGCTGGGTAATTTTCAAAAAAATAGATTTGAGTGTTGTCTGCTTTCCAAATCCTTTAATATCTGCTTTATTTTGTTGAGGGAAGATACTCAGAGTGGCAAACAGGTTGGATCATAGGCAAGCCGCCAATTTACTTGGCGGCTGGCCTGGATTTAACCTGTTTGCATAAGCATGAAGTTGGTTTCAGCACTATAGGGGTTTAAAAGAGCGATAAACAAGACATCTTTGGGGACTCCTCATCTTATCTGAAGCTTTAGTAGAAAACTATGGCCTCTTACTCAATCAGGACAAAAAGGTTTCTGTAAGCTATTGTGTTCGAAGTTTGGGGCGTATAGAGACATTGTTTTTAACCCATAACTCCATCCATAATTTTGGAAAGTCATGAAACCCAATGCAGGTTTCGTTAATAGCAAAAAATAAAAAGGAAATCAATCTTTCATTTTGAAAACAGAAGCTTAAGCATTATGAAGAATTATATTACTTACCTGTAATAAGCAATGACAGGACTTATATGGGAGTTATATGGACTGCACAGTGCAATACAATGGTAATAACCACATATTTAATCAACTTATTGTGAAGGGCTTCGTATGAGGGAAAATGTTGAAATGTTTACTAAAGCTGCATGGATGATATAAACAAAACAAAAGGACATTGTTGTTTTGACATTTCTAACCATTGTTAACCTTTCTCCAATACCATGTCTTAATAAATGCCCCTGCTGTTGACAGAATGCTGGGTAATTTTCTTAAAATAGATGTTTGTGTCTTCTGCTTTCCAAAACTTTAAATATCTGCTTAATTTTGTACAGGAAGGTACATGACGTTTGGCCTGGATCTAACGTGTTTGCATAAGCATGAAGTCAGTTCCAGCACTATAAGGGTTAAAAAAAAACCCAACTGTTTTATCAAAATATATGGGAACCTGAGGTATTGTTCGATTTTCAACGTGACAAATCAAATTTTAAGACATCCACCTTTAACTGGGAAATGCTTGGAGAAACAAGAAGTTTTTAATTCACTGAAAACAACATAGATTTTTTCTATAAAATGCAATTTGATCAGTGTGACAAAGAAAAAATAGAAATAGCTCATTTCATGCAATCTTTCCTTTCATTCCAGTGTTTTTTGTTGTTGTTGTTTTTCTCTCTCAATATTTTGCAGCAACCAAATTGAAGGTGGGTATTATGAAGTAAGAGATTCCTAGCCATACAACATATAAAAATTGTACATTTATGATGCAATGTTAGGTACGGCTAATATCAGGTGGTAAAACCTAGACATTTGTGTTGTTAATGACCAGTATCACCTTTCCCCCATTTTGGATATAGTAAATGGTCCAAATTCAAAGCAAAGGCAGACGACAATGAATGACAACACAAACAATGTTTCCACTGTGATTTCTAAAAGAAAACTTTGTGATGAAAAGGTAAAAATTGCTCATTGTGGGCAAATACAGCTTTTTTTCACAATATCAATTCTTAAGCTGCCTGCGATAGGTATGTGCATTATATCTATATATGAAGGGAAAGGTTGAATAAAATATAAATGACCCCCAGGGCCTCTATTGGAGATCTATAGGTAGATCTAACCTAATTACATTCAGCATTCAATTACACTTCTACTTCTTCTGTCCATCTCATAGCAGGTCTTACACTTTAGTCTTGACCATTCATATATATTGGGAAAATTCCATTTCCCCAATTTTGAAACCTGTAATTGGTTGGATATGAAAGCATTAGCAAAGGACACAAGTAATCCTTCATAGCATCTGATGCACAGAACACTGTGGCAAAAAAAAATTAATCTGCGCCTATTGAGCAATTTATCCTATTTTACAAATGATTTCTACCCATTACCATTGAAATATTGAATTATAAAGCATTTTGTCATCAAATGTTGGAAAGCTGCACACAAATCAACAAAAGACAACACAATATGATTCTTATGAATACCCTAAACAAAGAGTTCATTGGATAAGTTCTAAAATATTGCATGCGAGAGAGCCCAATCGATCTCTCATTTTGACCCTGTGTATGGTAGCAACTGGCAGCTAGTGGTCAGAGTAAAAAAGAAATCACAAGGCCCTCTGTGCCTGGGTTTAAGTCACAGTGGAGGTGAATTCGTAGATTTGAACTTTCATGAGCGGTAGTCTCTAAAACAAACAGAATGCTTATGTTCTATGCAGATAGACCAACCTTATGGACAGTTATTCTTCAGGGTCTTTCTCTCTCTATAATAAACTGGGCAGCGCAATACAACTGAAATACTGTTGATGTGATGTAAAACCCTTACACACAGATATAGGTATATAGAGCAATGATCACGTCCCTCCAGCCAGGTTGACCTTTACACGGAATGCAACAGATTTGTAATACGCAATGTTACGTGTACTCCTGTAACTAGCCTAGACAGTTAATGACCTCAGGGTCAAATATTTATGGTCAATGAGACAATTTGGTGACAGTCTGCACTTTCTGTCTGTACAGTAAAACTCTTCTCTGACCAAAACAACCAAGCAAAACCAAACTCTTTCCCTCAACCCCTACTTCCCCCTTTGTAAATCTTCTTCTTATGCTTTCCCCATGTGTTGTTCTTGTCATTGTCCCAACCAATTTTTTTAAAAAAAAAAAGTGTTCATTGTGATTTATGAACATTCCCCCACTCCCCATCAAAACAACAACTAGATTAGCAGTTATCTCTTAAAGTGCTGTGTAAGATAGCTTTTTTTTGGTCGTCTGCTTGCAAAAACCTTACATATTTGCTTAATTTTGATTAAGAAAGATACTCAGAATAGTAAACAGGTTAGACCACAGGCCAGCTGCCAATTCATTTGGCGGCTGGTTAGGATCTAACCTGTTAGCATAAGCATGAAGTCAGTTCCAGCACTGTAAGGGTTAGGTACTTTCCTTTTCAATTTGAATCCTCCACAAATATTTGTATGAAAATATTGTTAAGGTATTGGTTCATGGGAGGTAAACTAAAATTTCATCATATGGAAATCATATTTTCAGTCTGATAAGAGTACAAATTTAAAGCAAATTAATTACAAAAACAAGTTTTCGCAAACAGCACAGATATTATAGAAGAGAAAGAAAAACTAATGACATGAAGAAAAAACTCTAAATAGACTTATTTTGTTTATCACCATAATAGTTTCCAAAAATGGCCTGGAAACGTGTTGTGAAATGAAAAATCCTCTTTCAGAGTATGTACACTTGCAATAATGGAGTAATTAATAGAAGGGAACCAAAAACATTCTTCAAGTAACTAAAAACATCATAAAAATATTGAAGTTAATATTTATCATTTGGTTTTAGGTTGATCTAAGGCATAAAAATTCCGAGATTAAATTCATTCCGTTTTGGAACATTGCATAATTAAGGTCAACCATTCTTAACCTAAGATAATTTGTTCAATCTTTAAACTATCAAAATCAAGTTGAAAGATAAAAAAGTTGCATTCATAATGATTTATACAAGCCATTTTTCATCCATTTGTGTGACAAACCCAAAGAGACAAATGTTTCCTCATTCACCATTTAAAGTCAAATTGAAATGTTTTAATTTCATCACATGTCAGTTTCAGTAACAAAAAACATAGTTTTATACTGTATATCCATTACGCCATCCATACATACATCAAAATTTGCAACAGAAGAAAATGAACCTATTTTGAAAGAAGAAACGGTTGGCTTGACCGAGATATTTGTCCTTTTCTGTTCACCTTTGTCAAACTTTTTTTCAATTCAAAATATTTTTGTTCTTCCTTGTAGTAGAAAAATGTTTGCACCATCTCTTCCAACACTTTACCAAACGCCAAATTTTCGACTGTCCCAAATTGAAAGAGTTTGCAGACAGTTTCAAAATGTAATGAAATTGGAAGACAATCTTCTGATAGGGCAGAAAACATTGTGGGAAAAAGAGAAATTGCTCGTGACGAGCAATTTCTCCTTTTCCCACGATGTTTTCCAAAGTTGTCTGGAACAAAATTATATGTTGTTATTGTTTGGTAATGGGTTAAACGTGAGTACTCATTGCCAGTAACCAGTGAAATCTGCAATTGGTAAAAGGATGACTTGATCCATGCACCCACCACATATCAACATGCGTAAACATTGAAAGAAACAATCAGAAATCCAGTGTCTACAGAATTCCTTTCAGCTAATTATATACTTCTGTTGAACTTGCAGTCCGACTGATTTACTAATCTGTGTGACTATAAAACCATGCCAAGATCCCTTTAAGGCATGCTTCAAAAACAGGCCAAACGCCTTGATTTCCCGCGTCATCAAATACTTCTCATAAATCCTCAAAACCATGTTAACCAAAGTAACAAATTACCTACCATTAGCATTAACCAGAAATCATAATTAACACCAGCCCACAGTTTTTTGTCGTTGTTCACAATTTGATATCCGAGTTGCAGTCATAAATGTTCTCATTTTAGTAAAGATGAAATTCTAATGTCAGCAGAGGTTTGAAGATGACTACCTCTGTCACGATCATTTTTTGTTATAACTTTTTGGTCCAGCAGATGCGTTATGTTTTAAACCCATAATTCTTAATGAAATTTAAGACTTATTTGAATTGAAAGAATCTCTAAAAATAAACAGGATTCACTAGGGTCTAATACAGGAATACCAATTTAAATTGAATTTCAAAGTGAGAATGCTTTTTATGTAATTAATAGATTTATAATTAATTTAATTGAGTTATATGTATAGATTATCAAGTTGAGGATTAAACTGTTAAATAGATTTTTTGTCACAGCATTTTCAAAGCCAGTATTCTTATTCACTTCATTAATCAAATTCACTTATGTGGACGGTTTCAATGCAATACAATAGTAAGTCCTTCACAAATGTAAAGCACTTACTAAAGTAATTTGAACTGAATCCTTGATTTGAAATATTGTTGAGGTTTGAATTTAAAACCACAACAACATTCATAATGCATGAAAACTAACATCTTTATCCTAAGGTATTGATTCAGGGCCGTAATCATTGTTACAAAAGAAGAACTTTTATTTTTAAGTAATTATTACCTTCTTTGTTGTGTTTCATTGAAACAAGTTTATATTGCAATATAAAACAAGTATATACCATACTAATGAAGTAATGATTATAGATAAAAAAGAATCTTAGTAGAAAAATCCATGCCAAAAGTCCTCTCTTGTCCAGTGAAGATTTCTTTTTTCATTTCTATTGCAATGGATGAAATCAAAATTTGACAGGAAACTTGTTCATGTATGTATATCAAAATTTTATCAAAATGTTTCATTGAATCTTTTTTACCAGAGAAATCAATTATAATGAAAGTATAAAATATACATATAGGCTTTAAAAACATTATTCAAACTCTAACAAAACATGTTCAATATTGTTCCTGGCTATACGAACATGCAGAAGAAAATAGAACAAGAATAGAAAGTATGACACTAATAACATAGAACTTATTGTTGGAACATGAAACAAATACTCATGAGATCTTAACCTTTTCAAACAATTATTATAAAATCTTTCTTAAACAAACCAAAGGTATCCCATTATACAGTTTTACTGAACTGGTCCAAAAGAGAACGAAACAAAAATACAGTTTGAAAATATTGTTTTCATCTGGATAAAAACGGACGAATTCAACGGAGATAGAAAAGAGAAATTGGTCAATATGAACATTGAAGTTCCATGTTCAATTTTGTCTCTTAACCTTCCAATTTAAAAGTTTTAAAATGAGAATATATGAAATAAGGGGTTGATATATCCATCATTCACATGTGTTTAAAGCCATTCGGAATTTTGCTATTTTAACAGTAACATTTCCACTTACTTCCATCAGGTAATAATCCTCCAGTATCAAGACTTTATAGTACTTTATCTAAACCATTCCAGAATGACACAAGGTATGAGCTGGGTCTTAAAAGCCTTTAATTCATCATGATACATATGCTAACTAATATACAGCTTTCTAATAGAAACCAGCAGATGTATTATGAACAAAAGGTGAAAAACCATGATATGACTAACTATATTCTAGTATTTCATTTCTTTTTCATTGAAAATTCTTTCTTGGAATACTGCCTACAGGTTCATTAAAACAAATTAGTATAAGAAATAAAAGTCTTTAGCTTAGACATGGAATGGTTGATGAAAAACAAAACCATCATCACCTACCATTTAACAAAGAGGTCTCCAAACAGACAAGTGAAGACATCACTAGTTGGGTCCATTCTAGGGCGGTTTGTGAAGCCCGGGGCGCCCATAGGTAGGTGTGGGCCCGGCCCCTGGGCGAGATGGTGTGGGGGATACATCTGATGATGGGGGTGAGGCTGGTTCCACTGTGGGGGTGGCCCGGGGCGACCACCATATTCAGAAAACATCATGCTTACTTATAAAAATCCTCTAGGTACAGTCCAGGCAACAATAAAACATAGAACCAAAGTTATCACCAACTTTAAGACTAATCCTTATGTTCGAAGAATTATAACTATAAATCGGTTGTTAAACTGTCTTTCACCAGTTTAGATAACAAACTGTTTGTAATACATTTTTAAGAAATAGAACCAATATAAATCCATTGAAAACAATGTAATTCTGGTACACAATTGATTTCACCCAAACCACAATATGTGTTATCTGTTCCAGTAAGAAAATCAATCTGAAGTTATTAACTAAGATTACATCAATCCTGATTTCCCCCAGTCTCCACTCTGAAGTGAGTGTAGTTCACGTTTGTATCGGACTCCCTGAACTGATCGGAAGATCCCACTCAAAATGAGGCTATACAATACACTATATCCGTCCAGTTGTCAGCCTAAGGTGAACATAATGATATTCATACATACTTAGCACTCGAGCTTGTATTATTGAGCTATAAACCTGCTGTACTGACTAGAGTTGACTCGGTGCAATATTCATCCATCTACCAATCAATGTACGCCTTACAGCCGTTTTAATAATTAGGCCCCGCCTACCACCAGTTTTAAGCATTATTTACATGTTATTTTTAGGATTGCTCTAGGATGATGGCTTTTCATACATTTGCCTGAACCAATGATTCATTTCTATGTTAATGATTTAAACCTATATTTTGTTTATTGTTGATTAGATTTCAAAAAAAGGGTGTGACCATTATATACTGATAAATGTATTGGAAAATGGGGGCGGTAATAATGAAATAATGTGAGAGAATGTTACCCCCCAAACCACATTAAAACTGTAACATCCTGAAGTAAATAAACTGAACATTTTTAACACATTACTTCATGATTTCATTTCACCGCATCATCAACATGTCTTACTTAGTGGCATGTACTCAAATATCAAGGGTTCATTGCAATACTATAGTAAGTGCTGCATGTATGCGCAGCACTTACTATAGTCTTGCATTGAACTCTCAATATATGGATGCTTGCTGGCAACGGCCATGGCCAAGTCAGACTTATAAACCAAAACGTCATGGAAGTGATGATTACCTTCAAAGACACTCAAGGTAATTATAAATGGAAAAAGAATTAGTTCAAGGTAAAAAAGAGATTGATGGTTTGAATACCTTGATGTATGTTTGAAAATGAATAAATAAGATAATGCTCATTAACACTTGATAACGATGAATATTAATGATTTGATGGTTATTTCCAATATGACAAAAAGGATGTCTTTTTTATGCATATTTGGTAAACATTTTTGTATCTGGTGTTATCAATTTGAATCTTTTTTTTTAAATTGTCATTGATCCTATATGTATATTTTTCAGATATGTTACGTTTATTCTTTAATATACCAGTACACTTAGACTAAAGTGTCTTATCAAAGGTCACTCCCATGAAACAAGAGGTTACGGCTGAACTCGAACCTGGGACCCCTGAGTTCCAAGACCATGCAGGAGCCCCTGTCAATCTAATGAGGTAATGCATGTGTGAAAATGTTTCCTTTAAAAGATTTGGTAGAAATCATTGTGAAAAATGGACAGACCACCATAGTTACAATTCTTTCCTGGGTTAATCGGGTACATCTATGTTGAAACACTAAAAATCATAAAATAATGTGTTATTGTCACACTGTCAGTTCCATGAATGCAGTTTTCTCATTCATAATGAATGGGATTGTAGTTGCATTCAGATCTGGTTCTGTCTTATCCATTGTAATCAACCAAGAGTCAAGGTTATAAGCTGTTCTATACACCTGCATATCAAACTTTGTGTCTTACATCTTTTGTCCAGTTTTAGAAAAATCGTACAGTTTACCAAACAGCACCAAAATCGGCAATATCGAAAAAATAATTTAACATTTCGCCTTTACTTATAATATGTCCTTAAAATATCAGATGCAATATTTTAAGATTTCTGGAATATTTGGGACTGAGGCTTTTTTCTTTGAACTACTTTAAGAATGGGTTTAACATTGAGTCAACAGTATCTTAATTATGTTGCGATGCCCTGCCCATAAAGATGGAGGGCTGGTCAAGTAGGGTAGAACCAGCAGCATCTTGAAAATCCAAATGCTTTTGGTTTACTGGGATTTGAACCCACAATGAGATGATTCATGCAATTTCAAGTTAGATTTCAGGATTTATTTACACACAAATTTCAATGGGGAGCTTTTGTGTTTTGCAACTACGTACTCTTACAAGAAAAACTATCTAATTCCCTATTTCATGATACATGTATCTTACTTAAAATCACATATTTGAGAAGTTTTAAATTCAGAAACCATTTTGACAGAAAGATAAATTGTTCATCATGAGCAATTTATCCTTTTGTGACAATGGTTTCTACCCACCATAATAAATAAAACATAACATACCTTAGAATGGCATTTGTTGTCATCTGCAGCATTCCTTTCAATTTGGACAAGTCAAACTACCCATTTTAGAGAACGGATAACAGAACCTTTGTGAGACTAGAACCATGTTGTGGGTATCTAATGAATACCTAATTTGAGATTAATGGACTTGACCAAACTGGTAGTGACAGCAGAAGACAGCTGCTCAATACAAAAAATATATTTTTGTAAGGTATTAGGGAGGAAACATTGTAACAAGAGGAGGTATGGATTGACCCATTTCCACCTAAACATCTTCAGAATGATGATCCTTTGATATTCATTTAAAATTTTGTGACAAAAAAACAAAAAATACTCATCTAAGCAATAAGGAATTTCTCGTTTTCAAGGAGAATGAGAATGAAAATTTCTCCATCATTTAGGGTAGGAACCATTTTTATAAAAGCAGAAAGTGCTCATGACATGCAATTTTTTCAGTTTAAAGTTATATATTTTACATTTTTTGTTTAAGAATGATGCTTGAAGCTTACTGAATTAACTCTCTATAAGTGCTTCCTGGATACTCAACCAGTACTCATGCCAAATTGAGGGCCTAAAGTCAATTTAACCTTCATCCAATGAGGAACAGATTCTGGATCCTCGGTACAAGAGGCCGACGCTCTACCACTGTTGCCCTCAAGAAATGTTTTGCTTTTTTAAGGATAGTATCTTCCCTACAAGACAAAGAACTTAATTTCTTTATCATTTTGTTGTCATTGTCTGCTGTTGCTTTCAATTTGGACCAGTCACACAAATTGATCTTGGGGGTAATTGGTTAAGACTTTTCCTGCAGGTGACGATGAATAAATTCAAATAAATTCATCAACACATTAATCTTTCACCAGTTTTTCATAAATCTTGAATCATATTTTTTATGCACCTGTGTATGAAGATTTCAGAAAGACCAGTGTGGTGGCATGAATGATAATGATTGCCACAATGATGTACACTTACATTCAAGAGTTGGTATAACAATCATTGATCAGTGATCACGTCTTCCTAAGTCATAATTAAATGATTTGAAAAGCTACAAAGAAAATGATAATCACCTTACCTATGTGTTAGTTTTGATGTATATTCATACTTATAGAAAGGCTTTATTTAACAACAGTTAGTTTTCATTGTTTCATAAGGTTTTTGTACACCACATGAACAAATTTTCAGTTTCATTGCTATGTCTGACTCATCATAGATGGAAACAAACCCCTGACCATAAATTGCATCCAAGGACTGGTCAAGTTGAGTAGAAAAATCAGTTTTGTAGACTTTTCATAATAATTGAACCTGTACCTATGACAATTTGAAGGTAGAGGGGCTGTGTGATTTCAAGTTCTGGGGGCCTGTCTCGAAAATGCTTTGTTACTTTATGTCTGCATTTACAAAACTGCTCCTCTGTGTTTACAAAATTGTTATTACCCTTGAACCTCACATGACTTTGTTTTTGTGAATGAAAAATAGACACACTTTTAATTGTACAATAAAGACAGTTGGGTCTCATGTTCTGTTCACATCTAGGTTAACACTTTTCTGGAGAGCTCTTTTCCTCTTCATATATTACGACTAACAGGATTTCTATTTTACAAATCTTTGTGATACAGGCCTTAGAACTTTAACCCTTTCCCAAACGCCAAATTTTCAACTGTACCAAATTAAAAGAGGTTGCAAACGACATTCCAAAAATTGATGAAATTGGTAAATAATCTTCTGATAGGGCAGAAAACATGGTGGGAAAAGTAAAAATTGCTTGTCATAATCAATTTCTTCTTTTTCCACAATGAGGGGTCCGCAACAAAGTGGTTAAATATTGTTATTGTTTGGTAATGGGCTAACCATTACACACCAGATGACGAAGCTCTCTACTTATTGGCATCACACGTTTGGCCAATCATGTAATAAAATGAATATTCATTTGAGCTAGGACTGCTCTACATTTTTATTTCCAATGGTTGTTCACAGTTGAGTCCAGTAGATGACATATGGTCAAAGATGTCCATAGTCAATCAGCCTGTCACATATTGCATAACGACAACATGGTCCCCTAGTGCACCGTCTACACATGAATGTTTGATGGCCCCTGGACGGTCATTGGACACATCAACTATGTAAATGTGGTCACATGCAATGTAATTAGCCAGTTCCCTCGTTAATATATATATATGTGGTAGATCACTCAAGAAACAATTCTGTTGATAAAAGAATTTTATTTTACCAATTGCACCATATTATGAGGTTTTGTAATTGGACTTAACGAGGGTTCAATGCAATAATATAGCAAGTGCTTCATGTCTATGACCCTCGTAAATTGATAGCTAACGCAGACGTCAAACACCAAAATAAAATAAAAAACAAACAAAAAACATTTTCTTTAATCTATGTGGTAGGAACGATTTTACCTGAGAGAAGTGCTTGTTCAAGCAACTTCTCTGTTGATGCTATGGTAGTGCAGTTAACTCTTTACCAAATGCCAAATTTTCGACTGTCCCAAATTGTTTGACCCTTTCCCAAACAACAAATTTTCGACTGTCCAAAATTGAAACAGTTTGCAGACGTCATTTCAAAATGTAATGAAATTGAAATACAATCTTATGATAGGGCAGAAAACATTGTGGGAAAAGGAGAAGTGGCTCGTTAAGAGTCATTTCCCCTTTTCTCACAATGTTTTCCAGAGTCGTCTGCAACAAAATGGTCAAATGTCGATATTGTTTGGTAATGAGGTAAGTATGGGTAAAACCCAAATATCACACCGCAAAGAAATAATTTGTCTTATACTCTAATGTTGTTCTCGGATTTCAAGTTTAATCATACCAAGGGCAGAATGCAAGATTTATCATAGTCCTTCATAAACATGAATTATGATAAATGAATAAATTTCGCGTAAGAAACATCTTTGTGTCCATGAACAGCCATTTCTCAGTCATGTCTTTTCACGAAGTTCATGAATATTATCGAGTTTCTTTTTCATTGTCATTACCAGACTACCTGATACTCTGAGAGCTCCAGCAGGACTGAACTGAACACTTTCATCTTCATCAATGTAAAAATCTGTCAGACAAAAGAGGGTCTCTGTCAGACCTCAGGGATTTTAGTCAGTCAAGGGCCTACAAAGTTTCGTGAAGTCTGCATTACTGGCAGCTAATGTGTTAATTTTCATACACATCACTTTGTCTTTAACTGCAACTTTCAATTCATAACGTGGTCACAAGCCCCATCCAATATGAGTGTATGGGTCGGGGGTAATAGTACATGTAATCCAATATCCCACAAGAATGACCCGAAACATAATCAAAGTCGACATAATAGCCCAACAACAGATAGTTTGGGTATCATTAGTTACCACTAGAGCATTTTTGTAGTTCTGTGAACCACAAATTTGAGTACAATCATGAATGTGCTACCAGCATGACCTGGACTTGCTTACTCATCAGTAAACAGGACAAGATCAAATTCTACAGCATGATATCGCAATTTCTCTCTTAAACCTTTACCAAATGCTATTTTTTTTTTATTTTTGGACTGTCCCAAATTAACAGAGTTTGCAGACGACATTTCAAAATGTGACGAAATTGAAAAATAATTCTCTGATAGGGCAGAAAACATTGTGGGAAAAGGAGAAAGTGTTCATTAAGAGTAATTTCTCCTTTTCAAACAATGTTTTCCAGAGGCTTCTGCAACAAAATGGTAAAATGTTGTTATTGTTTGGTAATTGGTTAATCCCTTTAGCCCTTATAGTGCTGGAACCAACTTCATGCTTATGCAAACAGGCTAGATCAAGGCCAGCCACCAAGTAAATAAGCAGCTGCCCTGTGAAGTTTATGAACCTGTTTTTGAATTTTGTGAAAAAGTTCTGTGTTCATGAATGGCCATTTAACATTCATGAACATTTATGAATAAGTTCTTGAACCTTTCGCAGGGGATTTAACCCACAGTATGAGTTGGGAAGGGTTGAACAGTTGCAAATAAGTTTTATACATTGATAGAAACACTCACCTGATATAAGGGGAACAGCAAAGCGGCACATGAAAGTAGACAAATAAAACAAGTTTAGAATAATATTCAAACATTTATAATAAACATCTAACTAATGAATTTGAGACTTAATCAAATCCCAAGCATAAACAAAGCAAAAGACATAAGTATTATTAAGAGATATTTTTTTGGCGTTTTAAGGATGATTGGTGCTGTTAAGAAAGTTTGGGTTGGTGGTCTAAAAGGAGCCTTGGTCAAGTAACCAAAAACAAACATTTTTTTAGGCCTTGAATAACGTCCTGAAAATTATCTTAACCCTTAGAATGATGGGTAGTTTTCTAAAACTAGATTTTTGTGTTGTCTGCTTTCCAAAACCTTCAATATCTTCCTAATTTTGATGAGGAAAGATTCTCAGAGTAGCAAACAAGTTAGATCGCAGGCCAGCCACCAATTTACTTGGTTCCAGCAGTATAAGGGTTAGTAAAATCTTCCGACTATTTATTTCTATGAAGTAATAAAATCATGCCTATAAAACCAAATTTGTTAAACTACCTTTAGTTTAATGAAAGTGATACAAGCATTTGTTTTGATAACAACAAAATGCTCCATCATCTTCTGTTTAATGTGCAGCAATAAAAAAAAATCATAAACACAAAAAACTTGGTATCTTTTTTCATTTCGCGGATGTTTGCCTCAAATTAGCACACACTTTACAATTCATCAACCTAACAAGGAGAAGTCGATAAAAAAAATAATACCCCTCGTATATAATTTGGACGCAATTGGAAGTCATTGCTGATCAATAATACGCGTTTGAAGATGCGATTATGTTTTATGGGACTAATTTCCAGCATTTAAATATCTGTTTTATGCTCCACACTTCTTATTAAGCGATTTGATTCATCACTTAGACTCATGATAACGCATCAATTACAGGACTCAAAAAATAGTTTTAGACGAAATTCCCTCTAACAATAAACACTTAAAACCATAACTAAAATTTCATTAACCCTTTCTCAAACACCGAACATTTTAATCAACCTTTATAACATTCACAATAGAAAACATTGTATCAGCATGAGTAAATTCTCCTTTTGTACAATGGTTTCAGAGTTTAGCACTCAACTATGCAATTGCAATTAGAATCTTTAAGTCAATGCAATCACTGGTTAAAATCTTGTCTTCTTCTTGCAATGTGGAATTTTATCATCATAATGCAACAGATTCATAAGATTTTCTTAGCATTCTAACATACCTGTGTTTTTTCTACAGGTATAGTTATATATTATAGAAGCTCATATTAGTTTACGACATTTAACTTGTATTTATTGTTTTACTAGATTGGTACATTTCACAAGAGCTGAGTCCCATTCGCTCAGTTTGTATGGAGTAATGTTGTTGTTTTTTTCATATGGGTTTTACATCACATCAACATTATTTCAGTTATGTAGCGATGCCCGACTCTTAATGATGGAAGAAGACCCCATACTCAACTGCCCACAAGGGCTGGTCAAGGCGGGTAGAACCATCGGCATTCCGTAAGTCAGTCGGGAGACTGCCTCTCATGAAAATCCATATCCCTCTCAGGATTTGAACCCACGCGGAGAGGGGCCATGTGATTTCAAGTTCTGTACTCTAACCACTAGGTCACGGAGGCCCCTATGGAGTAATGTCTTAAATTACAGGGGTTCTTAGTTTGAGACTCTGTTCAGCCAATATTCTTTACTATATTTACTGATATCATTTCAACATGATTAACTTATCTTTATACGAAACTGATGCTCAATAGAAGCAATTCAACTTTATGCCATGATTATGCATTTGTTAGTCTTCTACAGATAAGTGAGGCTAAATGGAATGGGTGGTCATGTCTTGACCAAATGCCAAATTTTCGACTGTCCCAAATTGAAAGTGTTTGCAGACGACATTTCAAAATGTGATGAAATTGAAAAATAAACTTCTGATTAGGCAGAAAACATTGTGGGAAAAGGAGAAATTGCTCATTGGGAGCAATTTCTCCTTTTCCCACAATGTTTACCAGAGTCGTCTGCAACAAACTGGTCAAATGTCGATATTGTTTGGTTATGGGTTAAAGAAGACCATCAAACCACAGCCAAGCCGCATGGACGTGAGTCTCGCGGTCTTCCATCAACTCAGCTGACAGCAACAATGCAAACCAGATCTGAGATAATGAAAAGCTCAAAGCCAGCCTTTAATGGTGAAAAGATTACCATTCTGTGATTTTTGTCAGTCTTGTTTGGAAATTTAAAACCCACAATCTGGATAAAATTAGTTCAGCTACAAGGGGAATATTGTGTCCTAAAAACCATAGACTCTGACAGTATTGTTGAATTATTAAGGCCTTCCCCCTTTTTTAACCAGAAAGGGCTGGCCAAAACAATGTAGATGATATCTCTAGAGCAAAATAAAGATGTCATAATAACCATATTATCATACGAATCCTGTTGGATATATTTATTGTAACCAAAAGGTAGATGGCTAATATTATAAGCCAATGTTTTTTTTCCACATTTCATTCAAATGCATGAAATTGTTGTAGACAACTAATTTGTCTTCTGTATAAGGTAAAGGTAAAGTGGTGTCTCAAATGAATGTGGAAACCTACTAAAAGTTATACAGGTGACACTCTGCCTATTCCTTCATCAGGGAATTTGTGACCGGTCTACACTGAAAGCAATATTAACCCTTTCACCAAATTCCAGATTTTTTTACAGTCCTAAATTGAAGGAATTTGCAGACAACATTTCAAAATATGATGAAATTAAAAGAACAATCTTCTGATAGGGCAGAAAACATCATGGGAAAATGAGAAATTGCTTGTAACAAGCAATTTCTCATTTTCCCACAATGTTTTCCAGAGTTGTCTGCAACAAACTGGTCAAATGGCGTTATCGTTTGGTAATGGTTTGACAGCTTGAAAGGTTTGAATCAAATTCTTCGGAACACTAGTCAAGAAACAACATCTCAAAAGGAAAAAAGTCTTATGAGCAATTTCACACATAAGATCATTCATTTCTAAATCCTTTTCCTGCGCAGATGGATGAACTTTTTGTACAAATCAATAAATATGGTTAAGCTTTCTCATGTGCTATGTCACAAACAGCTGTTAAGATCTCAGAATACACACATGGAGAAATGGTGCTATGACTTTCAATATAACTTCTTTTACAACATTGTTAACAAAATCAGAAAGCTGAATTTCAATTTAAAAAGAATCTACAAGTTACTTCATCTTTAGTTTTTTCAATAACTGATTCTGAAGCTATAACCTTGAATTCAAAGTTGTGAGAGAAGAAAATTCGCTTTCTATAGTTTTCCACAATGCTTCCAAACCAATTCTGTAATAATAGATCTATTTTTCCTTCAATGTAATTGTCCTTTTTCCCCTGCAAGTTTAAAACTTGACTCAATTTCAAACTTCAATAAAAGGATATGGGTCTCGTAGACAGTGTATCAAATGAACAAGATTAATATCTCAATTTTGAAAGGCTGACAAAATCGGGCACCACAGTAATGCAATCTGGGATAGATGCCACTTACAATCAGATTTTGAAAATGAATGAACTTACAAAATGAGTTTAAAATTTTTCAGAGTTAATTCAGGTCTTACAACACCCATAACCCTTTATCATATGAATTTGTACATCTTTCTTTATCTCCCATTGAAGACAATAATACGTAAACCCTTTGAATGCTGGGTAATTTTCTTAAAATAGATTTTGGTGTCGTCTGCTTTCCAAGACCTTTAATATCTGCTAAATTTTGATAAGGACGATACACAGAGTAGTGGCAAACTGGTTAGATCACAGGCCAGTCGCCAATTTAGTTGGCAGCTGACCTGGATCTAACCTGTTTGCATAAGCATGAAGTCGGTTCCAGCACTATAAGGGAAAATGTAAACCCATCATATAGGTTTCATAGAAGAAACACAGAAGCTGTGGATATGGAAACTATACTTCTGATAAGTACTGCCATCTTTAGGTCTTCAATGTTTAGATTAACATGGTTTTCATAAAGCGAAGACAGTTTAGATTGACATGGTCTTCATGAAGCGAAGACAGTTTAGATTGACATGGTTTTCATGAAGCAAAGACAGTTAAGATCGACATGTTTTTTCATAGAGCGAAGACAGTTTGGATCGAAATGGTTTTCATAAAGCAAAGACAGTTTAGATTGACATGGTTTTCATAAAGTGAAGACAGTTTAGATCACCATGCTTTTCATAAAGAGAAGAAAGTTCAGATCTACAATGGTTTTCATATAACGAAGACAGTTTAGATCGAAATGGTTTACATAAAGTGAAGACAGTTTAGATCGAAATGGTTTATATAAAGTGAAGACAGTTTAGATCGAAATGGTTTACATAAAGTGAAGACAGTTTAGATCGACATGGTTTTAATCAAGCACCTGGCCTGAAGTAATAGTACAACACTCTAGGTCCAACCCCAAGGCCCTCTGGATTCTTTAATCATAACAGAGTTATAAAAATCTACTATCAAACAGTTAAGGGTCTCATAAAATCACAATTATATTCAGGAGCCCACTTCTTCAGGTAGTTAGAGAAATTCTACAGAAGCAACCTAAGGCGGTCTACAACATATGGGTTGAGAGAATATATCTTATCCCTTTTCTACAAATGAAACCAGATCAAACCAAGGATGTGATATCAGGTGAACTGTACATGGAATCTAACTGAACAACTGTTGACACCATCAAATTTACCGTAGGATCCAGCAACCTTTCAAAACATCAAGAAATTTAGAACCAAAAACCTATGACAGAATAAATATGCATCAATTAACTACTCATTAAAATGAATCAGGATAAGAAGATTAATTGAACCATTTGACAAAAGAGGAAATTCCCTCTTTGTTTTTCTTTAGTAAAAATGATTTAGAAAGAGCTAAAGCTTTATGAAAGTCAGCTTAAAAACATTCATGTTTACCCATCAGAACTTTCCGGATGGGATTAAGCGATAGTTAATAAGTTTCTGGAGCAAAACTAAGCCTTCGGAATGGATAAGGTCGACTCCTCGTTAAGCCCAGGGTGAGTGGATTCAAATTGGTAAATAAACTGCCTTCGACAAAACAAGAAAAGCAAGCTCAACTGTGAAAATAGATTTGTACTTGAGAGTACCATTCTAATAACTCGAGAATATTTCTAGAGCTAATCCAAAATTAGCATCAAAAACTCCTTCATTCTTTACTTATCCCCTCTCTCATATGTAAATTTGTGACTACTCTAGTCTAACCGTTAGAATGCTGGGTAATTTTGCTAAAAATAGATTTTTGTGTCGTCTGCTTTCTAAAAACCTTACATATCTGCTTAATTTTGTTAAGGAAAGATACTCAGAGCAGCAAACATTTAAATCACAGCCCAGGCACCAATTTACTTGGTGGCTGGCCTGTATCTAACCTGTTTGCATAAGCATGAAGTCGGTTCCAGCACAATAAGGGGAATCTTATTTATAGTATTTGATTAAAACCATTTAGACAAAAGCATCAATTGCCCTTAAAAATTGATCCTTTTGTCACAGTTGTTTCTTGAGGAAGTTTTAGTAACTACTGTGACAAAGGGATCATTTCTAGACTTTTGTGGACTTAGGGTAAAGCATTAAATCAATTATGTACTTTATATAAAATACTTTATTATAATCCTACAGAAAAACAGTTCATGGCTTTAACAAGTTGTGGATTCAATACAAGACTGAAGTAAGTCCTTTCACGCTTGTGAAGGACTCACAGTCTAGAATTGATTAACACTCGACATGTGATGAAAATAAACCCCATGTCATTTAATTGGGTAAAAACAATTAGTGGCTGTGAAAACCTGTGCCTTTGATCCAACATAAGCAGCCATAAACAGTAAAAAACCCATTCTAGATTCTAAACCAAACCAAAAGTTAAGTTGCTATTATTACACAAGCTAAGAGATGTTCAAGCCTTTATGATTCACATCAACCATTGAATTAATCATTTTTCCAATATGGCAATTTGTATGTGTCTGGTACAGTTTGAAACCAGCACTAAAAAACAAAATAACTAAGATATTCTTTTTACTATATTGGATTGAAACCAAAGTTAATATCAAGCTCTTATGTCTTGTCAATAATCCAATCAATTGTAAGAGAATGAAATTTAAATGAAGGTCTTTTTAAGGGAAATAACTCTAGAAAATTTATTTTACTGTTCAGTAAGAGTGGTCTTTCTTGCCAGCCTAAATTGCATAGTTTATTCAAGACTTACTTATCTTCCTTGCTTACATAAGCATGGTGTTATATACTATGTGTACACATTTATTTCAAATAAAAGCATTCTCAAAGACTTAGTAGGGTTTGTATAACTGATTGATCTTCTCAAATTGTTAAGGTTGTGAAATTCATTGCCTCACAATTAGATTATATTGCTTTTCCAAATTGAAAGCAATAGCAGACATCTAACCCTTTACCAAATACCAAATCTTCCACTGTCCCAAATTGAAAGTGTTTGCAGACGGCATTTCAAAATATGATGAAAAAGAAAAAGAATCTTTAGATAGGGTAGAAAACATTGTGGGAAAAGGAGAAATTGCTCATCAAGAGCAATTCCTTCTTTTCCCACAATGTTTTCCAGAGTCGTATTAAACAATGTGGTCAAATGTCGTTATTGTTTGGTAATGGGCTTCCGTAAATATGAAATAGATACAATTCCTTTTCTAAATTTGGATTGAAATCTTGTGATAAAATTAAGTTGTTTGTTTCAAGCAATGACTTCTTTAATGATCACTTTTTATCAAGTTGTCTGCTACATTGGGAATAAATTAACCTAAGTTAATGGAATGGATCACAAAAGTCATTTGAAAAGACAAGAAATGTAAAATGAAGTTACATACCACCAATTAATGGCATCGCTGTTTTACAATTAAAAACTGCTAAATAGTGTCAAATATATTCCGTTTTAGCACGTCAACCAGTGTTGTTGTTGTTTTTACGGAAGCGAGACAAGCAGAAAATGGTTACCTAGAGTTAATTTAACAATTCTTACAAAGTAAATATGAGGAATACCGAAATGTTATGTATATGGATTGATTGAAAAAGGATTAATTTACAACTGTGAGTAATAGTCATTTGATATTTTACGGTAATAATGGAAAAATGGGTGGTCAAAGTTCCGAAAAAAAAATCATATTAACTGTCCTCCATTAAATGAATCATCCGAAAGTTTGATGTGATGGGAGATATAGCTAAATGCAAAATGTTGTTAATATTTCTCGATCCTGTCAAATTAGTTTGACTAGATCTGCATCCAACCTCGTAATGATTGTGTTACATTAGACCATGTAGTTCTCTGGCATTTATGGGAACCTGGACTCCATGAATGCCATAAATGATTATCAGCTCTATCTCCTCAACACATAATGAAAAGCTTTTCCATGTTTTGTGTTGTTTTGAATCAATTTACACACAATTATCGCACTATTGATTATGTTGAAAAAGTAGGAAATATGGAACCGTTTGGACCTTCCCCGTTCTCCATCAAAAATATCTTTTGTAAATGAGATATGATTTATTGTTTGATAAATAATCATAAAAAGAAACCCATGATTCCTTTTGCAGCAAAATTTGTTAGTATAACAGAACTGACTCTTGATTATTTGACATGCCTTTTCTTCATATTTGATTAAGAAACAGGTCTAAAATGAAAGTATCAGTAGACGAATATAAAACTTTGAAACAACATTTCCTATATGATATCTAAAATGGATCATTGTGACAAATGGAGAAATTGCTCAGTATATTGTGCCTTACCAAATCATGTTGAAAGAGAAAGCATTAACAGGCTGTGGAAATTAATAATTTACAATCTTGGCATTTCAATTTTGAAATTGATTCCCTTAGCCAGTATGGTCTTCTATGGGGTAATGATTTAAAGTATGACATTTTGAATCCAATTGACGTCTTAATCATGTGGTACTTTTACCTTGTAAAACAGAAACTACACATTGATTAGGGATTGGCTTTGATGGGTAGGGAACTTCTAATCTACTTTTTGTTCCCCAATTTGCCCAATCTTTTGCTATCTTTGTTCCAAACAACACCAAAAAATCCTGTTTCTCAACAGATCTACTCAATTCTTTGGTTTTACATTAAATGTCTTGAGGTTTCAGTGCAATACTATAGTAAGTGCTTCATAAACATGAACATAAACATGAAGCACTTACTATAGTCTTGCACTTAACCCTTGGTCTGCACAAAACAGTCTGTACTAGTGACACGAAGAATAAAAGGATTGAGAGGTGAAGGATTATGTTGTTCTATAAATATCTGGTATTGTCAACAGATCTGTAACTGAGTGGGGCTTGGTTTCACATATTTATGTCATTTAGCCAATAAGCCATTACCCCATTGTCGATTACGACTCTGGTGTAAATTGAAACAGAAAGCAGACGACAATTACAAAGCATGAAATCCATATCTTTATTTATGTCATAGGGTTGAATTAAGTGTGAACTGACGAGCAACTTCTCATTATATTACAGCCATTTCCAAAATCATTTTATACAGGTAGGTCGAAACCAGTCAAAACAAAGCAATGCATAACCCTTAAAGTGCTGGAACAGACTTCATGCTTACGCAAACAGACTAGATCACAGGCCAGCCACCAAGTAAATTGGCGCCTGGCCTGCAATCTAACCTGCTTGCTACTTAGTGAAACACTTGCAGCAGCAGAATTGAGAAACTACTGTAAAAGAAAAAGATATAATGCTCATGCAAATTTGAAATCAAATGTGTGTGTTGTTTTTTTATGTTCATTCTAATCTCTTACTGCTTCCTAGATACTATACTAGTACACCCATGGATTTGAGGGCTAGTTTGAGGATCAAACTTGGGAACCTCAGCACAATAAGCGGATACTATACCTCTACACCACCATCAGTTTTAATCTTGACGTCACAAAATCCTACATTTTTTTAGGTATAGATTAAAGCTTCTTTCATTACTCAGATGGTATCAAAATCATCTGTTGTTGATTTCATCAATGGATGGATCAACGACACAATGTCAGGCATATTTCTGTATGTGGCAGCTGGTAAAACAAAGCTAATCAATGACAAAGATTGAAAAGAATATATGGCTGCAGATAATCTGCAAAAAGAGATTTGTTTGAACGTAAATATAGATAGTGATCTTGCACATAACATGTAAGGTTTCCCTACAAAATTATATATGTATTCTTCTGAATCATTTATCGATTTCTTCTTTTATCTCACCGGTTTCTAGTCAGCTTCCTAAATAAAATCTTCAAGCGTGAATTTAATAACCTTCAATGTAAAGTCACAATCAGTGTAAAATAAATAAGTTTAAGTGGAACTTCAGTTTGTAATTCCTAATAATCAGCCTCGATTATGCTTTAAATCAGGACCAGTCACAGATTTCACAAGGCTATCATAACAACTCAGGTATTTCCATGCCCTGAGAAATACATCTCATGCTTAAGTGCAAACTCCTCACAGTGATCTCCCTTTATGGGGTTGATCACTGCCATCACAAATGTCACATGACCACCTACTTAGAAACGAAAATGGCGTTTAAAGATGGCAGCGAAACTAAAAAATTGTAATCCATTTGTGCTTCATTTATAAACAAAACCAAATCTCTTTTCAACTTAACTGGTCAGAAATCAATACAATAAGATATTGTTACTAAATTAACTAAGATATCCGTTAATCTCTTAACAGAACAGCACCATTTGAATTTCATCCAAATCTGGATGAAAAATCTTGTGGTGGCAGCGTAGCAAGGGGAGATTACTGTGAGGAATTTGGCGTAAGCGTAGGGTAACATTATGAACTTTCACGTTGAGTATTTCAATGTATATGTAGGTGTTGAACATCATTTTAAATCAGTTTTTTTGTATCGGTAACTCATACATAAAAGTAAAATAATAAGTTGTGAAATAGATCTGTTTCCTTAATCAAATCAAATAACTATTTAGATTTTACATTAAAGACCTATGTTTTTAAACAATTATAAAAAGTCTCGCTGGAAACATTATGGCGGCTTCCATATTACTCCAGAGGTTTTTTTCATAGGATAAACCTGATGAGTTCAGATTGTTCACAAGGGTGTTTAACCCTTTCCCAAACAATAACGACATTTGATGACATTGTTGCAGACAACTTTAGTAAAAATTGTGGGAAAAGGAGAAATTGCTTGTAACGAGCAATTTTCCTTTTCCCACAAGGTTTTCTGCTCTTTCCGAAGAATATTGTTCAATTTCATCACATTTTGAAATGTTTTCAGCAAACTCTTTCAATTTTGGACAGTCGAAAATTTGTTGTTTGGGAAAGGGTTAAATCTATCAGAATGAAAGCCTAGGTACATTGCAACATACAACTGTTTTCATGCAATCAAGTAGTAAATGTTGACAAAAATCTTGCAATGGCAGATAAGGACATGAATAAAACAGAAACTTTATCACACTAACTCTCTAATGATAGCTGCAGGTAGACAGGATTCTAAATTCCTTCATTGAATTTGATTGACCAAAATTCAAAGTAATTTCTTACACCCGACTTAACCCTAAGAATGCTTGGTCATTTTCTAAAAAGATTTTTGTGTCATGTGCTTTCCAAAATCTTTATTATCTGCTTAATTTTGATGAGGAAAGATACTCAGAGTAGCCTGTTTGCTTCTATGGGTATCTTTCCTCAACAAAATTAAGTAGATATTCTTAAGGTCTTGGAAAGCAGATGAGACAAAAATCTATTTTTAGAAAATTACCAAGCATTCTAAGGGTTAAGACAAAATGTATCTGCAGATATAAGCTTTAGAAATATCTAATTAGCTGCTCCAATCTTGCACTCTGTCAGTTTGCAGTATTTTAACCCTTATAGTGCTGGAACCGACTTCATGCTTATGCAAACAGGTAAGATCCAGGCCAGCCGCCAGAAAAAATGTTTGCTACTCGGAGTACCTTTCCTCATCAAATTTAAGCAGATATCTAAGGTTTTTGAAAGTAGATGTCACAAAAATCTATTTTGAGAAAATTACCCAGCATTCTAAGGGTTAAGAGCCATATGCTACGGGTTTCCAGCAATGAGTGAATGCTCCATATATCAAGCCATGTGTCAATTCTTAAATTATTCATAAAAGCCTGTATTATATAGCCAAAAGGGACACTAAATAAAAGCACATGTAAGTCTTGATTTACAATGTCATACCCTGACAGTATACATCGTTAGCCACTTGAAACTGTTGAAAGAAAAAGAGACAGGAAAGACAAGGAGTGCCAAGATCAGTAGAACCCAATTATAGTTTCTCTATTAGATCTATATGTACTATGCTGGAGCAGATTATAGTTAACCCTTTACCAAACGCCAAATTGAAAGAGTTTGCTGACGACATTTCAAAATGTGACGAAATTTGAAAATAATCCTCTGATTGGGCTAAAAACATTGTGGGAAAAGGAAAATTGCTCGCTAAGAGCAATTTCTCCTTTTCCCACAATGTTTTCCAGAGTCGTCTGCTACAAAGTGGTTGATCTCGTTGTTGTTTGGTAATGGGTTGAACCTTTTTATCCTCCAGTGAAATTTGCAACAGTCAATACTAAAGCTTAGCATTTAATACAAAATATGATATCAAACAGAAACTATCCTATTTAATGTTGTTGTTTTTTTATAGGTTTTACATCACATCAACATTATCTAAGTTATGTAGCGATGCCCTACTCTTAATGATGAAGGAAGACCCCATACTCAACTGCCCATAAGGGCCGGTTAAGGCGGGTAGAACCATCGGCATTCCGTAAGTCAGTCGGGAGACTGCCTCATGAAAATCCATATCCCTCTCAGGATTTGAACCCACGCGTAGGGGCCATGTGATTTAAAGTTCTGTACTCTGACCACTAGGCCACAGAGGCCCGGCCCATCTGTCCTATTTAATGAATCTCAAGAAAGTAATTTTGACGAAAAAACAAACTATTTTCAATAAGTAAAGGTTGTATTTTCTCTTAACAGGGAAGGGGTTTTAAGTAATTATTTTGGTAAACTTGGTGGCTGTTTGACGATACTATGAATAATAATGCATAGAAAGTTGATTTTACTTTGGGAGTTTTTTTCACCCATTCTTCCTGCGAGCAATTTCTTCTTTTCCGATAAGAGTGCCTGTTCGGCGTGCCTTCCGAAGAAAGCCAAACTCTGTGATTCAGTACCCTGTCTTGTACTGATAATATTTAAGATAAGTTAAAGATAAGATCCATCCAGATAAGTAAAAGGAGAGTGTTGAATGTGGACTTTCAGATACTACTAATGTATATTATACAAAACAATGATATGACAATATTCAAACTTGCAAGTTTCCCTATGGATTTTGCTTAGAAAAAGTGTAAATATGAATGTGGCAATGAGAAGTACGTTCTGTGAGCAATTCGGCAGCAAGAGTTAACCCTTTCCCAAACAATAACGACATTTGACCACTTTGTTGCAGACGACTTAAGAAAACATTGTGGGAAAAGGAGAAATTGCTCGTAACGAGCAATTTATCCTTTTCCCACAATGTTTTGTGCCCTATCAGAAGATTATTTTTCAATTTCCTAACATTTTGAAATGTCGTCTGCAAACATTTTCACTTTGGGACAGTTGGAATTTTGTTGTTTGGGAAAGGGTTAAGACACATTGAATTGAGTTTGTGCATTGAGTAAAGGGTTAATGAGCCAGCAGAAATGTAAGTATTGGCGTCGTCAAGGCTTTCCAGCAGGCCTTGATGGTACAAGTCATTGTACAAATGACTTTAGATCAGGCAAATTTCTCTCATGCTACACTGCAGTATGGTGTAATGAAAATATGCATCTGCCCTTTTCTCTGAATAAAAAGACCCCCAAATGATGTTCCATGAAATACCATGAAATCATTATGATATTATTTTCCCCAAAATATCTTCATTTGATCAAACATTTGTAGGGAGACTAACATTTTTCTATGTAAGCACATAAACAAATGTAAGCACAACCTTTTTTCCTTAATCACAGGCAACTCAATTATCATGTTTATGTTTGCGATCTTCGATGTTGTAGTGGGTACCAGCAATGATATGAGACCTTGTTTCCTTGGTTTGATCCCTATTCAGGGATAATTATATTTCACTGTAAGGTGTTCATTTTCAAATATAGAGGTTTTATCAACTAATTCACTCAACAATTTATACATCAAGGTGTTTGACAACAATCTATTAAATCCTTCTTTGCAATGAAAAAAAAAAAATAGAACAAAAATTCCCCTGCAACAAGTAATTTCTCTTTTTTTAACAACTCTGCCTACCCAGCTTACAATGAAAGCACCATTTGTCTGTCTTTACATGTCTGTCAATGATTTCAACATCACTCAACCTCAAATGGGGGTAAGGTATTTCAGCAATTAAATGTCAACGGATGTATTCAAGCACATTTCAAGAGTGCACACTTTGCAATAAAACCTGATTGCTTTATTTCTATTCCAAACCAAGACATTCAATGTCCCCTTATGACAGTTTTCTCTAGTTGAAGATATCCTTTGTTATAATTATCATGCGAGATTAATAAATAAAGACAGGCGCACAAAGGCAAGCAAAAGATATCAAATGTGCCATGTCAAGACAAATTATTTTCTAAATTTAAGAAATTTGTAAAATGATACCTACCATTTTAAACTTGGTGAACCCTTCGTATTGCTTATAAGTCAACCCCCTACTTGCATTACTTTTCAGTTTTGTAAACAAATCTTAATTAAAGTCTTATCATGGTTACAACATACATTATGTACATAATATATCTTATTTTTGTATGGGTTTTACATCGCATCACCATCATTTCAGTTTTGTTGCGATGCCCTTCTCTTAATGATGAAGGAAGACCCAATAATCAACTATCTATAAGGGACAATCAAGCAGGAAGAACGATCGGCATACCAAATCAGTCAGAAGACTACCTTTCATGAAAATCCAAATGCCGTCACTGGGATTAGAACACACACAGAGAGGGGCCATGTAATTCGAAGTTCTAAACTTGGCCAGGGAGGTTCCATTGCTAGTTCTATGTAGAATTTTACTTTACAAATAACAGAAAATATTTGTGCGAGAAGTGTTGAACATGAAAATTAGTATCTTAAACAAAAGTACAATACTGTATATATTTTTGTGTTGCCTGCTTTCTAAAACCTTAAATATCTGCTTAATTTTTATGAGGAAAGATACTCAGAGTAGCAAACAGGTTAAATCACAGGCACAGGTTAGATCACAGGCCAGCCGCTAGTTTACTTGAGTTCAACTGCTGATACCAGCTTGTCAAGCTCGGTATGACCAATCAACTTTTCCTAAAACAGCCCAGACAATTCATAAAGAAAATCTTGGATTTCTTTGTCACCTTTTGTTGCTTTAACCCTTTACCAAACAACAAATTTTCAACTATCCCAAATTGAAAGTTTGCAGAAGACATTCAAAAATGTGATGGAATTGGAAAATAACCTTCTGATAGGGCAGAAAACATTGTTGGAAAAGGAGAAATTGCTCATTACGAGCAAGTTCTCCTTTTCCCACAATGTTTTCAAGAGTTGTCTACAACAAAGTGGATAAATGTCGTTATTGTTTGGTAATGGGTTGTTTTCCTAAATTCCTCGAAGAGAAAATATGACAATATCTCAACCTGTAAAAAGCCAGGAATGAAATCTGGAGGAGTGTTTGCCAGTCAAACACCCTGACTTCTAGGCCTAGATTACAAAGGCTTCCCATATCCGTATTCACAATTTTACGTTCTTATTCTTTTTTTGCAAAAGCAGCTGTAATTCAAAACTCGTTGTCAGGCAGGTTTTTATACCCTTTAATTTGGGATATATGTCATGACATATCTTGACAGTGTTATTAAGCCTTGACAAGTCTGACATGTTATGGACATGCAAAAAAAGAAAGGGGAAAAAATTACCCCTCTGTTAAGTAGTAAAAAATTTCCTACACTGAGTATCATTTTTCAATAATTGACATGATTAGCTTCAATCATTAAATGTGGAATAAAAAAGCCATACAAAACAGCATACTGATATATATCAAATCTTAAGTGACGAATACAGAGTTGACTTGTGATAATTTGTTATTGTCTTAATCATCAATATTCTACCCTACTAGACTAGTACAGAAATGAATTAATGAACAGACATAAATGAGAAATAGCCATTCATGAACTCCACGCTTTATTGAATTTGTTCATGAACAGCAAAAACATGATTGTGAACATTAAGAATAGGTTCATGAACATGTTCAAGAAAGCTTTGAGTTCTTAATTTCTTAGAAGGGGCATTTTGTCATTTAGTCACAATTGTTTTTTGTATATATTCAATTAGGATAAAGGTTTTCCTTTATTCAAATACCTAATAAGCTGATGCTATGAAATTGGCTCAGTGACTGAACATCAAATGGGGGTAATGGTTAACCCTTTCCCAAACAACAAATTTTCGTCTGTCCCAAATTGAAAGAGTTTGCAGACGACATTTCAAAATGTGATGAAATTGGAAAATAATCTTCTGATAGGGCAGAAAACATTGTGGGAAATGGAAAAATTGCTCGTCACAAGCAATTTCTCCTTTTCTCACAATGCTTTCTAAAATCGTTTGCAACAAAGTAGTCAAATGTTGTTATTGTTTGGGAAAGGGTTAATAAAAGCAAGAAGCATGACTGTAACATCATCGAAGTCTAAACGTTAGGTTAGCGCATGATCACTTTCACATTTATTAGCAATTCATAAAAACCAGTCAGCCATGGAAACATTCTGGCAAAGATTATTATCAATTTAGTTTTAGTTTCACCCCTTTTTCTATTATTGTTTCACACTCCTTATGCAGCTGCATTGCAACCCACAGAGAAGTTCCGCAGTTTCTAAATTTCGATCAGTTTTGAATTTCTATTGAAAACCAAGCTCAAATACACCCATTACCATAATCACTTATACATACATCAACTAAATGGTATAGCAGACAGCATTGTAACAAACAGAGGAATCGCTCACCATGAGCACTTAAAGTAATTAAAAATATTTCATGACTCACTGAACAGTTGCAGATGAATTGCTATTTGAGATTCTAAGTCACTTTGATAGTCAACAATAAACCCTTGTAGTGCTGGTACCGACTTTATGCTTATGACAAAAATGTTAAATTCAAACTTTCGAGGTATATAGATTCTACTGTATGTTATCTATGGTATTAAAAAGAAACCATTGTGACAAAAGGATGAATTGCTCATTAGGAGCAATTCATCTTTTTGCCACAATGGTTTCTAAATGCTCCAAGCAGCAGTTGGAGAAAATAAAGGCATCATGGAGTAAAGGTATAAAGATTCTACTGTATGTTATTAATGTTATTTAATAGAATCCATAGTGACAAAAGGATGAATTGGTCATTAGGAGCAATTCATCCTTTTGTCACAATGGTTTCTAAATACTGCAGCAGCATATACATGAAAATCAAGGTATCATGGAGTAAAGGGATATAATACATCCATGATAAACAGTCTATGAATGTTATTCAGCTTGGTTTATTACAAAACAGCAGGGGTGGGGTGTTTTATTAAAAGCCGTAATTTCATGTTTTGGGTTGCCATGGCATTTTACTTAGGTAATGGAGGAGATTGAAAGGAAGGGGGAATAAAACTCTGAAACCTTTTAATTCATAATTCTACTTACAAATCCCCAGAGACAAAAAGTTTATTGTAATGGTTTCTAATTATTTATAAGCCCTTCCCTTGAACAAGACGTAAACAGCAGATGTCTGTAAAAAGCGTTCATTAAAAGGCATCAACCCCTATACACTCTTACAGAATTATGGGTAATGATTAAAGTGATAGCATTCTTTTTATTCTTTTCAATTCTTTTTTTTTTTGTAAAAAATATTACAAATATCTGTTTGCTAGAATTCTCTTACAAGTTAAGACGAAATCATCAAAACAATTATTTGATTTTGGAATGTTTCTTTAGCCAAGTTATTTGATTCAACTTCCAAGTTAAAGGGACTGTCTCACAGATTTGGATTTCAGCTTTTTAAAATAAATTTTCTACAGTTCTAAGAAATATCTTAAGACTAGATTATTGCTAGTTTTCAAACCTCGCTTAAAACCATACAGAAGAGATGATGATCATTTGTATTGCAGATATTGTAAACCGTTTAAACAGGTTTATTTCATTAACAACAAGCTAAACTAAGAATAAAAGGTGCTATGTTTAGATACCATTGTCGCATTTAACTACTCTTGCCATGTGACGTTAGCATAGTGCACAAGAAGGAATTCCTGCATTTATCTATGGACCCGTTTTCCCATAGAAGGACTGACAAGCAGGAGGGCTCAATTCACATTATTCATTGAAATCACAGGGTTTCAGCAACTAAAAAATAAAGGAATTGAAAATGGTTTCAGATTAAGTGACTGATGGTTTATATCAAATTTTTGACATTTATTACTCCCAGACCTAAAATCTCTGATTAAGTCACTTTAAGGCTCTCATTTAACTTCTATATGTGAAAACTCATACGAATCTGCAACATTACAAGATATTCCCCCTCCAAAGGACTCTAATACTGTGTTTATGAACTTCATGAACATACATGAATGAAAAATGGCTGTTCATGAACACAATGTTGTAATTGAACATGTACATGAATTTATTCATGGATGTTAACACATAGTTCTTGAACAAGCTCATGAATTTCAAAGGCATGCTCATGAACATCAAGTTTGTGTCCATGAATGTATTCAACAATATCTTTATTTCCATGAATACATAAATTCATGAACATGTTCTTTAAATTCATGATAATGTTCAAGAAAAATATTGTGTCCATGAATGACAATTTTTCATTTAAGTATGTTCATGAACACAGTTCTAGAATCCTTCACAAGCATTACAATGACTTTTACAGCATATCAGAAGGATAATTTGTAGGGTAAAGGATTTGATAATACCACTTCAATTATTCTTATGACTATCAAGTTTCATTATTATTATCATTATTTTCAATCCTTCATAAGGCTCCACCTTAAAGTAGATGTTCCTTTGTAAATTTTATCAACCTTCTTTCTCAAGAGGCACTCGGGCTGCAAGAAAACATTGTAATATCAATTAGGGAACAGGCATGTTTGTAATTAATAATGCAAGACACTGTCATAACAGCATCCATATCTACTTAATTGATCTCTGCAACAAATATACAGCAGATGGTTTGATGCAATTTTGTGTATTGTTCATGCGCCGATTATCATAACCAAGTTCTCCTTTTGTCAGAATGATTTCAAAATAGTGTTGCTTCAAGTATGACCTTGACATGTGCTCTTTGAATATGATGGAGGGTTCAATGCAATACTATAGTAGGTGCTCCATTTTTGTGAAGCACTTACTATAGTCTTGTGCTGAACCCTCGTTATGAATTGGTTTCTCATCAGAAAAGCCTTAATTGATTAAAACAAAGTCATAAAAAACAATAAATTTTGATATTCTAAAAAGTGAATTATTTTTTTCTATGGAGGCTATTTTAAAAAATTCATTTTAAAAAAAAAAGGACATTAAATTTCTTTATATTTGATAAAATATAAAATGATTAACATAATTTTGTGCACTTTTATGTCTGACCAATTTACTACAAAAAGCTTTGAAGACTTAACCTATTATATTTCATACTGGAGTATATGAAGTATTATATGTCTTTTGGCAAGCTGTCCAAGTGTCATAGATAATGATCTCAAATAAAGGGGCATATTTTAGTCTTTTACAACATTTTTTTAACGATCTATTTGCCAAATCCTATTTTGTTGGCTCTCATTATAATCGTCTCAACAAAACCATTCTAACGGGTACCCACCATATTGGTTTTAGAATAGAATTATACAAGTTAGCTAGAAGGGTACCCATTATCCTTTTACCAAACATCAACCTTTAGACCGCGCCAAATTGAAAGAGTTTGCAGACGACATGTTAAAATGTGATGAAATTGGAAGAAAATCTTATGAAAGGGCAGAAAACATTGTGGGAAAAGGAGAAATTACTTGTCACAAGCAATTTCTCCTTTTCCCACAATGTTTTCCAGAGTCGTCTGCAACAACGTCGTTAAATGTCGTTATTGTTTGGCAAAGCGTTATCTGGTCTCTTTTGTTACGAAAATAGTAATTGAGACATTGGCGTCACACAGTACACGTCACAAAGTACACGTCTATGGGGTCTTTAAGGACTTATATGAATCAGTTGGAGGTAAGTAATATCTTGTAATATGGTTTAGATATATACCCTTAGCCCACAATATACCATTAGTCACTTAATTCTTTCTCTGTCTATTTGCTTATAGAATGTACTTCACAGTGCCACATGTTGGGTGATTTTCATTATCATATATACACTGTGTAAAGGAAAATTATCCATATGAAACCTTGTAAGTTTGGACATAGTCACATCATTGTCTCATACATCAATTAGTAGTATCTGAAAGTCCTCACACAACATTTAATGTTTCACTTATCTTGGTGGATCTTATCTTATCTTAACTTATACTATATTTTATCTTATCTTATTTTTACACAAAGAGGCTTGAATTGATGAAATGCGAAATTGGCGTATTCAAAGCGCTTGCCGAACAGTAAAAGCAGCAGCGAAATAGTTAAAGGACATTCAATTCATAACATCAAATTGCTACCATTCAGATAATGTGAGTCTTGTACAAACCCCTGTGAAGGATTCAAAAACAGTGTTCATGAACTTCATGAACAGAAAATAGATGTTCATGAACACATTTTGGGATAATGTAGAAATTTTTAACCTCTCTTGTCAAGGGATGCCAGCAATGGGCATGAAAAAGAATTCCTGCAAAATTTGTTTTTAAACCTACTTTCCCAAAGAAGTGCTGACAGGCGCGAAGGCTCACATCACATTATCAAATAAAAATACAGAATTTATGCAGCTTACATGTAAAGAAATTGAAAATAGGTCTTTTGTTTAGTGATACAGATTGTTAATATCAAATTTAACAATTTTATCACTCCCAGAGCACAAATCTTTTAGTTATTCCCTTTAAGTGAAGGATTAAGGTAATCTACTGAAATGCCCAAAAGTCATCAAGTTAAAAGTTGAACATTCTGATAAAAGTTCGAAGATATAAAACGTTAATGAAATCACAGCTGCGATTCCTCAAGCATAAATTCTGGTCATTATTGCAAACGCTTTTTTTTTGGAAGTTTTTTTTAATGAAACATAAAAGACAAATTAATAATTATGGAACTACTTTCCAGAGCTAATTTCTTCATTTATGACAATCTTATATCCAAAAGTCCAAAATAAACATGACATTTGGAAAACAAAGAGGAAAGTAAACTATAGTAAGTGCTTCATAAACATGAAGCCCTTACTATAGTCTTGCACTGAACCCTCGGTTTGTAAATGAATTCATTTTGTACCAGCCCAAAGCTTGACTGAAGTGAAGTACTAGGTATATCCTTGAATAAAACCCTCTGAAATAGATTGATGGATTTTAAATTGTATTCCATCATCTGAATTCATTGGCATTCTTTAATCCATCAACATTTTAGGGCGCATCATAAAACCTTTTCCTAATGACATCCCAATTCAAATGAATTTCTTTATCTAAAGGGTAATAAGAAATAACCTCTCCAAAGAATTCAAGAAAAGTGTTCATGAACTTCATGAATTAATATTCATGAACATGTTCTTGAAATTACTAAACACAACAAGAAGACATTTGTGTTCATGGACAAGCATTTGTCATTCAGATGTAAATGAATTACCTCAATTTAATTAACACAAGCTTAACCTGTTCATGAATTGTAAGAACAAGTTCATGTATTCAATGATCTCAATCTCGATGCTCACAAACATGTTCTTGAAATTTATGAAAAAGATACTGGAAAGCTTTGTGTTCATGAACGGCCATTTGATGTTCATATCTGATCATGAATACAGTTTTTAAATCCTTTGCAGGGGATAGATCTAAACTCAAAATACCCGAAGATAATCATTCTGGATGATCTTAATAGGATTTTTTATTGTTTGCTTTGTTTAACTTGAATTTTACTGACTCATCATAGGTGGTGGAAGACCCCTTACATAACTGCCAATTAGAAGTTTTCTGCCCTATCAGAAGATTTTTTCCGCATTTCGTCACATTTTGAAATAGCATCTGCTAACTCTTTCAATTCAGGACATTTGAAAATTTGGCTTTTGGTAAAGGTTAATATCACCATCTAAGGTTGTTTAACGCGCATTATGATGATGTGGATAAACATATATTGAATTATTTACAGGATAAAATGTATTTAAGAGCTGGTTAAAAGGCAGGGGTGGCAGAACCAATTGTCCGTATTGTCCAGCTGGTCCAAAAGCCCTAACAGACAAGTAGATTATAACTGAAATTCACTATACAACAATTATACAAACAGATGCAGGAAAAGATTTAAACATTTAAGGAAAAGTGATTCAAAATCAGATTTTGTCACCTCCCTTAAGACAGGTAGAGCCATTGGCATTTGTGGGTTTTTATAGGGAGATAAAATAGAAAACATTGTGAAAAGAGGAGAAATGTTTCATAAAATGTCATTTACTCCTTTTCTGCTTTTTCTGCTGTTTAAACTCAATGGGTTGAGAACGCAAATCAATTTTCAAACATCTCCTTCTTCCTTATAATGAAAATGATTGCAAGGAAAGTTTGAATCATCATTTTCCTTACTATGTTGCTTATCAAAGGAAGAGGTAAAGTTGGTCTCAGGCAAACTTTCCTTATGTCACAGTGGTTTCTTAAACTTTTTTATGGTGTGCACGTTAAAATGAATGAATAAGAGGAAATTGGTCAAAAAGAACCCTCCAGGTATAAAAAGGATTAATCCTTATTTGGTAGAAGTGTAATTTTACCTACTGTGATCTAATTGCACTAAGAGGACCATAGATATTACTTAACATTAAAACATTGAGGATCCAATATAATACAATAGCAACCCTACAAAAGTAAAGGACTTGCAATATTAGTCATGCTTTGAACCATCAAAGTCCTATATAACACTCTGCAATATACAATCTATCCAATATCAAACCCTAAATACTTCATGGGTATTCAAAACTCGAGAATCCTTCGTAATCCTTTTAGAAATTAGAAATATGTCTATGTGACAGAACAGAGGAAGTGATGTTATGGGCAGGGGTGGAAAAATCTGATTTTGATTTGCTTCTCCATAAATGTAACAACTTATTCTGCACTTATCCATATTATGGTTATACGGTAAATTTCAATAAAGATTCACTTGTCCATTCAGGCTTTTTGGACAAGCAGGACAATGATGACAATTGACAATGCCATCCCTGTTGTGTAAAAGAAATAGGGCCTAATCCTAGTCCTATGTTGTTTGTATTCATTGGAACAACTCTAAAGGGATACAACAATATATTAATAATAGGCCATTATAAGGAGTTAGCGTTGAAAATGCTACGGTAACATGCTTATAGGCTTCTGTCTTAGCTACATCTAGATCTTAAGTCATCTGTTGCTAGACTGTTAGATCCAGTCAATGCTAAAGGTTATATGTTCCTTTTCTCCCCTCACATTCTAGAATTGAAAATAAACCACTGTAACAAAACCTTTAAGAGAAATACCCCCTACGGAAAAGCTAAAGAACATCAATGAAATGTTCAAGAACATGTTCATGAATATCAATAAAAGGTTCATAAACATGAACAAATGTTCATGAACATAAAGAACATGTTCATGAATATCAATAAAAGGTTCATAAACATGAACAAATGTTCATGAACATAAAGAACATGTTCATGAATATCAATAAAAGGTTCATAAACATGAACAAATGTTCATGAACATCAAGAACATGTTCATGAATATCAATAAAAGGTTCATAAACATGAACAAATGTTCATGAACATCAAGAACATGTTCAAGAACATTGAAATAGATTAATGTTTAAACCTATTTATTTAACATCGATTGTGAAAGAAGTTCTTACAAACAGATTCATGAACATCAAGAACAGGTTCTTGAATCTTTACAGGGGATGTTACTGGTTCAGATAAGAGGGAGTAATCACATCTAATCCATTATTGTTGGTCTTTAAGTGATCATGTCTCAAGAAATAAAAGATTTAGAAGAGGTCCAAGATAAGCTTAGCAATGAAAATGCTTGTCCTAATTATACAATCAAATTCTCCATTAATCGTAGTTAGGTCTTTTAAAAGTCATCATCTTTAGCAGGAGTGTTTGATCAAGAACAATGAGGTTGAATGTTCCTTTTCTTATGATACCATAAAGATCCCCAAGTTGTTGCTGGTTAACAATATTGACAGTTGAAACTACAAGGATTTACCACTTCTCGCCTATACTAGAAGAGGGTATAGCAAAAACATTGAAAGACTCGAGAAAATTCTATTGCATCACATCCCTATAAATGGAGACATACAATTGACTATTAATGGAGACATACAATTGACTATCTCATTTCTTCAAATGAGTATTTAAACATTCCTTTTATCACTAATTGTTAACAAACCTCATCAATTTTATTTTTCTAAAAGCCTTTAATCAGACCTTGCTACAGTACCAACTTATTTTGATGTTCAGTTTCATTTGAACTAGAACTGCCAAGACTTTAACTATATATATGAGCACCATTATCACTTTATAGTTTTACTTTAGTTTTGTACTGAAGCCTTGGTTTATCATAATTCCCTGTTTTGGAAGATCATTAACCCCAACACTCCATATAGGGATAGGTTCTTAGTAATATGGCAACACAAGCTACATGTATGCAAGACTGTAGTAGGCACTTCATTTTTGTTCGATTAATAACTCCAGTATTGCATTGAACCAACATTGACGTCCATTCACCTACAGGCTACAATGATTACTCTACAGAGCTATTTTTGCTTTCTCTGATATATTTAGAGAATTCAAGGATGTCTCAAACAAATAAACAGAGACTGAAAAATGTCTCTAGGGTTCAGTGTTATACTGTAGTAAGATTTAGTGCTTCTTTTTTACTCAAACCCAAATTTTCGACTGTCCCAAATTCAAAGAGTTTGCAGATGAAATTTCAAAATGTGATGAAATTGGAAAACAATCTGCTGATAGGGCAGAAAAACATTATGGGAAAAGGAGAAATTGCTCGTTAAGAGCAATTTCTCCTTTTCCCACAGTGTTTTCCACAGTTGTCTGCGACAAACTGGTCAAATGTCGTTATTGTTTGGTAATGGGTTAAGTAGTTGCATTTAGATGAATATATACATAGTTAAAGGGTAAGGTTAATATTTTCAAGGGAGTTTTTCACACAGCATCATGGTAACTAAAGGATGGTGGCCCTTGTTACTACAGCACACCCTGACTTCTTCTCTATGAGTAACAACATTCTCATCCATTAACCCTTAGAATGCTGGGTAATTTTCTAAACAATAGATTTTCCTGTTGTCTGCTTTCCAAAACCTTAAATATCTGCCTAACTCTTTTCAGGAAAGATTTAAAGAGTAGCAAACCGGTTAGATCACAGGCCAGCGGCCAATTTAATTTGCGGCCGGCCTAGATCTAACCTGTTTGCATAAGCATGAAGTTGGTTCCAGCACCATAAGGGCTATATACATGTATTATGTTATAAAACACCAGGTTTTATGTTTCCTTTCAACACAAGAAAGAGAGTAGCCGAAAGCAAAATCACTGGCATTCAACTATAAGTACAAAGGAACTTGCTGTAAAGCACGATATAAACAGAGCTGTGGAGATTGGCTTATGATGTAATTCTAGCAAAGGAAATAGTTAATAACAATAAAGATTTCCACCATCGCAATAATTAATCCTAATATTAAAGAGGGGAGTATCAATTGTTATCATGAAAATTGTTTTGTGCTCGTCCTTTAAAATTGGAAGTTACATATTTATGTTTCCGTTTGCATTTTAGTAGTGTTTAACACTGCATCAACAGTATTTCCTGGAATTCACCAGTACTAGTCAGGGCTCTGCAGTGTCTTTCCCCAAGTCACTCTCATGAAGAGAGAGTAGAGTATGGTCTTTAAGGCTGTGTTAACAGTTTTTCAGTTAGGGAACAGCTTTCCTGGATCCACAAATATTACACTGTAAAGGCTTTAAAGTGACTTGAAAAGGCGACCCCCACGAAATCAGGTGTTGGTGGGGCTTGAACCTGGGATTCCCCAGTTCCAAGTCTGCCACCGTAACCACTGGGCCAAGTAGGACCCTCTAAGAGAAAAATCCCAGTGAAGCAGATGTTAAGGATTGAACCCAGGATGCCCCATGTCCAAAGTCTTACTCCTTAACCATTGGTAGATATATCTATGCAAAAAGCTGATAAACCATTACCTCAGGATAGTCATAATAATCCCTGAAACATGTGGTACAAATGCTGAGAAATGCACTGTTTCGTGGAATGAAGAACCCTGATGGCATGATTCATCCATGACTGAGCTGATTATCATGACACATCGTATACACAGGATATAGAATACTAAATAAGTTAATTAAATATTAAATATGAATGAATATAGTTACCATTATAAATTTATAGTGGTATATTAGCTCATACGTAATATTCAATTTACTTATTCAGTATGCTATGCTTTGAATAAGTAGCGCTTAAGAATTTTAAGAGATGCAGTAAAAGGTTTCTTCACTTAGTCTTATTCTATTAACTTGTTTATCTATCTACCTTTGTTACTGTTTTTTCACCCCTTATACTACTGTTTCCCAATTTGGGTCAATTGTAATTTCAATTTGATTGGGAAATGGGTTAAAAATCCGAATGCCATATTATTGTGACAAATACAGAGGTGGTTATGGATTTCTTTAACCCTTTACCAAACACCAAATTTTCGACCTGTCCCAAATTCAAAGAGTTTGCAGACGACATTTCAAAATGTGATGAAATTGAAAGAAAAATGTTCTGATAGGGCAGAAAACATTTTCGGATAAGGAGAAATTGCTCTTTAAGAGCAATTTCTCCTTTTCCCACAACGTTTTCTAAAGTCATCTGCAACAACCTGGTCAAATGTCTTTATTGTTTGGTAATTGGTTAAGGGATTGCCAACTGCCAAGGCACTCAGTCTCTTTATGTATCTGACTTCTAAGAGTTTAAATTGTTGTTGGCATGATGCAGATTTTTATCTGAAAACCAGATCTATGTAACAATTTCCATGGCAAGTTTGCTCCATTTTCACTTTACCAGAAACTACAGGGAGTGGTTAGTATTTTAAGGCCTAATTTAACTGCCTCCTTCAAATCATATTGGGAATTTCTGACTGCTGCAAATCAAAAGCACCACCTGGGGCTAATAATATAGTAAATATTTAACGAAAAACAACAACAACAAAAACAAACAAACAATACTGTACTTTATGATGTTTCATAAACTATAATTCAATGAATCACATTTTGTAAGCCTTTGAAAGGAAAACCTTTAGTAACAACAACAACAAAGGATTAAGAGAAAAAGAAGTAAGTCATCAAGTGGAATACATCTGTTATATGAGACTTGGTTTATTTCTATGAGAAGATGAAGAAATGATGAAGAAAGAAACCTTCAAAGGAAGTAGAGCACAATATAACATTCCTCAATGCCTTATTACAGATTTTGGTTGATCTTGTAATACTATGTACATACAGAATAAAAAGTAATTACTCAGAAATTCATAGAAACAAGAGGTTTCTTCTCATGTAGCAAAGTTTAACCCCAAATATGATGTAAGACTTGAACATAAATATTTATCAAACAATCTGAATTTCCCTTCATATTTTTCCCTTTGAAATTGCCAGTAGACTATATTTTTGGTAGAGGGCAGGGTTTTTCGCCATCTTGATTCCCCTTCATGGTGTAATTATCTATTGGATTCTCATAATTAGTTACTACCTTCTGGGCTTTTTACCCTTTGCTACTTGTAATAAAAACATCTTATTGTGACCACAGAAAAACCCAAGAAACATTTTGCACAAGAAAATTGATGCCCTTACCCCTGTGAAAGATTCAAGAACTTATTCGTGAATGTTAAATGACCATTCATGAACTCAAAGCTGTTCTTAACAAAAAAAAATTGTTCATGAGTTTCAAGTACATGTTCATGAACATAAGGTACAGGTTCATAAATGTATTTGTGATGGACTTATATATAACATTCTTACATCAATCCCTTGATATGGGATTGTATAAAATTGTTCATCATTTGTTGTTGTTGTTGTTACAAAGATTTGATCAAGTTAAGTGTTGATTAACATCACATCAACAAGTTTTCAGTTATATTGCAATACATGGCTTATCATGGATGTAGGAAAACTTCTGTCTTAACCCTTTACCAAAAGCCATATTTTCGACTGTACCAAATTGAAAGAGTTTGCAGATGACATTCCAAATGTAATGAAATTGAAAGATAATCTTCTGATAGGGCAGAAAACTTTGTGGGAAAAGGAGAAATTGCTCGTCATGAGCAATTTCTCTTTTTCCCACAATGTTTTCCAGAGTCGTCTGCAGCAAATGTTGTCAAATGTCATTATTGTTTGGTAATGGGTTAACTGACCAAAAGGGCTGGTCAGCCAGCCCCCCACAAAGAATTTGTTAATCAGCCATGACACTACCTGTCAAGAAAGTTAAAATCTATCTGTACATTTCGGTGTATTAGATATTTGTGACAAAAAATCATTCTTGCATCTTAAATTCTGGAAGACAATGAGTTACCTTTCAATCTTTATAAATTCTGAAGGTTTCTAGACCATCCATACTTTAGAACAATTATAAATGCGAGAACAGGTAAAGGGGTCTGGGTATCACCAGAGCCACCAGGTTTTAGTTTTCATCTTCTTTATATCTAATTATTTCTGAGCTCGGAAACCAAATTAACAGATATCTACGAAATCTAATTCATGACTCAAGAATTTTTATGAGCTTTTAAGATCTTATTTATTTTAATCAGAACACTAGGCTTTAAAATCTATTAAACAAGTTTACCATGCCTTCCGGAAAGAATAAATTATTCCAGGGGTAGAGTGTCAGTCTAAGGATATGAGGGTTGTGGGTTCAAATCCTGTTTCTTGCAGGTTCCACCTTGAGACCTTTCATTAATCAACACTCAGCGTGGGTTGTAAGAACTTGTTTCACAGTCAATGTAAACAAAATAAGTTTAATCTAATTATTCCATAACTCACTACATACTGTTACTGCTTAAAGTCCTCTATTGTTGTTAATCAAATCATTTGCAGGGTGAGCACCAATGAAATAGTTACCATGTTATTTGAAGAATTTAGCCAATTATAAATGTCTTAATTTAGGCATGTTTGCCTCTTACAAATAACACCAGAAAAGAATTGTGACTTAAAAAGAATTTGCTCATCCTGAGAAAATTCTTCTTTTGAGAGAATGACTTCGAAATTTGTGAATAAACCATTGCTAATGCTAAGCAAATTCTCCTTTCTCCTTTTAGAATGAACTGGTATTTTATCAACAAGTTTTTTTTTTAGTTTAATAATGGATTGGCCGAAATGCCGACTAGCCAACTATGCTTGCTAACCACAAATATATCCAAAGCAGGAAAATGTTAACTCACATCAGTTAACTCATTACCAAACAATAACGTTATTTGACCAGTTTTTTGCAAACAACTCTGGAAAACATTGTGGGAAAAGGAGAAATTGGTCGAACAATTTCTCCTATTCCCACAATGTTTTCTGCCCTATCAGAAGATTATTTTTCAATTTCATCACATTTCTAAGCGTCGTCTGCAAACTCTTTCAATTTGAAACAGTCGAAAATTTGGCGTCTGGTAAAGGGTTAAAATTCCCTTCCTTCTTGACCTCCCAACCACTGCTCTGTTATCTACAGGTACTCCATACACAGGCTGCTGTGGTGTACTGGATGACCCCCCACCTGATACAGTAATTAGAGACCTGGCATAAGACCCAGTTTTCTATTGTGGAATACCAGGGCTTTCTGGCAACCAGACACCCAGATAAAGGGGGGATAACTTAAATAACTCCCTGTTCACGGATGAAAAAATTGAAAAATTAAATACAAGTACTTGAAACCAAGAATTTCTGTAGGGGTGGGGCGTTGTTAACTTCATGGTGTAAGCTCACAGATGAGAAAAAAAAAAATAAAAACCGCTGCTTTAAAACATTTGGATTTCTGCACGGGGGATAACTTAAAGGTTTTTATTCACAGATGACTAAATTGGAAAAATAAACTAGCATTCCTTTAAAACATAAGAGTTTTGCACTGACTATTCTACAGATTGGTTGAGGAAAAAATCATTATATCTTGGTAATTGCAGTTGAAACAATGTCAACTTCAAAACCGCTCCATCACTTTTAAATCTTAATTTAATCTAAAATAGACATCTTTTTCAATTTTAGACCATGTGATCAATGAAAACTGTGCGCAAGTTCAGGAAGATCCAGGCTTTTTATATCATGGTATTTCGCGAAAGCCAAGTGTGTCAGTAACATACTTTTTTATTATTTATATGAGCTGAATTGAAAAAATGAACATGAAGAATACAGGACATTGATATCCTGTAAAAATTTTGTTTTTATTGCTGTATGGCCTATTCCCTCTTTTGCATGGAAATGTGACTAATGCTACTTTTATATAAACTGTTTACAACACAAAATTGAGACTTGTTAATATATTGATATCAGTTAATTGAAAGACCTTGAGGAATCATGAATGACTGTATGGAGAAATTGCAGTGAAATCTAAAAATTGTATATCTTCCTCTTGTACAGCAAAACATCATTATTATAGTAAAAAGGAAAAATCTAGGATAAAACAATGTTTTAAATCTTGTCTACTAACCAGCATAAGAATGTAATGAGGTTTTTGAAAAAAGGGTGATAGTTGAACAAATGAACTCTGTGAAAACAGACCCATGTGCTCTATGATCTGGGATATGTCAAAGTTTTGAAATGCACCAGTTTTCTAATCAGTCTTTATTTGGCTGGTTTCCCCTTTTCCCCAATCTATCTCAGGTAAGAGAATTGCGTGAGTACCCACATCAAAGGGTTTAAATGAAAAACCTTCGACCAATAAATTCTCTTATCGTTTTTAAAGTTTTCAAAGGTTAACTGCTAACAAGTTTTGTATTTAGGAAAGGACAAATCAAGTAAAAAGGTGTGGTCAAACAGTACATGTATAGCAAACCAAAAATAAAGAATTATTTATTAATGCGTTGTTGTTGTTTTTTCAGTTCAGTTTGTTATTGGAAAACCACATGTTTTTATCTCAAAGAGTAAAATAAAGGGGATATCTTCTTTAAAATATAAACATACATAACTGGAAAAGAGGAAAAACAAGAAAAGACCTTTATCCCTTTATCAAACACCAATTCGTTTGCAGATGACGCGTATAAAAACAAATCTTCTGTTAGGGCAGAAAAAATTGTGGGGAAAGGAGAAATTCCTTGTTAACAGCAATTTCTCCTTTTCCCACAACGTTTTCTAGAGTCGTCTGCAACAAACTGGTCAAATGACGTTATTGTTTGGTAATGGGTTAAGTATAATGGAACATTTCTCATTTTTGTCACAATGCTGTGTAAACATGTGTTTAAACGAACTTGGCTTTAGTGTCAAATATAATAAATGTTTACTGTATTTATGAAAACAAGTACGAGATTACTTTTTCAAACCTTGAGTCAATAACAATAAAATAAAACGTTACTTTCAAATCATGATCACAGGTTATTTTCCATCATGATTTATTTTTTTCTTTACTCTAAGAAAATACTTTGGCAAATTGATTTGTCTCATAGACTTCCCACTATTTCTAAAATGGTGAGGTAAATACAACCTTTAAAAATTCATATCTAAAGTCTGCTATTATTTCAATGACCAGAATAAAATAAACAACAACCTTTAGAGGTCATTTTATGGGGCTAGCTTAAAAAACTATGAAAAAAGGATTTCAGTATAATGATATAAAGAATTTAAAAGATTGTTTTTGTGTACAGGGCTAAGCAAACATGCCCTAGAAAGATAAACAGAATTTCTACATCCAAACATTCAACCCTTAGTGTGTTCTGTTCAAACCAAACTCAGCATTGCTTGTATTTAAGGTCAACAAACATGGGGTCATTGAGTACATATGCTGGCCTGCTAAGGTAGATAACAAGAAGGAAGAGATAGATGACCAAATTTCGGTCAACATAATGAGTCAGAGGATCACATTAACGAAATGTATTTCTGCTGACCATTTCTTTTAGCCTTAGAATGCTGGGTAATTTTCTTAATATAGATTTTTGTGGCATCTGCTTTCCAAAACTTTGCATATCTGGTTAATTTTGATGAGGAGCAAACTGGTTAGATCACAGGCTGGCCTGGACCCAACCTGTTTATATAAGCATGAAGTTGGTTCAAGTTCTATAAGGGTAAAAGCTTATCCCCCTTAATTGCCATTCTATAGGATTGGTGCCCCTCTCTGCGTGGGTTCAAATCCTGAGAGGGATACGGATTCTCAAGAGAGGCAATCTCCCGACTGACTTACGAAATGCCAATGGTTCTACCCACCTTGACCAGCCCTTATGGGCAGTTGAGTATGGGGTCTTCCTCCATCATTTAGAGTCGAGCATCGCTACATAACTGAAATAATGTTGTTGTGATGTAAAAACCCAAATAAAAAAATAGGATTTGGTAATAGTCTTTTTTGATACAAATAATATGTGTAATAGACTCACAATATTCATGATTACATTACTCCCCGTAGAAGATACTCCCTTCTACGAGTCACAAGTTTCATACAATTAACTCATATATCATCATCTAGAAGTGAAGTATTGTACAAACAACAAACAATGCTCGAAATAAGTCAACTTTTTAAACATTCCTTGAAAAAGAACTAGTTGCTCACATAGTATGATAAAATATTTATCCTTTCTTCCAACATGAATAAACTTCAATGTGACGCAGACATGTTAATACAGTCCTGAATTATTTGATGCTGAAGGTTTATGGTTGTTAAGACAAGTCTCAAATTTCAATTGACATGTAAATATCATTCTTCTTTTGGAATAGATATAAAGTTTACTATTTCTAATAGTTTCTTTTCAAAGCAAAATTTTAGGCACAAGACCTTAAAAAAAAAGTGAAGTTCAAATTCTTGGTGAATAACAATCAATGGAATAGAGATCGGTGGTAGCGTAATGATTACTAACTTGATGCTGTGGATTTGAGGATATCAAGCGGACAACCTCAATTTGATTAAGAACTGATGGTGGCTTATTTCTTCACCCTACCCCTTTGGGCAAGAAATTATTTCTAACCTAAGTGATGGTAAATTACCAAGGGATTGGGAATATGTTCTATAACACTCAAAAGTGAGCAGTATACATTAATGGATGAAAAGTGTCCTATAAAGAGTGAAAGATATCAAACTCCATTGCATGGCTTTTATGTGATAATGTTAAAACTATCCTTTATTAGTGCATGTCCACTGTGGGAAAGTATGCAGTTATTGGTTTGGAAACAGTGTTGAGTAGATGGTGAAGAATTACCTTGACATAACCAGGGTTGTCATTAAGAGCCGGCAGCCAGCAAATTTGAAGGCTTCAAATGACTTTTTGGTCGGCTAAAATAACAAAAAATATGATAGGTGGTCATAGCTAGATAGCACCTAATTTTTGATTGGTGTTTGCTTTATTGGCCTCTTCAAATCAAAAGTCGGTCTCTTTCTCAAAATATTAATGACAACCCTGCATAACTACTAGGTGCACTGACTGTCAGGATATACAAGAATAAATACTTCAAGCCACTTTGATGAACTGTATCAACCAATTACTCAAAATTTTAGATCAATTCAAAATGTCGACATCCTATAATGATGTGTGATTACATAGTTTGGATTATCCTCCCTGATTCATTTTAACAATGTTGTGACATTAACTTCAGAAATACCATGATCATGTGAATGTATATTATGGTGTACATGTATATGTTATAACGAGAAACTTGTAAAAGTTTAAGTTAATAAACATCTATCTATCTATTTATAATGATCATGCAGTCACAAACTTGAACCAAGTCACAAAGTGAATTCATAGCATTACTAATTCATAAATCAATATCAAATTGTATAACACATGCTTCACACTCAAGTATGTGTAATCCTTTAAACTTCCTTGCACTGTTTCTTAAATATTTTGTGATGCATCTTCAATAGATCACACATTTGGAAAAAGAAAATGTATCTCCATTGTCATAAAAAGCATTTAAAAATCAAGACGGAGGGATTTATGAAGTACTGTCTTTCTCATGTTTTCTTTAAAACATTGTTATCAGTTTAACCCTTTACCAAACGCCAAACTTCCTACTGTCCCGAAATGAAAGAGTTTGCAGACAATATTTCAAACTGTAATGAAATTGACAATAATAACCTTCTGTTAGGGCAGAAAACATTGTGGGAAAAGGAGAAGTTGTTCATTAAGAGCAATTTCTCCCTTTTCCACAATGTTTTCAGAGTTTGCAACAAACAGGTCATAATTATGTCGTTATTGTTTGGTAATGGGTTAAAACTTATTTATTTTACATTGATTGTGACCGGAGCTTGAAGGTTATTGAATTCAATCTCCCTAACTGCTTCCTGGATACTAAACCAGGACTCGCATCAATCCTTGGGTTAGTCCTGGCAATTTTCACCTAGCCTAAGTAACGGGGATCAAAACAAGGACCCTCAGTACAAAAGGCCAATTCTTTACCACTGCACCAATGCTGTCCACTTTAAAACCTTGTGTTGTGTAAATTACCCCTGAAACAGATTTCAAGAATATCCAGAACAAAGCATTTTGCGAAAAAAGTGACCAAATCTCGTAAAAGTATGACCCCTGAATTTCTAAGAATATTTCTTTTGACCACACTGCCCTCCCCCCTCCCCCCTTTTAAAATCAGAAGAATCAGTAATTACTAAGACATTGTATAACATCATACATAAATTTGTAATTGGAGCAGAGTTATTCAAAGATAATAATCATTTACCTCGCCCAGTATTGTTAGTCTAGCTTTTTTTCTCTTTCATTTCATTTTGATGTGTTTTCTATAAGTTTCAGATAAAACAATGTTTTTTTAATTTCCCTAGTAATTCAACCTGGTAAAAACATGTCAGATTTGTAATAGGAGTCTTGTGATTCAAAGATTTCAATCTTTGACCAATTCAGGTCTATGTATGAGCAAACAAAATTGTTTGAAGGATTGTTTTAATGGTTTAATGTATTTTCAATCATTTTTTAGTTGAATCAGGGTTTATTCAGTCCAAACAGTACTAGTATCTTTTCATAAATGTGACTGGTGTTTCTCCACCTCAATAATAAAAAATGAATAAGAAATAAAATAATCAAGACAAAAAATAATTAATTTTGAATAAACCCATTATCCCTTGATATAATTCTATCATTTTCCAAATTTGTAAAAAGTATCAGACAGCATTAAAAATAGTCCAATACCAAATTTACAACATTCTAGAATTAATTTGAAAACATTTCAACATAAGGAGAAACTGTTCTGAATGGATTTTTTTCTACTTTAGCCAGAATCGCTTCATTATTTACATCCTTCAAAAATCTGAGTGTCAAATGAAAACAGCCACCTAAAATAAGTAATGAATTAGACAAAAAGATATTTTTCAATACAACACAATGTTTCTCCCTAAATAGCTAAATGGGTCTTTTGTAAAAGCATTGATCTTTATTTGATTCTTGTTTTGATGTGACAAGAGAAAGTTTTAAAATAAGTAGAAATAAGATGCCTAGGGCTGTTTACCTCTGAAGAGATGTGAATCGTTCCCAATACCCCGGAGCCAGTATAGGCCTCTCAGCACCACGCTCAATGTCAGAAAAATACATCTTTATCACTCAACCACAAGCACACTAAACACATATAAATATTAGTATGACCCTAATTCCCTGTCCAACGCTTTAATTCACGATCTCCTACAATGAATTGACATTTCAGTTCTAACTCCAAGAGCGTTTTTAATTCCTCAGTATGGCCTCAATAATCACAAGATAAATTAACATCGAACAATCCCATCTATTCACATAGGAAATTTGTACGTATGTTGCTGTCCATGCAGCTGATTCTGTCAAACACACACATGTACAGAAATGTAATCAAGTCGAGTAATTAATTAAAGCTATTCCCACTATATAGCAACACATACACACATGTTTGTACAGATCTCCTGTATTTTGTTTCAATATTATCTGGTTGAGTGTACATGAATACACATTATAGTCAAGTATACGTCTTCCACTGGGAACAAAACACAACTATTTAAACACTCTAGTACACATGGAGTTTTGTTATTCTTCTAGCTTAGTATACTACACCTTTATAAATAGCCTACAACAGTGTGGACTGGTTTACCTATCCATATCTATTTCACAAGGGTTATTTGGTACCTTGGAAATCTTTTCCCCTCGTATTTACTGTACTTAGTGTCAAAAGTCATTTCCTTTACTAGATTATATAACTCTTAGCCTAGTTATAACTGTTATACCATGGCTTTCATAGTAGAAATACTTGGGGAAATAGCAAATTTACTCTCTTAAAAAGCATACTAGCGCTCAGTAAAACTGCAACACTGGGTAATAAGAGTTATGAATTATGATAGAATATGTTGGAACATAGCGAGAAACCACAAGATCATGACAATAAAACGCCTGTACTATTTATTATCTATTTTTGAAAGTGTTCTTTTCACAAATTTGGTGCCCACCAATTCAACTTCATTGTTTACATTGGAGTAATATCTAAAATAACAAGAAGTGCTCGGATTAAAGCAGCACTTGCCCCAAATGTTGATATATGAAATGTCGCAAGTCTCTTGATATGAGTAGAAACATTCATAATGTGCACATCAGTAAGTGGTTCTAGAAATTTACCGTCAACATTGGGCATATAGCAAAGACAGATTTTAATCGTCACAAATATATTTCCTGTTAGGTCACCGTTATATCATGATCAAACTGCTATAAATCGGTTGCAATGAGTATAATGGAAGGCGTGACAAGTAAGTTTTGGATATAATTATGCTTTTTTAATCAATAAGTACTTCGTTTCATTGTTTTCTTTTTAATTACATTCTTTTTTAACCCTTTACCAAACGCCAAATTTACGACTGTCCCAAATTGAAAGAGTTTGCAGACGACATTTCAAAATGTGATGATATTGAAAAATAATCTTCTGATAGGGCAGAAAACAACATTTCAAAATGTGATGAAATTGAAAAATAATCTTCTGATAGGGCAGAAAACATTGTGGGAAAAGGAGAAATTGCTCGAAGAGAGCAATTTCTTCTTTTCCCACAATGTTTTCCAGAGTAGTCTGCAACAAATTGGTCAAATGTCGTTATCGTTTGGTTATAGGTTAATCAGTAAGTACCTTAATCTAATTGTTTTCTTTTTAATCACATTCTTTTTTAACGGAGGGGAGCATATAAATCATGGTGCATGACAAACATGCCCCACTTAAATATACCGTAGTGGTGTGAATTGGCACCTCAATTTTTATGCAGACATAATGCAATAAAGGCAATTCATGTGGAATGAGATGTAAACTCTTATTAGCTATCAGAAATCCAGTGATAATGGATGGGAAATATTATCCCTTTATCACACGATCCTGTACTCTTCGAAATTATTTCGTGGAAAGCAGAATTTTTTTTTCTAGATGTGCAAGCATTTTCTATTTGCGCATTCATGTTTTCTAAAACCCATTCTCTCATATTCATGTTTGTTTCTTTTTTGTGGGACTCATGTCCAATTTGAAATAAATTTAAAGCAGACAACATTAGTTGAGTGTATTGAACAATTTCTTTATTTAATATTAGTAAAAAAACTGTTTCTCAAGATGTATATCACTACTTAAATGCATTTAATGTAGTAACATGTGATAATGGGTGACTTTTCAGCAAAATAATGTTATATTAGTTCTGTTTTTATATTCAAAAATATTGTTCACATTGTAAATGTGACACATCAATGTCATGCCATCTTCAGTTGTTAAAGTGCTGACTGTTCATCAAACAATAGGTTTTCTTATTGATTCAAATTAGTAGTTTGTTCTATGCAAAAAGACCAGACAGTCCTCTAATTATATTTATTTGTAATAAGAAGTTGAATGCAGTAATTAAAGGTAGTCTCTCATTTGTTTTTCCTCATTATTTTAATTAAAGAATGCTAAAAAATAAGACCATTGTATACCAAAGAGAACAACCAAAGTAATTTGACGAAATAAAATGTTTTAAAATGCCTGATTATGGGTATTCAGCCTTAAACTATGCTTTCACGATGTCAGCACAAAGGTATATTCTGACCACCTCTTGTCTGAAATGTTGCAGATCAAAACTGCGCCAGGTCATATCAAAGGCAAAAAGATAGAAATGCCTTCAAGTAACGAGGATTTCTTTTGAATAGGGCAAAACACTGTTTCCACCATATTTCTGTTGTAATACACCTTTCATGGTGGGATCCACCAGTGCCAAGCTGGCCTCTGAAGGACACAGTGGTCCAAATGGGGTTCAAATATTGGACCCCTGCGTTGCAGGTCTAACACCTTTATCTCATAACGATGCGGAAACCAGTAATAAGAAGAGTGTAATGATTGATAATTGATCAAATCCTAGCTATATTAGATTAATTAAAAGCATTGCACTAATAATCCATGTTTCAAAATCGTTCTATATGTTATGTTGTTAAAATGAAGGATTGTTAAAAATAGTGTAATGTTTGCGGAACGTTTATGCAAATTAGGGAACCTATTGCATTGTTATAAAGAACATGTTGGTATATAAATTGACCACACAACTGATAAGTGGACGACAGTGTTTTTCACTGATTGGATGGAATTGTGTCTTTTAGAGGTTAATTTGCTTGGTTCGTTACAATAGCAATCAACTCTAGTGAAACTGACATAAAACCTTGTCAATGACAGCTGTCAACTTTTAATATTGTATTTCACCTTATTGGAACTCATAAATCAATCAAATTCGGAAGTATTTGGCAGCATTTACAAACCTCAAATATGACAATGAGCAGTGAATTTTGTGTTGCAAGAAGATTACTTTACTTTAAACTTGTTCCTCTTTTGTCACAAAAGCTGTTAGTGTTTCTACAGGCTGTTAGTGTTTCTACAGGCTGTCACTGTCAGGAATTATTCTAATTTGTTTCCTTGTTTACAAGTGATTTACTGTACCCTAGAACGATATAATTATTTATGGAATGCTTTATATCATACTTTTACCTCGAAAAACAATTATTTTATTGAGCTCAATGATTTGATTTGCTCATTATGAGCTACTCCTCCTTTAGTCACAAGTTTCAAGCTTGGTATCCTCTGCGAAAGCATATTAATGCTTGTTAAAGCTGCTTGTTCAAAGTTTTGAGGAAATTTGGAAGTTAGAAATGATTTCTTTAAAACTGCACAACATCTTTACTGGTATATGATGTGCATTGAAGAAAAGTCATAAGAAGCAAAATCAAATCATTTATAGTTCTTTATAGGTTTATACAATGAAAAAATATGGTTTTATTTATAAAAAAAAGTGACGTAGCTTTCGAGATCTACCGCATATATAAACTGAACATACTTAGATAAATTGACACTTCTTCAATTAATCAATTTGCTTTCAAAAGCTACTTTTAAATGTATATCAAACAACAATTCAAACATTATATCGTTTCAAAGACATATTAATTTGACTTACAAATTTTATCTTTTGTGAACAAGAACCTTTAAAGCAAAATGGTTATGACCATGAAGTAATGTGTTTAAACCTGATAATCAGACCTTTACCGACTTCGTAATAGGATGGTTATGACAGGACGCATAAATAAAAACATCATCAACAAACTTTTTGAAATGTCACCTTGACATGTTAAGGCAAATTTTAAAACACGACACATCAGTTAACCCTTAGAATGCTGGGTAATTTTCTAAAAAAAGGTTGTTGCGTCGTCTGCTTTCCAAATCCCTAACTATCTGCTTAATTTTGATGAGGAATGATACTCAGAGTAGCAAATAGGTTTGATCACAGGCCAGCGACCAATTTACTTGGCGGCTGGCCTTGATCGAACCTGTTTGCATAAGCATGAAGTTGGTTTCAGCGCTATAAGGGTTAATGTTTCACACATTTCCTCTTGGCAATATTCTTGCTTGGCTGAACCACCCTTGGAGTTGGTGAGGGTATATTGAGGGTTCAATGCAAGACTATCAAGTGCTTCATAAACATGAAGCACTTACTATAGTATTACATTGAACCATCGTACAGTCACCTTTGGTTGAGCAAAGACCTTGGTACCATTTTACCAGACTTACGGAAAGTATTTGCATAAGTCAAAACTGATAAACATGGACAGTACCTTAAATAAAAGCACAATGTATTCTTGTGAAACATCATTAGAAACCTCACTTCAGTTGGAAGTGTCTCGGTAGAGGACAATTTATTTTTAAAAAAATCCAAATCTGTGAGTCTGTTTAATCAAATGATTCTTTACCATCTAATAAATGGTAATAATCTTGTTTTAACATGAAACTTTTCTTTTTGAGATATTTCTTATCTTGGTGTATTTTAATGGAGAATAATTTGAATCAAGAACCCAAAGCCAACACTTCTAGATATATTACATGTTCAAAAGAATGAATATCCCTGATATCAAATTAACATAATTAAAGGCACAGGGTCTACATTGTTTTGGGACATCAAATAGAAATCTATTAATTTGGAAAATCATGGGTATTTACCATGAAAAAGGGAACACTATTAACCCTTAGAATGCATGGTAATTTTCTAAAAATGGATTTTTCCTGTTGTCTGCTTTCCAAAACCTTTAAATATCTGCTTCATTTTGTTAAGGAGATACCTAGAGTAGCAAACAGGCTAGATTTTAGGCCAGCAACAAATTTACTTGCCGGCTGGACTGGATCTTAATTGACAAATTGTTTGCATAAGCATGAAGTTGGTTCTAGCACTATATATAGGTTAGAGGCTAGATAGTGAAATTTAAACGATATAGAAACCCCAAGGAAGGAGCGATAGCGACTGACGGGGTTTCTATGTCGTTTAAATTTCACTATATAGCCTCTAAACAATTTAGTGTTTAACCTACATTTCCATAGAGCGCTCTATTTGACGCTGGCAAACCACGCCTCTACGGGTATAATCTGCGAATGGCATAAAACTGCTGCTCAGTATTTTGAAATTCGACATAAACCACGCCTTCCGCGGCTGTCAATTGCATGCCAAGAATCTGCCATACCATATTTGGAAGAAGAAAACTGTACTACCCAGTGATGTAGATTGCAATGTAGTTTTGAGTTTAACCCGTTACTCCATAATTTATTCCTCACCTACAGCAGAAAACTTGAGAAGCCCTTGTGACAAAAGAAGAAATTGCTTGTAACGAGCAATTTCTCCTTTTGTCACAATATTTTCTTTTCAATTTCAAAAAGAAACTGTGTTTTTTCATAATGTATATATGTGTTGTCTGTTGATGCTTTCAATTTGTACCCGTCACATTATTCCTAATGGGGTAAAAGGTTAATATAGTTCAGTTTCTTTTTTTCTCAACGATGTTAGGATACCCAGTTAATTGTAATTCCTTTTTATTTATTTCTGTGTTTATTTCTCCCCCGCGACGTCACAGCGATCTTTCAATCGCTACCGTAGGCTAGGCTTACACGTGTCATTGATTTGGAGGTGGAGCCTAAAACTACACATTTATGCGCATGCGTGATACCAGAGTAATAGTCTCATAGAGCCCAGATAGAACACTCGAATAGTAGTTTATGGAAAATAAACCAACAAAAAAATTCAAATTGACGCATTCTCATTGGATGAAAATGTAGGTTAAACACTAAAAGGGTAAGGTGACTAACTAAGGATATTAATTTAAGAAATGCAGCTCATTGTTCTGATATTTTCCCAGACGTAAACTGTTCTGCTTTTGTGCAGCAGAATTACTCATGCTGTAATACAGTGGAAGCACAGATCTATGAAAATATTTCAGCTTTTTATCAGGCCTAAGCACCAAAGGTGCGTTTGTTCTGTGTGGATATAGCAGGCAAATGGGCGTGTATTGTGAGGGTGTGAGGGTTGGGGGCGGTTACCAGGCGGAATCCATTGTTTTATTACATTTCAATGTAAAATGAGTTCTAAACATAAAAAAAATACTGAAAAACATCAATGAACACATTAAAAAGATGACTTCATAGCACGTTTTTTTATCTATTTTTGAATTCTAAATCAATTTTTTTCAGTTATTGTTTGGTTCAACAGGTATGTTTACTTGCAAGTTCTAATTTCAAGCACGCTGGGAGAAAAATAACGTGTTTTCTTTTCAGAATCTTTTGTTTTTTTCTTTCCCACAATTTGTTTATGTATAACAAAAAGGTTATTGACATAATTATTTGTGAAAATTCAATTCTGTTTCCTCATGCATTTTATTTTAACCCATTATCAAACAATAACAACATTTGACCAGTTTGTTGCAGACGACTCTGGAAAACATTGTGGGAAAAAGAGAAATTGCTCTCAATTTCTCCTTTTCCCACAATGTTCTCTGCCCTATCAGAAGATTATTTTTCAATTTCATCATATTTTGAAATGTCGCCTGCAAATTCTTTCAATTTGGAATAGTAAGAAATTTGGCGTTCGGTAAAGGCTTAAACCCGATAGATATTTTTTAAATGGGTTTTTGGGATGCATCTGATTTGAAACAATGAGTATTTTTGGAAAACAATGGGTCCTTTTTTTCCAACTTCATTTGGACAAAACTTAGCTCAATGATTCAAACTTCCCTGACCACTTGGTAAGACACTTGTTTTACTTTTTTGTCTCATATAAGGAAAGAGAACCTCTCCAAATAGATATAGGTGATTAAAAGCATGAAAGTACAGTCAAACTTGTGTTAAGAGGCCAGCCTATGGAACAGAGTATATTGGCTGTTTAAGACAGGTTGGCTGCTTAACACAAGTTGATGTACACTATAAATTTAACAATGGGACTTTCTGAAGTGGCTGTTTAAGGCAGGTTGGCTGCTTAAAAGGGTGGCTGCTTAACACAAGTTAGACTGTAAAAGCTAACTACAAGTGATTCCTGCCATTGACAAGAGTTTTTGTTTTCTTTCATTCAATGAGTCCTGAGGGATGCATAGAAAATGAAACAATGGGTATTTTGAGATTTTAATGAGTAAAAGATGCAAAACCCATAGCAAATATTATCCCTGGGGTTAGTGAAGAAGACCTCCAAGCTCACCAAGATGACCAGGATGACTGGCTTGACTGTGTACAGTGAACAAAAAGAAGAAGATGAAGCTTTTCATTCCTGCATCACAAACCTCATTTATATACTATTTGCTTAGCAATCACTGTTATTCTAAATTTGAGTTTAAGCTTCATTCCTGAATCACAGACCCCATTTATATACTATTTGATTATCAATCACTGTTATTCTAAATTTGAGTTTAAGCTTCATTCCTGAATCACAGACCCCATTTATATACTATTTGATTATCAATCGCTGTTATTCTAAATTTGAGCTTGTCTAAAAATTTGTAGAACTTATTGATTGATTGATTTGTGAACAGCAAGCTGGTGATGTCAACTAGTCATCATCACCCAATTGTATTGTATCCGATTGTATATCCAGCATGCTTGACGTGGTGCCTATGTCACCATAGTAATAGCAGCTTCAAATGTCTAAACCATTTCCCCCCAAGTCAAACATGCAGAAGCATATCTGCATTCACAATGTGAAAGCACATCAATGTTATAAGAGTTAAAGGCAAAGATGTTGAAAAAACATGTATCCATATATCACAAGGATTCTACTCAAAAACAAATTCATATACCGAGGGTTCAATGCAAGACTATGAGTAAGTGCTTCATAAACATGAAGCACTTACTATAGTATTGCACTGAACCCTTGATACATTCATTTTTGCATTCTATACTGATGTCATTTACTGGAATAGTTTCAATTAGCACTGGTCACATGATTCCCACAGAATAGAAATGGTGTTGGACATTCATTTCCACTACACTACAGAAGTGTGAATCCTATTGCTACTAAATGACACATTCCATGTCATGTTGGATTTTGGGATTGTGCCAAATTGAAAGCAGCAGCAGATGATAATAATGAAATATGAACAACAAAATTTTCTTAGCGATTGTTGCCAAGCAATAATTGTTACAATATAGAACTTAACTTATTACATACAGCTCTTCTCCTTATGTCACAGTGTTTTACTCTGAGATGGGTCTTCCACTAATAATCAATAGCATGGTTCTTTTTTTCCTTCTTTCTTTTTGAAATATAAATAATGCTATTATGATACAAGGATGAATTGCATATATATCATAAACCATTTATCCTTTTTCCATAATGGTTTAACCCTTAACCAAACACCAAATTTTCGACTGTCCCAAATTGAAGGAGTTTGCAGACGCCATTTCAAAATATAATGCAATTGGAAAATAATCTTCTGATAGAACAGAAAACATTACGAGCAATTTCTCCTTTTCCCACAATGTTTTCCAGAGTCATCTGCAACAAAGTGGTTAAATGCCGTTATTGTTTGGTAATGGTTTAATAGGTCTTTCACACCAGAAACTCTAAAACAAGGCATTATTAACAAGGAGATGTGGGATAATCAAGCACTAAGATGACTCTTACTGTACAAGCTGTTTTTTTATGACCCAAAACCATCTCTATTTTTGTACAACACTAATTTGTCAACCATCAGGTAAGTCTCTTGTTGAGTCACATACTTAACAAATTATCATTCTTTCCAAAATTAAAGTCTGCATTAAATGCCCTTTTGATAGCCTTGACATCTGCAGGGTGAACATTTAACAAATGTGAATCTATGACTTGACCAAATTGAAAACAACAGCAGACGACAACAATAGCACAAAATAAAACATTTTCTTTATAATATTGCATTGGAATCTGTGTGACAAAAGAATTAATTGATTATAAAAAATCAATTAATCCTTTAGTCAAACAAGATGTCTTATAATGTCTTCTGCAGCAGATGTGTCAAATTGAAGCACTATGGAGAAAGAGGTTAACCCTTTACCAAACGCCAAATTTCGACTGGCCCAAATTGAAACAGTTTGCAGACGACATTTCAAAATGTGATGAAATTTGAAAATAATCTTTTGATAGGGCAGAAAACATTGTGGAAAAAGGACAAATTGCTTGACACAAGCAATTTCTCCTTTTCCCTTAATGTTTTCCAGAGTTGTCTGCAACATAGTGGTTAAATGTTGTTATTGTTTGGTAATGGATTAAATAAAAACTTAACATAGAAATGACTAAACTGGTAGACAGATACTGATTAGGTAAGGAAGGAAAAAAGCTATCTGGTTGAGGGTATTGTACATAGCTGTCTATAAGCAGGTTCTTTTTTGTAACGTTTTTAACCCTGTGTCAACAACTTTTCAGTTATATCAAGCCTTGTCTGGAACTCACTAGTTGTAGGCTAGGGCTCTAAAATTGGTAGGCACTCTAATTATGTGATCCAACATCTGTTAATTAATCAATTGAGTTTACCATCAAAGTACTGAAAGAAATGAAATGTTGTGTCGCTTTTTTGTTCTTTAATGAAAATACAGATTTTCAATACCTTTAAAAAAGGGAAATAGAAAACAATCAGTGAGAAAGATGGTTTTAATCCCCTATTTGATATTTGTTAACTACTCACAGAAGCAAACCTGTGAGATAGCCCCTTAACCCATAACCAAACAATAATGACATTTGACCAGTTGGTGGCAGACGACTCAGGAAAACATTGTGGGAAAAGGAGAAATTGCTCTGAACAAGCAATTCATCCTTTTTTGTCAATGTTTTCTGTCCTATCAGAAGACTGTTTTTCAATTTTATCACATTAATTTTTCAAATGTCGTCTGCAAACTCTTTCAAATCGGGACAGTCAAAAACTTGGCGTTTGGGAAAGGGTTAAACAATGAACATGAAACTTCCTCATTGAAGAGGTGGCACTCTTATTATGAAACCACAAATTTTGTACTCAACCCGTTCCCTCATATAAATCTTGGTTTAAAACCACCTGTCAGTCACTGAAGAAAAATTAAACCCATAGGACAATAGGAGAAAGTGTGCATAGCAATCAATCCTTTTTTTTACAATGGTATCAAATCAATCAGTACTTCATTTCATTCATTATTCTTTATTTCCTCCTCAAAGAAGATTTTTCACTACAATGAAGTAGACTTCTAAAATAAATTTTTAGGTTAAAGGTCCTTCTTCACAGATAAAAATTGAATGTCAAAATTACATGACATTGGAATAATACATGCAGTTGTTATTTTGTTCAATGATATATGGTTTAATGTAGTTATTGAAGGAATAATTAGTTCAGGAAGCGTCAATACACTTAAGTATGTGGACATTATATATGCAGTAGATCTTATTAAAACAATCTCAGAGCTTTTGAATATAAATACATATTTATTCACTGTTTATGTGCTCTTAAAACTTTAGTACCAAATAATTTTGCTTTCAATAGCTATTCTCCTGTGCACATCATACAACATTACAACTATTGTAACTAAGTTTTAAATTTGGATTTTCCTCACATTTATGAACAAGCAGCTTTAAATCATGAGATTCCAATGAAACAGTGTTAGAGCATATCAGATCTGAGAGCCAGGAACATGAAAAGGTACACAGATTGATGCCATTAATGCAATATAATTGAAATTCTGTTGAAATCTGCTTAAAACTCTCCAACCCAATAGAATTCATCAAGTGTAATTTAGAGAAGATAACGGTGTATGGTTTCAGTCCAAGAGTATAACCAGTCATTTATTATTGTCTTATCAAAGAAATATTAATTTATATCAAAGAAAAAGAAAAAGAAAAAAGAAAAGGAAATTCGTACATATTTTCAATTTGGACCAAACAAAAAATTTGCACTTAGGTTAGCGTTATAAGGTGGACCTGCATGCATAGACAGAGTAGATTGGGATTATAAACATGTGGTTTTATCTGACACACATACTTCTCTTATCTCAAACCCTACTAGTCAATGTTTACTGGCAGGATCCCCTACTTTTCCAGGGATCAAATCCATGCAATGTTTTTATCTACACTCCAATTGCAACATTAGCCTATCTTGATTAGCCTCTTCTTAAAACCCCCTTCCTTCATGTAGGACTAGGACCAATCTGATAAACAACAGCAGGGTACCATGTTACCAAACAATTTTTGGCAAATATTGTGCACGTGAAAACTGATAAACATGGATGGAATATTTAAAGAGAATTTACAAAATATTGTCATGTGACACGCCATTGGAAGTGTCTCGGAGAGACAATTTTAACGGAGTGTTACAATGTAAGATTGCTTAGCCAGCTATTGAAATAAGAGGGAATGAAAATATTTGCATAAGCTGAAACTGACAAACATTGATAATATTTTATAAAGGTCATATCCAGGAATTAATGGTCAATTCCTAAATAAATTGGTGTTCAAGGGAAAACCCTGATTGGCATTTGGGAATTATGAGAAAAATACAAAAATAAGACATACCTGAGGCTTGTCATCTTGAGAGTCTGCTCACAGAGGTACTGGAAATAAACAAAATAAAATCTAATTAATAAAATAAAACTTAATTAATTGAGTGATCTCAAAACCCACCTTGTTCCATAATACCTTAATCACCACATCTGCTAGTGAGATCTTTGAAAACCACAGTGACTTAAGAATAAAATGCTGGCTGACCATGTTTAACCCTTATAGTGCTGGAACCGACTTTATGGTTAAGCAAATAGGTTAGATCCAGGCCAACCGCCAAGTAAATTGGCGGTTGGCCTGTGATCTAACCTGTTTGCTTTTCTGAGTTTCTTAACTCATCAAAATAAAGCGGATATTCAAGGTTTTGTAAAGCAGACTTCACAAAAGCCTATTTTTAGAATATTACCCCGCGTTCTCCAGGTTTTTAACACTGATCGGATGTGATTTTATCTTTGAGAATACTGTTTGATTCATTCTAACTTTGGTGGTGGAATCATTGCACCTTCTAAGATTGGAGTTGTCTTGCCCACATATTTCCCATTGGAATAGACTGGAGGGAAATGGCTTCTCTGAGGTTTTGTTATAGAGTGCATGCAGGTAAATGATATACAGACGGCACAATCTATCAATGACTGACAATATATTTCCCTGATCGGTCATGATTGTGTCTAAGAAAGGTTTCTTTGCCCGGTTTGTCACTACAACAGTACAGAAGTGTTAACCTTGTCAAAATCTTTGACAGTTTAAGGGACCATAAATCAGAGAGCTGGGTTATGCAAATATTTACATAAAGTGTAAAAATTGATCGATTTCTCATGTGAAAATGATACCTTATTGGGAAGAAGTCATTTCGATGGAAAAGATGGAAAAGAAAATTGATTCTCTGATCATATTAGTTTCTTAAACAAGTAAATAGCTATGGCTCAGTGTAATACTAAGCCAAGTTCTTCAAAAAATGTGAATGCCTTAGCTTAGTATTGCACTCAGCCATCAAATTATGAAAGAATGGATTAACCATCAGGAAAATCTATTATCAACATAATACACTATCAGTACAGGTAACTTCTGTGGAAGGCCAATAACCTAAGGAACAAGAATTGTAAGAAGCTATTTCGCTCAGTGGGGTCTTAACCTATTACAAAACGATAATGACATTTCACCAGTTTGTTGCAATCGACTCTTGAAAACATTATGGAAAAAGGAGAAATTGCTCTTAACAAGGAATTTCTCCTTTTTCCACAATGTTTTCTGCCCTATCAGAAGATTATTTTACAATTTCATCACATTTTGAAACGTTGTCTGCAAACTCTTTGAATAGTCCGATTGCAACATTCGCGATACAAACAATCTACTTCTTTCCTGTATGCTTATAAAAAGGTTTAGAAATCTGTTAATTATCTATTCTAATGTACTCTTTAAAAATGTTTTCCAACATTTTATCTTAGAAGACAATCTATTTAAAAAAAGTTATAATGCCTATTTGTGAGAGTCTTTTTAAATCTCCTGCTTAAAAATAGGTTATATTTCAAACACGTACATTTGTAGGAAGCTCTTATAATACTAATTATTAACTTTTAAGGTTATTAAGTCTATTCTTTCAGAACAATTGAATACTAATTGGAACATATCCATAACAATTCAATCTGTCATAAGACAGAGTGCATAAATGACTAGTTAAAAAAATACAATAGATATGCATCTACCACAGTCTTACACTAAGTCCCCATCTTATACAACATATTACAACATAATCATTGAAATCTTATTTTCTACCATAATCCCTGATTTATCAAAGAAAGGATTCTGTATACTATTTTGTGTCGAACTGTGCCCTCATCCATTGATACATGGCATGTAAAGACTTTGGACATATTTATAAGGATAAATAAGGAAAAACCAACATTTGGCAACAAAGGGACGTTATCCCGAGAAGTCGTGTTATGGAGGAGTGATTCATCTTTGCAATCATGGCTTGAATGTTTATACTGCTGTGTGCACTAATTGTATAATATAATTACTGATTATTTAACCCTTTCCCAAACAACAAATGTTGGACTGTCCCAAATTGAAAGAGTTTGCAGACGACATTTCAAAAAGTGATGAAATTGAAAAATATTTTTCAGAAACAGCAGAAAACCTTGTGGGAAAAGCAATTTCTCCTTTTCCCACATTGTTTTCTAAAGTCGTCTGCAACAAAGCGGTCAAATGTTGTAATTGTTTGGGAAAGGGTTTAGACAGCAGCATACACTGTGGTTGGCTCCTCATTTTAATGTCTTCTCAAGCAGCTACAGCAGCAGTTGTATTGTGAATGTCTACATTGAATAATTTGTAATGCAAATCACCATGTTTCATTTCAATGACAAAAGTATCTATTATACCATTAAAAGGACTATTTCTAAGGTCTTTTTAATCTCTTTAAAAAAAAAATGTTCCTGTGAATAAAATGACAACAAATTAAGTACTTTTGGTTACAGAAAATTAGATTATTGATACCCTTCTCATCTCTTTTTATAATTGTGTAGTGGATTCCACAAACCATTGATATAGTTTATTTTTTATATCTTTTATTTCTGTCCTTCAAGATGAATGAAATTGATAAGACTGTCTGGGACCCAGATTATGAAATGAGTTGACATTCTCATCATGTGGCGCTAGCAAGGTTCATCTCAGAGTGACCCATGATATTTTAACCCATTACCAGACAATAACGACATTCGACCAGTTTGTTGCAGACCTCTTTGGAAAACAATGTGGGAAAAGGAAAAATCGCTCGTAACAAGCAATTTATTCCTTTTCCCACAATGTTTTCTGTACTATAAGTTGATTATTGTTCATTTTCATAACATTTTGAATTGTCGTCTGCAAACTTTTTCAATTTGGGAGTCGAAAGTTTGGCGTTTGGTAAAGGGTTAAAGTGAGTCTTTTAATCAAAGCACCAAAGGCTTTCATTGTGGTTTCACAGTTATCCATAAAAACATAGATTTTTCAGCATCTCTAAAAGGTAGACTTCAATATGATCCGTTATAAAATGATGAAGGTTGTTTAAATCATCATTTTAACATATACTACTCACACAACATATTCTGTGAGAAAGTACCTTTAAATAACATTCATCTCATGTATATGGTTTAACTGTTCAGTTCTATTCCTATTCTCCTGGGGCTCGTTTTACTTAACAACTTACGGAAAATGTTTGCGTAAGTCATAATTGATAAACATGGATAGTATCTTCAATGAAAGTACAATGTTGTAATGTGGCACTTCATTGGAAGCGTCTCGGAGAGATGATTCCAATGATGTGTCACTTTGCAATATTGCTTCTTCCAATATTGAAATAAGAGGAATTGTTGTTTTAGACTTACGCAAATCTTAAGCGTAAACTGTTTAGTAAAACGGTACCCAGGAATTAACAAGTGCTAGTAAAAGTACTTTAGGCTAGGGCTCTCCCCTTAGAATGCTTGATAATTTTCTAAAATATATATTTTGGTGTCGTCGGCTTTCCAAAATCTTAAATATCTGATTAATTTTGATGAGGAAAGATACTTGGGATAGCAAACAGGTAAGATCATAGGCCAGTCACCAATTTACATGGCAGCTAGCCTGGATCTGACCTGTTTGCATAAGCATGAAGTCGGTTCCAGCACTATAAGGGTTAATTTGGGTTACTTATGACCACTCCTGGTTTGGTCTTCATTATTCTGACTGAAAAGACCATGCCAAATTTAGCCAGCATTTTCTCTTAAAAGAAGAGAAAAGCGATTTTACGGATTAAGGATTTGTTTTTTCCGTGATCACCATACCTAGCTGTCCATTAAGGAATATAATAAATATTTATTCAACTGAACTTGTTTCTAAATAAGGAATGCTGTGTGTTTTATGAGACAATTATATAGTAGAGCATTAATTATTTTTCAATGTGATAATACATATAAAACACTTAATTTGAAACAAGCAATTGCCTCTTTTGTCACATTGGTTTCTTTAAGACTTCTGTCACATAGTAAGTACCACATACAGACTGGGCAATTGGGAAAAAACACGGAAAAAAGGATGTAACGATAATTAAAGGCGAAATAGTGTTTTGCATTATGAAAACAATTTTATGAAAAGCATTGACTTCGAAACAAGAGAATATAGGCTTATGCCTTTTGGAATACACAAGAGCCAAAATAATCAATACCACAATATCCCTGGCACTGTTCATAGGTGGATAATATTAGCAACATGTGACTGTGAAAGACTTCTCATATGGCTTCTACACTGAATTAGGTCAAAACTCAGAGACCATCCTCAATAGAGTTTACCTAATTGATAGGTTTGATCAATTGAGTAGGGGGTGCTAAAAGCTATGAACTATGTCACGACAGGTGCCTTTATTTTCATTATCATCAGCAAATAGTTCCAGGTTGGAAATTACTTTTTTGAAAAAGGTCTTTTTTTCATGAGAGCAATTATTCTTGTTTATATCCAGTGATATGAATGTTGTATATCTCAACACTGAAAGATAGCAACTTTATGAAACTTTGAAAATCCCCACAAATGAAAAAGGTTTTACTGAGAAACTTTTCCATTATATCCTCAATTAGAGTAGATAATCAATGCAAAAAGTAACTTTGAAGCATGTGGGAAATTTAATCTTTCTGCAACGATGATAAACCCTGTTAGATTTTTGAGAAAAAAGTTTTGGTAGATAGATGCATAACATGATTCTGATTAAGATTTCAAAAAGAAATCTAAATCCTACCTTAGAAACCAGCAGAAAATCAATTTTATTAGTTTTCAGGGGAGACAATTAAGTCATGAAAAAAATTATAACAAGGGGAGATAATAGTAATTGAATAACAATTTGTACCATACATGATGTGTCAAACTGGTCATTGTATGTTCACTGCATTATATTTTATAGTTATGTAAAGAAACATTGGAAATTGTTTGATTATCAGGGTATTAAACCCTATTAACCCATTACCAAACAATAACGACATTTGACCACTTGTTGCAGACGATTCTGGAAAACATTGTGGGAAAAGGAGAAATTGCTCATGGCGAGCAATTTCTCATTTCCCCATAATGTTTTCTGTCCTATCAGAAGATTATTTTTCAACTGCATCACATTGTGAAATGTCATCTGTACACTCTTCAATATTGGACAGTCAAAATTTGGCGTTTGGTAAAAGGGTTTTCAGTTCTATTGTGATGCTTCATGGATTTATAGCAGTATTTTCCCAATTTCACCTGCTGTCTATACAAGATACCCCTGCAAAAGATTATAGAACTTATTCATGAGCAATCATGATTGTTAGATGACCATTACATGAACACAAAGCTGTTCAAAACGTGTTCATGAACTTTAAGTACATGTTCATGAACATCAAGAATAGGTTCATGAATGTAAGGGCAAGCTGGGCAATATGGCAAATTGATTTAAATAGCAATTTCTGGTCACTGGCCAGGTTTTATAATAGAAATTTCTAGTCTTTGACCAGTTTATTTTGAAATTCCTTGTCACTGGCAAGGTTTTTATATAGCAATTTATGGTCACTGGCCAGGTTTTGAAATAGCAATTTCTGGTCGCTGGCAAGGTTTTTATACAGCAATTTCTGGTCACTGGCCAGGTTTTAAAATAGCGATTTCTGGTCATTGACAAGGTTTTTATACAGCAATTTCTAGTCACTGGCAAGGTTTTGAAATAGCAATTTCTGGTCACTGGCATGGTTTTTATACAGCAATTTCTGGTCACTGGCCAGGTTTTATAATAGCAATTTCTGGTCACTGACAAGGTTTTTATATAGCAATTTCTGGTCACTGGCCAGGTTTTATAATAGCAATTTATGGTCACTGGCCAGGTTTTTATATAGCAATTTATGGTCACAGGCAAGGTTTTGTAATAGCAATTTCTGGTCACTGGCTAGGTTTTTATATAGCAATTTCTGGTCACTGGCAAGGTTTTTAAAAAAAAAACAATTTCTGGTCACTGGCCAGCTTTTGTAATAGCAATTTCTGGTCACTGGCAAGGTTTTATAATATCAATTTCTGGTCACTGGCCAGGTTTAAAAATAGCAATTTCTGGTCACTGGCTAGGTTTTTATACAGCAATTCCTTGTCACTGGCTTGTTTTTTATACAGCATTTTTTGGTCACTGGCCAGGTCTAAAAATAGCAATTTTTGGTCACTGGCCAGGTTCTTATATAGCAATTTCTGGTCACTTGCCAGGTTTTTATTTAGGAATTCCTGGTCACTGGCAAGGTGTTTAAATAGCAATTCCTGGTCACTGGCCAGGTTTTAAAAAAATTCTGTTGGAGGTATGATCAACAAATGGCTATCTTAGTTGAAAGCCATAGCAGAAAAAAGATTGCATGAAATGAATCATATTCTAACTTAAAAGCACTTTAATAATATTCATATTGATACGAAAATGCATAAAATATTTTTACAAGAGGAAGAAAATAAGGCTCATATCTTCCCAAGTTGCTATGGGTATTAATTGTGCTCTGTTTTATGTTTTATAGAAAAATAAATAAAAAAAAACTTACAACTTTTCCGTTAACTTCCCACATTTGTTTGAAAAGTCATTTCTCATAGAACATCAAGCAATAGTGTTAAAGCATAAACCATGTATTTCTTGCTTGCTGTCAGCTTATCAAACATATTTTATGTTCCCTATAAGGATGATCTTACATTCCTAGCTTGGTCAAGCAAACAAGCCGATAACAAAAATCAATGACCACACTTCAAGCTGATATATCTTGGAAATCTTACCAGCAAATTAGGAGACATATATGCGCTATAAGCCTAATGGCATTAGAGACAATCCTTGCAACATGTTACCCCCAGCAGGGAATTTTTTTCGTGTTATAAAACAGGGGTCTAATAAGACCGCTTCCTAACGGAAAATGTCTTTAAAATCATTGTATTTTCCATGAAATTAGAACTGAAAGTTATACTCGCTTTTCGATTTCCCAATTGAGCAACTTTATTGATACAACTTTCCAAAACGAACAAGCGTTACTTTTTCCCACAAAGATTTCTTACTGCTCACATATTATTCAAATCTTCTAAATCTGTAACTCGCATACTAGATGGATATGACAATAGTCTGGTGGAAGAATGGTATCACTACAAATGTGTGGAATTTGACAAGAAATCAGAGCTTCTTCAAAACACAAACAGTCTGAGTGTCTACCCAAAATCCCTCCAGTATTTTTCCCTATGGCTTCCCCCTTTAAAAATGACAAGAGGGCCATAATGGCCCTAGAACCGCTCACCTGAGATTACCACCTATTTGAAGAATACTTAGAAACATTACTTTTAACTTTTACACAGAGTTTCTTGTGCCTCTATGCATTGACCTATTTTTCATTCCAATTTTACAAGTTTGATACTGAATACTTGATGTGGGACATTAAAATGGTACATTATTTATTCTTACAATGTGGAAACTGAATATTTTACTTTTACAGATTGTGTATGTACAAAGATCAGCCTGTACTTTTGTTGAGTATGATCTATTGTTGCCATTTTGTTGTTATCATTTTGGCATATTTGGACATCCAAATTGATATTGATGTATTTTGTTAAAAATTCTACAATAAAAGAATATAGTGGAAATGCAAACAGGTTCAAATTTCAACGCACCCTAGTGGCCATGTTTTTCGAGATATAAAAATTCATGTTCTCATAAAATATGTTTATTATGTTATAAATTTTACCATACATGTATATAGCGAAATCAAAAACAATTTCAAAGTTCAACGCACCCTGGCGGCCATGTTTTTAGAGATATCTATTATTTTTAACAATCTTTATAGAAGGGCCCCTAAAGAACATTCCTGTGAAATTATTTTGAAATCTGACCAGTGGTTTTGACAAGAAGATTTTTTCATGGTTTTCACCAAATATGGGCATGGCAACCATTCTAGTCACATGACTGATTTTCTTTGACAAATCTTTATTCCCTCTAACTAGGGATGCTTCATATGATATCTCATTGAAATTGGCCCAAAGGTTTGGAAAAAAAGATGTTTGTAAAGTTATAGATTTTAGCATACATGTATATAGTGAAAAGAAAAACGCGTTCAAAGTTCAACAATCACTGGCGGCCATTTTTTCAAGATATCTATATTTCTTTAACAATCTTTATAGAAGGGGCCCCAAAGAACATTCCTGTGAAATTATTTTGAAATCTGACCAGTGGTTTTGACAAGAAGATTTTTTCATGGTTTTCACCAAATATGGGCATGGCAGCCATTTTGGTCACATGACTGATTTTTTTTTGACAAATCTTTATTCCCTCCAACTAGGGATGCTTCACATGATATCTCATTGGAATTGGCCCAGAGGTTTGGAAAAAAAGATGTTTGTAAAGTTATAAATTTTAGCATTCATGTATATAGTGAAAACAAAAACGCGTTCAAAGTTCAACACAGCCTGGTGGCCATGTTTTTCGAGATATCAAAATTCTTTAGACACTTTTGAAAAGAGCCCCCTAAAGATCATTCCTGTGAAATTATTTTAAATTCTGATGAGTGGTTTCAGACAAGAAGATTTTTTAAAAATTGCAGAAATTCCCCTTTTTTCATGCCACGGCAACCAAAGTTCTGCATGGAATCAGTTCTGCATGGAATCAATTTCTTTGAACAACTTTTGAAGAGCAACACCCAACGGACATTCCTGTGAAGTTTGGTTACAATTGGCCCCATAGTTTAGGAGGAGAAGATGTTTAAAGAAATTGTTGACAACGCACAAAGCACGACGCACGACAGACATTGGGCGATCAAAAAAGCTCACCTTGAGCACTTTGTGCTCAGTTGAGCTAAAAATAAAACGACACAATTCTTTTGTTTAATCTTCCATGCATTCAACAGCACACTTGGTTTAGGTGACACATTCAAAATGTCAAAATTGACACTTTATTTGAAAAGACATTGAATATTAATTGTTTTGTTTTTGAATTCATAGAGTCAATAATTAACTTAGAAATGCACAATTAAACAGAGTTAGAAACCTGCTTGTTTTAACTCTTCAAATCTACCATTAATTTTGACACAAGAATAATGTGCACATACATTTCCCTAGATTCCTTTTGTGACCAATAGTTGCTCAATATTAAAAAAGTGTATTGAATTGGTCAGGGAAAAAAACTTTGTTGTTTTTATTGAAAAACAGTCCTTTTCCATATCAAATGAAAGAGTTTCTACGCTCAATGTGTGCAGCCAGCATATTGACAGGACATAATGTAGACTGTTAGTCTGTAAGACTATAAATAATAATCAAGTAAACATGGATATCCCTTTGACTTTCAACTTTGGCCATCTTAGCTCATTTAAATATATAAATTTATTTTAAAGTAAATGTCAGCAACTGTCATATAAAACTTCAATCGGTAGCCAAAGAAGTTCTCTAGTCATTTCCACAAAAAAGAAATTGACAGCTTACAATCATCATCATCATAACCATCATCAAGTCTGCCTTTTTTTCCTTTTTCAGAAGTTTTTTCGTATCACTTCATTTTCAAATATCGCCTACAGGACAAGCATTTTACAGTCAAACTTGTGTTAAGAGGCCAGCCTATGGGTCAGAGTAAATTGGCTGTTTAAGACAGGTTGGCTGCTTAACGCAAATCGATGTACACTTTTAATCTAACAATGGGACTTTCTGCAGTGGTTGTTTAAGGCAGGTTGGCTGCTTAAAAGGGTGGTTGCTTAACACAAGTTAGACGGTATATAAAATAAAGTTTGTATGAGACCAAGAGTTTTTAAAGTTAAGTTTAGCGCCTTACATGAAGCCCTATTTCAAGCCAGCTCAGATTCTATTGGTATTGGCATAAGGTTAATGAACACAAAATGCTATATCCGTAACAACAGCTAATTTATGGATAGAGTCCATCAAAGCCCAAATGTGGCTTGTAATAGATGTCAAGAATAGCAATAAATCCACTGCAAATCAAGTCAGTTGGGATCTGCTCACACTTACTGGCAGTTAACGCCTCGGCCCCTGGTTAATGATATGCAACGCATTACCACATAGCACCACCTTTGCATCTTGCAGCCGACAGCTTTCAAAAAAGCATTGTAACAAGCAATTTCTCCTTTTACCACAATGCTTTTTCAATCTATTCACAACAGCAGAACTGAAAGGTATTTCACATGTTTACAAAGCTTTTCTAAAGTCGCCTGCTTGAAGTTAAAGAATGTCATCTGCGTGTGGTAAAGAGTAAACATGCCTCACTCCATAATGGATCAATTTGATACAATTATAGAATATGACTTATAAACACTGCCACAAAAAGAGAAATTGGTCAAAACAAGCATTTCTCTCATGGTTACATTGCTTTATGTCCAATGTTTTGTTTCTCACATCAATAAAACATTGTGTTTTGCAATTTAAAATTGTTATTTGTTTGCCATTTTTTTCAAAACTGGACATTCAATACTTTAACTCCAATATTGGGAAATAGGTAAACCGAAGCATACAAACTTGAATAAGTTATTGATTTACAATAATTACCTATGACTTTTCTATTTTAACACAGTCTTTCTTATTTCAAGTTGTCTGTTTGATAGCCTTTGACTGACCTGAGTTAAGGAAAGACTACAATTACAAAATACTAAAAGCAACATTTACTTTGTAGTATCAGGTAAAAACAATTGCCACAAAAGGCGAAGTCACAAACTAACTGTTGTATCATTTTCTGAAACAAGCTGTTAAAAAAAGATAGTTTAAATTGGATTCATAAAACAAGGGTTTAATGCAATACTAAAGTAAGTGCTTCATGTAAGTGAACGACTTACTAATGTTTTACATTGAACCCTTCAGATACGATGGTTTAATGAATTGCTTATATACACTGGATTGCATACAAAATAGGCATATATATGTATATGAATAATTCCACCTCCTTTCATGCCTCGGCTAACATTTTATTCCCCGCCTAAAACTTTCTGGCGACAACATGATCAAGCATGGTGAAATTGTTTCCACATATAATTGCTCTCATACAAAATTAATTATCCAAAAATGGTCTCCAAAAAACTTGAAATTACCAACGAATAAAGTGGGACATTTGTGCACTCAACCCTTGTAAGTAGGTTTAGGCAAATGGTTGTAGGTGACAAATTAAAATAACACAATGATGCATTGGTGGCAAACAACAGTGCTTGAACCCATTTATACTCAAATGTGATATTCTATCGCCAATTTTCTTGTGCTAGATATTGAGAAAATCACCAATGACATCAGTGATTTTATTTTTGTAAGGTGTTTTATGCTGACTCAACAATTTTTGAGTTAAATAACAGCATCCCTGTATCCACCAGTACTAGGCTAGGGTTCTGAAGTAACTTGCCATAGCTCACTACCACAAACCAATAAACATTAACATGTAACAGAAGACAACCAGATTTTTATTGGATTGTGTGGGATTTTAAGCTGATTTCAACACTATTCCAGTTATATACTGGCAGTCAGTGCACCCTTTCATGCTCCTGGATTTTTCCTCACTAGTCCAACACTCTAGTCTTTCCATGTAGCTGAATGCTTTCCCATGTTATCATTAATGATCAATAGTAAGAAATGAATGAAAACTTGTCATGTTGATATCATTAAATGTCTAAAAGAATAATGGCCAAGTCATGCCTTAATAAAACCTGTGATAGAGTTGGCAGATTTTTCTCAGGTAAGATAGAAATTTTTGCAAAAAAAATGAAATAAATCGAGGATTCAGTGCAAGACTATAGTAAGTGCTTCATAAACATGAAGCACTTACTATAGTATTGCACTGAACCCTCGAAATGAACATTTTTAGAAATATCAATAATTTTCATTAATTTTATTTGCCCACCCTGGCAAAGGATTCAAGAACTTATTCATGAACTTCATGAACATTGATAAATTTTAAATGGCCATTCATGAACACTAAGCTGTCCTTAACTTGTTCATGATTTTTGGAAGAATAATATATATTGCTTGACGAATATTTAGTGCAAGACTATAGTAAATCATTGATGTTGCAGATTTACATATGATATAGTCTTGCATTCATTTCTAATGCTACTCAACAGTTACAACCCCCACCCCATCCCCACCCCCTTCATAATCATCCATTTGAAAGTTTTAAATCATAGCATATATATAGCAAGGGTTTTTCTGTTATGAGTCAAAAGATGCTTTTATAAAACTAAATGTGCAGAAGTAATTAGAAATATTTTTCATGAAAAGCCATCTGTCATATTTCATAACATAAGGGGGCTTGAGATTGATAATGATAAAACATGGTGTACGCTTAACCCTTAGAATGCTGGGTAATTTTCTAAAAATAGATTCTTGTGTCGTCTGCGTTCTAAAACCTAAAATATCTGCCTAATTTTGATGAGGAAAGATGCTCAGAGTAGCAATCAGGTTATATCACAGGCCAGTCGCAATTTACTTGGTATTAATTTACCTGGATCTAACCTGTTTGCATAAGCATGAAGTCTGTTCCAGCACTATAAGGGTAAACCCTTATCACAAGTTTGAATAAAATGGCTTTTCCCTAACTAAATGATTCCTTCCCTAACTTTCAAGCGCTTTATTGATAGTATCATATTCAAACAATCTTGACAAACAACATGGACAATAATTCAATTATAGGTTTCAGAAATATGAAAAAAAAAGAAAAGACTCCAACTTAAATGTATCTACAAACATATCTATATAATCGAGGGTTCAACGCAAGACAATAGTAAGTGCTTCACAAACGTGAAGCACTTACTATAGTATTGCGCTGAACCCTTGTAATGTCATACTCAATTCGATTCACCAGACTACAGCAGAATAATTTAACCCTGTGAAAGATTCATTAACTTATTCATGACCATTCATGAATTGTAGATTTTCATTCATGAGCACAACCCTGTTCATAACTTGTTCATAAATGATTTCAAAAGATATGTTCATGAACATCAAGAACTGATTAATGAATGAATTCATGAACCTGTAGTTGATGTTCTTAAACCTGTTCTTGAATTTCATTTATAAGTTCTGTGTTCATGAACGGCCATTCAACATGCATGAAATGTTCAAGAATATTTTGCAGGGGACGAACACTCAGTCACATTCTTCCGTAGCAATTACGTAGCAATGATAACAAAAAAGAGATCATTTATAGATTTTAAAATTGTCAGTCGCAGTTGCTTTCAATTTTCACCTCTCACAAAACTCCCTGCATGATGGGATGGATTAATTTGACAAAGGAGGATGGGTTAAAAAAGTTAAAATATCCATGCATCATGTAAATGAATGTTTCCCATTTATATAGGCGCGAAGTTATGCTCGAGATACCACTGAAAGATTCACTTTCACACATTGATGACTTCAAATAAAACAGGCACAGACCAATTTCTATACACCTTTAAAATATCATTTATGCATACGGTTTTCATGTTTAACTGTTTGAGTTTCATATTTTGTATAATATTTTCGTGGTCTGTATACATCAATGTAACAGTTTAATACGCGATCAAAGAAGATTATACAATATCAGTGTGAATTAGTTTTGCTCATGAAACTTCAGCAGTAAACACAAAATTACCCTTTACCAAATAAGAACTAGACATAATTTACGGTGTAAGGTTTCTGTATGGTGTTTAACGCAGTATCAACAATTTTCACTTGTGTAACGGCTTTCCTGGACCATCAGTACTAGGCTAGGGCTCTGAAGTGACTTGCAATAGGTTACTCCCATGAAACCAGAGGTGTCAGTGGGGCTTGAACCTGGGACCCCAGAGTTCCAAGTCCACCACCTTAACCACAGTGTCACGCAGGACAAAAGGATCAAATAGTTCATAAAGATGAATAAATCCTCTTGTTATACTGCTTTTTAGAATGACAAAATGAAGTATCATTGAGTTAGAGTTTAAAATTAATACCTCACATATTAAGATTTTAATCTTTTTAAAACTGAATGTTTTTCTATGAACAAAATGATACCACAGCTAGTTCTTTCTAATGAAGATGAAGTTACAGAAAACTAGATGATTGATACACTTCTCATCTTCTTTCAAAAGCAAGAAGTAAAAAGCATCACATTTATGTTGCAGATTTAGTTTATAAACCAATTAAGCAGTTTATTTGTAAACAATCATCTTTTATTCCTGTCCTGCAGTATTACTGAAATGGATACTATCCGGAATATGAAGTGAGTTGATGCCCTAATTGTGTGATTCTAGGAAGGTAGCATACAAAAGCAATCAAATAATATTCATAAACAAAGTTTTTCAATCAAAGCACTGAAGGTCCAATTGCTCGTTTCAAGGGTTCAATGCAATAATAAAGTAAGTGCTTCACGTTTGTGAAGCACTTGCTATAGACTTGCGTTGAACCCTCGATTTCACAATTATTCATTGAAAACACACTGGTTTGCAGCATCTAGAAAAAAGCGTATATTGAAGATAGTCGTTAATATGCCATTGTGATGAGGATTGTTTAAATCATCATCCTTACATTTCTTACTTACACAACACAATCTGTGAGACTTACGTAAAACTAAAACAACGAACTTTTCTGTCAAGACTAGCACTCTACATAGAAACATTAACAAATCATTAACAAGTGCATTAACAAGTGCATTTGATACTTGAATGCTATGAACATTAGAATGTTAGAGTTCAGTGCAAGACTTGATAAATAAATTTAGTCAAGAAGAACTTACTACAGTCTTAGTTAAACCCTTACAGTGCTATAAACCGACATCATGCTTAAGCAAACAGGTTGGATCCAGGCCAACCACCAAGTAAATTTGTCGCTGGCCTGTAATCTAACCTGTTTGCTTCTATGAGTATTTCTTCTCATCAAAATTAAGCAGACATTTAAGGTTTTGGAAAGCAGATGACACAAAAATCTATTCTTAAAAAATTACCCATCATTCTAGTGGTTTAACTTATTTATATTACATCAATTGTAACCAAGGCTTGAAGCTTATCAAATTAACCCAATGATTTCCTCCTGGATACTAAACCAGTACATGCTGATTTTTCTGCTAGTCCTGTCATTGGCACCTCACTGCTAACAAAACCCATGATCCTCAGTACCAGAGGCCTGCGCTCTACCACTGCACCACTGTCGCCAACAGTCTTGCATTAAAGCCACGTATCATCAGTCTTGTTTAAAAGAACCAGACAAAATGGCTCAGATAAAATTAACAAACATCATGAAAGAAAAACTAAGCATCAAAGTCATGATGACGCCCAAAATCAAAACTTTAACTTTTCGGTATATGTTTATTTTTTATTGCAGGTCCAAAGAGAAAATATCAGTAGACGACAATCATGAATGAATATGAAAAAGGACATTTCCTTGGCAGTATTGGGAAATGTTTGTTGAAGGCAATTTCTCATGTCAAAATGTTTTGTTTTTAATCTTCTACCATAAACAATAAAATGGGAATAAATGGATAAAAGATCACATCTAAATGCAAATCATACCATACTTAACTTATAACTTGTTTACTATTAACTTTGTAGATTCATATTTATGAGAATTGTCCATAAAAGCAACCCTTGAGAAAGATTCAAGAACTTATCAAAGAACTTAATGAACATTCATGAACGTTGTTTGGCCTTACATGAACACAAAACGGTTCCTGAGTTGATCAAGAATTCCAAGAACATGATCATGAACATCAAGAACAGGTTCATGAATAAACTTGATGTTCATGAACATGTGCTTGAATTTCACAAAAAAGTTCTTTGTGAGTGAATGGGCATTTAACATTCATGAACATTCATGAATTTAATAAATAATTTTCTTAAGCTTTCACAGGGCAATCTATCTCTTTGTCAAAATGGTTTGTCAGCCTCATTCAGTAGATGAGGTATTATGGATTAACTCTTTATTCAAGAACTACACCGGAGCATAATTTCCTGTTACAAATCAAGTCAAAACATCAATACAGAAATATAATATGTGTGTTTGTTTGTTTTTGTTCTTTCTTCATTTCATTGTTATGGCGTTGTGCTATTGAAAAGTTTGAAATTGATTTTGTCCTCGATTGTTTGGAAGATAATTGGTTTACGAAACAGTTTCAATAATCCCAATTTATATTCAAATAAACATCATCCAAATCAATGGTAGAAAAGGATGAAATAAAGATTCAGCCAAAAAAGTATGATTACTAAATTATTCAAATAAGTTCATAAAGCAATTATTACAAATAGCAGCAGCTGCAATGTTAGAGTCAGTCAACACTGCCCTTGAGGCTTACCCTGCAGGAGATTCAAGAACTTCTTCATGAACGTTAAATGACTGTTTGTGAACACAGAACCTTTTTCGTGATATTCAAGAACAGGCTCGTGAACATCAAGTACAGGTTCATGAATACATTCATGAACATCATCTTGATGTCCATGAACATATACTTGAATTTTGGGAATGAATTAAGAACAGCTTTGTGTTCATGAATGGCCATTTACCGTTCATAAATGTTCATGAAGTTGATAAAAAAGTTCTTATATCTTTCATGGGGATTTTGTACATATGTTTTCTACATTTTTTCTGTCAATTCTGTTTCATTATGTACTTGTTTGTATTCTGTAGGTGATGAGTTCTAATGAGTTCTGATTTAGAGCAAAAGTAAACATCATGATTTCATATAGACCATACCTATGCATGTCTTCAATAGGGTAGTTCTATTGGTAATGATGATATTTGCATTTTTCTAGAACACTTTACACTAAAAAAAATGCAGAATAAAAAAATCTGCTCAGCAAAGGCAAACATGAAATCAGTGCATTTCACAATGGTTTTTTCGTAATTTTAATAGATCACAGTAAAAGCTAGTTTCTGAAACTCTATAATTGGCTTTTAAAGATTTCAAACCTTGAAAACATTGACAAAAAGTGTGGGGAATCGGCGTAAAATGTAAGTGGCTTTCGGTTGTATTAATATCTTGTCCTTTTGTAAAGAGAATACAATACCAATAATTTTGTCCTTATTTGAATGACTTGTTGGCAACTTAAGCAATTTTAATAGCATGCCATATATATTATATAACCCTTACACATTTAAACTTTGTGAGTTGATTGTTCATTTTGCACTATGTTGATCCTCTTAATCCATTATTAGCTCTCTGCAAAGATCCTGCTATAGAAGTCTGTTTAAACCACTGTGACAGAAGGACAGATTGCTCATACCAACTAATTAATCCTTGCCCAAACGCCATATTTTCGGTTGGCCCAAATTGAAAGAGTTTGCATACGACATTTCAAGATGTGATGAAATTGAAAATTATCTTATGATAGGGCAGAAACATTGAGGGAAAAAGAGAAATTGCTCGTAAAAAGCAATTTCTCATTTTCCTACAATGTTTTCCAGAATCGTCTGCAACAAATAAGTCAAATGTCGTTATTGTTTGGTAATGGGTTAAACTTCATTTCAATGGTTTCTTCATAACTTCATTAACCCTTAGAATGCTAGGTAACTTTTTGAAAATAGATTTTTATGTCGTCTGCTTTCCAAAACCTTAAATATATGTCAAAAGTTTGATGGGGAATGATACTCACAGTAGAAAACAGGTATGATCACAGGCCTGGATCTAAACTGTTTGTATTAGCATCAATTCAGTTCAAGCACTATTAGGGTTAAGAAAGTGTTTCTGTTTCATACAATTTTTTGTTGATTACTGAACACTGCTTAGGGTATGGACCAGTTCAAAATTCTGACATGGGGGGGGAATAGGTTAAACAAGGCAGCATCATCAACAGCAGAACAGAAAAAGAAGTCATCACCAGAACCATAAAGACCTCATTAAACATGGTGTATGCCTGTAAGTGAGTAATAAAACTCACTCCAACACGCAAGCTGACATATAAACGTGTGACTTTAAACAGCGTGTTGGTCATGATTCATATAAAACACAATCAATATGTACAATAACGTGTAAAAAATACCTTTATAGGCAGCATGAGAATATCCGAGCACACACCACCAATATCATATTATATTTCAGCACAAAAATAACGTCAATACTACAGCCTAGATATATGTAACATTTCCGATTATGACTTTAAGCATTAACTGAACTTGAGGGATCGATCCATAGTCATCACATAGCTGAAGTTTCATAAATTCTCTCCAATAACGGTGTAAAGGATAAGCCACAATAAAAGCGACTATAACGACTATAACCTCTTCGCTATCAAGGCTCATCACAGGTGAGGCACGAGTTTTGCTATAGCTGCTCAACTATGACATATTTATACAGTAAATTATAGGGCACTGGACTTATAGGGTGAAATTAACATGTTAACTTCCAATCCTGAGTAAAAAAACAGAATGATAAATGCACACCTTTAAACTGATCTTTGAACAATCGAAATCAAATAGGAGTAATAATTGGGGCCTAGCCGTGATCTAAAAACCCCTTAACCCATATAACGAAATTTAACCAGTTTGTTGCAGACGACTCTTGAAAACATTGTGGGAAAAAGAGAAATTGCTCTTGACAAGTAATTTCTCCTTTTCCAACAAAGTTTCCTGCCCAATCAAAAGATCATTATTCAATTTGATCAAATTTTGAAATGTCGTCTGCAAACTCTTTCAATTTGGGATAGTCTAAAATTCAGTGTTTGGTAAGGGGTTAATACCGAAACAGTTACCTCTTTCTGCATACTGTCACTCTAAGTTTGAAACTTTGGCAAATTAACAAAACGCTCCTCACGAGCAACTTATCCTATTGCCACAGTGGTTATCATGACATGGTTACGAATTTGAATTTTTCTCTTGCTTTCTTTCTTTCATCTCCTTTTACTGTCAATTTTAATCCTAAAATTCTAGTAGGGATGGGTGCATGTGTTTCACCGATGCTCTTTCATGGAATATTTTGACCGGTCAAAATTGAAAGCAATTGTATCCCTTAGAATGCTGGGAAATTTTCTAAAAATAGATTTGTGTGTTGTCTGTTTTCCAAAACCTTAAATATCTAATTGATTTTGTTAAGGAATCTAAGAACCCCAGAGTAGCAAACAGGTTAGATCACAGGCCAGATGCCAATTAATTTAGGGGCTGGTCTTGATCTAACCTGTATGCATAAGCATGAAATCTGTTCCCAGCACTATAATTGTTAAGTTTATGTTTTGGCGACTCCTGTGACTTAAGGAGACTGCTGATTCTTCCTAGGAATTTGGAACATTTAAAGGGTTGACGATTACAATATAACAGCCAAAAAGGTCAACAAGGCAATATTAGTTTGGTCAAATTGACACATTATTAACAGATATTAGTTTTCTATTAGCTATTTACATAGTCATTTAAATTCATATTGGGGAATGGTTTTGGAAGAAAAATCTCTTGGTCAACCAAGTTGACCTTTACCTTCATTCATTTGTTGATCTACCCACACCCAAACATCTGTGTACAATGGATTTACGAAGAAATTCTCAAAATGGAATAAAATGAAATTTCTCTTTTTCTAACAATTCATCCTTAACTAATGGAGGAATATCTTATATTAGCACATTTAAATTGCTGTCTGCAAACTGTTTAAATTTGGGATGATAATTTGTTGAGTAAACTGATTAACATGGATAGTATCTTAAATGAAAACACAGTATTGTCATGTGACACACCATTGAAAGAGACCATTCCAATGATGTGCTACATTCCAATATCGCTTTGTCCAGTATTGAAAGATGGAGGAATTTTGTTTTGAAATTAAAAAAAGTCTACTGTAAAATGCTTGTTAAAACAGTACCCTGTTCTTTAACAACTAGGTCATAGATGCCCAAGAAATTAGTGCATGGCGTATACAAATACTATTACATTATTACAGCCTTATATTGAATTTGTGGGAAAATATGTAAATGTACACCGATAATGGATCGATACTTTCAAGGAACTAGTATCCTTTTCCTCATAAGATAATTACTGATTTCATTATTTAGTGTTTTCTACTGAGAACTTTGTATGATAAGAGGCTGACATGTTTAATGATCCAAAGAGGACCTCATTAGTTTTTCACCATTTATTTGTTTTAATTAATTAATTGTTTTAATGTATAAGTAGCTGACAAAAAAAAGGAGCTGTTTTGACAAAAGATACAATTAATTCATTCAAACTACATAATTGCTGTCTACAACTGCTTTTAATTAAGATACTATCAAAAGTCATTATGAAGGAATGGGTTCAACAACTAAATGAACGTTCTGTCATAACTGGATCAAAAGCAATATACTTTAAAAGCCTTAAAGGTTCAAATATACTACCTGTTGTATTTCTATGTGTATTAGAGATTTTGCGTTATACATTTCTATTTATCTTATAAGTAATTGAGGATTAACAGGAATGGAAGGAAGTAGCAGTTTAGTACATTTATGTATTTGTAAACCCAAAACTTTAAATATTGTTGTTACCAGTCCAAAAAAGATCCTTCTATGATAATCATTAATTGCATGAACAAATACATTTTCATTACAAAGTTATGCACAGTTAATTATAAACCCTTATAGTGCTGGAACCAACTTCATGCTTATGCAAACAGGTTGGATCCAGGCCAGCTACCAAGTAAATTGGCGATTGTCAGGTGATCTAACCTGTTTGCTACTCTTAGTATCTTTCCTCGTAAAAATTAATCAGATATTGAAGGTTTTGGAAAGCAGACGACACAAAAATCTATTTCTAGTAATCTACTCAGCATTAAAACGAGTACAGGTAACACATAATAAAGATGAAGGTAAAGCATAATATGCCGCAGAAGCGAAATGCATGACATAATTAAAAGCTTAATTCATGAAGCGAATCATATCTCGAAAATGTTTAAATCTTAATACGCTATACATCTGCCTACAATATGTGTAACAGGCATGATTAATTACAAACAAGCTTCACTTTTGAAACAGTCCATTTGTCCCTATTTTGATTTAGCTGCTGGACTATTTCAGGGTTCAGCTTAATGCAATAAGAGTAAGTGCTTCACATTTGACCTCACATTGTGGCCTATTTGATGGGCAAAACAAAACAATTATTTAAAAATACTTCACTTAAACACATCCATATGAGCAATTTATCCTTTTGTCTCAATCATATCTACAAAATTCAAGATTAAAAAAATATGTATGTTTCCTTGCTATTCCTCATTTTAATTTGCACTTGGATCAATTTCAACCAGACACAAATTTCAATTTTGAGGGAATGGGATAGCTAGTAATAATCATACCTTTCATAAAGGATGTACTTTCTACTATTCCTATATTAGAACGGTTTAAATGATGTATTATGATGTTATGGGTTAACATATTTTTATTACAGAACTTTTAGGATTTTACAATTCAAAATGGTAATGTACTTTTAATAAAGCTGTATGTTTGAAGGATTCTTTTTAAGAGGGCTATCTCAAAGATTGTGTTCTGTTAGTAACCCATCTTTAACAGATGACTTAAAGAAACTTTGTCACTTAACAAATGTTTTTTTTTCAATTCATTTATTTTAGAATTGATGAAAACCTGAATATTCAACAAAAAAGTGAGTCACAGTGTCGCGCTTTTCAATTCCTTTTACAGAAAACTTGGTTTAAAGATAGGTCTGGAATAAATGATAGCTCTCTGATGCATTTTTCAAGCATTGTATGATTAGTGTTAGTGAAACCCTTCCATAGTCTATGGTTCAAAACATTCTAGCCCAGTCTGATGAATTTGAAGGATAGATATAATAAATCTTTGTTTATCAAATAAACCATTTAAACAGTTTATTATAAGTGCAAGGTATATAAGCTCTATCTTTCCTGAATAGTAATAAACAGACTTGAAAAACAAATCAATATTCTAGCTATATATAACTGTATAATACATCTGTTCTGAGTTTAGTTTGAACTTATTTATTTTACATTGATTGTGATGTAAGCTTGAAGTATGTTGAATTCACTCTTGGTGGCTGCTTCCTAAATACTAAACAAGTACTTGCATCGATTTTAGTCTTAGTCTCGGCAATTTTCACCTCACCTAACAAGATCGAATCCAGGACCCTCTGTACATGAGGCCAATGCCCTACCTCTGCACCGCTGTCACCCAAGTATAAGACCAAACTTGGACATTATTCTATCAGAAATCTTACAAACTTGAAGCATTATGGTTTATTAGTACTTGGTTCACTACTGGTCAATCATGTTAATCCATTACCAAACATTAACAGCATTTGACCAGTTTCTTGCAAACGACTCTGGAAAACATAAGTTGCTTTAAATGAGTTATTCCACTTTTTCGCACAATTTTTTCTGCCCTATCAGAAGATTATTCATCAATTTCATCACATTTTGAAATATCATCTGCAAACTTTTTCAATTTGGGATAGTCAAAAATTTGGTAAAAGGTTAATATTCTTAAGCAGTCAGGAGCTTTGATAACTTATTGTAGGATATTGGAGAGGATTTATCAAGGGCATGGATAGGTGTGGTGACCATGTGTTATGACTGAAATACTGTTGAAAATGGTATTAAACCTCAAATCCAACCAGCCAACCAGCACAATGGTTCCCACCCAATATCATAAAAATTAACATATCTTGTTTATTCTTTATATTATTGACAGTTGATGCATCCATTTCTGACCGGTTCTAGTTAAATTAATTCCATATGGGGTTTTATGTGTGTCAAATGAGGGAACCCTCTGTTGTTGTTTTTTTGCTTATTAAATCAATCAATTCATTTGTATATATACTTTTTTACTAGCCTTAACTGAAATAACCTGCAGAAGACAACAAAAAACCACAGATAGTATCTAAAAGAAATTTCTAATCATGAATATTAAAACATTTTCCTTCTGCGGGAGTGGTTTAACATATCCTATTTAGACAGTTCATTCAAATAAATGTACGATGTAGACTAGGGTTGAAAAATATGTAATCTTACAAAGTTTTAGGGGGAAAACTGACCCTGCTTACTATTCAAAGTCATTTGATGCTCTTTTGTATGCTAATCAACCCCTTATGTAGAAGCATTATAAGCAAGACACAGTTTTACTTACATGGATGGATTTCAATATGAAACTTCTAGGCACGGTATATCACAGTCATATATCTTCATACATGTTTACTCCATCAGATAGAAAACTAGACACACACACTCAAAAGAACTAAACCTACAATATTAGGAGGCACGATTTCCGTATAGAGTCTTTAAAAAATATATGCATTTGTGGCGGAATAATCCCAGTGTCAGCAAAGGCAAACAAAACTCTCTGAGAAATTGTCAATAGATCCACCACCATTGACGTGTTACCGCCTAGCCATAACGACTTTACAACATAACAGAATAAGATTTTTTTTAACAAAACGACAAGATAGCAGAGCACTGCTTGGAGCGTCTTTCTGTAATTCAAGTTGGATAGACACAAACGTCGACCATTGTGAGTAAACCTGTTCAATACTCCGGGTAACCTTATACCCACCTGCCAATTGATAAGGACAATATTTCAAACCCTGTTCCCTCATAACAGAATTTTTTATTGGTCCCAATTGATAATAAATTATTGAAACAGAGTACAACAACTAACAAGACATAAAGATAATTTATTTCGATAATTGGTAGAAACTACTTTGACAAAAGGATAAATTGCTCATCATGAGCAATTTATCCTTTCGTCACAGTGATTTCTAACGAATTCCAGAGTGGATGACAGTGAGGTATATTTTAAGCGTTAGTTATTGATCAAATACCCCATAAAGATTTGTTTGAGCTATCTCCGTTTTGCTGGATTCCTCATAAAGTATATGAAAAAAAAAAACATTTTCGGGGCGACATGTACTTGTTCAAAAAGGACGTAGAGTCTATTTGCTTGCCACCATCAATAGGTTTCAACGGTTAAGTTTCTTGAGTCATCTATCATCTCAATTTTTCTTGAAGCCTTAGAATGCTGGGTTATTTTCTAAAAATAGATTTTTGAGTTGTCCGCTTTCCAGAACCTTAAATACCTGCTTAATTTTGATGAGGATATACTCAGAGTAGCAAACAGGTTAGATCAAAGACCAACAGCCAAATTACTTGAGCGGCTGGCCTGGATCTAACCTGTTTGTATAAGCATGAAGTTGGTTCCAGCACCATGAGGGTTAAAGCCAGAATGTCGCCTGAAAAAACTGCAAAACTGGGTAAGGTGAAGTGAGCTATAAATTATGAAAGAATGTGTTAAAGGATGGCGAACACCACATAATATTGACAGTATAACTCTGCACTATTTATCAGCGAACTGTCAAAATGCTGTTTAAACGAATTGTGTAGCACACAATTTGACTTTTTACATTCAAGTAATGTCTTAAAAGAGCAATGAATGCAAGGCAAAACAAGTAGCAGTCACCTGGTTTGAAACAGTTACCTGATACTAAAATTTCTGTCATTTATAATATCAATAACAACCAGAAAATCCAAAATGGAAAATTTCACTGATTTCATTGGTCCCCGACACATTACAAAATTCACCCAAGCAATTCTCGGCTGACCTCTTTTTCAAAATAATTGTACACAAACCTTTTCATCTTATCTCTTCTAAAGGGAATTTAAAGTATTTCTATGTTAATCATCAATTATTCTCGAATGAAATGAGCGCTGTTGGCTTTAAAATGTGTCATCTTGATTTTCATGAAAGATAACTCTCCCGGATAACTTGTGAAATGCTGATAGTTCTTCCCTACTTGACTATAAGTTATAGCCCTTAAGGGCAGTCAATTTTGTCGTCATCTTCCATCATTTTAAGCCAGACATGGCATCAAAAATTGTTCCAAATAAATAGATAAATGATTTAAATGTGTGTTTTTATAAGGTAATGCAATTGGTAAATATTTCATACAAAATTTCATTTGGGAATTTATTTAATTAAGAAGAGCAGAATATTGTGAAAAAATGAAAAACTATCAAGGAAAATGTTACCATAAATTTCCCTAAATATCTGTTAAAAGTCTGAAATTTGAAACAAAAGTTGAGAAGTAATACTTGTCACACAGTTGAAAAATCAGTAATTACAAAAGCCATCTTAAATTGCAGTTTTAAATATCAAAAGATGTCTGAAGTCAAAATACAAGAACTCCATTTCATCAAAATGTCATCCATGAAATATTTCTTGGTATCATATTTAGACGTCTTCTTTAATCAAAAAGTACATTGTAACCTATATTGAGAGTAAACACTGCAGATTGGATTCACAAAGTTGTCTCTGTGAAAATCTAATATTCCTCACTTCTAGCGTCTAATGAATCAGTTACACACAAAATGCTAATTCCAAGAGCCATCCAATTTGAAATCCAAATGAAATACTCTACCCATGCAAAAGATTCAAGAACCTACTCATGAACTCCATAAATGTCAAAAAGCCGTTCATGAACACAGATTTTTGTAATGAAATTCAAAGTCTGATAGATTCATGAGCATCAAGTACCAGTTCATGAATACAATAATGAAAGGGGCAGTATGTAAGGAGAAATTGACAAGGAGGGAGGGGTGAGTTTTTATTTCATATAGTGATGGTAGATAGTGGTTAACCCTTTACCACACGCCAAATTTTCGACTTTCCCAAATCTGAAAGAGTTTGCAGACAACATTTCAAAATGTGATGAAGTTGAAAAATAATCTTCTGAAAGGGCAGAAAACATTATAGGTGAAGGAGAAATTGCTCGCTAAGAGCAATCCTTTACCTACAATGTTTTCTGCAACAAACTAGTCAAATGTTGTTATTGTTTGGTAATGGGCTAAGGAATATTGAGTCCACATTCAGACAGTTATCACACTACAATCTGCATATGGAGAGCAAACCTATAGCATAGTATGATATTCAATCCTTTACTTTGATGGGACAAATAATCCCAAAGAAAAAGCGTTATTATCATATCGGAATACAGAAAGATCATCTCCCTTTGTAGTTCTCCCTGACTATGCGTAATGCAGGGGTTTCAAATGTCATCTGTATGGGGTAATGGGCCGAAAGGTAGACAAAGTCGAATTACAATAGGTCCCCTTAATGGCCGTCATGCAGGGTAATCAGACGATCTTATTCCATATGCGTCTTAACATGTTAAAAAGGCCCTGTTGTCTACCCCAATCCAAATCTATACCCCCTTACATAACGCAACCCATTACCAAATGACATTAAACTAGTTTGTTGCAGACAACTCTGGAAAACATTGAGGAAAAAGGAGAAATTGCTCATTAAGAGCAATTTCTCCTTTTCCCACAATGTTTTCTGCACTGGTATCACAAGACTATTCTTCAATTTCATCACATTTTGAAATGTCGTCTGAAAACTGTTTCAATTTGGCAGTGTCGAGATTTGGTGTTTGGAAAAGGGTTAACCATGGAGGCAGTCATCCATATAGAATTTTGATATACCATGCCCATGTGTTCCTTGTTTTGGATGCACCTGCAGTAAGAAATACTCCTTAGTTAACCCGTAAAATGCTGGGTAATTTTCTAAAAATAGATTTTTGTGTCGTCTGCTTTCCACAAACCTTTAATATCTGCTTAATTTTGATGAGGAAAGGTACTCAGAGTAGCAAACAAGTTAGATCACAGGCCAGCCGCCAACTTATAGACACTAACTTATGAGAAGGTAACTTTTTAATACTGTAAATAATTAAGCCACAATCAAATTGAAAAGGAAAATGTCAATCACAATTTTTGAGTCTTCAACTTTAGGCTGTCATACTTACAAACAGCTTCAAAAGATTGGCATTTGTTTTGAGTCTCTGTCATACGTTTGATATACTATAATAAGATTCAAAATTTAAAACTGGCAACTCCGATATAAGGCAGTTCAGTCAAAAAAGAATTCATTTACATACATTTCCTCCTTTTCATCTATTTACGGTGACAGTTACTCTCAGTGGCTTTCTTATTAAACTAAATAGGAGACCTAATTAAGTGTTTGATGTATTACTCATAAAGTTCAGTCTTTTCCTGCTCTGAGAGTCTTGCTTATTACCATTTACCAGACGCCAAATTTTAGACTGTCCCTAATTGAAAAAGTTTGCAGACAACATTCCAAAACGGAATGAAATTGACAAATTATCTTCCGATATGGCAGAAAGCATTGTGGGATAAGGAAAAATTGCTCGTTTTGAGCAATTTCTTCCTTTCTCACAATGTTTTCCAGAGTTGTCTGCAACAAAGTGGTTAAATGTCGTTACTGTTTGGTAATGGGATGAGACGACATAAAAACCAAGCATTGAAATGATCAGGAATATTGATGTACAATAGCATGTTCAATCAACTGATTTTATTGTGGAAATTAAAGTGAAAAGAAAATTTGCTCATGATGAGAGCATTCTCTTTTTAGAACAATGGTTTAAAATCCCATCCACTACATAGGTGAACTGTGCTTTATGTGAGAGAAAAAAAGTAATATGTTCCTAATGGTTTGTGTGAATTTGTTTTCACATACCACACTGAAGATTCCAGAAATCACTGTAACAAAAGGACAAGTTGTTCATAAAGAGTGACATATCCTACTAATAACAACATTTTACCACTTTATTGCAGGTGACTTTGGGGAAACATTGTGGGAAAAGGAAAAATTGCTCGTAAAGAGAAATTTCTCCTTTTTCCCCAATGTTTTCTGCTCTATAAGAAGATTATTTTCCAATTCAATCACATTTTGAGATGTTGTCTGCAAACTCTTTCAATTTAGGACAGTATGAAACAGTATTTGGTAAAGGGTTATACTCGCAACAGTTTCTCGCTAACACACTAACATAAAGACATCATCAAAGGCTTAATGTAAGACTATAGTAAGTGCTCCAAATTTGTGAAACACTTACTATAGTCTTGCATCGAACCCTCGTTATGTTCATGTTTTAATGATTCTAAGTGCTTTTACTTTGAACCAGCCGCACCGTTTTGTATGAGGAAGTCAGTTTATATAACATAATTATCCCATAACCCCTCTGTAGAGGTAATTATGCAAGCAATAATAATCCACAAGACATAGTTTAAATGGCATTCATTCTGCCACATTGGTGAGAGGTTTTTGGTTTTATTCTCCAACCCATGCCTCTCTTTATATGAAACCACTGTGATTTGCGAATTATGAGCAATCTAGATACTCTTGTCACAACGGTTTTTACCAAACGTCATGTCAATAAGTAAACCTTTTTCTTTTATTAATTTCTCTGATTCAATCTGTGTTTCCTTCAATTTGGACAAGTCACTTACACTTCAGGTTGAGGGAATGATATGTACCAGTCTAATCTCCATGTAAATTAGATCAGGTCATGGCTAGACAATTTCAGATTTTCATATATTACAAAAGTGAATGCAGGAAGTTTTATCTTTTTTTTTCTTAACATATTTACATATTTTATGAGTAAAGACATAATAAAATGCCTGCTGCTAACCATGAAGCATTAAATCATTGCCGACTAGGCATCACTAGCAGCCAATAAACATGTGACCGTCAGATAGAGGCCAGTGGTGACACCATAACTCGCATATGAATCAACCCTTTACCAAACGCCAAAGATTTTACTGTCCCAAATTGAAAGAGTTTGCAGACAACATTTTAATATGTGATAAAATTGGAAAATAATTCTATGATAGTGGAGAATACATTGTGGGAAAAGGAAAAATTGCTCGCGAGCAGTTTCTCCTTTTCCCACGATGTTTTCAAGAGTCGTCTGCAACAAACTGGTTAAATGTCGTTATTGTTTGGTAATGGGTTAAACACTCAGAAGGAAAGCTTCTTGGAGGTTTGCTTGTGAAGCAGAAAGACCCAAGCATCTTCCAGCTTCTTCACCAAGCTTAAGATATTTAACTATGGGATTCTTGGCGCTAGGTTTAACTTTTATCTCAGGTTTCTCAAAATTAAAAGCAACAGCAGACAACACACTAGTTAATATACTTTCTTTATGATATCTTTAAGATCTGAAAGGATAAATTACTTATCAGTTTTTTTTTTCTAATTTTGAAAATGGGTCCAGTACCGGACAGATTAGGAAAGATCACGGCATTTTTTCTATTAAATTGGGAATTTTTCAGGAATAACACAAGTTTTCTGTGAAAATGGTTAATTTGATTGGGAATGGGTCCATCTTAAGGTACCAAACATATAAGGGAAAAAAACACTGCTTATAATCAAAATCACCACAGTGAATCATGTTTTGACCCCAGACAAACATGGTTTGAACATGAATTTTGGATATGATTTCATGTAAACATCAATCTAAACTTAGAATTAGAGGTCAGTGGTAATCTTAAATACCATGGCCATATGGGTCATTGGAAACATCTGACATATTTTCTCACTTGACAGTTAGCAAGGTGCACAGGAAAGAATTCCTGATTCTATTTATAAACTGACCTTTCCATAGAAGCCCTGTCAGGCTGGAACGCTCACTTCACATTATTTATTGAAAACACACCATTTCAGCAACAGAACAGAACATTTTTTTGATTCTCTCGGGTACAATAAGTAAAGCTTGAGGTTAGAAGTAAAGAAATTGAATATTATATTTGGTTAAGTAACAATGATTGTACATATCAAATTATTAATGTTTAAAACTCTCAGAGCACAATTCTCCATGTTAGTCCATAACTGGCTGACATGGGTGTGAAAGGATAAACGCTGCACATAAAAGGTATAAGGATGTCTGTCTCTTATCAATATGAGGCTTTCTGTTTCATTAGGTTTTCCGTATTTCTCTTGTAGGGTGGGTTTAAAGTGACATAATTGTTTCAGGTCTGCTGCTGAAACTGATAAGCTTGTTTCTGCGAAAACGGAAGATTTCATGATGATATTGTGTTATTTATTCTCCCAATCAATTATTCCTCTATTCAGACATTGATTAGTTTTCAAGTAAATTATTTTGTTATTACAGCAAGGCAGACATAACAGGCACAGCGGGACTTTGTTTTATTAATCAATAGCTTTCCAAGGGTTAATAAACCTAGACGGTCTATTGCCCCTTGTGTAACCGTGTCCACCTTGTGTAATTGTGTCGCCTTGTGTCCTTAATTCTATTACTACATGTGTAATTGTGTCCCCTTGTGTCCTTAATTCTATTACTACTTGTGTAATTGTGTCCCCTTGTGTCCTTAATTCTATTACTACTTGTGTAACTGTGTCCCCTTGTGTCCTTAATAATATAACTACTTGTGTAATTGTGTCCCCTTGTGTCCTTAATTCTACTACTATTTGTGTAATTGTGTCCCCTTGTGTCCTTAATTCTATTACTCCTTGTGTAATTGTGTCCCCTTGTGTCCTTAATTCTAGTACTACTTGTGTAATTGTGTCCCCTTGTGTCCTTAATTCTATTACTAGTTGTGTAATTGTGTCCCCTTGTGTCCTTAATACTATAACTACTTGTGTAATTGTGTCCCCTTGTGTCCTTAATACTATAACTACTTGTGTAATTGTGTCCCCTTGTGTCCTTAATTCTACTACTATTTGTGTAATTGTGTCCCCTTGTGTCCTTAATTCTACTACTACTTGTGTAATTGTGTCCCTTGTGTCCTTAGCTTTATAACTACTTGTGTAATTGTGTCCCCTTCTGTCCTTAATTATACTACTACTTGTGTAATTATGTCCCCTTGTGTCCTTAATTATATTACTAAATGTGTAATTATGTCCCCTTGTGTCCTTAATTCTATTACTCCTTGTGTAATTGTGTCCCCTTGTGTCCTTAATTCTATTACTACTTGTGTAATTGTGTCCCCTTGTATCCATAATTCTACTACTACTTGTGTAATTGTGTCCCCTTTTGTCCTTAATTCTATTACAACTTGTCTAATTATGTCCCCTTGTGTCCTTAATTCTACTACTACTTGTGTAATTGTGTCCCCTTGTGTCATTAATTCTATTACTCCTTGTGAAATTGTCCCCCCTTGTGTCCTCAATTCTATTACTACTTATGTAATTATGTCCCCTTGTGTCCTTAATTCTATAACTACTTGTGAAATTGTGTCCCCTTGTGTCCTTAATTCTACTACTACTTGTGTAATTGTGTCCCCTTGTGTCCTTAATTCTATTACAACTTGTGTAATTGTGTCCCCTTGTGTCATTAATTCTATTACTCCTTGTGAAATTGTCCCCCCTTGTGTCCTCAATTATATTACTACTTGTGTAATTATGTCCCCTTGTGTCCTTAATTATATTACTACTTGTGTAATTGTGTCCCCTTGTGTCCTTAATTCTATAACTACTTGTGAAATTGTGTCCCCTTGTGTCCTTAATTCTACTACTACTTGTGTAATTATGTCCCCTTGTGACCTTAAATCTATTACTACTTGTGTAATTGTGTCCCCTTGTGTCCTTAAATCTATTACTACTTGTGTAATTGTGACTCCCTTCTGTCCTTCTTTCTATTACTACTTTTTTATGATAATTAACAACTATTTTGGTTTGAACTCAGAATGACCATTTTATGATTCACAGATATTGACAATTAGTATACATGATATCTAACTAACACTGGCTACGAAATTTGATTGTGTCTCACTCATCCATAAATGCCAAACCTTTTTCTGCACTTGTATAGTAGTTATAAAGTAAATTTCAGTAAAACTTCACTTGTCTGTCAAGGCTTTTTCCACAAGCTGAGCACCATGTACAAATGATTTTGCCATCCCTGTCTCACATGTGTATTCTTCACTATAAGATAGATACATTTCTTTAAATGGGAACATATGATTGGTCCAAATTAATTTAAAACAGCGGAGGAAAAAAAACCAGCATACAAAATGTAATTCTTTCATCATATAGGGTAAAAACAACAATTGTGACAACAGCATATATTGCTTAACAGAAGAGATTTATCCTTATATCACATTATTTCTTGGGGCCTCCGTAGCCTAGTGGTTAGAACACAGCACTTGGAATCACATTCTGCCCCTCTCTGCGTGGGGTTCAAATCCCAGAGAGGACATTTATTTGGATTTGAATTTTCATGAGAGATAGTCTCCCGACTGACTTGCAGAATGCTGATGTTTCTACCTGCCTTGACCAGCCCTTATGAGCAGTTGAGTATGGGGTCTTCCTCCATCATTAAGACTTGGGCATCGCATCATAACTGAAATACTGCTGACACAATGTAAAACACACAAAAAGATCACAGTATTTCTTAAGTCTTCTGTAGCAGGGAAAACAAAGTGAAGTATTATGGAGTAGGGGATGCTGGTTAATTTTCTGAAAACAGATTTTGTGTCATCTGATTTTCAAAACCTTAAATATCTGTGTAATTCTAATGAGGGAAGATACGCAGAGTAGCAAACAGGTTAGATCACAGGCCAGCCGCCAAGTAAATTGGCGGCTGGCCTGGATCTAACCTGTTTGCATAAGCATGAAGTCAGTTCCAGCACTATAAGGGTTAAGACATCTGCATCTAAAAATAAAAAGGAAAAGGTGAGAGGGAAGGGTTATCTAAGCAAACTTTAAATTTGGTACAAAGAAAGAAATGTTTTATTGGCATAATGGACTTCACTGTATGAATATGATTCAATATTCTACTGCAAAACTGAGCAAATATTTGAATCCAAACATAATAACTAACATGGCCTCAAGATAACAATCCTTGCAGTCAAAACTCAAAAACGAAGAAGAGAGAAACACTGTTTTCATGAACTCCTTACCCACAGAAATCGTGGGGTCATATTTATTATTTGTTATGTGCTATTGCGTTCCAATAATTGACATAAGTCACACTAGTCACCTTTTAACCTATTACAAGTACAAATACCAAAATTCCCTGTCAGCCGTTTGTATCTTATACATTTATCACCATTTTCAACATTATTTTAAGTTTTATAGCTTTATTTCCATGACCAAATTAAATAATTATTTGTTTCTTTTTTATTATCATCTCAATTAAAAAGGAAAATATTAGGCAGCAAGTGTGTATGAAATCTGAACATTATTTTTTTCGGACGACATACAAGGCCCCTCTTGGATTCAAATAACAGTGCCCCTGCGAAACATTCAAGAACTAATTCATGAATACTTATGAATGTAAAATGACAACTCATGAACACATAACTTTTCATGAATTTCAAGAACATGTTCATGAACATCAAGTACAGGTTCATGAAAATTTATGAACCTGTTCTTGATGTTCATGAATGTGTTCTTGAAATTCATGAACAATTTCAGAACAATTTTGTGTTCATCAATGGCCATTTAACATTCATGATTGTTTATTTAGTTCATGAAAAGTTCTTGAATATTTTCAAGGGGCAGCCATGCATTTGAATTTCCATAAGAGTTTATATCCTGAATCAATTCCAGGAAACCAGTCCTTCAATATGTCTTGACCGCGCCTTATGAGCGGTTAAATCTGGAATCTTCCTCCATCTATTAACAAAGCACATTACAATACATGCCTATAGCTGAAAATTGTTGGTGTAATGTAAAAATCCATTGTAATGATGACTAAATATAACCTTCAATGAAGAAGTAGTATTCAAAATCTCTTCACAAGTAAAAGGTAACAGAAAAAGACCATTATTAAAATGATACCTCAAAGGTAAGCTCTCTTTTTGCCTTTCCGTTGGTCTACCTTTATAATCAAATTCATTATGTCATGGATTTAAACACCATATCAACAGCTCTTTTGTAATATAATGTCTTTCCAGCAATTCAGTCGCAATAGGACTCGGAAGTGTCTGGCATAAGGCCACTCCTACAAAGCCAGTTGCAGTGGATGGTTGGGCTCTAATTTTTGTGACTGATCTTAATCCAAGTACTATTTCAAAAGCAAACATCAAATTACGCTTATCCATTCACTCAAAATTATGATACTTTGTTACAGATTAGATGAATTAAGCCTAAGAATGTTGGGTACTTTTCTAAAAATAGGTTTTTGTGTCATATGCTTTCCAAAGCCTTAGACATCTGCTTGACTTTGATGAGGGAAGATTCTTAGAGTAGCAAACAGGTTAGAACACAAGCCAGCCGTCAATTAACTTGGCAGTTGGCCTGGATCTGAACTGTTTGCATAAGCATGAAGTCGGTTCCAGCACTTTAGGGGTTAAAATTATCAGAAGTCAACAAATATTATAGTATGAAAATTTGGGTCTGTTTGTGATATTTGAAGTAATTAAGACAAAAGGATAAATCTCTTGTTACACTCTGATCCTGGAAAACAAGTACATGGTTCAGTGCAATGATGGATGTAATATAGTTTTGCATTGTGCCGTAGAGAGAAAAAAAAAACGAAAAAAAGAAGTAATTCAATGAACTGAAGGAATTCAGGTTAGGGATTGTTCAGTTAACTGCAAGTGCATCAATACTATGTTAATTGTTTTATTAAGGCTCGCAAGGTGATAATTAAAGGGAATGTTCAACAGAGAAATGCACCAATCTGTTGATACACCAAAAATATGTTCACAATTCGTTCAATGCTGTGGAAACTAGAAAACAGTCAAAATTATGGAGGGGAAAGGGAAATACTTCTGCAGTGTTCTCAATAAGAATTGGTTGAACAGGCCAAAACAAAATCTGAACAGGCCACTTGGAGGGGGAGTCAATTGGGGTTCTTGGAATCTCCACGCATTTGAACTGGCCAAAACATCATTAAACTTTGAAGCGGTCATATTGGCCTGTGGCCTGTACTTATTGAGAACACTGCTTCTGTTTGCAGTGTTTCCCTCCAAGATATCAAAGAAAAACACGTCAATAAAAGAAGTATGGACATGTTAATTTTTGTTTCGTGAAAATTAAAAACTGAACAAGCCAAGAATAAAACAAAATCAGGGAATAGACTCCGTCCCTAAAGGGAAAATTTAGAATTGTTTGATTTATAATTATACCCGTCACAAATTCCCTTACCAAAATAAGATAAGTCTGAATCAAGGATTCTCACTCTGACATACTTAAACCTTAGAATGCTGGGTAATTTCCAAAACATTAAATATCTGCTCAATTTTGATGAGAAAAGATACTCAGAGTAGCAAAGAGGTTAGATCACAGGCCAGCTGCCAATTTACTTGGCGGCTGGCCTGAATCTAACCTGTTTGCATAAGCATGAAGTCGGTTCCAGCACTATAAGAGTTTAACAGTAAAAGACAAGAAATCAGTGTGATGAAAAATTTCTCCTTTTGTCACAAAAGTTTACTTTACAGAGCTTTTTGTGATAGGCATATTTCCTATGCCAATGCATTGGCCATTGTCCTACATAAAGAAAACTTAGATAATTACAACATTATTCTTAAATCGTAATAGTTACATCACCAGAGCAATACTCAAGTAAGTAATTCATAAACTGAATCCTGAAACTCATCAAACTTTATTCTTTCCTACTTTATATATTTTTGTACAGGGCTTTAGGAAGGACTAAAAAAATTAGACTGACTAGGGCTTAAACTGAAGTTTTGTGCCAAAGGACACTGCTACTAGTCCAGCAGTGCTTGTGGGGATCAAACCAAGGGTCCCTGAGTTACAAGTCCGCACCTATAACTTTAACACTGGGCCATGCAGATAGAGACATCTGTATTCCACAGAGGAGTTCTGCTAGCATGTATAACAGCAGCCTGTGCAAGTCAAATGTTGCAGATTGCATGCAGCACAGAAAGTTCAGGGAAAATTTGCCTGTAACATATTTTTGTCAAGTAATTTAGTTTATCTAAGAACTTTAACTTCGAGATAAGGAGAAGAGATTAAATTCTTAATTTAGACAGGAAACGGCTGCACAAGTCTGGAATTCTGAATAAAGAAATTCCCCCCACAGCTGATTTTGTAACTGCTCTAAATTCAAAGCAACAGCAGATGACAAGTGATGGCAGTTTCTGTATTAGCTTTGGAAGAAACCTTTCAGACACAAAGATGAATTTCCCATCAAAGATAACAGCCTATCCTTTTGTTACAAGGTTTCTATAGATTTTAGAGCTTGTTACAAGGTTTTTTTAGACTTTAAATTAGATGCTTAAAAATATTCTTTTATCAAAATATTTTTTACTTTATGTCTTTCTTCAGTTTCCAATTATTTAAAGCTTGTCTTAACCCTTTCCCAAACAACAATTTTTGACTCTCCCAAATTGAAAGAGGATGCAGACGACATTTCAAAATGTGACGGAATTGGCAAATAATCTTGGGCAGAAAACATTGTGGGAAAAGGAGAAATTGCTCGCTAAGAGCAATTTCTCCTGTTTCACCCTTGTTTTCTTAAGTCGTCTGCAACAAAGTGGTCAAATGTCATTATTGTTTGGGAAAGGGTTAAGAGTCTTAATCTACATTTAGAGATTTAGGACCTTTTAGGTGCCTAGGTATCACCAGACATTTTAATATGTATTGATTAAACTGAGAATATTCATATCTTCATTAGATTGGAAGCAGTTCCACACTATATGAAACAAATTCTGAATCTATTCACCCAATTAAATATTGGATGTCTGTGACATATTATACTAGTTACAAACTGAAAGGTAAAGCTCCCTTTCTTCATGTGGGATACAATTCAACTCTTCCTTTAACCCTTTACCAAACGCTAAATTTTCAACTGTCCCAAATTCAAAGAGTTTGCAGACGACATTTCAAAATGTGATGAAATTGAAAAATAATCCATTGATAGGGCAGAAAACATTGTTGGAAAAGGAAGAATTGCTCGTTACGAATGTTTTACGGAATAGTCTGCAAAAAAGTGGTAATATGTCGTTATTGTTTGATAATAGGTTAATATGTAAAGGTAAACTCATTTTGCTGCACAAGTGCACTTGAAAATTAAGAAAATTGATGTGCAGTTTTCCTTTTGTTACAATGTTTCTTAATTGGTAAACTGGAGGTTCATTACAAGTGTATGACTTTAAGGGAAGGAGATATAACCAATCACAAAATGATAAAGCGTTATGATAGAACATGATCCATGCAGATTGCACAGCTCAGGTAACTTGAATATTGTATCACCCAAACTCTAATAACTGAATATTCCCAGCCCCTAAAACCCATTACCAAACAATAACGACATTTGACCAATTTGTTGCAGACAATTCTAAAAAAACATTGTTAAGCGAGCAATTTCTCCTTTTCCCACAATCTTTTCTGCAATATCAGAAGGTTAATTTTCAATTTCATCACATTTTGAAAAGTCTGCAAACTCTTTCAATTGGGGACAGTCGAAAATTTGGCGTTTGATAAAGGGTTAATACATATCACCCAATTTTGGGATTTGGAATTGAATGAGACAAAAAGTGACAACATGCAGTAAAAATTGGCATGTATGCATTGCCCTTTCCATGATAATGGTTAGAAACCATTGAGACAAATGTGTAAATAATAAAATTGCTTATTATGAGCTATTTATCCTTTTGTTATAATGGATTCTAAAATCTTCTTGAGAAGTTGCAGAGAAATGAGATGTTCAGGAGTGAAGGATTTAGGTGATACCTGAATTGAAAATAAAACAGCAGACGACTTTAAAAGGACTATCTAACAGATTTGGTTTTTAACTTTTTGAAAAAAGAAATTGACATGTCTTCTACTGATACAATAACAACATAGATTTCTAAAGTAAAATAAGCTGAATTATTGACAGCTTAAATGATGTATTTATAGTTGTTGGGTGAAATAAAAATGAACTGATGAACACATTTTTAATTGGTTAGAATACCACATATCCTATGAATGTGATATATTGGTACATAGCATAAAGTATGACAAAAGACACTCCTACAAAGGCTGAATTCACGGTTTGTTATATGGAAGGATGGGGCCTCCTCAAATGGCCAAGTACATGGGGCCTGCCTCAGAAAAGTGTTAATTTAATTGTGAACGGAACAAGAGTCCTACCTTTGAAATCAAACTCAGATTGATAAAAGAACAAAATGGAAACATTTTTGTTTTTTTCATAACTATTTGAAAGTTTAAGAGAAACACATTGTTAGTTTCATGGACATATTTCTATTTTGTCGAACTAATACATTTTTTTTAAAATTATATTCCTATCAGTGAAATACTGGGATTTCTCAGTGTATTAAATTTCAATTTTGTCACAGTGAACATCGTCACTAATGATGATATCAAAAAGTCATATTGTCACTAGTGATGATATCATAAAGTCATATCATCACCAGTGATGATATCATTTTTGACCCAACTACTTTCTTTTACCATTCGTTTGCATTAAAGTCATGCTGCACTTTTTGCACACGACACTTAAATGTTTGTATTCTAAAATGTATCCATACGCATGAATGATGTCATAGAACGCAAAAATGAAGTCATGGGTGTTGTTAACTGCTTTGCTCCTTTGATTCTTCGAACTCGTTTTTTCAACCTTATAACAACCACATCTCGTGACATATTTTTGATATCAATCGAAAGGAATTGATTATTCTCTATATTTTACGAATAGATTAAGTTCCAACAACTGATATTCGCATCAAACCTGGAACATGTAAAGAAGAGAGATCAAGCACTGATTTCTTTTTTCCAGCTTTAGTCATTTCGAGAGAAAATGGGTTGTGGAATTGGCATGGAAATACATTGTTTATTATCCCTTAGAATGCTAGGTAATTTTTCTAAAATATATTTGTGTGACGTCTGCTTTCCAAAACCTTAAATATCTGCTTATTTTTGTTGAGGAAAGATACCCAGAGAAGCAATCAGGCTAGATCACAGGCTGGCCGCCAATTCACTTGTCGGCTGTCCTTAATCTAACCTGTTTGCATAAGCATGAAGTCTGTGCAAGCATTACAAGGGTTATACAAGCTATTTATGAATCAAACCAAAAATAAAGGAGGCATTAGCCACATAAACCATGCTTTTTTGTTCTTAACCCTTACTCAAACAACAACTTTTCGACTGTCCCAAATTGAAAGAGTTTACAGACGACATTTCAAAATGTGATGAAATTGGAAAATAATCATCTGATAGGGCAGAAAACATTGTGGGAAAAGGAAAAATTGCTCGTAACGAGCAATTTTTCCTTTTCCCACAATGTTTTCTAAAGTTGTCTGCAACAAAGTGGTCAAATGTCGTTATTGTTTGGGAAAGGGATAATCATATCACCCATTTATCACAGATTATGTCCTAGTTTGGAAAATGATTATGCAAACATAATTCATCACCTTTTAAGTACACAGAAACCTAAGGTGGCATTAAAGTGAGAAGTGAAAGATTTTATTTTCAAATTCGATTTTTCTGATACATATATTTTCATAATCTCAACATAATAAAAGAAAATTTGGTTTTCCCAAGATATCATTTTCATTTATGCCAAGAAAAAACAGCTTATGAGATAATATGTGTCTGAAAAAAAAAATGTTTCCAAGTCAACGGCATGCCTTAATTGGCTAATTAGAGTATGCTGGAGTGTTGTTGGTTCTGACTGCTAATTAAATCAGCCAAATAATTCTGTCTCAGTGTTAAAGTCATTTACTGAAAATTCAGCAAACAAGTTTATAAATGATGGTAATTTAAAGGAAAGAAGTTTCTCATGAAACAATGATCTTCTTTAGTAACAATCATAGTAAATTGAGGGCTCAATGCAAGACTATATGACAGTCATTGTATATAATATTAAAATATATTTTCCTCACAACATTTCTACATGTACATCACTATTGTTTATGTGAATGAATGTAATATTATTGTACTGCTATACTCATATGTCTGATAAATTTAGACGTCAGTGAATAAAAGATATTTCGATTGAACTGAATAGAAGTAAGTGTGTCACAAACACTTTAACCCTTTACCAAATGCCAAATTTTCGACTGTCCCAAATTGAAAGAGTTTGCAGACGACATTTTAAAGCAAAAGCAATTTCTCCTTTTTCCACAATTTTTTCCAGAGTTGTCTGCAACAAACTAGTCAAATGTCGTTATTGTTTTGTAATGGGTTAAAGCATTTACTTTTGTATTGCATCAAACCCTCTTATTATAGTTCCAATGACAGGGCATCAATGTAATCTTCATAGGTCTGCCGATAACGGAAATATTTAGAAATGTGTCAAGTTTGTCATGTGTAAGGGTGAATATATGTCAGAGCAGCTGCATGTGTGTTTGTGCATTTTGCAGTGAGCAGATTTATCTGCGAATATGATCACTCCCTTGCATAATTAGCAACAGATAACATTTATCCCTTTCTCCGTATAATAAATACCTTTTGTACATTAATTGTTACCTCAAAAAGCAATTAAATTGAATTCACGCCTATTAACTCAACGATGCATGCAAGATGCCTGTAGCAGATGATGTAATGATACCAGATTATCATGGCAGATAAATATCAAAACCTTTTATGTCATACATACTTTTCTTGGTTTTTAATATGACAACAGCAGACCACAATCATTAACCTGAGTGCTGAGTAATTTTATAAAAATTGATATTTCTGTCATCTGCTTTCCTAAATCTTAAATTTTTGCTTGAGTTTGACAAGGAAAGATACTCATATTAGCAAACAAGTTAGATCACAGGCCAGCCGCGCATTGACTTTGCATTTATAAGCATGAAGTCGGTTCAAGCACTATAAGGGTTAAGTGGGTAAAAAAAAAAAGTTCCATATTCGATAGATAACCATTATGACTAAACAATAAATTGCTCATTATTATTTATTCATTCCCTTGTCATAATTGTTTAATATGCTTTATGCTGCATAAAGATGTTCCTAATCATTTTCTCTTTTCCATACTTTCAAGATTATAAACAACAGCAGACGGCAAAAGAAGATATGAAAAAGGAACAATATTTCCTCACACAGTCTACAAAGTAGATCTGCAGAAACCTGAGTAAGTGTCCTTTTGTGATGCTGACCCTAGAAAGCATTGTGCCAAAAGCAAACATTGCTCATCATGAGAATTTTCTGCTTTATATGGAATGTTTTAACAAGTTCCATTCAAAAGGAACAAGTACATGAAGTGTTGTCAGGGTAAAACAAATATTCAAAGAGAATCATATCTTTCGATAAGTGAATCAATAGACTCATTTTAATCCTTTCCCAAACAACACATTTTGGACTGTCCCAAATTGAAAGAGTTTGCAGACAACATTTCAAAATGTGATGAAATTGGAAAATAATCTTCTGAAAGGCCATAAAACATTGTGGGAAAGGAAAAATTGCTCGTCACGAGCAATTTCTCCTTTTCCCTTAATGTTTTCTTAAGTCGTCTGCAACAAAGTGGTCAAATGTTGTTATCGTTTGGGAAAGGGTTAAACAATTATTGCGACTTTGTAATCAAATGTTGACATAATTGGGAGAAAAACAAGCAGCCATTCTTGGACCTTTATTTGCATCATGTCCATTTATTCTGAAAAATTTGAGCAGCAGAATGTTAATATTGTTTGTATAGACACTGATATTGTTTCAATAGTTTCAATAATTTTTCTGTATTCTTATTTGGAATTTTCTTGCCACATCCACAATTCATATTTCAGTAACATTACAGTTTTCTGGGAAAGGGTACTTCTTCCTGACTTCTTAGTTGCAGAAACCCTGTCATTTCTTTAAATAATTATGAAGTGAGCCTTTGAGCTTGTCAGCCCTCTTATGGGAAAGCTGGTATTTAAACAAATGCAGGAATTCCTTCTCTCCCACCTTGCTAACATTGCGTGACAAGAGCGGTTCAAGATTCTTTACCAAAAGACCCATGTGACAGTGGTATCTAAGAATAGAAACTTTTATTTTAAGTTTAGCCTGTTGTTTACTAAATAAACCCGTTTAAGCAATGTCTGCAATACAAATAATGTATATCATTTCTGTACGGATATTAACTGGGTTGTAAAGCTGTTAAAAATCTATTCTTGCGTTATCTTAGAAATACATTTCTTCATTTTATCGTAGAAGAGAATTTATTTTAAAAAAATTAAAATCCCAATCTCCAAGAAATTCCTTTTAAACAGCAGTGAAAACTCTTCCATTTTTCTGCTCTACCATTTAAAATGACTTTAAAAATTGTTCAACTTTTCACTTATAATAGACATATTCCCTATAACCATCAGACGAGAGTATTCAAGAAAAAATCAAGTATTCTCAAGAAACAATCATCACTAACAGAAATATTGCTTCTATTGAGCATTTTCTCCTTTTCATCTCATTGGTTTCAATGCCATCTTGTACATTATAGGAAGTAAAATGTTTCGTACTTGGTTTCAACAGGGAAAGGATAAAGCTCTTACACTTTTCAAGTTCTGGTCAATTCAATTTCAATTTCCACAACCTTTGAATAAGGAAGCTGATGCACAGTTTCCCGGACCCTTTGCTTACAGCAAACTGTTTTGAAGCAGCTTTAGCAGTCGTGGGAACCAAGTGATCAATGTTTACGATCTTATGTCCAAACACGATGGCCGCACCACAGGTATTTTTTCTGTTTTTCACCTACTTTTGTCAAAGGTAGCCACATAGGGTACCCTGCATTAATTGACCATCAACTTTTCGATTCTGGCGGTATATGATAAACCATGTTTTATAACAGTGTTACGTCTAACACTGGGCAGATCGACTGCTATTTCTCTGCATATAGACCTAACCTCATTATAAACATGGGTTGTTCTCTAACCATTGTGCCATGTTGTTATGGGATAAATAATAAACTTTACTTACCACTCCACCATCTAGATCGAGACCTTCATCTGGTAAATCCAGTGCTCCACTATCTGAAAAAGAGGAACAGGAAACACCATGACTTGACAATAAACCCATATTTCACTCCATATTTCTTCCCCTGCTAAGGATTCAAGAACAGGTTAACCCTTATAGTGCTAAGACCGACTTCATGCTTATGCAAACAGGTTCGATCCAGACCAGCCGCCAAGTAAATTGGTGGCTGGCCTGTGATCTAACCTGTATGCTACTCTGAGTATCTTACTCATCATAATTAAGCTGATATTTAAGGTTTTGGAAAGCAGATGACACAAAAACCTATTTCTAGAATATTACCCATCACTCTAAGGGTTTGAGTGCAATACAGGGAAATTTCCTGCCCAAGCAGGAAAATATTCTGCATTAGGTCATTCTAAGTAATTGGGCATTATTTTCTTGGTAACACTAAACCATTACTTAAAATTGATTAACATTTACACATTAGCAGTAATATTGCATAAATAGCATTTTGAAACATTTGCTAATACAGGGTTTTCATGAAGAACAGATTGCCGATCCAAACCATTGGTTAAAATCCCTTTAGAATTATGGTTACATGCACAGTCATAAAGTCTGATAAAAGAGGGTTGTCTGGCGCTGAATTGGTTAAATCTAAACTTGGATCTGTTACTTCAAATCTTAATGAAAACCCTGCTAATGAATAGTGCATGTGTTTTATTGTCATGATAATGTTGCATTTTGTTATGAGTTATTATATTGTTTCATAATGTGTAACTCATTTTACCCAGTTAAGCAATTTTTAGGGTGATATTTTGGCTTTGAGAGTAGACACATGACCAAACGCTCACTAGATTCATCAGATCATGGTGGAAAAACACATAAAGCTAGTACATGTGATTCAGCTTTTTTCAAATATTAACCCTTAGAATGTGTGGTAGTTTATCTAAAAATGGATTTTTATGTCGTTTGTTTCAAATATCTTAAATATCTGCTAAATTTTGTTGAGGAAATATACTCAGAGTAGCAAACGGATTAGATCACCAGCCAGCTGCCAAGTAAATAGGCGGCTGGCCTGGATCTTACCTGTTTGCATTTTCAAGCATGACGTCAGTTCCAGCACTATATTGGTTAAGTCAACTTCCCCATGCCAAATAGTTATTAAGTGTCATTTTGATTAAGTTATTTGCAAGCTAATTCAAGATAAGCAGAAAGGTGATGAAGTGATGGCCTCATTTTATGGTCAAATTAAGGATGGATACATTTCTCTTCCCTAATTTGAACTTTTGTTCATTTTAAAAATTGATGTCTTCTTAAACTGTTGCCTGTCAGAAAGGAAAAGAAAATGAAAGAAATCTATAAAAAAATTTAAAAAAAAATGCCCGCTTAAATTCATGCTTTGATATGAATGGTGCTTGTTCACAGATGAAAAAGAGATAAAGTAAAAATCAGATATTATTGCAACAATGTTGTGTGACGTACAATTAAAGGTACCTATTGAAAGCATAATCAATTTAGGAAACCTAAGATTTCAAAACTGTTGCAATGCTTATGGGTTAAATACATATTAACTCACAGTAAAAACTTAAATACAAACTTATTTTGCCTCCTATTCTCTAGTGTTTATCATACAACAGTACAGCTGTTGTTGTACAGTTTTAAAGAAATTAAGTTTTCACTTCCAAATTTGCTTTTATCTGTGAACAAGCACCTTGAAAGCAAAGATTTCAAACATAAGTGACTTTAATTGAAAAATAATTCTTATCATGACTTTTGTTGTAAAATAGCATTTTATATTATTATAACAAATAGAGTGAATCACAGCCAATACAAATGATATTATATGCATATATGTTGCAAGGGAGACCACTCTAACTTATTCAGATCAAACAACCAATAATAACCTTATTCAGTGGTCAAAATAAAGGTCTTTAAAAAAAAGTATCATTGAAACTCTATTTTGTGGATACTCATCAAAATCGTCTTGCTGAGAGGATTTTAAAAGGTACTAACAGTATAGGATTTCAATCATCATTATGATCAATAAAGATCAAGCAAATATTTTCATATTAAAGTTTTTCCAAAAAAAGCCAGACAGAATATGAGACAAATAAAAAGACAGCATTCAAGACAAACAGACAGATAGAGTACAAGACAAATATAGACAGAATACAAGCAAAAAAGACAAACATTATACAAGCGGAAGACATACAGGATACAAGACAAATAGACAGACAGCATACAAGACAAATAGACAGACAGCATACAAGACAAATAGACAGACAGCATACAAGACAAAAAGACAGACAGCATACAAGACAAATAGACAGACAGCATACAAGACAAAAAGACAGTCAGAATAGAAGACAAATAGGCAGAAAGAATACAAGACAAAAAGACAGACAGCATACAGGACAAATAGACAGACTGCATACAAGACAAATAAACAGACAGAACACAAGACAAATAGACAGACATCATACAAGACAAATAGACAGACAGCATACAAGACAAAAAGACAGACAGAATAGAAGACAAATAGGCAGAAAGAATACAAGACAAAAAGACAGACAGCATACAGGACAAATAGACAGACAGCATACAAGACAAATAAACAGACAGAACACAAGACAAATAGACAGACAGCATACAAGACAAACAGACAGACAGACAGAATACAAGACAAAAAGACAGACAGCATACAAGACAAATAGACAGACAGAATACAAGACAAAAAGACAGACAGCATACAAGACAAATAGACAGATAAAAGACAAACAAGACTCACAAACCACACAGAATAACTGAAAACAAGATATGCAACTCACATGAGAAAGACAGAACACAAGAAATAAAAACATATGCAAAAGAAAAGAAAGATAGATAGATAGATAAAAAGACAGGAATAGAACACAATACAGACCGACCTACCAGCCTACCGACCGACCGACCGACAGACAGACAGACAGATTAACAGACAGACAGACAGATAGATAGACAGACAAAACAAAATACAAGACCAGCACAATGCAAGAGACAGACAGAAATCAGAGAAGTCAATCCTTAACGTGTATCAAGTTTGCATGGAAGAAGTCAATTTCTATGTCAAGTTTCATTTCAATATGTAACCTTAGATAGCCTGAAAAACAATAAATCGAGGAAACTAGTTAACTCACCATTAAACATTTTGATGCATCAACAGAAATAACCAGCACTTAAAACCTTCTTCACAAATAACCTAGACTACGAGTTTAATCCAAGCCTAGATTTCAGACGATTGGTTCTGATCAAGAAATGTTTTTAAAAGATTTGGCCTTAAACGTGTAAACACTGGAGAGTGGGGATATATCACCCAAAATAGGGTGACCTCTTTCTAGCTTATCTCTCTAGCCAAGTAACACAGAGATATAAGTTCTATGTTATCACCAAACTTCCATTTCTGTTCACCCATTACTTCATACTTACTGGATTCTATTTATTCATTTATTTGGGTTTTAAATCACTGCAAGACCATTACAGTTATATTTCGGTACCCGACTTTTAATGGTGGAGCAAGACCCCGTATGCAACTACCGATAAGGGCTGGTCAAGCCAGGTAGAACCATCAGCATTCCGTAAATCAATCTGAAGACTACCTCTCTTGAAAACCCAAATGCAGTCACCTGGAGTTGAACCCACGGGGAGAGGGGACATGTGATTTCAAGGCCAGTTTTCTAACTAGTCAGGCCACAGTCACTATTAGATTTAAAGCTTTGACCGCGATAGATTACTGAAACCCAGAGACAATTTTCTTTTTCAAACTCTGTCATTGGAATCAGATGTTATTTTGAATTTGGACCTGGAACTACATAAATCTCTAATGATTTTAACTAACCCTTAGAATGCTGGGTAATTTTCTAAAAATAGATTTGTGTGTTGTCTATTTTCCAAAGCCTTACATATCTGCTTCATTTTGATGAGGAAAGATTATAACTCAGAGTAGCAAACATATTAGATCCCAGGCCAGCCGCCAATTTACAATTTACTGAGGAGTGTCCTAAGTCCTACCCTCGAACTGGACAATCAACCAGGAGGCATATTGTTGAAAACGACAATAACCCTAATCTGAAGCTAATCTAAGGAACTCCCAGTTCCAATACAATATGGACACATTAATTAATCACAATTTAATGATAAAACTGCGAGGAAAGTTATTTCATGTAAGAGAGTGATTGCATGGTAGAATATCCATAATCCGACATTTGACCGGGAAAACATTGTGGGAAAAGGAGAAATTGCTCTTAACAAGGAATTTCTGCTATTCAAACAATGTTTGCTGCCCTATAAGAAGATTCACATTTGGAAATGTCATCTTCAAACTATTTTCATTTGGGACAGTTGAAAATTTAGTGTTTGGTAAAGGATTACATAGGACAAGGATTAAGGTTAAGGTCGTCATACACTTATCCAAGTCATGGCAAATTCATGTCGAAGATGCGATCTCGTAGCAAAATGGTTAGAGGACTAAATGTGACATTGCAAGGGCCACTACTCTATCCAGAGTTTGAACGCCTTTAAAAGGACTATCTCACAGATTAGGATTTTTATTTTTAAAATAAATTGATTTCTTAAGTAACGTAAGACTAGATTATTGACAGCCTTCCAAACCCTGTTTGTAACCGTACAGAAAAGATATAGATCATTTCTATTACAGATATTACATTTAATGTTTAAACAGGTTTATTTCATAATCTACAGGCTAACTTTAGAAATACAGATGCTATTTCAAGACACCATTGTCATAGGTGTCTTCGGAAAGATTAAAATGCTCTTGTCATGTGACGATAGCAAGGTGTGCAAGAAGGAATTTGTATGTTTATTCCTACACCGGATTTCCAATAGAAGTGCTGATAGGCTCCATGGCTCACTTCATACTATTTAAGAAAATCAAAGGAATTTAGCAACTTACAAGTAAACCAATTGTAGATGGTCTTTGGTGCAGTAAAAATTATATAGGTATTAGAAAATCTAGCCACCTGCTGCCCACCCTAGTGACTTGGACTCCTGCAGCAGATCACGAATAAATTCAGGATTAAGTAAGTAAAAGTAAGTATCTTATGTAACTAACTTACATAATTTTGGCATTTGCACTAGTATATGTACATTCTTTCCAAAAGACTTTTTCACTGGCCTGCATTGTCAAATGGATCAATGCAGTTATGTAAAGGAATAGAAACTAAAGATGGAAAAGGACAAATGAGAGCCAGTGAGGCAACAAAAGTATTTTAAAGAGACTACCGGTAACTAAATTATGCTCTGGGAGTCAAAAACGTTTAATTTTGTATATTAACAGCCTTTTTCCCTGAACCAAAGAATTTTCAATTACTTTACTTTTGAATTGCCTGAATCCTGTGAATCAGATATCGGGATGAATTGCCGCTAAATGTAAACCAAATTAACTCTTAAAAGTAATTACATGAAAAGTAGACAAAAAAGTTGTGGCAAGTCATTGACCAACTTTGATTGGCATAGTGTCATAAAACTATTGCTTAAAAACTACAACTGAAGATTGCAGATATTGTTAATCCTTATAGTGCTGGAACAGACCTCAAGCTTATGCAAACAGGTTGGATCCAGGACGGCCACCAAGCAAATTGGTGACTGGCCTGTTATCTAACCTGTTTGCAACTCTTGGTATCTTTCCTGAACAAAATTAAGCAGATATTTAAAGCTTTGGAAAGCAGACAATTAAGCAGATGTTTCAAGCTTTGGAAAGCAGACAACAGAAAAATCTATTTTTAGAAAATTACCCATCATTCTAAGGGTTAAGAGGCCCTAAATATTGAAATTCAGACATTTAATTTTCAACATAGCTTTTATGTTACTTTGGTTTCAAAAGGCACCGCTAACGACAAATATTCCCAATGTGGATTATAAATCTTTTCAGGGCTTAGAATGTGAATCATATAGGCAAAAATCAACAACAAAATGTACTTTCATATTTGGGGTTCAATGCAAGACTTATGATACATCCATTTTATAAAAGACCATGTACTGTCATTGAACCTTTTTGTATCTTCAAAAAGCCAACTCCTTGAAGCTAATATGGAATAGGCTTAAATAAAACTACTAGTACTACGCTGTTATAAAAGTTGTTATGTTTTTTTAATTGGGTTTTACACTGCATCAACCAAATACTTAAACTACACTGTTATAAAACACTGTTTTATTTTTAAGTGTTTTTTTTAAACTGCATCAACCAAATTTCAGACATGTAGTGTTGCCTCAGGCTTATAAGTGATGACAGACAACCAAAAACTCATCAGTCCAGAAGGGGCCAGTAAAGATTTACCAAGGTAGAACCATTGGCATTTCATTGATAAGATAGATGTGAGACTACCTGAGCCATTGGCATTCAATTGGTCAACTGTGAAACTATCAGAACCATTGGCATTTCATTGGTCAGCTGAGATACTACAAGAACCATTGACATTCAATAGGTCAGCTGAGACTACCAGAACCATTGGCATTCAATTGATCAGCTGTGAGACTACCAGAACCATTGGCATTCAATTGGTCAGCTGCGAGACTACCAGAACCATTGGCATTTAATTGATCAGCTGTGAGACTACAAGAACCATTGGAATTCCAGTTATCAGCTTTGAGACTACCAGAACCATTGGCATTCAGTTTATCAGCTACAAGACTAGCAGAGCCATTGGCATTTGATTAATCAGCTGTGAAACTACCAGAACCAATGACATTCCATTGATCAGCTATGATATTACCATTGGCATTCCATTGGCCAGCTGTGAGACTATCAGAACCATTGGCATTCCATTAATAAACTATGGAAATATCGGAACCATTGGCATTCCATTTATCAGCTGTGAGACAACAAGAACCACTGGCCAGCTGTGAGACTACCAGAACCAATAGCATTCCATTGGCCAGCTGTGAGTCTACTGGAAACATTGGCATTTTACAGGTCAGCTGTGGTACTTCCAGAATCATTTGCATTCCGTTGATAAACTATGGGATATCAGAACCATTGGCATTCAAAGGGCCAGCTGTGAGACTTCAGAGCCGTTGGCATTCCATTGGTCAGCTGTTCGATTTCCGCTAATAGATATCCAAATCTAGTATTCAACCCACACAGAAAGTAGCCTTGCAATTTAAAGTTAAGTACTTCAACCCTTCTGCCACAGTTCTTCCTAAAACACAGTTTAGCTTAAAAATATTGTAGCCATTGTGATCCTTGTGCTTCTAGAAAGCATATGGTATCTTGTGACTCTTGAAAATTGAAAAGCAATACCAGACAACAGAATTATGATTGCCAAAAAGAGTAATCTTATAAGTGATATTTGGTAAAAACCATTATAATAATAGGGTAAAGTTTCATATTTAAGAAACAAATAATTTTTTTAAGACATTGGTTTCTTAAACATCTGCAGCAGAAGTTTCAAAGCAAGAAATAATGGAGCAAGGTGTTAAAAGGACATAAAATCAGAAAGAATCAATAATCCAAGGGTTATACATACAAGGCATCAGTTTATTAAGGAGTTACAAAGGTCTTCCATATGCAACCCTCGAAGCATTTCTCATTTGTTCAGGCAGATTGCCAGACTGATTCACGAAAAATAACAGTTGATATCCCTTGCAGAAGATTAAAGAACTTATTCATGATCTTCATGAACATTGAATGGTCAATTATGAACACAAAACCGTTCTTCAATTCTTCCTGAATTTCAAGAACATGCTCATAAATATAATGTATTCATTAGCATGTACATGAGGTTCATAAACCTATTATTGAAATTCATGAAAAATTTCTGTGTTCATGGATGGCCAGTTAACATTCATGAACGTTCATTAAGTTCATGAATAAGACCTTGACCATTTCCCAGGGGATTAGATGTCTCAAGGCCTATTTACGTTCAATCCTTACTATATGGAAATATAGCAATCAGTCTGTCTGAAGTGACAGCTCATTTGTATACATATACATAAAATTAGTAAACTGTAGACTATGAAAGATACATCACTTGTTAATTAGGTGTCTTTACTTTAAAAAAAAAGTCCCAACAACTTTGTTTCTTAGAAAATGTAAGGCATTTGAAACAGCGATTTCTGGGACTGAAAAGGAACATATTGATGTAATATTAGAAGTAATTTCTCCTGTTTCAACAATATGTTGTAAACAATCTACCTGTAAAACTGGGTAGTTCATAAGGTTAAGGGTCACCAAAGAATATTTACTAATATGTTCACACATGTGACACATACTCAATTTTATTCATGTTCAGCCATCATGGGAAAGCATGTAGCTGTTTGTAACTACAGGTATTATTTTACATACTATTACCATAACCATCTTCTTCATACATAGGCGTAGGAGCTGGGAGGCCAAGGGGGCCCCCCAATATCCAGAACGGGGGGGCCAGAGTATACTTTGGCCCCCCCAATATTCACAATGGCAAATGAAGATATTTGAAACGAAAAATGAAAGAAAAGAAATTTAACAGCTGAATAAAAATAAATGTGTATTTTTGTGCTTTATCTAATACCAATTCGCCTTTTGTGACGAACAATAACCAAAATATTTTTTTTTGATGTCATCATCGCATATGGCAATCTGAACACATCGATCGGGTTTATCCAATGAAAACTCAGCTCACAAAAATATACGGAAGTTTTGTTTGACGAAAACAGTGGTGTTTTGATCAATACATTTGATTTCCGCGTGAGATCGAGACCTGCCGTAACCCAACAATAACCTTTTTTGACCAGTTTGTTGCAGACGACTCTGGAAATCATTGTGGAAAAAGGAGAAATTGCTCCTAACAAGCAATTTCTCCTTTTCCCACAATAATTTCTTCCCTTTCAGAAGATTATTTTTTCAATTTCACCAAATTTTGAAAAGTCGTCTGCAAACCCTTTCAATTTGGGACAGTCGAAAGTTTGGTGTTTGGTAAAGGGTTAAGCAGATGACTCAAGAAACCATTTTGATTGAAGAATAAAGAAAACTTTTATCCAGCAATTTCTCTTTTTGTCACAATGATTTTTAAACAACTGTAATAAAACAACGTCTTTTTTCATATTTTGATAAATTTGTGGTTGCTTTCAATTTGAACCAGGTACAAAGTTGTTAATGAGAAATTCTCCCAGATTTATAATATAATTGAAAAGGCTGTTGACTGTCAGTGAATAAAGGTGCCTGCTTAAACAACAAAATTCCCTGCTAAGGCTGTATTATTTTTTTCTATATAGTGAGTTTCTTCAAGGAACACTCTTAAAGGCACATCAAAGGAGAGGAGTACAAATAAATTACTGAAAACATATATGAAGTTCTTTTATTATGTTTATTAAAGTCATGATAATAAGTTTAGGAATGCATTGAGACCCTATTAAATAGACTCATTTAAAATGAGTTATTTGTGCTTGAAATATAGATGTCTCCAATTCAATCATGTTTATCAACAACCTGTTTGTTTACATATTCAAAATAACGAATTCTGATTGGTCGGTTCAAAAATGTGTGTATCAACTGTCAAGGTCAGAGGTGAAGAATCAGGAAATCTGAATTATAAAACTTGCTAATCTGGGTTAATTATGATATACTTTCACATTTAAGTTGTGCTGATTGTGTTTTCAGGTGAAAACTATTTGAATCTGTCCAAAAGTTTACTGAATAATACAGTTTGATATAGCATTAATCTCCTTTAATGGGCCTTTTAGGCTAAGAGAAGTCCGGATTTTCCTATGAGTGAATTGATGTCATAAAAAGGTGGTCATGTTATTTAGATTTGGAAGATTTATATTCTTTCAGAATGAGATTTATGTATACATTGTTGACTATGCTAAATTTACACATTACACACAATTGCAACCGCACATACACATAATATTGATTCACACTTGAACTTGTTCAAAAAGTCTTTTATTCTTTTTGCCAATTTCATAGGAGCTCTTAAGTTTAAGTTCCAAACTCCAAGAGAAGGGTTTATTATCTCCAAATTTCTCGAATATGAGCCCAAAAGTTCACTTTTTTTTTTACAACTGCTTTTAAGGGATTCATAACTCTATAGCTGATGAGTGTAATAGGTAAGAGACTGGTCTGCCAAAAGAAAAAGGTTTAATACACAATATGAGGATTAAATCCAAGACTACAGAAGCCCCTGTGAAAGATTTAAGAACTTATGAAAATGATAAATGGCCATTCGTGAACACAAAGTGGTTGTTAAATTTGATTATGAATGTTAAAAACATAATCATGAACATCAAGTGCAGGTTCATGAATGTATCCATGAACCTGTACTTGATGTTCATGAAAAAGTTCTCTGTTCATGAATGGCCATTTAACATTTATGAACATTCATAAGTTCATTAATAAGTTCTTGAATATTCCGCACAGGAAGTCCTCCAAAAACACAAAGCATGATCACAAGCCTTGCACTTAACCCTCAAATAGCTGCTTATGTTTCCATGATGGAGTGTCTTTCAGGACACATTTTTTAGCCTAGTCTTGGTAGAGACTATCCTATTTGAGGGAGTAGTTAATGAAAAGGTAACTATCAAGACAACTTCAAAACATATCTGAAATGAAACGGGAAAAGTTATATGTTCCTCAGCTCAATTATAAGTAATTTTCATTTAATCATTGATATTGATTCAGTTCCCTTAAAGCAAAACCAGTATTCAATTATTTTTGATGCCAGACTTTTTTAACCCTTATAATTGCTTGAACCAACTTCATCCTTATGCAAACAGATTAGATCCAGACTAGCCGACAAGTAAATTGGCGGCTGACCTGTGATCAAACCTGTTTGCTACTCTGCGTATCTTTACTCAACAAAATTAGCAGATATCTAAGGTTTTAAAAAGCAGACGACAAAAATATCTATTGTTAGAGAATTACCCAGCATTCTAAGAGTTCACCCATAACCAAACAATAATGAAATTTAACCACTTTGATGCATACGACCCTGGAAAGCACTGTGGGAGAAGGAAAAATTGCTCCTAACAAGCAATTTTTCCTTTTCCCTCCATGTTTTGTGTCCTATCAGAAGATTATTGCCCAATTTCATCACATTTTGAAAAGTCATCTGCCAATAAATCAATTTGGGACAGTCGAATTTGGCATTTGGTAAAGGGTAAATAGGTTGAAGACCTTTATTAACTCCACTGTATGTAAAGGCTGAATCATTTATCCCCATCCAGACACAACAGTGATAGCCAGGGGGGTCTCATAAGCTCTCATGAGACCAAATATCAGACTTTGAGACGGATCTGCAAAACCAACAATAGATGTCATTTAAGAAGAATGAAAATAAAATTATAGTTATTTTGTGATTAGGTAGAACCATTAGGTACTGCCACTCAAGAATTGGCCTCTACAGTCACCGCAGACGCTGCTCAAGCGTGAACTCACCTCAGCGCAACCCACCGTCTTTTTAGACGGACGGAGGCCGCCGACGACGAACAGGTAGAACCATTGCTGGCCTATATAGAGAAAACAAATAACCTTTCTTTTTACAATAAATAGGCTTTTTTTTTTGATGAATTGTGAAGTAAAATTGACCCTTCTCGTTCAATATACAAATTCAATGCACATCTAGCAGACAACATTAAAAGAAACCCTGCTTATCAAACCATTGTGACAAAAGAAATTACTCAACATTAGCAATTTATTTCTTCCTTTCATCATCACAAAGCAAAACATGGCCTTACAACAACAGTTTGACAAAATTTGTCAAAATTTCATGTTGTCCACTACAAAAGTTTAATTAACTGCCTCAGACAGGAATATTTGTATTTGATCCAAAACCAATGCTATCTTTAGACAGCAGTTATACAGATACCTTAAACAACCCTATTTAAATCATACTAGAAGTAGATAATTGTGTTAAAAAGAAAATTTTCTTAAATAATAGCTTTTACCTATTGTCAAATTGGTTTCATTAATCTGATGTCAATGCATTTGGCGACATTGGTGCAGAGGTAGAGTGTCCACCTCTTGAATCGAGGGTTCCGTCACAAACGATGAAAAATAGATAAGTTTAAACTAAACTAAAGCTAGTATTCATAAGGGATTTGGTTAAAGTGTTTCTACCATAAGTAGATTAACTCTTTTAGTGCTGGGACCAACTTCATACTTATGCAAACAGGTTAGATCCAGGCCAGCTGCCAATTTATTTGGCCGCTGACCTGGATCTAACCTGTCATGAAACATGTTTGCTACTCTGAGTTTTTTTCCATATCAAAATTAAGCAGACAACACAAAAATCTATTTATAGAAAATTTCCCAGTATTCTAATAGTTAAGTTAGGGCTCAATACTCCAGCTGGCCTGTCATGAAACATGTTTGCTACTCTGAGTATTTTTCCTCATCAAAATTAAGCAGACAACACAAAAATCTATTTTTAGAAAATTTCCCAGTATTCTAAGGGTTAAGTTACGGCTCAATACTCCAGCTGGCCTGTCATGAAACATGTTTGCTACTCTGAGTATTTTTCCTCATCAAAATTAAGCAGACAACACAAAAATCTATTTTTAGATAATTTCCCAGTATTCTAAGAGTTAAGTTACGGCTCAATACTCCAGCTGGCCTGTCATGAAACATGTTTGCTACTCTGAGTATTTTTCCTCATCAAAATTAAGCAGAAACACAAAAATCTATTTTTAGATAATTTCCCAGTATTCTAAGGGTTAAGATAGGGCTCAATACTCAAACAGATGGATCCATTTCTAGCTAGCTTGATTCAGCCATCAGATAAGCCTTGTTCAAAAGACAGGACATGCTTGCCACAGAACCCAAGTCTCATGACATTTACAGTAATGGCCTATAAACAGTGTTCAATATGGCAACAAAATTATGGAAACACAAACTGCCGATCACTTGAGACCCATTAAGCTCATTACGCCATAGATACTGGCTTTGGTGCTGCCTTAAAGCAGACTGAATTAACCCTTTACTCTGGAACTCTTTACCTTGACGACTCTGCAGCATGGAAACCACTTGGAAATAAGGGTTGAAAGTAATGCATTTTTCTTTATATGGTATTAAATAAATATTTATGTGATGAAAGGATTTATGATGCATTAGGAGTCCCCAAATTTGTATTCGATACCTTTAAAGGTGCTTGTTCACAGATGGGAAAACTTGAAATTTAAATCAGAGGACTATACATCTCACTTCGATGCCTCTGCTGCAGAATACACTTTAAAACCATTCTTAAAGGCACATTAAAGGAGATAAATGCTATATCAAACTATATTATTTGGTAAACATTTGGTCAGATTCAAATAGTTATCACCAAAAAAACACATCAGCACAACTTAAACATGAAAGACAACCAGAAATAACCTAGATTTGCTAGTTTAATAATATAGATCCTGTGATTCTTCACCTCCGACCTTGACAGTTGATACACACATTTTTGAACTGACCAATCAGAATTCGTTATTTTGAATATGTAAACAAACAGGTTGTTGATAAACATGATTAAATTGGAGACAAGTATATTTCAAGCACAAAATGACTTATGTTAAAGGAGTCTATTTAATAGGGTTTCAATGCAAATGTAAATTAATTCTCATGACTTTTATGAACATAATGAAAGAACTCCATATATTTTTTCACTAATTTATTTGTATTCGTCTCCTTTTATGTGCCTTTAAGTTACAAAAGGATGAATTCCTCCTTATTGTTATAGAGTAGTTTCCTCCTGCTACATAATTGTAGTCTGCTATTGCTTTCAATTTGGACCAATATCTAATTCCCGTGTCGGGGGTAATGGGTTGTGCATGCGTAATGATATACATACAGCCTTGAACATGACGTTTTACAAACACTTCAAGCTTCTGCTAGCTTACAATTGTTTACAGTTGATTAACCTTTTTCTCTTACAGACAGCATTCCCCGTCATGAAATATGTAAGTTTCCTCAAATTGATTAGGGAAATAATTTACTCCAAGTTAAAGAAATTAACCTGCGCAACGTTATCTTTTCAAAGCCATTTACTAAATGAAGGGGTTAAATTCATTAGTAGCCAACATGTCTTTTTGTCGTCTGCTGCAAAAACACTAGATATCGTCTGCAGCATATCAAGGGTTCAACACAAGACTATAGCAAGTGCTTCACAAATGTGAAGCACTTACCATAGTATTGCGCTGAACCCTCGATATATGAAAAGAAAAATACTTAATTTGAGTTTTTGGACAAGGCTCAACACTGTAATGAGAGTTATGCTACCAATGCAACATGTGTTCTGTTTGATGTTTCTCCCATCAGTCTTCTATTGACTAAAACCCATTCCCTCTACCGTACAGTCCATGGGAAGCATTCGATAGCTGTACATGCAAACTTCATGACCAAAAAAATTAGAGTTGATGAATAAAAAGTTGTTCTTGTACTTGAACACGTTCATAAATTTCAAGAAAATGTTCATGTAAATATTCATGTGCAAGAACATGTCTATGGTTATACATTCATGACAACATTCTTGATCTTTATGATTGGACATAATAAAACTCACTAACATGTTCCAGAACAATTGTGTGTTCATGAACAACCATTTTGGGTTCATGACTGTTAATGAGGTTCAAGATTACAGCTCCTGGGTACCGTTTTACTAAACAACTTACGGAAAATGTTTGCGTAAGTCATAATTGATAAACATGGATAGTATCTTCAATGAAAGTACAATATTGCAATGAGGCACTTCATTGGAAGCGTCTCGGAGAGACGATTCCAATGATGTGTCACTTTGCAATATTGCTTCGTCCAATATTGAAATAAGAGGAATTGTTGATTTAGACTTACGCAAATCTTAAGCGTAAACTGTTTAGTAAAACGGTACCCTGGATCATTTGCATGGGAGGGCTTAGGGAGGCATTAAATCAAGAGTAGTGTTCAGATACAATAAGATTGTATGAGTTCTAGAAAAGTTGACAATTAACAGAAAAATACTCTAAATTCCCTTCTTAAGAGGCCTGGTTTAAACAAATAACTATAAGGTTTGTGTACAATGAGCAATAAACAAGGTCAGCCGAGAATTGCTGGGGTAAAATTTGTAAAATGTTTGGGACCGGACCCATCAAATCTGAAAAACTCCATTTTCAATATTCGCTTAATTGATGGATAAACCATAGAAATGTTATGTGTATCACATGACTTTTCTCACTAGGTGCCCGCTATTTTTAGACATATCTAGTATGGTCACAATGAAGTCAAATTGTGTGCTACACAATTTGTGAAAATAGCACATAAAAACATAGTTGATAAATAGTACAGACATAATTCTGTGAAGATAATGTGGTGTTTTGCTATGTTTTAACATATTGTTTCCAAAGTCAAACTCATTTTACCACTTTTACAGTTTTGTAGGCGACATTCTAGCTTTGACCCATTACCAAACAATAACAACATATAACCAACTATTTTTGCAGACGACTCTGGAAAACATTGTGGGAAAAGAAGAAATTGCTCGTAACAAGCAATTTCTCCTTTTCCCACAATGTTATCTGCCCTATCAGAAGATTAGTTTCCAATTTCATCACATTTTGAAATGTCGTCGGCAAACTCTTTCAATTTGGAACGGTCGAAAATTTGGCGTTTGGTTAAGTGTTAAAGAGGATATCTAGGGGGAATGTAACACATCTAGTCTGGACCTCTACTAGCCAGTCACACACAGTTGAATATATCAAAGTGACATTCTGAGTACCTCTCAAGTTTGACAGCAGAATACATTTTACGTTGTCTCGGGTCAAGTGTACACTATAAAAAACTGGGATCATTATCCTTATTTCTAATGCAATTGCATGACAATCAATTTTCTAACAAAACAACCCGGATATCGTACACTTTACTCAAATGATATGTTGGTGTTAAAAGCAATCCCAGAGTCTGTTGAAGAAAAGACGAAATTACTCATAATATTACTAAAACATCTACTGAGTGAGCAACCTCTGATTACTTCATAACGGTTTCAAAAGTCTAACACTAAAGTTGCCTTACAACAATTAAGTATGCAGGAATTTTTAATTTTGGGAAGTTTTACAGTTAAACACAGTTTAATAACATAATGCTTTGACAAAAAAATGTGTTGTTGAATTTTTTCAAGCAAAACACTGAGTTAAACACTGAAATTGTTAAATTGGGAAACCCAAAAGCCTAAGTGACTTTAAAATTTTGGAAAAAACTGCATGGTTTTTAAGAAATTTCCAACTAGGAAGGTGGTGCCTTTTATAGGCCCCTGTAATATCACGCAAAATAGCCCTGGTATGGCTGAAAAGCAGACTTCCCAATACCCTAAGAACCCTAGTAGGACCGAACTGTACACTAAGTCTTTCTTCTTTTTTTATGTAAAAATCTGTCCGACCAAAGAGGGTCTCTCATAATCAGCCCTCAGGGATTTCAGTCAGTCAAGGGCCTAGGGCCTACAAAGTTTCGTGAAGTCTGGAAAAGGATAAAATGGAGTCTGCCTTAAGATTAGGGTATCTCATTATAGGCATATCTGATAATAATATCAAATAAAGAACCTTTTTAGAAGGCTGCCAGGTTTTTATGAGGTTTCACTATACCCTTTACAAGACAATTCTTCATTTGGGGCGTAACCAGATTACTGAAGACAACTTTCAAAAGCATTGTGGGTAATAGCAGATATTGCTTTACTTACCAATGATTTATATTCTGTTAGATTAATTTGATAACTGTGTTAACCCTTTCCCAAACAATAACGACATTTGACCACTTTGTTGCAGATGACTTTACAAAACATTGTGGGAAAAGGAGAAATTTTTGGTAACGAGCAATTTCTCCTTTAACCACAATGTTTTATGCCCTATCAGAGGATTAATTTCATCACACCTTAAAATGTCATCTGCAAACTCTTTCAATTTGGGACAGTCGAAAATTTGTTGTTTGGGAAAGGGATAAGTATACCTTCTTATGATAATACCAGTGAACCCTTAATAAATATCATATGAATATATTATTACAAACATTTCCTCATTTTGGTCTTCATATCAATTGTAACAAAGAGTTAAATGTATGAATTTTTTATTTTCTCTATACTTAAAAGAAAGAGTGTCCCCAAAAATCCCTGAAAAACTGGGTAAAATGAGTTATAAATTATAAAAGAATAATGTTAAAACAACATTATAACGCCTGCACTATTATCAGCAATGTTTTAGAGCGATATCATTATGAATTGTGTAACACACAATTTGACTTCATTGTTTACATTCTAGTCTGTCTTAAAATAGCAATGAGCACTAAAAGTCTTGAATAAATGAGTGGCTGGCACCTGGTTAGAAAAGTCAAATGATACACATAAAAATACTGATATTTGTCAAACAACAATGTGAATATTCGAATGTCTCTGATTTCATTGGTCCCTGACATCGCATAAAATTCACATGGAAAGTCTCAGTTGTCTGTGTTGCCTAGCTTGTCCAAAAGCCTTAACAGACAAATGAAATTTACTGAAATAAACTAAATAACCATTGTATGACAACTAAGTGCTGAAAGATATTTGACATTTACAGAGAAATAAATTAAAATCAGATTTCACCAACCCTGACCATTAGAAAAGGCAGACCGACAGATACAAACCAACCAACAGAGGCGACAGACAGAAATGGACCAACCAACAAATACCTGAAAACAACAGAAAACCAAAGTCTGATACTGCCAAATAATGGAACTTAAGAATTACTTCAGTCCTCTTCTTCTTAAAAGAAAATTTGTTTTTAAGAAAACTTTCTTCCTCATACAAGAAAGATGAAAAATTAGCCCAAACTGACAACATAATTATGAAAATCATCATTATTCAAAAATAAATCCTGGGTTAAGAGATATTGGGGAAAATCCTTTGTAAAGAAAAAAATGCCGGTCATAAGCAATTGCTGTTTTTGCCATAATGACATCGTAACCCTTTCCCAAACAATAATGACATTTGACCACTTTGTTGCAGACCACCTTAGAAAACATTGTGGGAAAAGGAGAAATTGCTCGTAACGAGCAATTTTTCCTTTTCCAACAATGTTTTCTGCCCTATCAGAAGATTATTTTCCAATTTCATCACCTTTTGAAATGTCGTCTGCAAACTCATTCAATTTGGGACAGTTGAAAAAATTTTGTTTTCGAAAGGGTTAAATAGTTTGCAGCATATGTGTTGAAAATGATGAGATATAAAGGCAAGCATATTGATACTTAGACGGTCTTAATTGAAGTCATTTCAATAAATGAATAATTGCTCTCACTTGTCTCATTTTGTAACAATGATTCAAGTGTTTTCTCCTGCAGAATCAATTTAAGGTTAACCTTTACAGTGCTGGAACCGACTTCATGCTTATTCAAACAGGTTGAATCTAGGCAGCTGACCTGTGATCTAACCTTTTTGATACTCTAAGCAGATATTTAAGGTTTTGGAAAGCAGACGACACAAAAATCTATTTTTAAAAAATTACCCAGCATTCTAAGGGTTAAGTTAACTATCTTGGAGGTTATAATTAATCTTCTTGAAATGATTTATCTTCTTCTGATGAAAATGACAATACAGATCTATAAGTTATCTGCATAAAACTAGATCATTGATACAACAGTTACTGTTGATAAAGATACAGTTTATATATATTTGTCTTGCAGATATAGTAAACTGCTTTAACAGTTTATTTTGTAAACAATCATCTATGATTTCCTTTTTCAAGTTGGATAGAGCATCAAGTTAGCAAATGTCACAAATAAATGCAAGATTTTAGCATCTTTTCAATTATAAAGAAATTGTACTGGTTCTTTATCTAGTAATGAATATAGTTTAATAAACCTTTTAAAAGTTTAATACACAGAGAACATATTAATCAGTGAGATAGTCCCTTTAAAGGTACTTATTCACAGAGATTTGGAAAATTAATATAAATCTGATTACTTTAAAACTGTACAACAGCTATATTTCTTTATGCTGTAATATGAGTTTAGCCATAGGAAGCAAAATTAGCTCATTTTCAAGTTTTTTAGAACCAGTACACACAATGATTTAATATGTTTTTCAAGCAAAAAGTCTTGCATCCGTTTTGAGATCTACCGCATATATACACAGTAAATTGTTATAAATATAAACTGAGGCTTCCTGAATTAACCATGCTTTCAATTACTGCTTTTAATTGCATATCACATATTGGTAATTTTCTAAAAAAAAAAAGCATTTTGTGTCATCTGCTTTCCATAACCTTAAATATCTGCTTAATTTTGATGAGGGAAGATACTCAGAGTATCAAACAGGTAAGATCACAGGCCAGCCTCCAAATTACTTGGTGGCTGGCCTGGACCTGTTTGCATAAGCATGTAGTCGGTTGGAGCACTAAAGTGTATTAACGTGTCACCCCTATTGAAAGGGCCAGCCTGTTTGGCTTATGAGACACTATTCACTGATTATATCAAGTACCTCCCAACTTCTATCACTATGTCAGGCTCCAAGCGGATATAAGTTAGTAACCATCAAATTTTACTAGCTGGGGGGCTAACAGACCGGCCATTTCGAAACAAGTCCCACAAGAACTATTATACGAACCTTCGACCTCCCTGTCCCGAGGCGGACACATTAACCACTAGGTCATGGTGAAGGATAGAAGGGTTAAGAACCCCTCAGCAAGACCTGAGGGGAGAAACAGTATTTTATCAAACATCGTGTCATCTTATCGGATAATGAACTTAAGAATTCAGGAAATTTTCTAATGGGTTTAATTATAAATACTTGTTTTTATTTTATTTCCAGAATGAGAAACTAAGCTGCTTATTTTACATGGAAAACATGAAAGGTTAAATTGTACCAATCTTTTACTTAATTAATAACTCATTTTGAATAACCAGACGATTATTTGATAGTCAAGAATTGCTTTAATCAATAAATCTTTAATCAAATTTTACACTTTGTCTTTATTGAAATCAAAGCAAGTTATTGACATTTTCATACTAAAAACACAGGGAGAAAAATCATAATAGACCTTTATTAACACTATATATACACAAGGGAAACAACTTCAAAGAGAAACCAGTTCTGACGTTCCGCGCTTATCAGTCCGTAATTTTTTATACGAGCGCTAGTCTGTCAATTCTCTATATGTCCCGCATAGTCAAATGATTTCTGCGTCCAACAATACCACTCTCAACAAGATCGGTCCTGTCAACTCGGAGAAATCTGCGACGACACGCGACATTTTTTTCGAATTTGGTTTTATCGGAACCGATCGTTGAGAACAGAACCAGCCGATCATTCGGCTCGTAATCACCTCAATGAACGTTATTTCAGTGATGGCACTTAACCGGCACATGAAAAAATACTATTGGTAATGATCCAAACAAAAAATTCTAACCTGCACACTATATACAATATGTAATCCACAATTTTTTTTCAATTATTCACTGATTATCGGCTCAACTCCATTTTGACAGTTCCAAAACGAGGCTTGATTGATCCCATCGGCCGTTTGTAAGAAGTGATATCATTGGTTTAAAAATTACAAGGCCAAATCACAGCTTGGTTCCGCGTTTTTCAGATTATTACATAAATAAAGCCTGCCGAGCGTGGTTCACAAAGCGTTACTTCTGTCATTTATCTGTCAATTAGTCGCCCCATTGAGTTTTGGCGGTTAAATTTTTGCGATTTTAATACTGTGTTGTTATTGATGTTGTGCTTTGTGTACATACGAGTATGTGGCAAGAGAAAAAATTGCATGATACAAGCAATTTTGCATTTAAAGAAAAAAAAAAAAATCAATCCCATGTATTTACTATAACTACAGTACTCAGAGAGTAATTAAGATTTTCGTCTGCTGCAAAATAAAATTTATAATCTGCAGGTGGTAAGTATTTTTTTTTTATGGGTTTTACATCACATCAACATTATTTCAGTTATGTAGCGATGCCCGACTCTTAATGATGGAGGAAGACCCCATACTCAACTGCCCATAAGGGCTGGTCAAGGCGGGTAGAACCATCGGCATTCCGTAAGTCAGTCGGGAGACTGCCTCTCATGAAAATCCATATCCCTCTCAGGATTTGAACCCACGCGGAGAGGGGCCTTGTGATTTCAAGTTCACAAGTAGTTTATAGGTGGATTAAACTGATATCATTTCTCATGTTTGAGGGCATGTGTTGTGACACATCAAGTAAGCCGAAGGAAGAGACATGGTTTTGTTCAGGCTGTGACAGTGTTTCAAAAGGAAAACAAATAAGGAAAAATAAAAGAAACTGAATAATTATCAAAACCGAGACTTTATTTTGTTTTACTATTGCCTCCATTAAATCTTACCAAGTGACAATCATTTTCATCGATTCCAAAATACTTTATTTAGTGCTTGTGTGAGGCTTATTCAATTAGATATTTCTTATTTCTGATCGTGCGCAAGATTCTGTGTGTTTACAATATTGGTACTCGACGCCGCAACGCCCAGCACCTGAAAAACACAAAGCTGGGGAACCAGCACAATTGACCTTCAACCTGTTAATCGTTTACCGTTCAGCCAATCGTAGAGAATGTTACAGTTTAATTAGCATAACAAGATGGAGTCGAGAAGAAGCGGGTTAGCGAGGTCAGTGAATATCGAAAGAAAATTGTTGATTACATGTTGTATATAGTGTGCAGGTTAGAATTTCTAGTTTGGTTCTTACCAGTAGTTGTTTTTCATGTGGTGGTTAAGTGTCATCGCTAAAATAACGTTCATCGAGGTGATTACGAGCCGAATGATCAGCTGGTTCTGTTCTCAACGATCGGTTCCGATAAAATCAAATTCGAAAAAAATGTCCGGGTTGTCGCAGATTTCTCCGAGTTGACTGGACCGATCTTGTTGAGAGTGGTATTGTTGGACGCAGAAATCATTTGACTATGCGGGACATATAGAGAATTGACAGACTAGCGCTCGTATAAAAAATTACGGACTGATAAGCGCGGAACGTCAGAACTGGTTTCTCTTTGAAGTTGTTTCCCTTGTGTATATATAGTGTTAATAAAGGTCTATAATGATTTTTCTCCCTGTGACTAAAAATAGGTAGAAACCATTGTTACAAAATTGAATATTAGTATTATTACCACTTATTCTCATCTTACTTGTTCATTTAATCATGGTTTGTTCAATGCTGTATGAAATGAGTATCTTTAACCCTTTCTCAAACAATTTAACCACTTTGTTGCAGACGACTTTGGAAAACATTGTGGGAAAAGGAGAAATTGCTCATAACAAGCAATTTCTTCTATTCCCACAATATTTTCTGCTCTATCAAGTGATAGTTTTTCAATTTCATCACATTTTAAAATGTTGTCTGCAAACTCTTTCAATTTGGGACAGTCGAAAATTTGGTGTTTGGAAAAGGGTTTGAGAGACAGCTTAATATATACCCTTCATTTAAGGTATTAAAAACAAATCTTGACTCACCTTTCGACATTAATTCCAGTTACGATAAATCTCAAAATGCATAAATGTATTTAAACTATTATTGTATTTCGTGCGGGTACAATATCCAGAATCCCACTGTATATTAACACAGAACAAGCAACGTTCACACTTGACCTAGTTATGGGGTGATATCCTATCTCTTTTCCACATGTACAGTGAGTAGTTACATTTCATTCCTCAGCATTCATGTATTGTCTGTCAGCATATATAAACAAGTCAAGTTATTTTGGAACATACACATACATACATATTCAGCATCCACTGGTAGGAAGGACCCTGTAGTCACTTAATATATTTTCAAGTTTTATGGGATCACTATACATACAACAACCCTTAGCTTTTTAGTTCCATGATACATCTGTTTTAACCCTTTCCCAAACAACAAAATTTCGACTGTCCCAAATTGAAAGAGGTTGGAGATGACATTTCAAAATGTGATGAAATTGGACAATAATCTTCTGATAGGGCGGAAAACATTGTGGGAAAAGCAAAATTTGCTCGTTACGAGCAATTTCTCCTTTTCCCACGTTTTCTTAAGTCGTCTGCAAAAACAGAGGCCAAATGTGGTTATTGTTTGGGAAAGAGTTAAGCATGTATCTGCTATAGAATACATCAGTAACCACTGTGACAAAAGAATAAATTAAATTGCTCATGATGTGCTCTGCTAAATCTCAGTTTGATGTATGCACTTGCAGCAGAATATTTCCGTCACCACTGTTGACAAAAGCATAAATTGCTCATGATGAGCAATTTATGTTTTTGTCACAATGGTTTCTACACAACATCAAGAATAAAACATTCCCATTTCGCACTTTATGATTTATATCTGCTGTTGCTTGTCTCAAATTCATGTATGAGGGAATTAGTTCAATCTTACAATCAAAACACTGCAATAATCCAAACCTAAACAGATTAGAGAGTTAGCAGACAACAAATGAGATACAAAAAAGAAAATTCCTCAATTTGGTGTTAAAGTGGTCAGTTGACAAGGAAAGAGTTGTCTTATTAGAAATCAAACATAAAGAATGAAAAAAATATATTGAATAGTTACCTTCTAATGTAAGATTTATTATTTTGGCAAACAGAAAAAAGTGTTTTGGTTTGTCTCTGCAAAGGATGCATCCCATTGCTTCTTGCAACCTTTATATGACAACTAATGCAGATGGCATTTTGGTATTTGTATAAAATTTACATCTCGTCTCCATTTCCACTAAAGGAATATCCAAACAGATGTAAGCTATTTATTTTTTTGTATGGTGTTAAACGCTGTGTTAACAAATTTTCAGTTTTGTTACAGCTTCCCTGGATCCATCAGTACTAGGATAGGTCTCTGAAGTGACGTGCCAAAGGCTGCTCCCATGAAACCAGAGGTATCAGTGGGGCTCAAACCCTGAACCCTATAAGAAATGCATAAAACATCCACTCATCTTTTTCTTATCTATGCTTTTTGGATAAAGGACCATTAGAATGAGTTTTTATGAAGTAATGGAATAAATAAACTTCCTTTCTTTAAATGAGCTGCTTATTACATCACAGGCTAAATAATCAAACATTCATGTTTACCACCCTAGCTGCATAATAACTTTTACATATCAGCTGCAGACGACATTAGAAACCAATAATAAGAAAATAAGAAATTTCTCATTATCAGCAGTTTATCATTTTGTAGCAATCGTTTCAACCGTACAAAAAAGAAAGTTTTTTCTTCATTTAACCCTTTACCATACACCAAATTTTCGACTGTCCCAAATTGAAAGAGTTTGCAGACGGCATTTCAAAATGTGATGAAATTGTAAAATAATCTTCTGATAGGGTAGAAAACAAGGTGGGAAAAGGAAAAATTGCTCGTTACGAGCAATTTCTCCTTTTCCCACAATGTTTTCTAAAGTGATCTGTAACAGAGTGGTCAAATGTCATTATTGTTTGGGAAAGGGTCAATGGTTTGTCGTCTGTTGTTGCTTTTAACTTATACAAGAGACAAATTCTCATGTAGGAATTTTGTTAATTAATAAAATACATTTTTTGAAAGAATCTTGCATTAGAAATCTCAGTTATGATGGTGGCTTTATGATTACATTATGCAACTTTGAAATGTAATGAAAGATAAGAATAAGAAATAAGTTATGAAAATAAACCATTCTTTTCTTTCACAGTCATATGCATCATCCTGTTGTAACTATTTTTGTCAAATGAAGTTTGTTGAAGGAAAAGTCTCTCTTTCTGTCAATCGTACAGGAGTCACTATGAAGTATTATCGAACATGGCACACCAGATAACCCACCAGTATTAGGATAGGACATGTGCCTTGACCTAGAACACTCAATGCTGAAAGAATTGTCCTTCAGGGGGAAATGAACCCAGGTTGTCCAGTCTTGTGTTCCACTGAGGCTAAACCACTACACGAAAGCAGACCTGTGTCTTTTTGGACATTGATTCATTTCAGAAAGATTCAGACATAATTACGTGAATTCATCATTAGAAAAGAAAAGAAATATGTGCATATGAACAAATAAGAAATAAAATGTTCATGTATGCAGAATATACATATTTCTGTTAAACAAGAATGATTAACTATATAGAAGATAGTTTTTTATCATTTTTTCATGAACCACTTTCAAACTTTTTCAATTAATGGCCTGTTGAAAATATTTGTCATTTGGTTAAGGTGTAATCTACAGGCTTTTGATGTCCTGGGGAGGAGATGAATTTACATAATTAAGGGACACGCTTACCCTTCAGCGGTTTTCAATATCGATACAAAATATCGAAATAAGAGAATATGTGTTAAACATCTTGTAATAGATCATTCATTAAGCATTGAAAGTATTGCTCTTTATGAGCAAATTCTCATTTAGTCACAATGCTTTCCAATTGTTGTCTGCTTAAAATTACATTTAAAGTAGTCTGTGTCGGAAAAAAGGATTTAAACTGTCTTGTTACACAGACCAGATAATATAAATTTTCTACTTTAGTGTAAATATTTGCAACAAAACAAAAGTTTGTTGATTACAAGCATATAGCCTCCATTCATAACAGTTTTCTATAAAAAAATTGGATATTTTACTTTCCCCATTCAGTAAATCTGAATTATCGAAATTATCTGTTGCGGATTAAAGAAATAGCAAAGGAACGAGTTAATAAACTACAACAGTATTCAGTATATAAATGAGGTAGACAACACCTGAAGGTATAAATATTTTCCCTGAACCATTTACTTCATACACATGCATTTCAATGTATTACACCATATGATGGGTTCAGAGCAAGGCTATAGTAAATCCATCACAAATATTAACCTTGGAATACTTTGCAATCTTCTCAAAAATAAATTTTTGTGTCGTCTGCTTTTCAAAACCTGTAGTATTTGCTTTATTTTGAGGAGGACAGATATTTAGAGTAGCAAACAGGTTAGATCACAGGCCGGCCACCAATTTACTTGGCAGCTGGCCTAGATCAAACTTGTTTGCATAGGCATTAAGTCGGTTCCAGCACTGTAAGGGTTAAGCACTTACTACAGTATTGCATATAAAGGCATATAAAAGGAGATTAATGCTATATCAAACTATATTATTTGATAAACTTTTGGTCAGATTCATATAGTTTTCACTAAAAAAAAACATCAGCACAACTTAAACACATAGGCGTAGGAGCGTTTTCAACATTGGGGCGGCCAACTTCAGATGAGACCGGTCTAAGAATAAATATTTCTAAACTTTCTCATGACTAAAAATGCGTCTACAAATTCAATATCATTAAATGAATTAAAAGAAAATGTATGAAAATGTGTATCTTAGTTAAGACAAAATAACCAAAAGAAAAAGGAAATAGGATTGGCCAAGTCTCGATCTCACGCGGAAAGCAAATTGTATCGATAATAACTAAAAGTGACAGCCCCCATGCTGTCACAGCCACGGGTTCGTCTACGATTCTGAACAAAAAATAGAATTATGGTCTGACTGCTTAGAGTACGTTTTGCATCATTGTTTTCGTTAGTTGAAACTACTTTCCGTGAGCTGAGATTTCATTGGATAAACCTGATGTATTCAGATTGCCATTTGCAATGATGACGTCAAAATGTTTTGGTTATTGTTCGTAACAAAAGGCGAATTGATATTAAATAAAGCACAAAATACACTTTTTTATTAATTTTGCTGTTAAATTTCATTTCTTTCATTTTTTCTTTCCAAAAATCTTCATCTTCCATTGTGAATATTGGGGGGGCCAAAGTATACTCTGGCCCCCCCAGTCTGGATATTGGGGGGGCCGGGCCCCCCCTGGCCCCCCCGGCTCCTACGCCTATGAAACATGAAAGCCAAATAGAAATAACCCAGATTAACCAGTTTAATAATTCAGATTGTGTGATTTTTCACCCCCTGACCTTGACAGTTGATACACAAATGTTTGAACAGACCAATCAGGGTTCGTTATTTTGAATATGTAAACAAACAGGTTGTTGATAAACATGATTGAATTGGAGACAACTATATTTCAAGCACAAAATAACTTATGTTTAAGGAGTTTATTTAATAGGATCTCAATGCATTCGTAAATTAATTCCCATGACTTTTATAAACATAATAAAAGAACTCCATATATTTTTTAAGTAATTTATTTGTATTCATCTCCTTTTATGTGCCTTTAATATTCCAAATCAGGTGTTCAATGCAAGACTATAGCAAGTGCTTCACAGACGTGAAGCACTTACTATAGTCTTGCCCTGAACCATAGATATACATTATTTAATTAAGTATAAGCACAGTTTAAGGAGCCTTAAGCGCTTTTCCCTTTATGTATCATAGTTATATTTTTTAAGAAGCTTCTATAAATATGGCTCATACAGTAGTCCTATTGTATGAGTTCCCACAGTTTACGGACGATACACGAATAAAATACAAACCATTTACAAACTGCGCTGTGCAATGTGTGCTTAAAAAACGATGTTCGATACAGCCAGGCCTACCTATCTGATTAGATTTTTTACGATTACTATACATTATTCATCTGATTGATGATATCTGATCTGCGATATATGTTATGCGATTTTACGATGTGCATAAGGAAGTTAGGCCAACCTCTCAGATTAAATTTGTTACGATACTATACGTTCTTCATCTGATTGATGATATCTGATCTGCGATATATGCTATGCGAATTTACGATGCACGTAAATTATGCCTTTATATGAAAATCCCTGTCTGTGCAATGTCATAATCAAAGTGAAAAGGTGCTGAAGGATCGAAATGTCTGGTTTACATATTTCAGCCCTTTACGATATATGGTCTCTGATGTCAGATCTTTTTACACGATTTACGTTAAATATGTTCATCATACGATTTGATATGTTACGATACATTCATTAGGTGTGTTATGATTCGATGCAATATTATGCTTTACGACACCACTTGGGATCTGATACGTTACATTAAGACATGTTACGAACAATATACGCTGTTTTGGGGAACTCATACCATAGCACAACTGTAACAATCAAACACACTTCTTTGATTGAAAGAGGCATTAAATGCTCGCTTTGGGAAGAGTGCGGGTATTCAAAAGACGATTATTTAATATTGGTACAGGTTTTTCATTTCTCAGAGTTAAGTACAGCATCACTCAAAGGTATTTTAATAAGCATTAATGTGAATAAAATGGGTGATCATTTTACCAAGTATGATATAGGATTTCAAGGATTTAATTACACATTGAGAGAGGAAAAAACTAATTTCATCTGAAATGAATGTATGTGAATACATTGTATTAAGTTCCATTAAAAGTGTCACACAACTATTTTCGTCACAAGTTTTCTTGTTTTCATGTAATTGAAGAAGTTTTAGACTAACCTTACCATATTTGCATTGAAAAATAAAACATGAAACCAATAAATTTAAAGTTGTAGGGCAAAATAACATGCAAGTCCTTGACATAAGTAGAGTACTAACTAAAGCTTTGCATGAAGTCGAGAGTTCAATGCAATATTATAATAAGTGCTTCACAAACGTGAAGCACTTACTATAATATTGCATTGAACTCTCAAAGTGTTTTTGGGCCCTCCATTTAATACTTATCCAGATTTGGTTTGCAGAGTTTGATCCCTATATATACACATATTTTTCTGTTGATTTCACTAAGGTTAGATACTTTTTCCTAGTCGTGAAGTTGTAGATTATCTAATAAGCATAAAAAGTAGAACAAAGGAGGGATATGATGGAAAAATGTTTAAATCTGCCCTAAGCCTTCATTATTTAAAAGCAAAGAACTAACTATAGACATTCACACTTTGACGATTTCACAGCCAAATTTCTCTTAGTGCCAAATTCCTGGATCTAAAGTGGAATGTCCTTTGGAAAAACTGTTACTAGCCTCTGCAAAGGATTCAAGAACTGTGTTTATAAACAGACACGAAGGAAAATGGCCGTTAATGAACACAAAGTTGTTCCTGAACATATTCATGAACTTCAAGAACACCTTCATCAACTTCAAGAACATGTTCATGAATGTAATCATGTATATATGTTTCAAGCATATGTTTCTTGATGTTCATGAACATAATGTATAAAAACTTAAATACAAACTTTTGCTTTCAACAACTAGTCTGCAGTGTGTATCATCAAACATACAACGGCTGTTATACAGTTTTATAGAAATTAAGTTTTAACTTCCTTCATACTTCCTCACGTCTGTGAACATTAAACAGCTTTAAAATAGATATGCATAAAAAGTGAAAAAATACTGCACTATGAAAAGTGTCGAATTGTCGTTTTCATTTTCAAACATATGCAGCCCGATTGCCAAAATGCATTTACTGACAAAGTTATCTACTGAAACTTATGTTTTGGACTGTTAAATAATTCAATGCCAAGTAGTGGGGTTTTCATATAGAAAACCTGGTGGCATATTGCTCTTGGAATTTATTATTTATAGAAGTTATCTGCCTTAAGAGTTATCTGGTCAATGTTAACTCTTCGAATGCTGGGTAATTTTCTAAAAATAGAGTTTTGTGTCATCTGCTTTCCAAAACCTTAAATATCTGCTTAATTTTGTTGAGGAAAGATACCTAGAGTAGCAAACAGGTTAGATCACAGGCCAGCTGCCAATTTACTTGGCAGTTGGCCTGGATCTTACCAGTTTGCATAAGCATGAAGTGGGTTGCAGCGCTATAAGGGTTAAATGGAAACAGACCTTTCAACTACTACAATGGAAGTTTAGAGTATATCTATGGTTAAAACTATCAATTTAGATTCTGTGGGTGACCAATGGTTCCTGGTTTAATCCCCCTTAGGCAAGTTGAAAATTTCCTGGACAAGCACACAAATGGACGCTAGCACTGGTTTAGTATCCAGCAAGCAGTCATCAAGAGTGAATTTAATAAGCTTCACGCTTCTGTCACAAATAATGTAAAATGTCAGAGAAAAGCCCACTAGGAAGCAATTTGTACTTCTGTTGCAATAGATTCTGCCTTATCTCATATTGGAAATATATTTAACTCTTACTCCTTTTTGTCATCTGCTGTTGCTTACAAATTTGACATTAGTAAATTCCAACATTTGGCAATGGGGTTGTGTCACATGTTATTCAAAGTGATTCTAGGAACACCTTATTCAAAGTGATTCTAGGAACACCTTATTCAAAATGATTCTATCAACACCTTATCAAAGTGATTCTAGGAACATCTTATTCAAAGTGATTGTATGAACTAGTATAAAAGTTATTCTATGAACACCTTATTTAAAGTGATTCTATGAACTGGTATCAAAGTGATTCTATGAACACCTTATTCAAAGTGATTTTATGAACTGGTATCAAAAGAATGCTGCATTTGTATTTTTCATCTTAACCCTTATAGTGCTGGAATCCACTTCATTTTTATGCAAACAGGTTAGATCCAGGCCATCCCCCACCAAGTAAATTGGTGGCTGGCCTATGATCTAACCTGTTTGCTTCTCTGAGTATCTTTCCTCAACAAAATTAAGCAGGTAATTAAAGTGTAAGAAAACAGGGGACACACAATTTTCTTTTAGAAAACTACCCAGCATTAAAAATGCTGTTAACATTTTAGTCTCAACATCTAGCATCTAGAATTGTTAGCCATAAAATATTTCCCAAATGAGATATCAAATTCCTTGCTGTTTCAAGATAGCAATGGTATGTTGCAAGCCAATTCCAAAACCAAGACATAGATACAGGTAAGGGGCGTATCCACCCAATTAACTTCTTTATGAATTCTCTCAACCCTATAGTGTGGGTACTCAACAGCATCCTCTTGACACGACGACTCTTATGGGTGCTCACAAAATAGTATTTGTCCCATGGTTTTTAAAAAGTGAAGAAAAAAAAAAGACACTAACATGCGCCTAATCCAGACCATTCTTAAGATATTCAATCTGTTAATTCCCTTCATTTTTGTTTGCAATCGATATTAGCTAAACTCCACAGAAATGAATTTAGAAAAAAAAAATGAGAAAAAATGAGAGACAAACTTTTCAATAGTCTTAGCTCATACCAGCATCTTACTTTTTGATAATTGCTTTGTCCTGAGAGATTTGAAGTTGAGGACTTTACTCAAAGTCGAAATGTTCATGACTACATAATGATTATGAACATTGAAACATTTCTAAGAATATGACAATAAATTTTTGTTTATGATGAGCAAACATTACTTTTTGCTAAAACCTCTTCAAATGTTCTTGGCCAAAAAGGTATTTAACCCTTTCAATTTCATGCATGAATGAACTGGGGTAAAAAAGTGTGAAAAATAGGAATTGTGCGAGGAATTTGTCTTATTTCCTATGATATTAACTTGGTCTGCTACCAGTTTAGCAGCCAAATTGTGTGGTTTTTTTAAAACCTATGCACATCAATTGAGGAGATATGACCAAGATTTGACCGCTAAAGGACTGATTTACTGAAAATACCTTCAACAATAAATCCTCAAAGAATAATGGCAAGATTTTCAGGTGAGCATAAGAAACCCATGGCATAACTGAATATTCAAAATTTAACAGTTTAATAAATTATTGATCAGACAAAATTGTCTCAAGCGCCAGTGGAAAAGTTCATAATGATAATGAGATCAATTTGTGACCTGATAGTGGCCCTATTTCATACAGGTTTAACCCTTTACCCTTTTTGACTGTCTGAAATTAAAAGAGTTTGCAGACAACATTTCAAAATGTGATGAAATTGAAAAATAATTTTCTGATAGGCAAAAAAAATATTGTGGGAATAGAGAAATTGCTTTTAACAAGCAATTTCTCCTTTTTCCCACAATGCTTTCAAGAGTCGTCTGAACAAATTGGTCAAATGTCTTCATTGTTTGGGAAAGTGTTAAACATTGACCTATAAAAACCCTATACCAAGTTACACAATTTCATCAAGCCAGATTTTCAGACTTTGAAAAGCCCTTAAAATGCTGTATAGTTTTCTAGAAATAAATTGTTGTGTCGGCTGCTTTCCAAAACCTTAAATATCTGCTTAATCTTGTTGAGGATAGATAGTCAGTGTATCAATCAGGTAAGATCAGAGGCCAGCCGCCAATTTACTTGTTGGCTGGCCTGGATCTAACCTGTTTGCATAAGCATGAACTCTGAGTATCTTTTCTTATCAAAATTAAGCAGATATTGGAAAGCAGAGGACATAAAAATATACTTTCAGAAAATTACCCAGCATTCTAAGGGTTCAAGATCTACAAAACACTAGGACTGTTTGGAAAATTGATATCAATCTGTTGCAAAACTCCTTCCTCTAGGACTTGGCAAACATTCTGCAGATTTCTCACTTTCTTCTATTGGTTTCATTGATGGTAGAGTATTGTTGGCAAAAACAGTTTGGGAGAGGGATTCAGCTGATCGTTTACGCAGGTATTCAAGGTGCAAAAACAATCCGACATAGAGAAACATATCTGCATCTTCATACAAACTCTTCCGCTTTCATCTCAGGTTTGCCAAGTTATTTGTGAACCCCCACATTGTGATAGGCAAAGTCATAACATAAAAGCTGAATAAAGAGTTATTGTGAGATGAGGGTGTTCAATGCAAGACTATAGGATCACCTTCACTTATGTAAACAAGTTTCCATAGTCTTGCATTCAAAGACATCTCAAGTGATATTTGCTGGAAATTTCAAGTGCTGTAAAATAGCAGGTAGTAAATTACCCTCAAAATTCCATAATTCCCTTAACCCTTTCCCAAACAATAACGACATTTGACTACATTGTTGCAGAGGACTTTAGAAAACATTGTGGGAAAAGGAGAAATTGCTTGTAACAAGCAATTTTTCCCTTCCCCACAAGGTTTTCTGCTCTGTCTGAAGAATATTTTCCAATTTCATCACAATTTGAAATGTTGTCTGAAACTGAGAATCAAAAAATTTGGCGTTCGGTTAAGAGTTAACTCAGATGATTGAAACTGTACATGTAGTATAGCTTGGAGGCACTGTTTGATAAAAAAATGTCAGCGTTCCCACTTTGGCCAAAAAGGGACCAATCCGCAACAAGTATTAAAAATGTCGACCAATCAGAAACATGATTACCACGAATAATTGATATTCCCTCTGACGCGTGTTGATTTCAAATGCATCCAGACATAGAATGAAATAGCTACATCTGAATCATTCTGACTGTAATCCCTGAATATCCCTATTAGTTATGCACCCATTTGACAGTAGTAGCATTTGCTCATCACAGTGACAATGGTTCAGTGGTAGAGCCTCGGCCTCTTGAGCCGAGGGTCTCAGGTTCGAATCCCGGTTAGACGAGGCCAAAATTGCCAGAATTAACCCACAAATTGAGAGTACTGGTGTTTTATCCAGGAAGCAGTCATCAAGAGTGACTTTGAAAAGGCTTAACCAAGTTTTCTTCACAATTGATGTGAAACAAATCAAACAAACAAACAAGCTCCTATTATCACTGTGTTTTCCCAAGTATTTTCTTACTGATGTGTCTAAGTGATGTATAATGCGAACAAATGCACCCAACATTGATGACCTTTATCATGATAATTTCACACTATGTTGGGTTTCTATATATATCTTCGGGACTGTCCGTCAATTATTTTCACGAACACACATACAGTAAGTACAATGAACAATTGGCCATTATTGATTTATATCGCATCATCCCACTCTAATTTATTCCTGCATAAAGGTCAATGTCAGGTAATTTGTCGCACTTTATCCTGGAGTGGGGGTATATATTCCACTATCTTAAATGATATTTGTTTTCCAGGGCAATCTGCCCATGGTAAAGCATTAACCTGTCATTAAAGTTCCCTTCCTCCTTTTGGAGTAACATATAAAACTAACGATGGGTGAGAAAGATGAACCAGTATTTTATACAATTAAATCAATTTTCCCTAATTGAAACCATTTTGGAAGTATGGAGAACAAACTTATGATGACCAAGTTTACACAGTGAGAGTGTTACCATGTCTTAAAATTGCACCTCCGGCAAAAAGCACAGAAAATCATCTGTTTTCAAGTTAGGTCCAACAGATCTCGATCAATGCTGATAGACAAAGGAAGAAGTTAGAAACCACAAATAAAGAATTCAATTTGAAATGCCAGTTAATGTATTAGAATGTCACTATGAAATAATCTTTCATAAGATCAAAAAAAAAGTAAGTTGCAACTTCAACATACAAAATGCCAGACCAATTACAAAATGGATATAGCAAGTATAACCAATTCATCGTTTACCTTTGGAGGTCAAAATAAATTTGAAACGATACAGTTTTTATATTGTTGTTTGATATAAAATTATAAGTAGCTATTGAAAAAATTGTTAATTCAAGAATCGTCAATATATATATCTATGTATGTTAAGTTTATATGCGATTTAGAGCGATTTCAAGCTTTTGGATTAAAATACATGCTATTTCACTGTATACACACTTTAAAGAATTAAAAACGATCTAATTTTGCTTCTTTAAATAAGATTCCTTCAGTGCTTATCATGTAATAGCAAAGCTTTTGTGAAGTAACAAAGAAATCAATTTTTAACTTCCAAATTTCTTCACTTTCTGTGAACAATAGAAGCACCTTCTGACATTTTACTAAAAGTAACGACATTTCATCCATTTGCAGACGACTCTGGAAAACACTGTGTGAAAGGAAGAAACTACTCATAACGAGACAGTTCTCCTATTCTCCTATTCCCACAATGTTGTCTACCCTTTCAGATGATTATTTCCCAATTTCATCAAATTTTCAAATATCGTCTGCAAACTCTTCCAGTTTGGGACAGTCGAAAATTTGGCGTTTTGCAAAGAGCTGAACAATATACATGATCTTGTCGGATTATTACCACTGCAAGGGCGCAAATGAATATATAAACAGCATACTTACTCATTGGTTTATGTATCCAAATTACCAGTTACCAAAATACTATCCAAACAATTCATAACACTGATACTAAGAATTCTGTAAATAAATAAATCCAATCTAACAAATGAATATTCCAGGTACACACATATTTAATAAAGTACTGGTAATGTCCATCCTACTATCTGTTTACCATTTCCCAAGTACAGACATCCCTGTTACACCTTTTTAGCAGAAGACATTTGAAACATCGCATAAAATGAAGCTGGATTTGCTCATCTGAAGTAAATTAAATGCACTGCTATTGTCCCAATATATTCTTAATGAATATACATCCATATTTCATTGTTACTAATGACAAACTTGATACCTTCATTAATTGTAGTCTGCTGCCACTTATAACCAAAACAAAGGACAAGGTAACTTTCTGATACCATGCAGCTTGACCCCTAACATAAACCCATCTCTTCATATGCACTATTTAATGCCAGCACTTTCAGCAGATGATTCCGAGAAACAAGTGCGACAAAAGGAGAAATTGCTCCAGAGGAGCACATTCTCCTTTGGTGACAATTATTTCTGAACTTTATTTCAGACAAAAATGTTTTTTTCCTACTATATTTTACAAGTGTCATCTGTTGTTTGTTTCAATTTCAACCAATAACACTATTTGCTAATGAGGGATACACTCTCGGCAGATAATAATCTGAAACAATTACGACAATAGAAAAAAACTGCTCCTTTTGAAACATTTTCTCCTTTGATCACAATGGTTTCTGCCCTATATTACAGACAAAATGTTTTTTCTCATTCTTTATACAATTAAAAAGTATCGTCTGTTGTTCCTTTCAATTTCATCCAGACACACTATTGGCTCATGAGGGACTGGGTTAATTACATCTAACTTATCTGACCATCCCTTATCAGACAGGTAGGATGGAGTGTTAAGTTACCTTGTTACCTAAGTTACCCTTACTGTTACCCATCACCAAACAATAACGATATTTGACCAATGTGTTGCAGACGAACCTAGAAAAAATTGTTTCTGCTCTATCAGAAGATCATTTTTCAATTTTGTCACATTTTGAAATGTTGTCTGCAATCTCTTTCAATTTAGGACAGTTGAAAATTTGGCATTTAGTAAAGGGTTAATCCTTCAAAATTGAACTGAACAGCACACCATGATCATAAAGTTTAAAGAACATTAGTTCTTCATGATACTGAACCTGTATGACAATAACAACTTGTCTTTTTGTCATAAGCCTGCCCTATCATTGTCAGCAGATGCCTAATAGCATTAACACTTTTGGGAATGGATTAATTCATATACAACCAAAAGCTTCATGGAAGCAAACAACTCTAGTAACAAATCATTCATGCCTAATCTTAGGATTCATGATGTAATTATTACCGTTGGTGTAAGAGAAGAACAATTTCCATGATATGAACAATTTTGTCAACTCTTTCACTGCCAATATCGCGGATCAGTGACTTGCCGTGGATTACAAATGTCTCCAATTGGCAACTTAAACATGCGGTTCAGTTTGGTTTGTTACTGTATATTGCGACAAAGCATCAAGGCAATGTCATTAAAGGTTAAGGTCATTTTATAAGACTGCGCATTGTTTAGTATGTTATTTTACAAAACGGTTTATGTTGTTGAAAGTTTCAACTGAATTTATGTTACTTTAAACAGATTACAGTCTTTTTGTGATTTCCAGGAATTTGAATAGAATTGAGAAGTTTGTTTCCAAGAAAATTATTACAAATGTCTCCAATCGGCAACTTAAACATGCGGTTCAGTTTGGTTTGTTACTGTATTTTGCGACAAAGCATCAAGGTCAATGTCATAAAGGTTAAGGTCATCTTATTAGACTGCGCATTGTTAAATGTGTTATTTTACAAAACGGTTTATGTCGTTGAAAGTTTCAACTGAATTTATGTTACTCTAAACAGATTACAGTCTTTTTGTGATTTCCAGGAATTTGAATAGAATTGAGAAGTTTGTTTCCAAGAAAATTGGCAGCGAGGGAGTTTATGTAATAGATTTGAAGCAAAAACATTGCAACGGAGAGCAAAGAATAGGAGCAAAGAATATGGACTTTCATAACCCTTTACCAAACACCAAATTTTCGACTGTCCCAAATTGAAAGAGTTTGCAGATGGCATTTCAAAATGTGATGAAATTGTAAAATAATCTTCTGATAGGGCAGAAAACATTGTGGGAAAAGGAAAAATTGCTCATTACGAGCAATTTCTCCTTTTCCCACAATGTTTTCTAGACTCCTCTGCAACAAAGTGGTCAAATGTCGTTATTGTTTGGGAAAAGGATAAGAGATAGTCTCCCGCCTGTTTTACAAAAGGCTGATGGTTCTTCATAGCTTCATGACCAGCCCTTATGAGCATTTGAGTAATGGAGTCGTCCTCCATCATTTAGAGGCGAGCATTGCAACTTAAGCAATTACTAAACAGTAAAGACATTTGACCATGCAGCTTGTTGCAGATGACTCTGGAAAACATTGTGGGAAAAGGAGAAATTGCTAACGAGCAATTTCTCCTTTTCCCACAATGTTTTCTGCCCTATCAGAAGATTATTTTCCATTTTCATCACATTTTGAAATGTTGTCTGCAAACTCTTTCAATTTGGGCCAGTTGAAAAATTTGGTGTTTGGTAAAGGGTTAACTGAAATTGTTGCGATGCAAATCCCATATATGATAAAGTAGCTAGAGTGAAGGGTAAGTTAGATTAGTCCAGGTATCAGGAATTACGTAATCTCTATGAGATAACAATCATATTCCACAGATTATATGGTTTACCTGATACAGTCATCACTACATAAATCATTTCTAAGCAAAATGGATGCATCAATCCCTTACTCCATATAACTTGACTTTGAGACATTTGCTGCAAAACACTTTAGGAAATAGAGTGACAAAAGGATAAATTGATCCTAATAAGTGATTAATCCTTTGATCACGATGGTTTCTACCTAATAGCATAATGAAAATTTATTATTGTTTGTTCTTTTTGTCGTCTGTAGCTGCCTTGAAATTGGTTCATTTACATACTCCCTCATGGATCTATAATTTGATACATTACAGGAAAAGTGGAAAGGTGGAAATTTGAGCTTCAATGTAAATGTTTTTTTGTTTTACATATTATGCTTTTTGCAAGAAAAATAATATATAGAAACTTTGTGATATGCAGGTAAAAAGGTATGGGCCTAGGATGCCATTTCATTTTCTTCATCATCATTTCCATTTATATAAAACTATTAAAGTCTTAGAAACCTAAAAATGTATTTTGTGTTGTCTGCTTTCCAAAACCTTGAAAATCTGTTTAATTTTGTTGAGGAAAGAGTAGCAAACAGGTTAGATCCGCCAATTTGCTTGGCGACTGGCCTTTTGCTAACCTGAATATCTTTCCTCAACAAAATCAAGCAGATATTTGAATATATTTGAAACCTTGAATATCTGCCTAATTTTGAAGTGGAAATATACACACAGAATAGTAAATAGGTTAGATCACAGGCCAGCCGCCCATTACTCGGAGTCAAGGGAAGATCCTGCTTTAGGCTTTGCATGTTCTCATATTGTCATGACAATATCAAATGACGAAATATAGGTAAACTTTAAGTGTCAAATGAATCATACAAAGAATTTGCGATAGTGATCCAAACCTCCCAAAAATTATCTTCCCTACGTCTTGGGAAATTAGAAGATGTAAGAGACTCTAAGCAGTGTGGATTTGAAAATTTAATTACTATCTATATATTTGAATGTGGGGTGGATAAGATAAGGAATGTGCATGGCATCAACCCAAATACTTCACTGAAGGAACACATTTCCCCAAGTTTCCTTGCATATCAAGCCTTAATTTCTTATGTCTTACAGATTCTTTTATATTTATTTAACCCATTAACAAACAATAACGATATTTAGCAACTTTATTGTAGACTATTCTGAAAAACATTGTGGGAAAAGGAGAAATTGCTCGTAACAAGCTATTTTCCTTTTCCCACAACGTTTTCTCCCCTATCAGAAGATTATTTTCGCATATCATCACATTTTGAAATGTCGTCTGCAAACTCTTTCAATTTTGGACAGTACAAAAATTTGGCGTTTGGTAAAGGGTTCATCCTCCTCAAAGATGCTCAAATACAAATAAGAAAATTTGAAATTAAAAATAAAATGTCGTAGCAACAATACATATGAAATACAATTAAAAGAAGTTATTGAATGCATTATTAATTCAGGAATCATTGATATATCTTAGTATGAACTATATGTGGAAGATTTCAAAACCACTGCTTTATGCTCTTGGATCGAAGTACATATTAATCCACTGTATGCAGGCTCTAAAGGCTTAAATACTGAGTTATTTCCAATGGATGTCATACAACAGTATAGCTGTTACAAGCACAGTTTTAAAAAAATGAAGTTTTAACTTCAATATTTCCTCACATATCTGGGAACAAACAGCTTTAACCCTTTCCCAAACAACAAATTTTCGACTGTTCCCAATTTGAAAGAGTTTGCAGACGACAATTCAAAATGTGATGAAATTGAAAAATATTCTTCTGATAAAGTAGAAAACCTTGTGGGAAAAGGAGAAATTGCTCTTAGCGAGCAATTTCTCTGCTAAGAGCAATTTCTCCTTTTCCCACAATGTTTTCCAGAGTCGTCTGCAACAAAATGGTCAAATACCGTCATTGTTTGGGAAAGGGTTAACCTTTGTCTATATGTTGCAGAATACAAACCTTTAAATGTCTTTTTGAATGCCTTTTGTGATAAACATTTTTTTTCCAACGAGAAACAATCCACTTTTATTCAATGTTTTGCGCGAAGAAAAACAAATAAACAAATACAAGATTCAAGGAAAGACAAAAGCAATTAAGTTTCTCACATTTGTTAAGGTGCAAGACTTATTTAGTCCTTCACAAACATGAAGCTATTTCTAAAGTCACGCATTGAACCCTCAATATAAATTACTGCTAGATAGGTTATGATGTAATTGTAGTGCTTTAGATGTATTTAAAACAGTTAAAACATTCATAAACTTTTCAAAAAATCCTTCCCAAACTCCGAGAGACAATAGTGACAAACAAGAAATTCTCCTTACCAATCACTTATTCCATTTTGTCAAAATGATTTCAACCCCCCTATTCAATTATAATCTAACATATTTTCATAATTGTTATAGGCTGATACTTTTGAAAATGACATTTCTGTAAAATAATGCAGTAATTAATGAAGGAAACCTGCTTTGGAAAGGGAAATGTCCAATTGGTAGTTATGCAACTGCAAAGAGTCAGTTGATTTCTATCTCCAGCATTGCTAACAAATTCTTCCCATTCTGTATCATTATTTTCAATCACCAGGGAATATTCCGCATAGTGTTTTCCCTGATCCTAGTCTAGGCTCAGTAGAGGAGTGTTGAACAGTTCCCATTCTGAATACAGGGTATCCTTTTGCTAAATTTACTTGGCGGCTGGCCCAACATTACCTTTTTGCATAAGCATTAAGTCGGTTCCAGCACTATGACCAGATACAAAATTATTTGAGAGGGAAAGGTTTTTTTTCATTGAATGTAAACTCATTTTCATTAAATACTTAATCAGCATTCAATGATGTGGGCTAGTCATAAACTACGGTAATTAATTCAATTAATCTCATTATTTCAGCAAAGGGTGTGACATAAGATGCCAAATGGTGACATAGAAAATGTCCATGACAAACACTTTCTCAAACTAGCTTTCAAAATATTAGTGTCTGCAATGACAATAACAAATGAAGAGCAACAGCAGAGATTTGTACAACGTACATAAAATAATATTTTCTTTTTGAGAAAATCGTTGAGAAAAGAAATGAGGAATTGCTTGTGAAGCAATTCTTTTTATGTCATAATTTTACATTAAAATCAAATAAAGGTGTATAAAACACATCAATACCAAGGAAAATGTAAAGGTGTCCTATATGTTTTGCTTAACCCATTACCAAACATTAACAACATTTCACCACTTAGTTGCAGACGACTCTTGAAAACATTGTGGGAAAAGGAGAAATTGCTTATAAAGAGCAATTTCTCCTTTTCCCACTGTTTTCTGCCCTATCAGAAGATTATTTTCCAATTTCATCACATTTTGAAATCTCATCTGCAAACTCTTTCAATTTGAAAGTCGACAGTCAGAAATTTGGCGTTTGTTAAAGGGTTAAAAGAGGACCAATTTCAGTTTTACCCTTTGTAATCATACAAGAGTCTAACACTTATACTGCTTGAACCGACTTCATGCTTATGCCAACAGGTTAGATCCAGGCCAAGGAAATAGGCAGCTAGCCTGTGATCTAACCTGTTTGCTACTCTGAGTATCTTTCCTCACCAAAATTAAGCAGAAATTAAGGTTTTGGAAAACAGCTGATCAAAAAATCTATTTCTTTTAAAAAAAATAGGAAAAAAAACTTAATTAAGAATTTTTAGCTCCTATCAAGTAATCTGAGTTGAAACTTTGGCAATACAAGGCTATGGTTGTCCTTAGATCTTAGCATCCTTGGCATCTATAGTGTGGTTACCAAAATTGTTTTTTTTTCCAACAAGTGATGAATGTGGAATTATAACGTCAGTGGCCAACCTGATATCAGCCACAAGACGTTACGACATTCTATCTATACAAAAATATGAAAGAATCCAGAAATTCATAACACAATCATTTTCCACATTCTTTTATGCCAAATGCTTGCTAACCAACAAAGCTGATACCAAAAGAGCCAGAAGAGGATATGGGTGTGTATGTGCTTGATTGTGGTCTAAAATGCCCAAAAATTAAAATCACCACATATAAGAGTACATATCATGCATGTTTGAAAATATATATTATATAAGTTTTTTAGTCAATTTAGCCCACAACCAAGCACACACAAACACCAAAGAGCTCTAACCCCATGTGGCAGATATATAAATTGGGGTGGATTATTCAATCCCTGCATCAAGGGTTGATATCATAAACTGGTTCATAAATTGTACATTTAATAGAGTTTTCCATGTGGCTCTTAAATGAAACTTAATCAGAGTTTTAATGTTTCCCCCTATAACAATATTTTATATCAATATGCATTTTATTGCCAGAGGCGACCACAAGGTTTAGAATTTTGCAAGCAATTTATCTGATGGGCTATCCTTTTCCTAATAAAGAAAACCTTTAACAGCCTTTACGCCTTTAACCCTTACAGTGCTTTGAACAGACTGCATGCTTATGCAAAGATGTTAGATCCAGACCAGCCGCCAATTACATTGGCGGCTGGCCTTTGATCTAACCTGTTTGGTACTCTGATTATCTTTCCTCAACATAATTAAGCAGATATTTAAGGTTTTTGAAAGCAGACAACACAAAGTTCTATTTTTGGAAAATTCCCCAGCGTCTAAGGATTAATAACAGCGATAGATGGCCAAGTTCCTTGAGGATGCATGATTGCGAAAGATTCAAGAATTTATTCATGAACTTCATGAATGTTCATGAATGTTCAATTGCCATTCATGAGCACAGAGAACTTCCTCATAAAATTCAAGAACATATTTATGAACATCAAGTACAGGTTCATGAATGCATACATTCATGAACCTCTATTTGGTGTTAATGAACCTGTTCTTGAATTGCATGAATAAGGTAAGAACAGCTTGGTGCCTTAGTTTGAATTATCTGAGAGCCATATTCTCTCATGCTATCAGAAATTCTTGTGCATCTGGCTACTGATGAAGAGCAAAAGTTCCGTCATGTTGTTTAAGGTCCTATATTTGACTAAAATAATTTGGCAATAACTCATTATGACCCAAGTCTCCATCTGTCACCAGGTTTAAAAAAGAATTGTCTGGAATAACAACCATGCAAAACTGAGGATCATAATTACAAGTTGTAATAGACGACTCAAAATACAGTGACAAAAGGCGAAATTGCTCATTTTACACAAAGTCTCCTTTTGTCATGATGATTTCTTCGCAGTAATAAACAGAAAATATCATAGGTCAATGCATAAAGTTGTAATTGGTATCTTGATAATAAAGTCTTGTCTCAAAATCCTCTAATTGTGAGGGAAAAATTAGTTTCAGCATGAATTCTGAGAGCATGGTCTCTCATGCTATAAGGAATGCTGGCATATCTGGCTTCAATTACTCAATATTAACCCTTATAGTGCTGGAGCTAACTTCATGCTAATGCAAACAGGTTAGATCCAGGCCAGCCGCCAAGTGAATTGGCGGCTGGCCTATGATATAACCTCTTTGCTACTCTGAGGATCTTTACTCATCAAATTTAAGCAGATATTTAATGTTTTAGAAAGCAGATGACACAAATTCTATTTTTAGAAAATTACCCCGCATTCTAAGGGTTAAAATGCCTCGCCACATGTTATGAGGAATTATGATCAACTTGGAAGGTTTTTTGTGGGTCAATAAACTAAGTTAATTATCTCAATTTGTAGAAATAATTTAATGAAATCTGATTATAGCAATTTCAAAATTGATCTTGATATAAATTGCACAATACTTTTGCGTAGATGTACAGCTATAGGGGTTGCAATGTGGAAGCCTTCAACTTAAGTTGCAACAGGTAATGACAAGTATCATCTTATTTATTTTCTTTCAAAAAACCTAGGTTGTAGGTTTTCACAGGTATAATTGTTCTAGATGAATCAATTCCAAGATTGATAAGAATTGTTTTATCAACCATGTGCAAGTTTTCAGAAGCCAAGAAACAATTATTGTATAAGGTAGGCAACCAATAGGATATGATATATTTAATTGGAATAATGATTTATATCAACTGGTTCCTTCATAGGAGTTTGGTAACATAAACAAATATCTAATTTTTTTTGCTTTTGTTTGTTGTTTTGTGTTACTTTCAAGCTTGACCACAATCGTATCTACTTGGCAATCCCCGGCACAAGCCTGTAGATATACCTTGTAGGTAGTTCATGAATACACCAGATATCTAGAGGAAATTCGGCTTTTTTCTGCCTGATAACACATTTGATTACAACATTATACCTAGGAATTCATGTTAATTCACACAAATTGGATAAATATCAAAATTGAATGTTGTTTCTTTACTTATTTCATTAAAGATTATCAGATCAACAAATCTGTGTTTCGTATTTTCTAAATCATATCTGTGCCGGGGATTGCCGAGTAGATACGATTGCAAACAGACATGCCCTTCGTCGCCACCATGTTGCCGGACTACTTTCAAAATGGCTCCAAAGTTGGCTCCAAAGTTGGCTCCGAGGTTATTTTACGAAATAGCCAGGGTGTTCCAAATGGTTTGACGAGTCATAGATTCCCATATGAGGGAAAGGGCAAAGGTCCAAACTGCAAATATCAAATCAAATCTTTTTTCTTTAAGTCAAGGGGTAAAAATCTCGTTTTTCATTTCCATTGGGTTTTACATCATGTCAACATTATAACAGATGCAGTGGCCAACTCTAAATGATGGAGAAAGACCCCATGCTTAACTGCCCATTAGGACTGGGTAAGCCGAGTAGAACCATCAGTATTACATAAGTCAGTCGTTAAACTACTTCTCATGAAAATTCAAATTCCGTCACCAGGATTTGAAACCACGCCATAATCTACATTATATGTCTATTTTTGTTTTTGGCTCTAGCTGTTTAAATTCAATCGGGAGTTTGTCAGTGGTCCAAATTGAAAGAAACACCAGAAGGCAAAAATTAGCATTTTAGAACATATCTAAGGACATTGAATTTATCATGAGAAAATCATCCTATTTTAACATAAAATATATTTACCAATTGCGAATACTTAAAGCATGTTGCTTCCAACACTTAACATGAAAGGTTTATGGTTGCTCATCAATGCAAGTTTCTCTTTTATGAGCTGAAGATAGATTCAAGGGTATGTATGGCTTTTATAGATAGTTCTATTAAATTGACATCAACACATATGAAAAGACACATACAAAGACCTAATAGGACATTGAAATGAGTGAAGACAAGTTCCTTTTTGTCTACTTTTATATAAATCCTTTGATATGTTAAAATATCAATTTAGCTTTGAGATACCTTTTTTTCAACTGATTACATATACATGTATTATCAAAGGAAGCTCTATAAGAAACCTAGCAGAAATTAATTATGTTGTCAAAGGTGTTCATTTAAACCAAAACCTGCGTTTTATTGGAAATATCTCATTTGAAGCCAATTTAAACCTCTTTTCTGAAAAAATCCATCCATGAAACCTGTTCATTCATTCTATGCTCCATATACATCCCATCTAACAGCTATATACCATATATACAATATATACAATTTCAACCAAGCCTCATATTCAGTATTCACATGCAATATTCAAAAGGGATCAAAGCTATTGACCATTTTCCAAAATGAATCAATTTGTCCAGTGGATAAAGATATATAAACCATGCATAAGAGTCAAATGGTTTATTGGTCAAAGTCTGATAGTTTATTGGGTTAGAGTCCAATTACTTATTGGTTATAGTCCAATTAGAGTCCAATGGTTTATTGGTATGAGTCTAATGACTTATTGTTTTCAGCCCAATGGTTTATTGGTTAGAGTCCAATGGTGTATTAATGAGAGTCCAATGGTTTATTGGTATGAGTCCAATGACTTATTGTTTTCAGTCCAATGGTTTATTGGTTAGAGTCCAATGGTGTATTAATGAGAGTCCAAGGGTTTATTGGTTAGAGTCCAATGGTGTATTAATAAGAGTCCAATGGTTTATTGGTATGAGTCCAATGACTTATTGTTTTCAGTCCAATGGTTTATTGGTTAGAGTCCAATGGTGTATTAATGAGAGTCCAATGACTTTTTGGTTAAAGACCAATGGTCTAGGTTAGAATACAATGGTTTATTGGTTAGAGTCTAATGGTTTATTGGTTATAGTCCAATGGTTTATTGGTTATAGTCCAATTGTTTATTGGTTAGAGTCCAACGGTTTATTGGTTAGAGTCCAATGGTTTATTGGTTAGACTCCAATGGTTTATTGGTTAGAATCCAATGTTTTTGGTAAGAGTCAAACATTTATTCATTGGTTGGACTCCAACAGTTTATTGGTTAGAGTCCAATGGTTTATTGGTTAGACTCAAATGGCTTATTGGTTAGAATCCAATATTTTTGGTAAGAGTCAAACAATTCATTTGTTGGAGTCCAACAGTTTATTGGTTAGAGTCCAATGGTTTATTGGTTAGACTCCAATGTTTTTTTTTGTTAGAATCAAATGTTTTTGGTTAGAGTCCAATGGTTTAATAGTTAGACCCCAATGGCTTATTGGTTAGACTCCAATGGTTTATTAGTTAGAGTCTAGTGGTTAATTGAACTTTTTTTTTCTGATATTCCTTTATGCAGGAAAAATAGAAATATTACAGGAACACCTGCATATTAAACCCAAACTGAAAGGTAAAATGTTCATTTGTTATTCAATAACTCAGGTTTCAAAAGCTAGATGCAATAACAGTTTTATCTCATTGACCTAAGAATACAGCTTACAATGATATTGCAGTGGACCATGAATCCAGCTATTCAATTTGAACCACCCCCAACATACACCTGAAACCTGTATCTTAACCCTTTTAATGCTGGATACTCTTCTAAAAATAAATTTTTGCCTTGTTTGCTTTCGAAAACCATAAATATCTGCTTAATTTTGTTGAGGAGAGCTACTCAGAGTAGCAAACGGGTTAGATCACAGGCTAGCTGCCAATTTACTTGGCGGCTGGACTGGATCTAACCTGTTTGCATAAGTATGCAGTCTGTTCGAGCACTATAAGGGTTTACCGATTACTTCATAATAATATTCATCTTAAGGCACATGCAACAAAAGGTTCATGAGACCACCGTAACAAAAGTTGCTTCTGACAATCTATTTCTCCTATTTGTTACAATGGTTTTTGCCTAATATGACAAAGAAATAGTTATTTTGCATTGTATGATTCTCATCTGCTGTTGTTTCTTTCAAATTGGACCACTCGTCAAAAATCTCATATAGGGGGAAAGGTTTCAGATGCAATGGGGAATAGATATGAGAAATATGATACAGAATTTTACTGCATATTCAGACATACTGTGTATACATTTATTACATGCCTGCTTTTTAAATTTACAAATAAAACCCAGACTTTCTATTTTGACAAGATATCAGATAACTTTATCTTATTTATTCAGAAAGAAAAAACTCAGTCCTTCTGACTAAAGAATTCTCGTTTCAAAGACGTTTTCATTGGAGAATATGAAACATAGTTTAAGAAATGCAGCAGAAACATCTCTAACCAATGAATTAATAGTAAACTGTATTATAATATAGACCCTTACAGTGCTGGAACCGACTTCATGCTTATGCAAACAGGTTAGATCCAGGCCAGCTGCTAAGTAAATTGGCGGCTGACTGTGATCCAACCTGTTTGCTTCTCTGAGTATTGTTTCCTCATCAAAATAAAGCAAATATTTAAGGTTTTGGAAAGCAGACAATGCAAAAATCTACTTTTAGCAAATTACCCAGCATTTTAATGGTTACGTAACTGTTGCAGCTTCAGGGTACTGTTAATAAGTCAAAACTGGTATACAAAGATATTATCCTAAATAAAAGTACAATATTGTAATGCGACACATTAATTGAAGCGTCTTGGAGAGACGTTTCCAATGATGTGTTACTTTGCAGTATTGCTTTTCTCATAATTGAAGTAAGAGGGCATGTTGTTCTGAATTTTAGCATAGGATGCTTCGTAAATTGATACCCTGGACTGTTGCATTTCAGGAACAACCCTTATAAAAGAGTCACAATGTCTAAAGAAAAAATATCAAAGAGACAGTTTGACAGACCAAGATTCGAACTACCAACCCCTGTCATTCATGTCCTTTTAGCTCATCATGTTGTCTAGCCCTTTCCCAAACAACAAATTTTCGACTGTCCCAAATTGAAAGAGTTTGCAGTCGACATTTCAAAATGTGATGAGACTGGACAAAAATCTTCTGATAGGGCAGAAAACATTGTGGGAAAAGGAAAAATTGCTCGTTATGAACAATTTCTCCTTTTACCACAATGTTTTCTAAAGTCGTCTGCAACAAAGTGGTCAAATGTTGTTATTGTTTGGGAAAGGGCTAGAACAGATTCAAGACTTGAAAAGCTCTACCATCACAATCTCAGTTTTGCAAAAAGTAGTAATAAGAAGAAGATTTATGTGCAGTATGTATAATCAAGATATATAGCTACTGGAATTTTCTTTCCTCCTTTGAAGAGGCCATAACACTAAAACTTAGGTATGTTATTAATATTTTTGGCAATGTTTTCAAGGAAATACATTCAGCCCATGAAGGCTTGGCGCATTAAAGCAAGCAAAGCAGAATTTGTTTAAAGTTTAATGTAATTCCATATAAATCATTTCAAACCCAATTTCAACAGACAACTTTGAAATCATATATAGAAGAAAACAGGACACATTTATGTCACAGAAATTTGAGGTTCTTGTTTGAAACACATGAGGGAAAAAATTGTTTTGGAAGGTCATTTTATAGAAGTTTTGTTCTGTTATAAAGTAATTACATGTATATATCATCTATTATTGAAAGTAATTAATTAAACATTAGAAAAGACAAATGGACAAGTCAGTTGATATAAACATATTCAGTGGGGATAACCTATCAGTTTTCTTAAAATAACCAATAAGATGGTTTGTAATTATGGCATCATACAATTTAACACTTATAGCGCTGGAACATACTTCATGCCTATGCAAATATGTTAGATTCAGGCCAGCCCCTAAATAAATTTGCTACTGGCTTATGATCTAATCTGTTTTCTACTCTGAGTATCTTTCCTCATCAAAATTAAGGAGATATTTAAGGTTTTGGAAAGCAGATGGCACAAAAATCTTTTTTTAGAAAATTACCTAGCATTCTATGGGTTAATACAATACATCAAGAAATACAGTTTGGTTTTGTACCAGTTTGTTGCACGACATATGCATTGTTTTTTCATTGTCAAATGTAGGAGAGACACTTTGAGACAGATTAAAGTCGACAGGTAAGAAGGTCTAACCCTAAAGGACATCATATCTTGCACATCCCAACTATTTCAATCTTGGATTTTATCATTCATAAACATTGCCAAACCCCATCAATGATATATTTCGAACACTCTTAAATATATATACATAAGGAAATTGAAAAAAATTACATGTAAGAGAAAAAAATCCAACTATAAATCCCATAAGCGAAATGCAAGAAATGTGATACATTTCAAAGATGGTTGGATTATTATTAATGTAAACCATGATTTGTGAGGTGTCAACATCCAATTTAAGCATGACAAATAGGTTTACATGTCCAGATAAAGAGAGTATCAGTCTTTTGTATGTACTTTTAAAAAACTTTTTTTTTTTATTTCTTGTGGAGCCTCATTAGAATGTTCATGAAAAGTTGATAGAATCAAGTTTTAACAGAGTAGGGCTGATATAAGAGTTAAAAAGATGTAAATGAGGCAACCATCAATCTAATGCAAGAATCTTCAAGTCCTGGGTACCATTTTGCTAAACAACCTAAGCAAAATATTTGCATAAATCAAAACTAATAAAAATGGATAGTGTCTTAAATAAAAGTACAATATTGCCATGTGACACGTCATTGGAAGCCATGTGTCTCGGAGAGAAAATTTCAATGATGTGTTACTTTGCAATATTGCTTAGCCAAATATTGATATAAAAGGGATTGTTGTTTTGAACTAAAGCAAGATTAAAATAAGACTGACTGTTGTAATGAATTAATTTTAGTACAGATTTTTAACATAATTTTATTGTAAAACGGTCCCAAGCTGATTTTAATTAATTCCAATTAATACCAATCATAGAACCACTTCCAGGAAAAAGTTTAAAACAGGATAAAACCCAGAGAGTGCTTAAGACTCTTGTCATAATGAAGAAATACTATTCAAGCCTACAGATGATAGGTAAGAATTTAAACAAGAGGGCCATAATGGCCCTTTATCGCTCACCTGAGTTCTGTTTGAAAAAGAGGTATATTTAAGACAGAGTGGTTGGTATGTTTCAAACTCTTCTAAGTGCTAATTGCATTGAATACTCTAAGCCAATGCTCTTGCTTGTTAACATTTTTTTATGTGTATTGTATTTGTCTTCTTGAGTTAATGTTCACCAAGACAAAGAGAATTAAGATGAAGGAAATTTAGGTTTGTGAAGGCAGGGACAGTAACAATTGGTTGGGCAAATTAAAATAATAACAATTGGAAAATGTATCTCAAAGTCGTTTATTGGTTTTCAACAGTAAATAAATTTGGAAAATTTTAAGACAGTCAAGCTTATGGTTAATAATCCAATCATTCTGGCCAACTTTCATCAAAATTGGACCATAAATGTGGCCTCTAGAGTGTTCACAAGCTTTTTAAATTATTTGACCTAGTGACCTAGTTTTTGACCCCACATGACCCACTTTCAAACATGGCCAAGATTTCATTTTGGCAATCCTTCTGACCAACTTTCATCAAAATTGGACCATAAATATAGCTGCTAGAGTGTTCACAAGGTTTTTCAAATATTTGACCTAGTGACCTAGTTTTTGACCTCACATGACCCGGTTTCAAACTTGGCCAAGATTTCAATTGAGACAATCATTCTGACCAACTTTCATCAAATTTGGACCATAAATGTGGCCTCTAGAGTGTTCACAAGCTTTTTAAATTATTTGACCTAGTGACCTAGTTTTTTACCCCACATGACCGAGTCTTGAACTTGGCCAAGATTTCATTGAGACAATCATTCTGACCAACTTTGATAAAAATTGGACCATAATTGTGGTCTCTAGAGTGTTCACAAGCTTTTTAAATTATATGACCTAGTGACCTAGTTATTGACCCCACATGACCCAGTTTCAAACTTGGCCAACATTTTTATTGAGACAATCATTCTGACCAACTTTCATCAAAATTGGACCATAAATGTGGCCTCTAGAGTGTTCACAAGCTTTTTAAATTATTTGACCTAGTGACCTAGTTTTTGACCCCACGTGAACCAGTTTCAAACTTGGCCAAGATTTCATTAAGACCATCATTCTGATGAACTTTCATCAAAATTGGAACATAAATGTGGCCTCTAGAGTGTTCACAAACTTTTTAAATTATTTGACCTAGTGACCTAGTTTTTGACCCCACATGACCCAGTTTCGAACTTGGCCAAGATTTTATTGAGACAATCATTCTGACCAATTTTGATAAAAATTGGACCATAATTGTGGTCTCTAGAGTGTTCACAAGCTTTTTAAATTATTTGACCTAGTGACCTAGTTATTAACCCCACATGACCCAGTTTCGAACTTGGCCAAGATTTTATTGAGACAATCATTCTGACCAACTTTCATCAAAATTGGACCATAAATGTGGCCTCTAGAGTGTTCACAAACTTCTTAAATTATTTGACCTAGTGACCTAGTTTTTGACCCCAAATGACCCAGTTTCGAACTTGGCCAAGATTTTATTGAGACAATCATTCTGACCAACTTTCATCAAAATTGGACTAAAAATGTGGCCTCTAGAGTGTTCACAAACTTTTTAAATTATTTGACCTAGTGACCTAGTTTTTGACCCCACATGACCCAGTTTCGAACTTGGCCAAGATTTTATTGAGACAATCATTCTGACCAATTTTGATAAAAATTGGATCATAAATGTAGCCTCTAGAGTGTTCACAAGCAATTGTTGACACACGCACGGACGCACGGACGCACGGACGCACGGACGCACGGACGACGGACATCTCGGTATCACAAAAGCTCACCTTGAGCACTACGTGCTCAGGTGAGCTAAAAACACTCAAAACATAAGAGTATGTAAAGACTTTGTAGCCCAATGATTCGTAGGTAGAAGTAAGCTCAATTCAATTGTTATGTGCTTTTATTCCAACATTTACAAAAGTCAATGTTACACGATGAATTGTTTGTAAAGCATTTGTTGAACATAAAGAATTACCACGCCAAACATAACACTAAATATATATATCAAATATTTCTGACAAGCATAATATATTTTAACCCTTTGTCAATACTATCTTTTTGGCAGCATCAGCTGAAACCAATGTGCCAAAAAAATAGATCACTTCTTGTGAGCATTTTATCCTTCTGACACAATGGTTCCAACCCTATATCATAACTGAAATGTATTGTTTTTCTGCTATTTGTTGTCACTGCTGTTAATCATATTCAATTCAGGCAAGTCATTAATTCTGATATGATGGAATGGGTTTGAAGTATCAACTTGATCAAGTGAGCATGAATATTCCATTAAAAACACATTACATGTATACTTTAAATTAGACATCAGCTGTGTATCATTAACCCGATTCTCAGATATAATCATAATATGTAATGATCCTAGCAGAAATGCAAGTTTTTATAGTCAACAGTATTTCCAGCAAAATGCAAACTATTAACTGAAATTCGACAGCTTAAGCTCTTCCAACTGGCAAGTAATGAAAGTTAAAAACCAGCGCAGCAAAACATGGAAAACAAAGGATTTTGATTTCAAAATAGAAACATGAAATGAAGCTTTTGCAAGGCATACCCGAATCAGTCAGATAAATGTTTTATTTGAATTATTTTGTTTTAAGACAATGTTGAATGCCTTTATAAGAATGCAACTATTTCAAACCATAATTAAACTTTGACAATTATATTCATATAAAAGAGCTTATAAGCATTAAACAACTTTTGGATTATGATATAGATTAAGATTCTATCATACAGTTCTCAGCTTTAATTTTCTTAAGATACCAAATGAATATATATATATATATAATTACCCGGCAGCCTCGTTATAACATGGTCCTTGGGAGACATGATGATTGACCAGCGTTAATAGTGGGGTTGAAAAATATAACCCAGCGTCTCAGTATGACTGCTATATGCCAGACCATAACCAATTAGGAATCAATCATAATCGAAAACTTGTCTATTCATATCAATAAAAAATTAATAAAATAGTGATCAAAAACACTGAGGAGATTTATAAAATATTAAATCAATGGTGACCATGAATTCTGAGGAAATTGACTAAATATCAATTTAATAGTGACCAAGGGCCTTAAGGAAGTTTATTAAATACCAATTCAATTGTGACCAAGGAAACTTAGTAGAGTGGTTAAATATCAATTGAATAGTGACCAAGGACACAAAGCAGAATGATTGAATTCCCTCAATAGTGAATATGTAAGCTTTAGTGATTTATTGAATTCCTGGGAATGCATGGTATTTTTCTAAAATTAGATTTTTGTGTCATCTGCTTTCCACAACCTTAAATATCTGCTTAATTCTGATAAGGAAAAATACTCAGAGTAACAAACAGGTTAGGTCACAGGCCAGCTGCCAATAATCTTGGTGGCTGGGGTGTGATCTAGCCTAATTGCATAAGCATGAAGTCGATTCCAGCACTATAAGGATTAAAGAAATCTTTACTGTTGGTTCTCATAAGAATATCCTCATCAAAACTATCTCCCAAACAACCAGCAACACCTAAGCATTTGATGCCAATCATACCTGCAGGCCATTGATTGCCTGGCAAAATATCACAAATATTTCCGCTAGGGAATTTTTCCCATTTCCCCCTTATGGAAGGTGTGTCTGATCCATATTGAAGTTAAGAGCAGACAACAATGAATAGTACAAATAAAATACATATCAAAAGTAAGAAGAAATTATTGCGACTAAAGAATGAATTGCTTCTAGCATTGTATTCATTTTAACCCTTTCCCAAACAACAAGTTTTCAACTGTCCCAAATTGAAAGAGTTTGCAGACGACATTTCAAAATGTGATGAAATTGGAAAATAATCTTCTGATAGGACAGAAAACATTGTGGAAAAAGGAAAATTGCTCGTTATGAGCAATTTTCCCTTTTCCAACAGTGTTTTTTAAAGTCGTCAGCAACAAAGTGGCAAAATGTCGTTATTCTAAAGTCGTCTGCAACAAAGTGGTAAAATGTCGTTATTGTTTGGGAAAGGGTTCACACAGCTGTTTCAAAAGTTAATGAAGCAGACGTGTCAAATTAAGGTATCATAGTCTAAGGAATTATTCATGTTTAGTCGTTACCAAACAATAACGGCATTAGACCAGTTTGTTGCAGATGACTCTGGAAAACATTGTGGCAAAAGGAGAAATTGCACTTAACAAGCAATTTTTCCTTTTCCCACAATATTTTCAGCCCTATCAGAAGATTATTTTTCAAATTCATTACATTTTGAAATGTTGTCTGCAAACTCTTTCAATTTTGAAATTTAATGTTTGGTAAAGGGTTAAGTGTTCAATATAATGAGCCTGCTGGAAACAGGAGCTTTCCTATATCACTCTGCCTGATAAAAGTGCATTATTGTGCCAATTATGTAACATGTTACTTTTGTATATATAAACTTGCTCTAACAAACCTGCAGCAACCTTTTTGGATACCACTGTGGCAAATGAAACAGTTCCTACAAGCAGTTGATAGAAAAGGGTAATTCAAAATTCTATTGTAACAATGGCTAGCTTCTACACTACATTAAAAGAAAAAAAGCTTTCTTGGAACTAAAAGATAATCCTTACAATAGCTTAGAAAGGCTTCTTCTTTTAACTTCCATCTTCATAATACTTCAATTTGACGAATCTACTACAAAAATTTTTAGAAATCATTGTGACAAAAGGATGGATTGCCTTCGGTTGATGGGAGAAAAGATAAGGAATTTTTCATTTTCACAGTAGTTTTAACTTTTTTCACAGAAAGATACACCATGTTCTTTCATTGACCCTGCAACCATACACATATATAAATGATTGAATTAATCAGCCATGCATCCTGGCTATAGATGTATTGTAAGACCAAAATTTGTTGACAGCATTGATTACAAAATCAAATAACCCTAGGCTGCATACATGCTGTAAATTTTGAGGGATCAGTGGAAGACAACAGTAAGCCCTTCACGCTTGTGAAAGACTTACGATAGTCTTGCATTGAACCCTAGAGTATCAAGTTCTACATGTATATGAATTTCAAGTGCTGACAATTTACGCAAAATGATCAATATAATCAATTTGATTATCATGTGGTGGAAGAATGTTTAACTTTTTAGCCAACAATATTGCCGTTCAGCAACTTGCTGTCGAATGCCATTGTCACAACCAGTGACTGAAACATGTGGTTTGGTTCTGCATTGTTTGTTATGGTATTTTGCACCATGGTGTCAAAGTCAATGTCATCAAAGGTCAAGGTCATCTGATCAGACTGCGCATCTTTAACTATGTTATTATACAAAACATTCTATATGCAATCTTTGACTAAAGTTTTAACCGTATTCATAATTCTTTAAACAGATACAGTCTTTATGATTTCCAGGAATTGAATTGGCATTGAGAAGTTTGTTTTCCAAGAAAATTGGCAGTTAAAGAATTGATCAATCATATAAGAAAGATGATAGAGAGAGGGTTAAAATGACATGGTTTTGACATGCAGCAAATTAGTTATGAACTAATTTATTGTACATCCATTTTGGAACGAGTTCCTATAACTTAGATTAATCACTCTCGATTTTGCTTCCTGGATACATAACCAGTACTCGTGTCGAATCGGATTCCCGTTTGACTAACAACCAGATTTCAAATGAAGACTCGGTCCATATGAAATATGTCAAATACAAACAAATAGGTTTGGTCATCTCAGTTCTTTTGATATAAACCTTTGGAAAGCCATGACTTTCTTCTATGGTTGCTTTTCAATATGTTGCACAAGAGTCTTATACGTCAGTTCATTGTAACTATATATATATATTGGAGATGCATATACATGAAAAAGCAGCAAGATATTATATTAATTATTTCGCTGCCGATATGGCCGATCAGAGACTTGTTGTGGAGTGCTCATGCTGCCAATCGCCCAATGAAACATTAAGTTTGGTTATGCATAGCTTGTTACCGTATTTTGACGCAATAAGGTCAATGCCCTCAAAAGTCAAGGTCATCTCATCTGTTAAGTTTGTAATTATACAAAACAGTTTATATGCAATCTTTATTTGAAGTCTTGATACTTTACACAGATAGAGCCTTTTTTGTGATTCCAAGGAGTTTAATTGGCATTGAGAAGTTTGGGTTTCCAAGAACACTGCCAGCAAAAGAGTTAAGAGAGAAAATCTGACTTTGAGGAGAAAATCTCACATAAGAGCTTTGCTAAACCTGTCCCTGGTGCCTATACAAATTTTTAATGTGAGAATGAGAAAAATCAACATACCGGTTCTGATAATTATGAAGTGAATTCAGTAAAAAATTCTTTTTGGATTTTGAGTTATAATATTAAACATACCTGCAGATGTTGTGCTTGTACTGGCTATTCGGTCCATTCTTGCCCCAGCAGCTATATTATATCCACCTTGAACTGTTGCACAATTATAGTTTCCACCTAATATTGTTATACAATAGTTTCCAACTTGTATTATTGCACAATAGTTTCCACCTTGTATTGTTGTACAATAGTTTCCACCTAATATTGTTATACAATAGTTTTCAACTTGTATTATTGCACAATAGTTTCCACCTTGTATTGTTGTACACTTTTTTCCACCTTGTATTGATGCACAATAGTTTCCACCTTGTATTGTTGCACAATAGTTTCCACCTTGTATTATTGCACAATAGTACCCACCTTAAATTGATGCACAATTATTTCCACCTTGTATTGATGCACAATAGTTTTGAACTTGTATTGTTGCACAATTATTTCCACCTTGTATTATTGAACCAAAGTTTCCACCTTGTATTGTTGCGCAATATTTTCCACCTTGTTTCATACATACATAATCAGAAGCCAGAGAACAGATCACATGCATTCAAACTGCTGGTAGTTACTGCAAGGTTTGCAATGTTTACACCTCTAGTAAACAACAACAGAATTAAAAGTTGTTTTCACATTCTATAAAGGAAATTGTTAAAATCACTCCACAGGTTTCCTATTAACCCTTTACCAAACGCCAAATTTTTAACTGTCACAAATTGAAAGAATTTGCAGACGACATTTCGAAATGTGGTGATATTAAAAAACAATCTTCTGATAGGACAGAAAACAAAACATTGTGGTAAAAGGAGAAATTACTCGTCACGAGCAATTTCTTCTTTTCCCACAATGTTTTCCAGAGTCGTCTGCAACAAAGTAATCAAATGTCGTTATGGTTTGGTAATGGGTTAAGAGAGCACAGTTGATTAAATAAATATCCTATGTGCGAGATGATTATAAACTGTTATACCCTTTCAACGTCTTTGATAAAGTACATACCAAGGGTTCAGCACAATACTATAGTGAGTGCTTCACGTTTGTGAAGCACTTGCTATGGTCTTGCGTTGAACCCTAGAAATTTCATAGATGGCATTGGGACTGGAAAGGGATGGTAAAAAGCAACCGGTTGTGCAACAACATATCCAACAACATTTCCGTTAACAAATCTAGTACTCCTTTGTTTAAAAAGGGTTTATTTGAAATATAAATAATTTTTTTTTTTATAAGCACAGACTTTAATTTTTTTATCTTTTTTTATCTTTTTTCATTTGTTTATTTTTGTTATGAAAAACACAGTGGAGTGAATTGGATAATAAAGTATGCAGTAGACATACATGACATAATTTGATAGTATGAACAAGACCATTTCCAGTTAGCACGATAAGCGATTATGTTGCCCTCTGGGTAAATAGACATACCTTTAAAGATGTGCAAGACTGAAAATACCACTTTATATTGGTCAGTGAAACTCAGAAGTGGTGACATTTTCATTGTCCTGACCGATGGAGAGATAGAACAGCTAAAATGAAATCATTTTTCGTTGCATTTGATTATACTTTATTCAAACACTCTTGGAACATTTAAGCAAATTTGATAATCTAATGCATTGCTATAGAGTGTTATAGAGAGCACAACCAATAAGTGGATGAAATGTCTTGCTGATCGGATGTGCTTGTGTCTTTTAGAGGCACATTTACCGTGTTCTTTACAAAATCTAAAGGATGCCCAACATATATACCATACACAGTTGCTATTTGAAGTAAATCGAGGGTTCAATGCAAGTCCATAGTAAGTGCTTCATAAAAATAAAGCACTTACTATAATATTGCATTGAACCCTTGAAATAGAAAAGCTTGTTTGAGTCTTAGAGAAGCACTTAAAATGGTTCTTTTGACAGAAAGACAGTGACTTCTGATTTCTGTGAAGCACAGCGCATTCTTATACTGCTGTAACATGTTGAATCATCTCCTCGTCAACAAAATTCACATATAATGTGATTAACCCTTTGAATGCTGGGTAATTTTCTAGAAATAAATTTTTGTGTCGTCTACTTTCTAAAAATGATATCCGCTTAATTTCGATGAGGTAAGATACTCAGAGTAGCAAACAGGTTAGATGACAGGCTGGCCTGGATCTAATCTGTTTGCATGTATGCATGAAGTCAGTTCCAGCACTGTAAGGAGTAAACTTTTGGGCAAAAACACAGAATGAACTTTCATGAACTACAAACAGCTGTTTAAGGACATATAGATTGTTCATGAAATTCAAGAACAGGCTCATGACATTCAGGAAACAGGTTCATAAACATCAAGAACAGGTCCATGAATACATTCATCAACATGTTCTTAATGTTCATGAACATATGTTCTTGAAATTCATACATATGTTCTAGAATAGTTTTGCGTTCATGAACAGCCATTTGTTGTTTATGAAGTATACAAACAAGTTCTAAGGGTTGTAAGTATCAACAACAAAATGTCTCTTAGCAAACAAATCACATTAAATCGTGACATTATAAGATTTTGCAGTAACCGTGGACAATTCAATGAATGGTGATTATTATAAGATACATGCTAACTTTTTTGAAAGGTAAGGATCAATTGATGGAAAAGGAAAAAAATGCTCATTTAAATATTTCTTTCTTTTCCACAACTATTTTAGTTGTATAGAGTAACACAATCAAACTACAGGCTCGTTAGACAGTATTTGAAGAAGCCACACGAGCTTGAACTATAACATAATACTCCACTATGAAAATTTGTAGGCACTGGAATGTGGACAAGCATGACACTATGACTCACAACATTTTCTTTAATTAATTCCAAATTCTAATATAAAACATAAAACGTAAATCACAGAAACCTTCCGTTTTCTAGTTCACAACCTATATCCTAGTCCTCAGCTAAGAAACACAGCTGAAAACAAACAAATTCCAACACTAGTGTTTTTTTTGCACACCATAGAATGAGCCTGCCAAGAAACTTACAAGTTTTTATTCAACCCACTGATTCCTGAAGTATATCCCTGTTTCTTATCTCGTTATTTATAATCTGTTGGCTTGAATTTCATGGTTTTTTGCAGCCAAGTTATAGATTTCCTTTATTATTTCATCAATCCTAGTAAAAATGAAATAGACCTGCTTTCAGACATTATTTATCCCAAGTGTTTGAAATAGTCCGTATCCAATTAAATGCTCAAATATACGAAAAAAAAGTTGTAAATGTCATAAAATGGAAAACTTAATTACAAGGAAAACTTTATAGTGATTCTCATTAAGTATCGGGTGATATTTCGCTTGTAAAACATAATGTAAAGCATACCAGTGTGTGAAATGATAACTGTATCTAGGTTTACCATCAACATCTTAAGTATATACATCAGACTTAAATACACCAAACAGCAAATACCTGTGAAATGGGAGGTCATAAATTGCAAACATGTTACAGTTGCTCTGACAGACAATCAGACTTTTTGACTTTATCTAGTCATGACCCAAGGTTGTCATTAATACTTGGAAGAAGACGCCGACTTTCGATTTGAGGAGGCCAATGAAGCAAACACCAAGAAAACTATGTGTTATAACTACTACTTATGACCACATATTATTCTTTTTGTAATTCTAGTTAACCAAAAATGTCATTTGAAACTGTCAAAAAGTCATTTGAAGCCGTCAAATTGGTGAAATTGGCCAGCAGCCGGCTCTTAATGCCATCCCTGATGACCCATGTCAATGGTGAATATCAAGTTTTAATGGTTTGGGATTCAACTCTGATTATCATGTCCCATCTTTGAAAATCGGGGTCCTGTCTCCTTTTATATATAAATAGATGAACAACTGTCCCAAATTGAAAGAGTTTGCAGCCGACATTTCAAAATGTGATAAAATTGAAAAATAATCTTCTGATAAGGCAGAAAACATTTTGGGAAAAGGAGAAATTACCCGTAAAGAGCAATTTCTCCTTTTCAAACAATGTTTTCCAGAGTCGTCTGCAACAAACTTGTCAAATGTCTTTATCATTTGGTAATGGTATAAAGAAAAATGACCATATTTGTTTAATTACTTCTCACAACTCCCTTTCCCAACAAGCTGTCCAATGGCACTTTCCTAAACAAAACAGATAAACCTTTTCTTATACATGATAAGAATGAAGGAACTATATGACCTAGTACCTAGTCAATGTGCTCTTCAATTTCCATAATATTCTGTGGTTGTTTGTAGAAATCAGACTTTAACCCATTGTAAATGCATTATGTCAGTGACAACTACAAGTGTTTTATATACAGTTACTTACATATGTCTTGCAGGGTCCTGCGTAGCCCATTGGTTAAGGTGGCGGACTTAGAACTTGGGCGTCCTGAGTTCAAGCACCACAAACACTAATTTCATGGGAGTCTCCTTTGGCAAGTCACTTCAGAGTCCAAGCCTAGTACCGGTGGATCCAGGAAGGTCATAACATACCTGAAAAATTGTAAACACAGCGTTAAACACCATATCAAACATATGTCTTGCAGCATATGATATTATATATCATCATTTATTTAAGTATTCTTAAGCTTTGTCGTGTGGCCCAGATAAGTTTAGATGTTGCCTGAAATGTGTAGCCACCATGTTGCAATCTACATAAAAAGTAAGCATCAATGATGAGAAATTCTATTAAATATTAAAAAGTCACCATGTATTCTCTGAATGCTCTTTCTCTGTCTAAAGCAAAAATGCAGCAGAGAACATCAAAAGCAATTATCAATTAAGCCAAAATATCCACGAAAACTTTGTCATTGTTCTGACATTAAAATCATTGTAACAAATGAAGGAATATGGTCTTTATCCTGTCACTAGTGCCACTTTGGGACCGATAACTAGGTGCCATATAACATTTGTGATATCAAGCACTAACCATATAACACATGCATGTGACAAATCATGACGTCATAAGAACGCCATGACACATGACGTCATTTTTACATCATTCTCTGCTTTTTTTTCACATGTTTTATTTTCATTTTGTTTTTTAAAAGTATACATAAAGGTTAAAGGATAAATAAAATAGATGATTGGTGTCTTTGAATGGGAAAAGTTATCGGGCTCGGCATCGGAGTATTATCTGTTTCGCCTTCGGCTCACCGGATAATGTTCCTAAGCCTTGCCCGATAACATTTCCGATTCACGACACCAACTATCTTTTCTCTATTCATATGCACAATCCTGCTTTTGTCATAAAGATAACAAAAAAATCAAAGCGTTTGGCCAAGGTGATCAATATTGTTCAAATTGAGGGTAAAGCTTCTTATAACATTTTAAGCTTTACTAAAGGTTCATTGCCCAAATAATCTAACAATTCAACAACAAGTCTAGCTGGGAGGACCTTAACCCTTATAGTGCTGAAACTGAGTTAATGCTTATGCAAACAGGTTAGATCCAGGCCAGCCACCAAGTGAATATGGGGCTGGCCTGTGATCTAACCTGTACACTGAGAATCTATCCTCATCAAACTTTAGCAGATATTTAAGGTTTTGGAAAGCAGACAACACAAAAATCTATTTTAAAAAAATTACCCAGTAATCTAAGGGATAAATCGTAGAAATAATTATTTGAATGCAGATCTCTGCAGTCTATCATTGATTTTTACCGTTGGTTACTTTACATGACATCGAGACAGATAATTCAGCATCTAAAAGTTTATACAAATTAGGCACTGAAATAATAAGCCAATGACGCTGGAAGTAAATGCATATCCAAGGATGGAGCCTGTTAAACTTTTCATGTTACCCTTAGGATGCTGGGTAATTTTCTAAAAATAGATTTTTGTGTCATCTGCTTTCCAAAACCTTAAATATCTGATGAGGAAAGATACCCTGAGTAGCTTACAGGTTAGATCACAGGCCAGCTACCAATTTTCTCGGTGGCTGGTCTGGATCTAACCTGTTTGCATAGGCAAGATAAGTCAGAGGCAATTAAGCCTAGCTTATTACACATTTTGCAACAACATATCCATTGTTGGAAATCCATAAAGAAAACGTCTTCAGAAAAGAGTTTTTCCTGCTTTCTTCATGAAAAGATTGTATCATTCTATTTTCTTATCTAATCTAAGAAAAACCCACACACTTTGATTGTCAGGGCCCTTTATGAATAGGACGATAATCATCATGAATAAAACAAAAGTCTTATTTTGTGCAATATTGGGTATAATCAAATGTTACAGAAGAAGACTTGCATGCCCAATACAAGCAAATTCTCAACATCTCAGGGCTTTCTTGTACCTCCTGCTGTAGAATGTAGAAGATGCGCATTAGTGAAAGTGTAGACCCTTGTAAAAGGTTCAAGAGCTTATTCATGAACATTAAATGGCCATGCATGAACACAAAGCTGTTCGTAACTTGTTTATGAATTTCAAGAAGATGTTCATGAACATCAAGAACATCTTTATGAATGTATTTATGATACTGAACTTGATGTTTATAGATTTGTTCTTGAATTTCATGAATAAGTTCTATGTTCATAAATGGCCATTTTACATTCATGAAGTTCATGAATAAGTTCTTGAATCTTCTGCAGAGAAAAATGATAATTTCAACAATTCTTCGAGGAATTCAATCAACAACAACAATTTTCCAAAGAGTAACAGATTTCATTCCAAACTGGCAGCTGTGGATGCCCTTTCAAGATTAAAACTCATGACACATGAACTTTCCTTAAAAGAATCTTGAATGCCATTTGGCAAGAGACTTCTTTGCAGCCCTTTGATTTTAAATTGGTATATAATGTATGAGAGGGGGGGCTTAAAAATAGAACAATTATTATAGTTTATTGTCATAGAAAAGTCGGTTCTTCAAAGCAAGAATTTATGGGGCATTAACCAGCCAATGGCAAACATTAACCTCTTTCTCTTGTAATACAAATCACATGCAGCAATCTAATAAATGTTTTCCACATAGTTCAACCCTTTCCTTTATCTTGATTTGAATTTTTCCTATTTCCCTGATTGGATTCATTTATCTTTCTTGAGTGACCAATTATGTACATGTGGGAAAGAAGTAAGCCGCTGGTTATACAAATAATTTGTAGCACACTTTAAGAGAAACAACATCATCATCAGGTGCACTGTTTGTTGCTATACAACTAATATACTGTTGAAAACGGAGTAGAATACAATTCAACTAGTCAAGCTTATTAGACGTCATCGGGAAATATTGAGAATTTTTTGCATCAGTCAGTATCTCCCATCACTTCAAACTTTCGAACCATTCATTTATTAGTGGACATTGCATGAAATTTTTGTTGCAATGTTTGAACACCTATATTTAGTTAAAACCTATTTATTTTACATTGATTGTTAAACAAGTCCCTACAACTTAGATTAATCACTCTCAATTCTGCTTCCTGGATACATAACCAGTACTCGCACCGACTGTGGATTAATGAAGAGTCGCAAGGTAGATTCCGCTTCTCACAGGATTCAAACCAACGTCCCTCGTGTCCAGAAGTAAATAATCAAAAGATCATTACCCACAGTTATATATTAATCCCTTTTTAATCGTAACATGTTGGTATTCTGCATATTTTCTCTATCTAACAAGGTCTTGTGGCTAAAATTTAAATTGAGGATTCAGCGCAATATAATTTTAAGTGCCAGTGGTTACAGAGGCAGACTTAGAACTCGGGGGTCCTGGGTTTGAGGCCCAATTTCACCTCTGGTTTTGTGGGTGTGACATTGGGCTAGTCACTTCAGAGCCCTAGCCTAGTAGTGGAGGATCCAAGAAAGCTGTAACATATTAACTGAAAAATTGTTGAAACCATGTTAAACACAATACAATCAATTATGCCAAATTTTGTAAATGGTATAAATTGGAAACAAAAGCAGACAGCAAATACATGCCAAGCATAATTACAGTTTGTTTATGATACCAGGACTAAACCATTGTGGAGAAACGATGAATTGTTCATTACAATCCCTTTCTCCTTATTCCGGGCTTATGTTGATAGTTTGGAACAGGTTAAAGGATAAAAATGTGTTTTCCCATGGAACAGCTGAAATATACTGCCTGAAATTGTAATTATAAAAGGCTGTAAAACAAATCAAGCAGATTCCTTTTCACTCATAAAGCGAACACTGGTGTAACATGAAAAGACTGCCAATACCTTGGAAATAAAGGAGGGAATTGTTGCAAGAGTTCCCTGTATAATGCGTTAACCCTTACCTTTGTGAGCAACCCTGCAAAGGATTTGAAAACTTGTTCACAAACTTCGCAAACAATCATAGACAACGAGGGTAGTTTGTTAACACAAAGCTGCTCTTGAACTTGTCTTTTGACTTTCAGGAATATATTCATGGACGTCAAGAACATTTACATGAATGTATTCATGAAGTTCAGGAACCTGGTACTGAATTTTATAAATCTGTTATTGAATTTCATGAATAGGCAATTGTTGTTCATGAACAAGGCATTGAGTACTTCCCAGGGGGCAACCACATTTTATAAATACCTGAATTAAGAAGGCTGAAAAATAGTGTATCTAAAGCGGATTATAATGGCCATATGAGACCAACTTTATCTCATATGCAAAGAAAAATCCTGATCAGTAGCTTTTAATACTGCACAAAAAGAGAAGAGGTTCACATAAAGCAGTTTTCGATACATATGGAAGAATTTTAAAATCAATTTACTTATTAAATCAAATATTGAGGGCATTCTTTTGATTTTTGTCAATAAAACATCCTGAATGAATGCCAACAATATAGGATTTAAAGAAGAAATACAGAAATGAGCAACGTGAAAAAAGTATTTCTTTACTTTAGCTATAGTCATATACATTACACTGACTGGTATGAGGATTATTTCCCTTTGTTAATTTTATTATGAATGATAAACCCAAAGTTATCTCCCTTACAGTCTTATTGCCAACTGGTAATCTACAACATATATTGGCAGATTTCTGCCATGTCAGTTATTACAGGAATGTGGGTAGACTTAACTAGAGACAGACTGAAATGTCTAACAACATTACTATGGAGCAACTGTTTTACCAAAATAAGACAATTGTGCATCACAAGCAAAGTCAAACACAGTTGTGAAAACCCATATATGCTGAGGCTATCTACAAACAGGACACAAGTCATTCCGAAATTTCCTACTGGAGGAGGTTTAACATCATGTCATTATCATTGCAGTTATGTTGCAATTCCAACCTCTTAATAATGGAGAAAAACCCCATACTCAACTGCCCATAAGGGCTGGTCAAGCCAGGTAGAACCAACGGCATTCCATAAGTCAGTCAGGAGACTACCTCTCATGAAAATCCAAATGTTGTCATCGGCATTTGATCGCAAATGGAGATAGGCCATATGATTAAAAGTTTTGTACTCTAACCAGTAGGCCACAGAGGCCCTTAATGAATCCGTATTCACCATGCAAGCCTAAATGTAAAAGTAAACCATTCCCCCTCATGGCATTTGGGTGGTCCAAATTCAAAACAACAGCAGACGACAAATAATAACAAAGGAATTAAATTTGCTTTGTCTGAGTACTTAAAATCCATTGTGAAAATAGTTATTCTATTTTCACAATGGATTTTAAGTACTCAGACAAAGCAAATTTAATTGTACATGAGAAATTTGCCTTTGATCAAGTGATTCATAAAGGATTCTGTTGTAGACGCAACAAATCAGCATAGAGAAATGGGGAACTAAATGAAAGCTGGAGTAATTGTGTTTCTGCAGTTTATTAACCTTGAGCTAAATCATTCTATTCAATGTAAGGTTATTTTATAACATTATGTGGAACTTAAAAACCTCATTAACCAGTTCCTAGATATATATTGAAATTGTGACAGGTCCTAAATTGATAGCAACAACAGAGAACATTTACATAAAGTATGCAATTATCTCTGTTCTCAGTCATGTCACATAGAAACCATTCTAACAAAAGATGAAATTGCTCGTTTTGAACAATATCTCTTTTTTAAATATCTGCTTTCCTCAGCCTTCCGTTGCAGGAGTGTCAATATGAATGAAGCTGTTAACCCTTTACCGAACGCCAAATTTTCGACTGTCTCAAATTGAAAGAGTTTGCAGACCACATTTCAAAATGTGATTGAATTGCAAAATAATCTTCTGATAGGGCAGAAAACATTGTGGGAAAAAGAGAAATCACTCGTTATGAGCAATTTCTCCTTTTTTCAACAATGTTTTCCAAAGTCGTAATGGGACTTAAACTCATTTCTGGCAGAAGACAAGACCAAATAACACTTCACTGTGAGGAAGATCATTTTGTCAATTGTTACACCATAAATCCACCTATTATTAAACTATCTCATCGGCATCCGAAGACTTAATCAATCGCAGACCTGGCCTGAACCCAATTTGTGGGGGAAAAAATTTAGCTGCAGTTGAGAAATATTGTGAAAACATAAAAAAAACCCACATATTTTTTGGATTTTTTTTAAAACCTAATTGTGTAAAAAACAAAACAAAACTAAAACCAGACTCTGCTGTTATGTATGTGTCACTTAAAAAATTATTCTGCGTTTTCTCTGTGCAAAATATTCCAACTGAGACATGTTCAATGCATGTTCTGTGAAAAACAAAACAAATAGAAACAATGTGACAAAAAAAAAACAATGTGACAAATTTCTTAAGGCATGCAGTATCTTTCTATTGTCAAACTTATGGTTTCTTTTTAATATCACAAAGAAAAAACATTTCTGTATACTTTTCAGTTGTAATCTGCTATTGATTTCAAAATTTCATTTAAGCATAATCATCACCCAAAGCCAAATCTGCTATGTGTCTGTAGTAGACAAATAGGAGAAATGCACCCAAACTACCGAAACCCTCAAGCATAATCGCCGCATCAAGTCAGATAAACATTCAACAATCTTGATGTTGTTTTCCCCTGAAGGACCATCTAAGTGCATAGTAATTAGATAAAATATTCAATCAAAAGTAATATTTAATCAACATCGAAAACTCCAGAAACAAATAATATTGGTCGAGATGAATTTGATCAAACTGTCTAATAAGAGATGAAATATGAGAAAACAACATACCCTTCTCTTAAAGACACTTTTACCCATTCCTCACATGGGGATATGTGACTGCTCTAAATTGGAAACAGTAGTAAATGACAAAAAAAATCAAACAAAAATGCATTTTCTTCGTTTGTTTAACATGGGGCTTTTTAAAATTAATGTCAATAATATTTTCGTTCTGTTACAGCTTTCCTGGATTCAAAATTCTATTCAAAATGTGATGAAATTGAAAAATGATCTTCTGATAGGGCTGAAAACATTGTGGAAAAAGGAGAAATTGCTCAATAAGAGCAATTTCTCCTTTTTCAACAAAGTTTTCCAGAGTCATCTGCAACAAACTGATCAAATGTCATTATTGTTTGGTAATGTGTAAAAATACAATACTGGGACAATAAGGGATGGCTGATATTTTTCACTAAAAAACATTTTTTTTTGTATGAAAATCTATTTCATGAGAAACTGTGTGTTTGCAATTAAGAATGAGGAGATAAAACCTTTTTAGTTTTTTGGAATATGTGTCTTAGTTTTTTTTTAATTAGATATTATCCCCCGAAAAAGTCCTTAATTTTCGTCCAATAAACGTAACATGGAAATTCAGCCTTCGCGGACTTGCTTATTATTTTTTAAATGTGAAAATAAAAACAACAGTTATTGGTTATATCAAAGTATTATTGGTTTGCAAAGTTATCAAAATTATGATCAGACAGAATTTCCGAAAAAGAAAGTCAGAGTGCTATCTTCAATAATCCAATGACGTAAGTTACATATGGTGTCCACAGCAAAGGTTGACAATTTGCTAAAAATAGACTGACATATGAAGGCAGAAATATTCAACTTTGTATATATTTCAGTTAAACACACTTTTCAAATGACACTATGGCAAGTTGTTGCGCAAAATTCGGAGCAGAATAGAACATATTGCTAATTTTTCATAGACACTGTGTTTGGTGTCCACATGTAACTTACGACTTTGTCCCCTAGACTAGACAATCCTATACCCTAATTTCTAAAAATATCCAACCAATCAGCAATGAGAGTGATGAACTTTACACACAAACACATATTTTCATTACATAGTTGAAATGTGGGATCTATTTTTACCCAAATATTGTTCTTCGCGTCCGTAACAACACTGTAACTTACGGAATGCAGACGCTTCCTCAAAATGGTGTCCGTTGAAACGTACAAGCTGTCATGAGAGGAATTGATGGATAACTTACAAGGCAGAAAATTTTTTATTGTAAGTAGTCCTTGGTAATTATTTATTTATTGTCAAGCTATGGTTTTAGATTTGTTTATTACTCGCAACAATTATGGAGCGGTATTTCAATGAATTTTGTTCGTTACGCAGACACCATGGTGTCTTTTGTAACGAACGTAATGAGAGTCTGGTCAAATACCCTTGTTTCACTTTTAGAAAAAACGTTTGCAATGGCGACAATTTTAAACTTTTTCTCCTTTTTTCACCATGGTTTCTATGAAATATCACACATAAAATGTTAATTAGAAACAGTATTAATTGTGTCTGCTATTGCTGTCAATTTGTAACAACCACAATATCCCATAGAGTGGAATTAGTTAAAGGTGTGATGCATTTTTTTTAAAAAAAATTTTCCCAAATAGTTATTCATATGATATTATATGTTGTAGGTGATCCAAATGCCAGAGGATTTCAGTGAAAGCAGCAAGTCTTGGATCTGAACGAGATGATAACAGACCTTTTCATCATTGGAGGAAAAACCCTTGTTTGTCAATTTTGCTGACATAATTGGACAGTGTGTTTAACTATCATTTTCAGTGATTGTTTCACATATTTTAAATTGTTTTAGCCTACTTGTCTATGTGTGGATTCAAGTATTTATTTCACCATTTTTTCCATCTGAAACATGTGTGTTATGTTATGATTATTTTTATTAAAGATCTAGTAAACTGCAAAACGTCTTTAGGGTTTTGAAATTTGTGTCTTCGTAACTTACGCCTTTTCATGATGTTGCAGCTTTTACTATTACTATAAGTTGCAATTCAAACAATACTTTGCAATTAACAGGTTAATAATTAAGAAAGGAACTGTTAAACTCTTTTACTAGTTTCCATAGTTGGTATTTATTGTAAAATAGAAACTTATTGTAGTGGAGATTCTGTAAGTTACGGTGTCCACATTTCAATACTTAATCAAACTTTTTAGAAAAATATTTTTTATTTTTATTTTTCTCGACTTTAATAAGAACATTGATGTTGAAAGAATCATTTTTTATAAGTCAATGATTTCAGAAGTGTTTAGATTTTATTAGTACAAAATGGACACCATGTAACTTACAGAATTTATTTTAGCTCTCAGATTTGGTGTTAATCTGACACCAAACCGATATTTTGATTATCTTTTCATTTTCATTCCTTGGCAGAATAGTATTTTGTTGAATACATTAAATGGATAAAAGTCTTTTATTTTTTGTTTGAAAAATTTCATTTCATGTAACACTTCTATTCCCAGTATTGTATTTTTACACTAATGGAATAACACACTTGCAGCAAGAGATTTAAAAAGCCAACATCTTTATTTGAAAGAATAGCTTGAACCTTTTTATATCAAAAGTCTCATTTATCATTCTGTATTTATCATTCCTGCAGATGTTTTTCAATTTGGACCATACAGAAAGTCAGACATGAGGAAATGGGTTGATAGATTTTGGTGCAATATAGTTATCTTGTATCCAACACAGAATTGTATATAAGAATTGGAAAGACTTGAAGACTGCTTTTTAAAATGTTAAATATCTGCTTAATTTTAATGAGAAAAAATAATAGTACTCAGAGTAGCAAACAGGTTAGGTCACAGGACGCAGCTGGCTTGGATCTTCCTGGTTGACAAGCATGAAGTTTGTCCCAGCACTATAAGGGTTAAAAGAAATTATAAAAGTAACCAAAAGGGTCATGAGAAGCAAATTCCCTTTGTTACAATGGTATCAAATATTGTCTGTGGCTAATTTAAGGCTTAAGCATAAAGTAAAGGGAGGAAAAAGTCTATCCTCAAATGGAAGTGGCAGACATGAACATAAATTCATAAAAACCCAAGATATTTGAACCATAACAATTATTTATGATCATAGCAAATGCATTATGCTTGTTCTTATCAAATTAAGTGTCATATCAGAAGCATTTGACATGAAGATTAATAAATCCTGATGAAGTATGCATCATTTTCTTCAGCAACTTCCAATATCATAATTCATTATTTGAAGTTGTCTGTTTTGAAATAAACGGCCATCAATAAAGAAAAAAAAAAATAGCATGACAGAAAATATTTTTGTTTTTAACGATATTGGATAGAATCCAAAGTGCTAAAAGGTAAAAAAAATTCAATCTGGAGAAGATGATTGTGTCAAACTGAGGCATTATGGAAAATGGTGTTGTATAAGAATTCAATACTCTCAGTACATTTACAGTGGATGTGAATAATAAAAACATAGTGACAAGACAAGAATTTGTTAGAAATCCATTTGATAAAAAAGCACTGTCCTTTCAAACAGCTGAACAGTTAATGATCAATTTCAGCGAATTTTTTTTTGAATTTTGGGAATGGGTCTTGTACCCAACAAATTGGGAACAAATCACGGCATTTTTCTCTAAACTTGGGAATTTTTCAGGAATATTTAAATTCAAACATGAGATGTTTTGGGAAATTGGGATAAATAGTCAGTAAATTTGATTGGGAATTGGTCCATTTTACGGTACCAAGCATATAAGGAAAAAATGACAGAATTTTATACTGTCAATATAAAACTGAATTAATGCAAAAGGCAGTCACAAAAGTGTTATTTTGAACAAAATGCTAAAGAAAGGCACAACAATTGTTCATTTGAAAAAAAATGCTTGCTATGTTAAGAGCAAGCTTTCTGAATTGTTTGTCTTGTACAAAACTGGGAGTGCCAACTGTATCAAAACCAGGGATCAGGATAATGCTGGTTTTGTTGGTTTGAGACTGATTTCTATCTATTGCACTGGACCGATTGCAAGTAGACATTGGATGAAAAAATTGGTCCGCATAATAAACAGATATGACACTCTGCACGCCTACTATATCTCATATAATGTGAAAGCTTATTCCCCAAATGTACCAATGTAAAAAAGCTGGTGGGTAAATAACATTAGTTTGAACACATATATGTCATATGAAAGGTCTGTCAATGGAATCCGAAAAATGTAGGAGTAACAGATGTTGACAGACAAGAAATCATTTGAGCTCCTTTCTGCCTCAATGATCTAAGCTTAATTGCAATCAACTAGTTTCAGCTGATGATATCAAGTAAACAAATAAATAATCAAACCGTTAAATGGTACATTAGCATGTATCTCACTTTCATGTATGTTTAGGGCTCACTTTCATGTATGTGTAGGGAACTATATGACCCAATCAATGTACTAAAGAATTATTGCCTAATAAGGCAGGTAGCAGCTTAATTCTTTGACCTAGTTTGAGCTGGTTTTAGCAAAAGACACTTAGAACAACCATCATAAACAGTCATTATGCATGAGTTATTTGCTCCTCATTAAGGCAATGAACTAATTTGGAATATTTATTCATTATTTATCAGATTTTTACATCGCAATAACATTATTTCAGTAAAGTTACGATGCCCTGCTTGTTATGATAGAAAAAGGCCCCAAACTTGACTGCCAATAAGGGCTGGCCATGCAGGGCAGGGGTTGGGAAATCAAATAGTCAAAATGATTTGCCGAGAAGATTGCTTTTATCTTCTGATGGGGCAATCACGTCAAAGATTTAGAATGATCCAAATAGTGTAGGAAAAAATCAAAATCAGATTTTCGGTTTTAAAGCACAAAACGGCCATTCAAAGTAAATTGATAAAACAAGATATGTAAAATAAATTTATATACCACCAAGTAATGGCATCAATTGCCGTTAAACAATTTAAAAACGCTAAATCAGGTTTTTCACACTCCAATGCGCATGCGCAATGGAAGTTTATCGGGAGCAGAAAAATCGTCACCTTCTGTCAATTTAACCGTTCTTACAAAGTAAATATAAGGAAAACCAATAAGTTTCATGATTGGATTAATTGAAAAGGGATTAATTCATAACTGTGAGTAATGTCATTTGATATTTTACTGTAATAATGGAAAAATTGGTCTTCAAACGGTGCGACAAAATTTTTATCGCAGCATCCTCCATTAAATGAATGGTTTGAAAGTTTGACTAGACGGGAGATATTGCCTGATTTTAAAATTTCTCAATATTTTCCGTTTGTGTCAAATTAGTTTGAACTCTCTATTGTGTTCTTTCAAAATGTATTTTGTAAGTACAGAAGCTTAAATGCGAACCATGATACCGGTAGTTGAAAAAAAAATTGGTGATAAAATGCAAGAAACCTAATCTACAAACAAAGAATTATTATGAATGAAAACATCACGGATAAAAAAAGAAAATGTTTATCTGTTACTGACAATCCCCTTGCTGTGAACATGTTGATGGTTACCATGGCAATAGAGGCATGACCTAGAAATGACATTATTTTGAATGGAGATCCAGTGTGCAAATTGTGCATAGCCTTGGCTTTAATGGTTTCAATTCGGCAGCCTCCCACGCAGATCTAACCCTTAACCCTTTACCAAACAATAACGACATTTTAACACGTTGTTGCAGACGACTTTGGAAAACACTGTGGGAAAAGGAGCAATTGTTCTTAATGAGCAATTTTTCCTCAATAGTTTCTGCTCTATCAGAAGATTGCTTTCCAATTTCATCACATTTTGAAATATCGTATGCAAACGTTTTCAATTTTGGACAGTCATAAACTTGGCGTTTGGTAAAGAGTTAACCAAAGATACACAGATGGTACGTGTTGGCTTCAAATGACATTTAAGATCATCATTGGAAAAAGGAGTACTGATAAAGGTTTCTGTGGTTATTTCTTATCCAAAGAAAGTAATATTTCGACTTTGTTATGGCAATTACAAATGATAAAATTTCATTAATTTGGAAATAAATAAATTATTTACCAATTGCTCAGGGGGTAATTTTAATTTTATCTCATTTCATCTTATTCCTTTGAACCCATATCCCAAAAATGGAATCTCTAATTGGGCTGTTTGTTGTTTGTTTTAAGAGTAATGTACAGGGTGTGGACTTGAGCCTTGTAGTTCATGTCTCAATTGAAAGTAATAGCAAACGACCAGATTATAAAAAAGTGTCACATCTTCTTTTTGGCATTACATACAAACAGTACAAGGGTTGAATGCAATTCTATAGTAAGTGCTTCATGTTTATGAAGCACTTACTATAGTCTTGCATTGAACCCACGAGTTGCTCTTTTGATAAAGAGTATCTGTTTACTATCACAGTCTACTAGTATAAGCTTGGTCATTTTTTGGAAGTGGGTCTCATGAATGTTAATGGGAGGATGCATTCTGTATATTGGTTGCTTCAACTAAACACTTATAGTGCTGGAACAGACTTTATGCTTATGCTAATTTGTTTAAGATCCAGGCCAGCTGCCAAGTAAATTGCCGACTGGCTTGTGATCTAACCAGTTTGCTACTCTGAGTATCTATCTTTATAGAAATTAAGCAAATAGTTAAGGTTTTAGAAAGCAGACGACACATAAATCTTTTTTTTAGAAAATTATCCAGCATTCTAAGGGTTAATAACACAAGATGTTTATTGAATCAGGAAATCATTTCAATCATTCTCACAGTAGATGTTTAGGTCCAACACTTTGTTATCACAGAACACGCTTGCATTTAAGTATTCTTTGCCAACAGCCTTTTATGTATCAGTAAATTTTGATACTAACCTAATTTGAACAAAACACCTTAGTGGTTCAAGAATAGCGAACAATTCTCCGTTCCTGTAACTACATAGAGTGTGAAATACAACTTTTACAGGGAGATCTACAAAGGCTTATTTGTAGCATGTAAAATTTTAGCTGAAACCTTTTTTTCTAAAGAAATGAAGCCTAATTCATAATGCAGATATTTTTTTTTCTATACAGCTATTCACTGATTTTGTGTATGTGATTATAGTTTTCATCAAATCCTGGGAATTAAGAGCAATTTCTCCTTTTCCCAAAATATTTTGGAGAGTCGTCTGCAACAAACTCGTCCAATGTCGTTATTGTTTGGTAAAGGGTTAAGGAGGGATCAAAAGAGAAAAATAGATGATTCTGTAAAGGGAGGTAATCCATACTTGCATATCATAACATCTTCCTTTGGTTAGCTCCCTTGGGTCACCTATTGAGAAAGAGTTGTCTAAAGTGTTTTAGAGCAGTTACCTTACAAAGATCACATTTTTTTAATTGTAAATGAGTTTAATTTATCTTTATCTATGTTCAAATTTTGTTATTGGATTGGCTGCATCTGTGTAAAGCATGATCCATTTAAACTGGTAATTCCTTGATCTAAGGAAGACTCTTTCTGGTTCAAATAGAAAATATTTGCAGAACAGTAGATAGACATAGTAAATCATGATAGAATAGGACTTGCATTAGAAAAAAAGTGGTTTTGGTAAAAGAAATATTATGCTCATTACGATAATTCATCTATTTTGTTATTATTTAATTTTATTCAAATATACAATCTGTTAGCAGGCATCACCATCAAAAACATGTTAATCAAAGCCACAAGATATTCAATCAAGAAAAAGAATATGTACAAATGAGATATAATGAAACAAACATAAGCACACTCTTCCTTTGTCGCACTATTAAGCTGAATCATCAGATAAAAGTATGTTTCAAGTAGTAAGTTGTTGATAAAAGGGAAATCATGGTGATATATACAAAAATGTCCCGCCATATAAATATGTTCCCGCCATTTTGATGGTCCTTTTGTTCTGAACAGAAAATGAAATATCAACAAACACGCAAATGTTAAAAACTGCGGTCAGAACAACCTATGAACTTAAATTAAAATGTTATCACCTTCGTTTTCTAATGCTATTACTTACAATTTTCCACAAAAGAAGAACGGTTTTCCATTCTTTGTTTCTAAAAGTTAAGTGTCAAATCACCATTCGTCTGCAGATTTCATGACGTCACACTACAACCATATCGTCTGTTTCGTACTCTTAACAATTCGCCCAACGTGCATTTATTCTAGCCATAAATAATGTTATCATTTTTCATGGCATTTTCATAAATACATTAGATAGTAGTCTCATTTTTCAGTTTTAGATTCTGAATTTAGAAATATGACTAAATGATGTATTTAATATAAAAACAAATTCATGTCCACATGAATATACTGGTATTACAGGATGTTTTTGTCTCTGCTATTTTCAATCATGATCGATATCAAGAATCCATCAGGATTGACATTGTACACTGATCTGCAGTTTGGATGCTTTGTTCACTCCATCAGGATTGACATTGTACACTGATCTGCAGTTTGGATGCTTTGTTCACTGGATACATCACTGATCTGCAGTTTGGATGCTTTGTTCACTGGTACTCTCATTCGTCCGATTGTTTGCCTTTTGTCGGACTAGATAGATCCATGAATAAAGAATTCAAACAATATAATATCAAAGGTAGACTAGATAGCTGGCACTTAGAAGGAAGACAAGCTTTTAACTCTAAGCAAATAGTGTACACAATGATTTGTATTAAAATGAAGTCTTGAGATAAAGGTACTGAGTGCGGATCATTGAGTATCTTTCGTCATAAAATCAAGCAGATATTTAAGGTTTTGGAAAGAAGATCTATCTAGTTTGAAGTTATGTTTTTGTGTCGTATGCATTCCACAACCTTATATTAGATATCTTCTTAATTTTGATGAGAAAAGATACCCATGATAGCAAACAGGCTAGATCACAAATCAGCTCCCAGTTTACTTGGATGCTGGCCTGGATCCAACCTGTTTGCGTATGCATGACGTTGGTTCCAGCACTATAAGGGTTAAGCACTATTTCAATTAATCTTATTCATTCTCATACCTGATGTGTTAGACAAGAGACAAGTTTACCGTTTACAACTCGCATTGTCGCTCTCCGTATGAGCTCAAATGTGATGTGATGGCAGTTGGTTTTTCTCACAGATAGCTTACGGAATGGTAATGGTTCTACCTACATTGATAATTGCTTACATTTGGCAATCCAGTTTTGTATCTTCCTTCATCGTTGGCCAGGCGTTCTAAACTACTTTTGACTCAATGTAATACCCTTATTATAAATAAATAAATCGTTTTGGGGGATTTTTTTCCCCCAGAATAGTTTTGTAAATCGTGTCACCAACAAATGAAATCATTGCAGCGCATTATTGACACGAACGATATAATTGCCTATTGTATCATGTGGTAACAGTATTTTTAAGGACTGGCGAAAAGTCAATTGGCCTCATCCACTCGTACTAGTTTATACACATGGCGAGTTATTGATAACACCTGAGACAATAGTTCTTTCTCCGAACCCCAAGCGATGCCTAATTCGGATAATCAGAGCTGTAATTCGAGGGTTCAACGCAAGACTATAGTAAGTGCTTCATAGACATGAAGCACTTACTATAGTATTGCATTGAACCCTCGAGTTGTATTATGGGATATCTACGTCTGGAGCATCCGGACTAACTACAACCTAGGTATTACTTCAACCAATGTCCAATATGCGAAACTTGGACTATACCAAACTGAAAGCAAAAGCAGAATAGAATACGAAACGGGGAAACAATTACACTGCATTTGTGTAGAACTCATTGTGAATAATGGAGAAGGAAGTGTGCATCCTCATTTGTTGTCAATCTAACCTGATTTATACATCGTCGAATCATTGATCAATTAAGGCAAGTGGAAGGTATCGTTTTATTTTACATCTTATGCTAAGGATTTGCGTTCAAAAGTTCAAAACACCAGTCCCTTTTACTAAGTATTGAGAAAAACATTTTTGCAAAATAACTAGGCATTGGAATGATCTATACGAGACTCCTCTTAGGACCTATCACATTTTGTACTTGAGCTTGTGATCATGACAATCTATTATGTGTTATTGACAAAATATATTTTTAAAGTCATGTACGTGGTAAAGGGTTTCCCGGGAGAGATCGTGTCGTTTTCAGTCGACTTGTCACTATGGTATTTGAAAAGAGAAAAACATTATACATAGGACAATTCTTACAACTTGGTAATCATATAAGTTTAAACAATTCCAATCACTAAACGAATGACTATCTTCAATTATCTGCATTTTGATGATGCTAAAAGCCTATGTGTTCATTGAATAATGACGAAAAGAGCAATAGGGCCTTCAGTGTTTTGAATGAAAAAATAAATGATAATACGTGTTGGTGATGCGCAATCTGAACACATCGGGTTTATCCAATGAAAATGTATTTCTCAGCTCACAGAAAAACCCGAGAGGTACCAATTGGGTAATGGGTAGTTCTCAGCCATACCAGAGACATAGATAACATGTTATCTATGTCTCTGCCGACACACCCATGTTATCTAAGTCTCTGGCCATACCTAGTCCGAATGATCCAGACGTAGATTTTTCACAGTTACAGCTTGGATCATCTGAGTTAAGCCATAACTTGCTATTGTCAAGTGATTAGCGTGTCAAAAAGTTTCATGTTCGGGGTCCAAAGCATTCCTACCCATTTCAATTATCGCACAGATAAGACATTAAATATGGTTGTTTACAAAATAAACAGTTTAAACAGTTTGCTAAATCTGCACCATAAATGTGCCCAATCTTCACTACACGGTTATGAAAGGAGATGAGAAGTGTATCAATATTTTAGTTTTCTTTATCCATTCGTAGAAGAGATTTCATTTTAAAATGAGTAAAGTCTCAATCTGTGAGATAATCCTTTTAATCTCACACTATCAAATCGATTTGCACGTGTCATTTTCAAACTAGGAGCCCACATCTCCTTCATCTGATTAACGGAGATACGATAGTTAATCCGTTACCAAAGCCAAATTTTCGACTGTCCAAATTCAAAAGAGTTTTGCAGACGACATTTCAAAATGTGATTAAATTGAAAAAAATATGTTCTGACGGGACAGAAAACATTGTGGGAAAAGGAGAGAAAACGCTCGTTTTGAGCAATTTCTCCTCTTCCCACAATGGTTTCCAGAGTCATCTGCAACAAAGTGGTCAAATGTCGTTACCGTTTGGCAATGGGTTAAGCTAGATGAAGGTGATTTTTCCAATGGGGAAATGTATTTATCCTTATTTCCATATTACCCAATTTCTCCTTCATCTTTTTCTCAGGTAGAAAGAACCAATCGTGAAGAACGGAGTATCTGATGAGCAATTTTTTATTTGCCTTAGAAGATTCTATCCGATATCACAAAGGATAAGTTTGTAGTTATACTTAGTTATATTCGTCTGCTAATGCTATGAATTTGGACCGGTCGCATATTCCCAGATTTCCCACATGTAGGGGAATGGGTTTAACCCTTTATCAAACGTTAAGTTTCCGACTCTCCCAAACTGAAAGAGTTTGCAGACACTATCTCAAAATGTGATAAAATTGGAAAGTAATCCAATAATAGGGCAGAAAATATTGTGGGAAAAGGAAAAGTTGCTCGTTACGAGCAATTTCTCATTTTCCCACAATGTTTTCCAGAGTCGTCTGCAACAAAGTGGTAAAATGTCGTTATGGTTTGGAAATGGGTTAAGTGGCAAACTAACTTCCGGGTTGCTTGTTAACTATATTTAACCCACCAGTTATGCAGGACTCAGTGGATGTGAATAAACAACGTGGACTTGATTTGTTTCAGTGAAATATTCTATCATCACGGGAGAATCTGCTAGCAACCGTGTCCTGTAAATGTATGTACTGTACTTTGAAAATTAATTGATTTCGGTGTTTTGAAGAGAAATAGCTCGTTGAGAGCAATTTTTCCTTTTCCGTCAATGTTTTCTGCCCTATCAGAAGCTTCTTTTTCAAATGCACCACATTTTGAAATGTCGTCTGCAAACTGTTTCAATTTGGAACAGTAAAACAATTTGCGTTTGGGAAAGGGTAAAGGCAAGTGCCCCACATTACAAAACATGGATATATTTAGAAATTTTACAGCCACCACTTTCATTATACATGCGCACGAAATGTATTTCGATCTTGCTCGGTGAATATTTGTATATTTGCTTTTACACTGATTTGATACGATTTAACATTGTCGTATGGATATTTGCGTATATATATTTGTTTAAACTATTTTCCAATTTTATTCGATTGTTTCTAGCCACCATTCTTGATGCGACCCCAATAGTTACTTCATCAACTATTAGAAGTGTCTAATTCTGTCACAATAGTTTCTATAAAAATATTAATGTAACATCCATACTTTATAGTTGTAAGACCAGCCTCAAAATCTTGATGAAGGAATTGTTGAAATATGTTCATTTTAGATCCTTGGTGACTCTGTGAAGGAATAAAACAAATCGAAAAACATTGGTTTGGATTTTCTCATACATGTATTGAAAGTGTGTTATTTTCGCTTGATTTAGTTTTAAAATGAATATGTGAGCTACCAAGTGCACACTTATCCGGCAACCTTTATGCAAATTGCACACGGACTTTGTTTTATGTCCTGTTAAATTCAAATTTAGCGTTTAATAGCCAAGTAACATATTCATTTTCTAACCGCTTTTATAACCTATCAATACAAATAATATTTATACATTTAGCATGCACACAGAGCAATAGATTAACAGATAATTGACGAACGCGAAAGAGACCATTATTCATTAAATCTCGTGTCATAAATGTCCAAACGCAAGAGTTTGTTTATTCAATCGTTGATAAAAGATGAAGAACACCAAGTCGATATGAACTTCATAAGGATAATCGTCTCATAAGTCAAAGTGTTTTAACCCTTTCAACGCTGGGCAATTTTCTAAAAACAGATTTTTTATGATGTCTGCTTTCCAAAACCTGCGTAATTTGACGAAGAAAGATACCCAGGGAAGCAAACAGATTAGATCACAGGTCAGCCGCCAATTTACTAGGCGGCTGGCCTGGTGGATCAGTGGTTGGGTCATTTTATGGACCAGAGTTCGAGCTGGTTTCGATGTAGTTTCCTTTGGCAAGACACTTCATAGCCTTGCATAGTACTTGTGAATTCCACTAAGCCGTTGTGCAACAGACAAAATGTTGACATGACATTTAAAAATCACATCATGGGACCTTTGTTGTCCAGTGGTTGGTTGACGTTATGGACCTTCTGCAAGACACTTCAGAGCCCTTTCTAGTACATGTACTTGTTAATTCATCTAAGCCGTAGTGTAACAGACAAAATCTTAACATGACGTTTAAAATTGAATTAAAACACTTTTTTCTGTCGGTAAGATTCATTTTCACATATTATGGATCATGAGAAAAATTCTCTCATCCCAATTCAAATTAACTATCATAAACATGTTCTCCTTTTGAAACAGTGACTTCTTGATTTTTCTAGCCTGGGTGAGTTTAGATTGATTTAATAAACGACAGGAATAAAAGGAAAAACAACTCGTGACGACCAACGTTAAATTTTCTTTTTGTTGGTATCATTTCCGTGCGATATTTAGATATATTCAACATCACTAATGGCGGTCAGTGTCCGTTCCTTTCCATGTCAGCTTTCATGAACAATCACACATTTCAATATAAAAGAAGTGGTATACATTTGTATATAGATTAATATGGAAGAAACAGATTAATGTCACGACGCAGGAATTAGTAGGAAGCACAAACGCAAACAACTCAGATGACATTTGTCAACGAGGACGTCCTGTTAAGGTCATTGAAACCCAACGAAATATGGCCCACACCGCTTAACCCTTAGAATGCTGGATAATTTTCTAGAAATGGATTTTTGTGTCGTCTGGTTTCCAAAAACCTTATCTGCCTTATTTTCGACGAGGAAAGATATCATAGTAGCATACAGGTTTGATTACAGGCCAGCCGCCAACTTACTTTTTTCATTTTCCGACAATGTTTTCTACCCTTTCAGACAAGTATGTTACATTTTCATCACGTTTTGAAATGTCCTCTGTAAACTCGTACTATTCCAGACAGTCGAAAATTAGGCGTGTGGTAAAGGGTTGAAGGAAAGTGATAGTCACTGATGTTTGGTATTTATTTACCTCGCAGACAACCAATACTTGCGCTAATAGTTAAAAACTTTGTTATATTTTCTTTTTGTTCTGTACAGTGATGTCTCGTTAATCCGAACACGTCCGTTCCCAACAAAATGTCCGGATTACCGAATCATCCGGACTGATGAAGCAGAGCATGTTCTTATACACATTAAGACATAAACGGTCTGTATGCACGTGTATAATCATAGCCCTTTAGCAAACGGCAAATTTTCGACCGTTCCAAATTGAAAGAGTTTGCAGACGACATTTTAAAACGTGATGAAATTCAAAAATAATCTTCTGGTATGGCAAAAAACATTGTGGAAAAAGGAGAAATTGCTCGTCACGAGCAATTTCTCCTTTACCCACAATGTTTTCAAAAGTCGTCTGCAACAAACTGGTCAAATTATTCCATTCCCTAACAATTTCGTTCGGATTGCGAGACATCCGGATTATCGGGATCCGGATAAACGAGGCATCACTGTATTTGGTCATTTGGTTTGCCCAAACTTCAAGTTTTGTATGGCTCCTTCAATGTGTAGCTATCCATAGGTATTCTTAACGAGCTATTTCTCCTTTTCCCACAATGTTTTCTGCATTATTTTTGATTTTCATCAACATTTGAAATATCGTCTGCAAACTCTTCAAATTTGGGACAGTCGAAAACTTGGCATTTGGTAAAGGGTTAGATATAGAAAGAGGTTACCAATCTATCTATGAAGACACATTATCATGTACAACACAGCTATCACTTCCTCTTGTATAGTCAGTTATAAATATAGCTTTATTCGCCCCATAGTTTTCATAAGGACGACACAACATATCGTTCAACATAGCTCTAAGACAAAGCACATAATGAGTATTCCCTCCTTTTGTGATGATAATTTCAATGCTTTTCGGTCAAGGAAACATGTTGTTTCCAAAATCGCACTTTTGAATTTTACGAATTTCTGACATATGGGTACGGTACAACCAATTTTTTCATTTGAGACATAATGTCACTTGATGAATTTTTAAACTACCTTAATCTGAGGTTCTGAATAAAGACAAAACATTGCGTTCAAAGAGAAATTATTGCACATCATGAGCGATTTCTACTTTTATCACAGTTATTTTCAAAGTCTCATGAAGGAGGTGTGTTCACTATTTATGTAGGGGTTCATTAACCCATTCCTAAACAGTAACGAAATTTGACTAGTTTGTTGCGGACGACTCTGGAAAACATTGTGGGAAAAGGAGAAATTGCTCTTGACGAGCAATTTCTCCTTTTCCCACAATGTTTTCTGCCCTACCAAATGATTATTTTCAATGTCATCACATTTTGAAATGTCGTCTGCAAACTCTTTCAATTTTGGGACAGTCGAAAAATAGGCGTTTAGTAATGGATTAAAGGATGTCTCGAGTACGTATGTGCATTCCGCGTGGCAACATAAATACTCTTTCCTTCTAATAATTTCACATCTATACAAGTTTAATATGATTTACATGGTTTATGTCATATAAATATTTACCTCTCCTCCTGGTATAGAGGAACACTGATCTTGAAAGCTTCTTTAATCTTTAACACATTCAGAATATAAATAACGAAATTACGAACTGGTTGAACAGGCCAAAACAAAATCTGAACGGGCCACTTGGAGTAGGGTCCATCGGGGTTCTTAACATCTCTGTAACTTTGAACCCATCAAAACATGATTTGAAGTGGTCAGTTTGGTCTGCGGCCTGTTCTTATTGAGAACAACACTGTCGTATATCCTGTTCATATTGATAATCGAAATAAACATGAAGATGTACATCTATTTTGAAATACATGTGTGTATGTGGTATAATGGGCTGGAGGCCTTGAGTTGTGATAAATACTTTGTTACATGTAATCGGTATTCTTACAGACCTTATCTATTATTCACTCACCAACACAACATGAGAGAGAGAGAGAGAGAGAAGTACAAATGCTTTGTAACTTTTAACTAGTAATATGTATTTTCAAATTTTGACAGACCTTATCCAATAACCTCTCACCAACACACCATGTACCAAGTGTGACGATGTCGAGCGTGGATTGTAAAGTTGTGCTGCTAGGAAGCGCAAGTGTGGGGAAGACTTGTCTATTAGAAAGATATATTCACGGAAGGTTTCCAGAAAGAACACAGGCAGTAAGTTTAAGTTATAGTAACTTATTAGTTTGGGGATGTTTAGATAGAGTTTCACTCCTATCTCTGTTACAGTTCATATATCCATGCTCTATTCATGACTTCTCGTTTTATGCATATTAAATGTACTGGTTTTCTAACCGTGGCCCTATATCCTTCACCAAGAATGCCATGGGGGGAAGTCATTAAACCTTATAATGCAGAAACCTACTTCATGCTTATGCAAACTGGTTAGATCCAGGCCAGCCGCCAAGTAAATTGGCGGCTGACCTGTGATATAACTTGTTTGCTAATCTGAGCATCTTTCCTCATCAAAATTAAGCAGATATTTCAGGTTTTGGAAAGCAGACGACACAAAGAATATCTTTTTAGAAAATACCAAACATTCTAAGGGTTGATTGCATTTGTGAAACTTTCATTTCCAATGGTAATTGTTTTCATGGCATATTCTGGACTACCACAGTTCTTGGCATTATATTATTTCTTTCCCCAAATTGAGGACGTATTTAGAACTGTTTTACAGTTAAGCAACATAGTCGCGTCTGCTTATAAGGTGAGGTAGAAGAAGAAATTGACCCTGAAGAGCATCCTCCTATTTTCCTGCTGTATATCTCGTCGCATAAGATCAATAAATTTCAATGATACGTCTGAGACTTAATGATGCTTTCTATTCTTGACGAAGTGTTTCGGTTAAAACACTTTATATTTCAAAGTCGAGTTTATTAAAGGGAGATAATCAAGCTCAATATAACGGTCAGACGAGTCTGATATGACATGTACCAGAAACGAATCTAGTAAAGTCCCCATGACTATTAGTCTTTTGGAGGACAATGGTCCAGGGGTGCAGTGTCGGCTACTGGACACGAGGGTCGTGGGTTCAAATCCCGTGAAAAGTCTAGTAAAGTCCCCATGACTATGAGTCTTGTGGAGGACAATGGTCCAGGGGTGCAGTGTCGGCTACTGGACACGTGGGTCGTGGGTTCAAATCCCGTGAAAAGTCTAGTAAAGTCCCCATGACTATGAGTCTTGTGGAGGACAATGGTCCAGGGGTGCAGTGTCGGCTACTAGACACGAGGGTCGTGGGTTCAAATCCCGTGAAAAGTCTAGTAAAGTCCCCATGACTATGAGTCTTGTGGAGGACAATGGTCCAGGGGTGCAGTGTCGGCTACTAGACACGAGGGTCGTGGGTTCAAATCCCGTGAAAAGTCTAGTAAAGTCCCCATGACTATGAGTCTTGTGGAGGACAATGGTCCAGGGGTGCAGTGTCGGCTACTGGACACGAGGGTCGTGGGTTCAAATCCCATGAAAAGTCTAGTAAATTCCCCATGACTATTAGTCTTTTGGAGAACAATGGTCCAGGGGTGCAGTGTCGTCTACTGGACACGAGGGTCGTGGGTTCAAATCCCATGAAAAGAGTGATCTGCCTTGCGATCTTTCATTAATCCACATTCGATAAGTACCGGTTATGTATCGAGGATGCAAAATCGAGAGTGATAAATCTAAATTGTAAGAACTTGTTTCGATGTAAAATAAATAAGTTTAATCTATGAGTCTTGACCCCCGACGTCATTTTCGTTTACAGACGATTGCAGGGTCGTTCGCAGCCAAACGAGAGAGTACAGGGGCTAAGGATATTATCTTAGGATGCTGGGTAAGAAACAAATCTGAAATTTAACCTCGAGATGTTAACCCTTTGAATGCTGGGAAGTTTTCTAAAAATAGATTTTGTATGTCGTCTGCTTTCCAAATCCTGAAACATGAGCTCAAATCTTATTGAGGAATTATTCTCAGAGTAGCAAACAGGTTAGATCACAGGCCCGCCGCCAATTTATTTGGCGGCTGGCCTGGATCTAACTTGTTTGCATTAGCATGAAGTCGGTTTCAGCACTATTGATAATGGTTCACTTCCCGTTTCCTTGCATCTGGAAAACTTTGAACTATGACCTTATTGGATCTAACCTATTTGCATAAGCATGAAGTCGGTCCCAGCATTGCAAGGGTTAAAATCAATCACTTACTTCATGATACATGTATCTCGATGTTTGGTACACATGCTGTAGATACATGTATCTCGATGTTTGGTACACATGCTGTAGATACATGTATCTCGATGTTTGGTACACATGCTGTAGATACATGTATCTCGATGTTTGGTACACATGCTGTAGATACATGTATCTCGATGTTTTGTACACATGCTGTAGATACATGTATCTCGATGTTTGGTACACATGCTGTAAATAACTGATAAAAAACTCCAAATGAGACATTGCTTTTTATGGTTAAATGGTTTCCATTAGGTATCGTTTAGAAATTGTTCTAGTATTTACTTCTCTTTCCTTTTTCTATGGACCAGTCAAACATCCCTATATAAGGAAATGGGTTTGATAAAGATATGAGGACAGTGGTAAAAGGGTAGAACGTCGACCACGGACACGAGGGTCCTGGGTTCGAATCCCGCAAGTAGCGGGATCAGTCTTGCGACCATTCATTTATCCACACTCGGTGCGAGTAATTGTGTAAGAACACGTTTCACAAACGATATAGAATGAATGAAGTTTTAACTAAACTAACAAGGGTCGATTTTATGTATTAACCCTTTACCAAACGTTTACATTTCGACTGTCCCAAATTAAGAGAGTTTCCAGACGACATTACGACATTTCAAAATGTGATGAAATTGAAAAATAATTCTCTGATAGGGCAGAAAACATTGCGGATAAAGGAGAATTGCTCGATAGGAGCAATTTCTCCTTTTCCCACAACGTTTTGCAGAGTCGTCTGCAACAAACTGGTAAAATGTCGTTGTTTTTTGGTAAAAGGTTACAAACGATCTTCCGTATCATGACCTTAGCCAATAGGAATATGGCAAACCCGACAACAATGTTTACATGCAATGAATAAACCAATCAAATGTGATATGACGTCATCAAGTTGTAAGAACTTGTTTCCTTTTACGTTTAGTTTGGATGGGTTTTAGGTGCAAACAGGTCACACATCTATATATTGTTTCGAACAAAATTTGACCTTCCGCCCCAATATAATTTATATCCTTTTAACGATGAAATACAAGTTCAATTTGAGTTACTATTTCGTGTCGATATGTCAAAGGAAAAGTAGATGCTCTTTTTCGACTACTTACACTTTCAAATTGATCATGCCGTAACATCACGCATTCGTCTTTGGTCTAAAATGATAGACCTCTCTAGCTTTTTATCACATAAAAAGTAAAAGATCATCCAAAATGGAATTCAAAACACTTACCATATTTCTGCTAAATGCTGAACAGCAACATTCGTTTTGTTTTTGTCTTCTTTTCCCTCTTATTTTCAGTCTCTAACGTATAACTAGGCTGATTTACAAACTTATTTTACCCGTCACACAATTGTGGATGAACTGTCAGCGGGATGAAAATGAAACACTTTAAAAATCGGTTTAAACACCCAAAAGTATTTAGTAAAAACTTAACCATCGTGTATTACAGGATACGGCCGGTAGTGAGAGGTACGCCTCGCTCGGCCGGATGTACTACAGAAGTGCGCGGGCCGCCATTGTTTGTTTCGACCCCAGCAATCGGTCGTCATACGAGAATGCAAGACACTGGGTCTCCGAACTCAGATCCACAGAGGAGGTTGGTTATCTGATTTCTTAAGTTTACCACTCCCATATGCTATCTAAGATGAACTCGTCGTCTGCTTTTGCTCGCAATTTGGACTGGTCTAAAAGAATCTTTGAGGGCCAGTCCAAATTGAGAGCAAAAACAGACGACGAATATAAAGCATAGAGAGAAATCATCCATTTTGAAATACGGAGTAAAAACCACCGCGCAATGTATCCTTTCCTTATGATTATTTCTACATACTCGCAAAGCAGATACATGTATGTCAACACGAGTTTTAATCGCCTAAAGGTTTAGGAGAGGTGTACTTATTTTCAATTGAGTATATAAGCGTTTTACAAACATTTGGTAGAGAGATGCAATGGAAAATCCCAGAATCAACCACATAATTCTCTTGAGATGAATAAGCGTAGGATTGGCATCAACTATTTGGAAGGATGGATGCAGTCTTAACCCTTATAGCGCTTGAACAGACTTCATGCTTATACAAATAGGGTAGACTCTAGATCAAGACCAGCCGCAAAGTAAATTGGCGGCTGCATGGCCTGTGATCAAATATCTTTTCTTTAACAAAATTAAGCAGATATTTAAGGTTTTGGAAAGCAGACGCCACAAAAAAACTATTTTTAGAAGTTTCCCCAGCATTCTAAGGGTTAAGCACAATTGAAAAGATTACTGTGCAATACACACAGAGGAATAACCGTGTACTTTTGTATTTGTATGATTACCCCGATCGTTTTCTATGTATCTGAAGGTTAAACTATACAAAAGGCTAAACGGATGCAATGCAGTTGATGACCCTTGTCGTTTGAAAGTTCTTTGAAGTTGTTGGTAAGAAAAGTGACCATCTATTTCAATACACCTAACATGAGAGCTTGATGGTTTGTCAAATACCAAACATGTAATTCAAGTCAGCCTTGACCATTGTCACATTGGTGATTGAAGAATTCGATTGCAGATATGCCTAATGTTACCAGAATACCTCTTTGCCATTTCAGGATTGTAAAATCTATGTGTGTGCCACCAAAATGGATTATCTGGCTAGCAAGCCTAGTGTAAGAACTGTGACGAAAGAAGAGGCCAAGGAATTGGCAGAAGGTAGATTATTTTTCGTTCCTCTAATAAAGTGTAAATTGCCGTTGCTGTGGAAACAGAGAGTGCCGATCTCATGTATAGAAAGTTAGACACCGTCGCGGTTCATATCTATTCATTTAAATTACGAGACGACTCTGGAAAACATTGCGGGAAAAGGAAGAAAACACTCGTAACAAGCAGTTTTTCGTTTTCCCACACTGTGCTCTGCCCTATCAGAAGACTATTTTCCAGTGTTATCACATTTTGAAATGTCGTGTTCAAACTCTCAATTTGGGACAATCGAAAATTTAGCAATTGGTAAAGGGTTAAGATCATTTGCATCCTTGAATATCATATGTGACATTTAAAATGATCTTTCTGAAAACGGATTTGAAACAAATCAGATCCACGCCAACGTCCCACTCATTGATAATATAAAGCACCAGGGTACCGTTTTACTAAACAACTTACGGAAAATATTTGCGTAAGTCATAAAAGATAAACATGGATAGTATCTTCAATGAAAGTACAATGTTGCAATGTGACACGTCATTGGAATCGTCACGGAGAGACGATTCTAATGATGTGTTACTTTGCAATATTGCTTCGCCCAATATTGAAATAAGAGGAATTGTTGTTTAAGACTTACGCAAATTTTACGCGTAAACTGTTTAGTAAAACGGTACCCTGAAGCCGGTTCTATGAGTTGACGATGCATCAACTATAGCTCATGTCAATACTTTGTTTTTATAATTATCTCTGCTTAAAGTGCCTGATTTGACATCTAGTATTTGAAAAAGCCTCATAAGTTTGTTATGGCAGAGGGTAAATCTTTTTTTCACAAGTCTGTAATCTATTTCGTTTCAGATTTGCAAGCTGGTTATTTTGAAACCTCCAGTAAAACTGGACAAAATGTAGGTAAGTGATCATAAATCTTTTAGATACTATACATGTATATAGCTTGCCAGATTACGCCAAATCTTAAAGTTAGTTAAGTTTAGTAAGTATACAAATCCCTGTACATCTTTTACGAGGAAAAACATGGTATCGATTCTGATAAAACAAGCAAATTACAATTTAATGACAGAGTTCTCCTTTTCCTACAGTGCTTGCAAATAATCTCCGTATGAAAAAGCTGTTTCATATCGCATGTATAAACGTTAATACATGCGCTTAACCCTTATAGTGCTCAAACCGATTTCATGCTTATGCAAACAGGTTGGATCCAGGCCAGTCGCCAAGTAAATTGGCGGCTGGTCTGTGATCTAACCTGTTTGTTATTCTGAGTATATGTCCTCATCAAAATTAATATAATATCTAGGTTTTGGAAAGCAGACGACACAAATATCTGTTTTGAGAAAATTACCCACCCTTTCCCAAACAACAAATTTGTTACTGTCCCAAATTGAAAGAGTTTGGAGACGACATTTCAAAATGTGATAAAATTGGACAATAATTTTCTGATAGGACAGAAAACATTGTGCGAAAAGGAGAAATTACTCGTTACGAGCAATTTCTCCTTTTCACACCAAGTTTTCAAAAGTCGTCTGCACCAAAGTGGTCAAATGTCGTTATCGTTTGGGAAAGGGTTAAGTTTGGCATACAAGTCCTTGTACATTTTTTACGAGAAAAAGCATGGTATCGATTCTGACAGAACAAGCAAATTACAATTTCTTGAAATATTATTTCTCCTTTACCTACAGTGCTTGCAAATAATCTCCGCACAAAAGCTGTTTCATGTAGCATTTATAAGCCTTAATACATGTGCTTAACCTTTATAGTGTTGGAACCGACTTCATGCTTATGCAAACAGGTTGGATCCAGGCCAGCCGCCATGTAAATTGGCGGCTGGCTTGTGATCGAACCTATTTGTTATTCTGAGTATCCTTCCTCATCAAAATTAAGCAGATATCTAAGGTTTTTGGAAAGCTGTCGACACAATCATCTGTTTTTACCAAGCATTCTTAGGGTTAAGTGCAATTCTGCCCCTTAACGATGTACTACCAGGAAACATATTGTGTTGTGAAACAATACAACTCAAGTCGCACTTAACATCGGATGTTATAATGACAAGTGCTTAGCATTTCTTAGAAATGATTAGATTATTTAAAGCTTCATTTATAATGAACACATAATAAATACAGGCAAACTTATCCCCTGTATCTTAAAATCTCACTTTTTTTGCATCTGCTGCAGTAGTTTCAAGAGATCACTATGGCAAGGGGATAAGTTGTTTTTGTTACAAAAAATGATCACGTTATCTCAATGGTTTCTAACAAAGGTCACAAAGACAAACATTTCCCCATTTCCCATACCTTCTAGTCATATATTTTGGCTTTTTAATTGGACAATTATCAAAATCCCTAATAAAGGATGGGTAGAGAAAACACTGAGACTCCCTCAGAGGTTTGGGCTTTAGGAGTAATAAAACTTTTGATATTCACACTTCTTGTCACTAAACCAAAGACTGTTTTCAAATTCTTTACTTATACTTTGCTAAAACCCCGATTAAACGGTCTGCAATATCGGCGATTTTAATGTTTTTAATCTGTTCTGTACCGTTGTGAGCAGGTTTCGGGAGATGTCAATAATCTTGTTTATGCTTCTTTAGAAATCTATGTTGTTATTTTTACGATTGAAGACATCTTATTTTGAAAAGTTAAAATCTTTATCTCTGAAAGACTCTCTTTAAGCGTAAGATATGCAACCATCAACAGAGACTGGATCGTAATTAGACCTGTGCCCGCAATAAAAGGGTTAAAACATGAAAATATTACGGGAATGACTTATACAACCCGATATGAAAAGTCGCCATTTTACTCAAACGAAGAAACATAAGCCAGCTGTAAGGAATTTGTCTGTCAAGAAAAACCTTTACGAACTAATATTATTTTGTTTCAGATATGCTGTTCAAGAAAATAGCCCGTGATTTTGCTATCTCAGAAAACAGTATATGTAACGGCAGAAGTGAGTTTTGTATACATGTACTTGATTCTTCAATTATCATTTATTCCTGTGCAAAGGCCGGTCTCTAATCGTTTGCGGCTGTTACTCTGGCATGGCAAATGTTTTGTGGAAGCTTTAGCTTGTTTAAACCCACGTACATGTAACAACCGAAAACCCAATTAAATGAAATATTGCAATTATAATTACATACCTTTTATTGTATTTCCATATGAAAAAAAGGCTTGTTACCTTAATTTTGAATTTTGAGTTTCAAAATTCTAAACAAGAAAATGCATGTACTTAGAAATAAATATTGAAAACAAAATTAATTGTTTGATTGTGTAATTTCATACAATCCATTATAAAAGGACAGACATTTTGCGTACCTTTTTCAGTGAACGTTAAGTTTGTGTATTTCTATCCTTAATCAAGAGTGTTTCACTAGTGCTTTACCAGAGTTCGAAACCTATAAAAGAACGGTATTTCTACAGTCTTTTGGACTACGACTGTACACAAATATTGCAGAGGCGTCGGAATGAGTTTAGGAAACCATTACAAACTACGGTTGTGTTGTATACATATACCAGCATGTTCTGTACAACAATGCATTAGGTTCCCTTATTTTCCTAAACGTTCGACGGACGTTACATTATGTTTTATGAATTTCAAGTTACAACTCTAATATCTGTTGTCATGTTTTGCTAACTCAATGTGACAACTCTGATATCTTATGACTTGTTAGGTGAACTTCCCGTGAAATCTCTAATATCATGTGTTGTGAACTTCACCTGGAAACTCTTATATCTTACGAAACGTTATGTGAATTTCAGGTGACAACTCCAGTATAAAGATATCGTGGAAGAAAGACCATCGGGTTATACAGGATAGGTCGTCGTGTTGTCATAGATAGAACAGATACAGCTGCCTTAACACTTTACCAAACGACATCTTTTCGACAGCCCCACATTTAAGAGTTTGCAGACGAGATTTCAAAATGTGATGAAATCGAAATATAATCTTCTGATAGGGCAGAAAACATTGTGGGAGAAGGAGAAATTGCTCTTTCCGAGCAATTTCTCCTTTTCCCACAATTTGTTCTAGAGTCATCCGTTACAACGTGGTAAAATGTCGTAATTGTTTTGGAATGGGTTAAATCGGGAATGTGCCAATATTCAACGACAAACGTCAAATCGAGTTATGTATAGAAGGAATACCCACATGTTGTCAAGAATGAACATAACACGAATTCGCCGAGAACGGATTCTCGTTGTTTCATCGATAACAATACTTTCAAGACGAAACTTGGTAATCATCGTGTTGAAATATAGCATTGTGTTATGTAGGGAACATATCATGTCGTCAAAAAAAACACCAAAACCATCGACTTGTTTAGAACGGACCACCGTGAAACAAATTGTAAACACGACATCGCTGATTTTGTATCGAGTCCAAAATTCCATATTGCTTTATTCGGATATTCACAATCGGGTTTTAAAGATTGGAAGGTTCCGATGAGAGAGTAATTTTGTATGAAGAAAATATCGTGTTGATTTAACGCGGATGATCAAAGCTGTAATTACATTAAATCTACACCTAGATTCTAGACTCAATACTAAAAAAGACACAGAAACAAACATGACTTACCATTATTAGATGTCTAGTCTTGTTACAAAGATGAGATATTATTTGTCATGTTAAAAACTTTAAAAAACATATCGTGGTACTGTTATAGACCATACTATGATCATTCGTATATGTAAAACAAATATTTTTTAAAAATCACGATCGAGTTATTTTTTAGATTTTTGTTTAACTCTTTCCCAAACAGTAACGACATTTGACCACTTTGTTGCAGACGACTTTAGAAAACATTGTGGGAAAAGGAGAAATTGCTCGTAACGAGCAATCTTTCCTTTTCTCACAATGTTTTTGCCGTATCAGAATATTATTTTTCAATTTCATCACATTTTGCAATGCCGTCTGCAAACCCTTTCAATTTGGGACAGTCGAAAATGTGTTGTTTGGGAAAGGGTTAATCCAATGTATAAATACTTACGTGTTTGATTGGACACAATGCCATCGATAATGAGACATAAAGTGAAATATCATGGATTATTATGTCTTTAGTAAGTAAATCATCGAGTTATAAAGATTATTTTAATTTTACCATAAGTTATCAAACTGTTAACTTATATTGGGCGTTTATTCTTCATCATTTCAATGGTAGTATAATGTATGTATAAAGATTATTAGTACATGTATATTTTTCATTCTAGACTTTGACAATGTTATCTTTATAAGTATAAGGTAAACATTACATTGCTTTCATGAGACTGAACGCTTTATTACAAAGACTCATGTCTGGTCCTCATGTTATAGAGAGTTGGCCTAGAACAAGGGCCTTATGAAAGACAATTACTGATTGAATACCCGAAAACAATGAATAACATGCCATAATATCAAAGAGAGTTGTTCCTGAACAAGATCCATATGAAAGCCAATTACTGATTGAATAACCGAAAACAATGAATAACATGCCATAATATCAAAGAGAGTTGTTCCTGAACAAGATCCCTATGAAAGCCAATTACTGATTGAATACCAGATAACCATGAATAACATGCCCTAGTACCAAATACTGTTATCCTTTGGCAATGGCCTTGGGAAAGCCTAATGCTAGGGTAGTATATGGTGTATCTGTATGAAACATTGCTTTGTTGGAGTCTTTTTTCTTCTTCAAATCGTCCAAGAAAAACATCCTTCCGTAGAATAAGACGGTGGTATTTGGAAGAATGGGCAAGTGTTAAAAAATAAACGAGTATTGCTCATTCATTAAAACTATTTGGGCTACGTCACGGGAAAAGGGGCACTCGGACATAGCAAACAGTGTAGCCCCAGACCAGCCGCCACGTCGCTGACGTGGCGGCTAGTCTGGGGTTACACTGTTTGCCATCTTAGAGGACATCAAGTTCTACCTTTAAATAAATACAAATGATAACTGTCGTGACTAGATGCTGGAATAATAGCGCTAAGAAAGAGCCGAGTCAGCGGTTTTTATTTATGTCCGAGTGCCCCTTTTCGCGTGACGCGGCCCATTTAATAATTGCTGTGAAGTATTAGGTAAACATCCTAGCAGAAATTGATCACTGCTATGTTTCACCAAACTAAACATTGTTCCCAAAATTGTTTAAACACTTTCTGATATGAAAACGTGTCTTAATATTGTGAAGGCAAAAGAAGAAATTGCTTATTATCTCATATTTTTTCATTAGTGGCTTGGTTCTTTTTTTGTTCAATTTGGACACGTCTCAAATCCCGACATTAGAAAAAATATAAACATGTTCTATCCCATGTACAGCCCTTCAATGACTGCATCACATATTACTCGGAGACAGAGCCTTTTAATTCATTACCAAACAATAACGAACTTTGACCAGTTTGTTGCAGATGAATCTGAAAAACGTGGGAAAAGTGGAAATTGCTCTTAACGAGCAATTTCTCCTTTTCCAACAAAGTTTTCTGACCTATCAGAAGATTATTGTTCAATTTTATCATATTTTGAAATGTCGTCTGCAACCTCTTTCAATTTAGGGTAGAAGATTATTGTTCAATTTCATCATATTATGAAATGTCGTCTGCAAACTCTTCCAATTTGGGAAAAGAGTCTATATTCCTGCCGTCAAATCGACGGTTCAATACAAGACTTGAGAAAGTCCTTCATTCGAAATGGAATATTTTATTTATTTATATATCGTCTTGCACGTTCGAATTATACATCTTCCACTATCAACGTGATATTCCTTCGCGATGCCAAGATGTCTGGGAGAATGGCCGGAAGTTGGTTCGAACTTTTGGACTTTTCCTCGCAGTCTGCTAACCAGCTGACTATCCGTTTATCTTTATCCACCGACCTCTGAAAGTAATAGTGAATAACGTTCTCCGTAAGGTCTAACGTCGACGCAGACGTCGGCGTCTCAGGCGCTCCATGTTCTCTATCAATGTCTGGGGCTATAGTGTCATGGTTTAATGTATTTCCGATTAACTTATGTCCACTTGCTACCACATTGCGTTTTGAAATGTTCTGTTGTCGCTGTGTTGTAGCATCAGTACCAATCTCTGGATAAACTACAACGTCTCCGTCTGTCCCCATGTTTGTTCGAGCTGTTGTAAAAGAAATAAAACAAGTATTAGTCGTTAATAATCTGAAACCCCTAGGCGGGTACATAATAGAATCACCATCCAGACATGAATAAGACGGGTGCAACACCTTACTTAACATCTGTACATATTGACGCAATACATCTGATGATGTTGACCGTGATATGAAAATGAAAAACGAAATCAAAGTTTGTTTAAAAATTTACATTGGTAGACCTTCGCGCATACGAAAGTACACCTATCTCGATCGACTACACACCTGTCATGAGTCCATCGTCCCATGCAGACCTGGACGTCTCCAATGGTTGGTTCGGATAGTTCAGTCTGACGTCATCACTATCGTCGTCTGCTGGCATCGGTGTCGGGCATCGCGCCACGGTCAGACGTTCTACCAGCTTGTTCCTCGGTCTGACGGGAGCCGAGGTCAGTTTCCCTGCTCTACCCTCCTCAACTACTCGTGTATTGGCCGGAAGTTGGGGTCTAACGGTTCCCTGTACCAGGCGCCGTGTCCCGGACTTCATGGAATCAGGCGTTCGCCGGAAGTCGTATTCCTGGCCTGCTGTAGGAACGTTCTTCCGTTGGTTTGATGGTTTACCCTGTTGGACGAGGATCCTGCGTCTTACGGAACTGCCATTGCGGGGTATTCTGGGAAGACCGGGTGTTTCAGACGAACCGATAAATGGACCGTTCCGGACAGTGTTGATTATTCTTTCGTTGGCTTCCATCCTTATTTATAGCTTATTTATGCAGCAAAACTTTTGTAACTCATCTTCACAGACGAATAATCCTTTCAATTTGTATATACCCTGACTACATTTATAGATATGCCCTTAAGGTAACTTGCGTTATAACTCAGTTTTTGTGATGAAAACACATAAGTCCACGATATTCATTAGAAATCTTTTGCATTTCCCGTTTTTTATTCCATTTTTTAAAGCAACAATTTCATAATTAAAAAAGGCACAACCACTTTAGGCGGATTTCTATGATAAATGCTTTGAAGGCATTAAATATCAGTTACAAGTCACTGCTAGAATTCATGAATTCACTATAGTTTTCCATTAAACAAACTTTGATCGAAATATAAATTAATCCATATACTTTTTGATATCTGTTAAACTACATGTATATAAAACTTAAGTCAATCATTGTATTTCTTGTCCATCTTTAAAATTTCATACAGATCAGTAAAACTGTTGCACTCTTGCTTTAATTTACCTAACGTAATCTAAAAGAGTGTGTATTATAGAATTAAGCCGATCAACTGATTAATATTATTAAAATTTGAAAGGGCGTGTGTCATAAACTGTTAATTCAATTCAATTATTTATTTGGCAAAAACCAGCATATAGATGCATTTAGCTTATATAATATTCACAGATATAGTAAAGACATACACATGCGTTATATATTTAAGCATGTTAAATATACTAACATGGCAAAGTTGTAGAAATCTTTAAACTTACAAAACATTAACTAGACGATCTTACACATATAAAGTGGATAGATCAAGAGCTTTCTTCCATTTCACAAGGTAAATACATTAAATATTTTCATTTTGCCTTTTAAAAGCGTTATTAATTCAGAAAGAGTCAACATATCCAACTATGTATAGACTATTGCGGAAGACATCAAATCCACTGCAGCGCGTTTGGATTCCAATACATATTATTCCATTGCATTTAGGCTCTAAACTCTTAAAACTCTTCGGTTGAACAATTTAACGTTTTACCGTACATGCAAGTTTTAGACTGTCCCAAATTGAAAGAGTTTGCAGATGACATTTCAAAATGTGATGAAATTGGAAGATAATCTGATAGGGTAGAAAACATTGTGGGAAAAGGAGAAATTGCTCGTCACAGCAATTTCTTCCTTTCCCACAATATTTTCCAGAGTCGCCTTCAACAAAATGGTTAAATACCGTTATTGTTTGGTAAAGGGTTAAAAGAAATGGAGTTTTAACTTCCAAATTGCCTCATATATCTATGAACAAGAGCTTAATAAAGTCAAATGATTTGGTTAATTATATGGAGTTTATCGCCGTTTCAACAATTTTAAGTTATATACGGCTTTCCTGAATTCACCGTTAAAGGATTTTGCTCTGTAGTGTCTTGCAAACGGACACTCCCACGAAACAAAGGGTACTGGCGGGGCTCAAACCCGGGCCACCCGAGTTCCAAAACCGCTACTTTAACCACTTTTCAACGTAAAATGGAAACCTTTCGACTTTGCAATGTAGTTCTACACTAACAACGTCTGAATCAAGCCGAGCAGAACCATTAGCATACTGTAGGTCCGAAGTTAAGACTACTTACGTCTAATCGTCAGCCTGATTACGAAAAATGTTTCTATTTAGTGTTCGTAAACAACAATGTTGATTGATCTTTAATTTAATTGGTTAATCAAATTTGAAACTTTTGGCAGGTGAAAATGGAGTTTTATGAGCCAATAAGAAGATATGAAAAATAACATTTTTCTTTGTGACATTGATAAAACTGCGTTAAATTGATATTTTTTTCGTAAGAATCAATTACACATTTCCAATGACCTCAGTGGTGTGTAAGCTAAGGTAAACCCATATGAAACAATGGATTAATCGTTTAATCGGGTCTGATCGGTAGTGTTACTGGTTATTACAGGATTATGGATTAACCTAGTCACAGCCGTACAACTGTTCATTCTTTCTAGCCAGGCTATCTATCCCCTTTACCACGCAAATCAACCAAATAAGGGGAGATAACTTGATGACCAAATGATACATAGACACTCAGGAAGAAACAGAGCAAAGCAATGTTGGTTCTCTATTCTATAAATATTTATTTTTTCATTTTCAAACAAATAGATCCACACAAACACATGGGGTGAAAACTCTTTGGCATGCTTATATTATGCTAAAAAATATTATATATTCATAATGTATGCATGTTAACCCTTATAGTGCTGGAACCGACTTCATATTTATGCAAATAGGTAAGATCACAGGCCAGCTGCCAAGTAAATTGGTGGCTGGCCTGTGATCTAACCTGTTTGCCTCTCTGGGTATCTTTCCTCATCAAAATCAAGCAGATATTTAAGATTTTGGAAAGCAGATTACATAAGCATCTATTTTTAGAAATTTACCCAGTATTCTAAGGCTTAAAATAACATTGACCCCTGTATATAAACAAATGACACAATACAATCAAGCAACATGCATTGCACATCCTTCTTGTCCGATCATTGTCCATGCCTTGAAGCACAGGGGTATATAGTTATTTTTGGGTCAGTACTATGTGATATAACATTATAATACATGTACATGGTACTGACCAAAGGCTAACTATAGACCTATAGACCCCTGTGCTTTAACCCTTTACCAAATACAAAATTTTCGACTGGCCTAAATTGAAAGAATTTTCAGACGACATTTCAAAATGTGATGAAATTGAAAATATTCTTTTGATTGGGCAGAAAACATTGTGGGAAAACGAGACATTGCTAGTTAAGGACAATTTCTCCTTTTCCCACGATGTTTTTCAGAGTCGGCTGCAACAAACTGGTCAAATGTCGTAATTGTTTGGTAATGGGTTTAAGCCCCTGAAGTTTCCTTGTTGAAACAACTAGCTGCCAGCATCAGGGAATAGTTGTAGGAAGTCACTGTAAGGCACTGATTCGTCATGAAATCGTCAACAGATGGTGTTCTTTGAAATTGTCTGGACGGATATAATCGAATAAAAATGGTAGACACGGAAATTTTACCCATATCTGTTAAATGTTAACATTTCACTCAGGTCATTATTTACATCCCCATAAACTCACCACAGATCTTCCAGTTTAGGGAGAGCATTTTTCTTGGTATTCTTTCCTCTCTTTCGTAAATCTGATGCTTCACTATTTTGTTTCAATTTACTTCGGTCAGTTTTGGTTGCTAACACTGCCTTGGTTTCGCCGCCAGATGTGTCTTTATCCTTTACGGGTTCATATCTAGCTTTTACTTTGGTTTTTGCTTTACCATTTGGAGTTTCTGCAGGTTTTGACACTGGATCTATGCGTTCACATATTTGTGTATAAACATGCTCTAAATCATCTTTTTCATTCAATACTGCTTGTTTGGCGGATTCAACAGACTCATTGCTGCTGTGGGATAATTCAATAACATGTTGATTGAATGGAGCTGCTTCTTGATTGATGCTGTTAAATCTTACACTGTCTTTTAATCTATCCACATTGTCAGCTTCAGCTAAATCTCCTTGATCTTGATTGTCAACATCTTTTACATTACCATTAACAACTTTTGTTTTCTCACTGGAATCTGAACTTGCTTTCTTTGAAACTGAGTTTTTCTTACTTTCCGATTTTCTTGAGAGAACAATGATGGAGTTCAGAATTTTCTGTTGAGCAGATTTAAAAGATTCTGCATCTTTAGTAGCCTTTGCTAATTGTTTTCGTAACCTATTGAATTGAGTTTCCAACTCATCTTTTTCTTTAACAATATGTTTTTGGTCACAGACCTTAATCATTTTTTCCGCTAAATCCATTTCACTGAACATGGCCAGAGTCCCTTCACACAAGTTATCAAGTTCTTTGTTTATCGTTGTCACTTGATCAAGTATTTTTTCAAATTTCCAAAACTTGTCAACAAGTTCTGGATACTCCGTCATCAAATTTAATTTTACTTTAGCTGTGCCTATTTCTTTCTGAAACGCCTTTCCTTCAACAAAGTCTGTCTGTAGAGAGCTCAAATAAAGATCTATGTCTTCTAAAGTATCAGAGAGAAAGGTTTTAAATTCTAAATGGGAACTGATGAGTTTATCATGTGAATGACACATGGAACTAGAGGTATGATCAAGTGTTTCTTCAGACAAACTGCCCTGGTTTACATTAACCTGGTTTTGAATGTTAGTTCTGGCCTTGGCTTTACTTGATAGTGAGGGATGTTCAGTTTTTGTGGTTTGAAGATCTGACTCTTTATTTCCTATTTGATGTTTGGGCTTTGATTCTGTAGCTGGTTTGGTTAGAGAATAAGCATCATCTTCATGTTGAATTGGGGTTTGGTTCTCTAGTTCTGGTTGAACGTTTCTGGCCATCTCTGAACCAGAACTTGATACTCCAACCTTGGATTTGCTCTCTTTTATAATCCCACAATCTGCAACTTCTGAATTCTCACCAATATCTTGCCCTATGTGTTTAGCGAGGTTTTCCTTATCTCCCTCACTTGTGCTATCTCTTTTCATGATCTGAAATGGAAATAACCAAAGCTACCATAAGAATTTGGATCAAACATGTCATACAGTCAATCTTATTTGAACAAACCACTCTTTAACAGCGTGTGAAAAGATATTTAGTCTGACACTATCTTGATTGATACATGATGTAATTCATTCAGAAAGCTCCCTTTGGAATGTCTGAATGACTGTATTATGTGTCATTGTGTTAGTTTTCATATTGACCATGAAACTTTCTAATTTTTATCTTGTTTTCCCTCAAACGAAGATGCACTGAATATTGTATTGAGAGAAGCATTTGTTTGAACAGCCTTTGTGGTAATCTTTTTTTCTTTTAATTCGATTTCCATAGGTTCATAATCATATAGCAGAGAAATATCCTTGATGTTTTGAAGTCCGCAATAGACCGAAAGAAGACTATACATACTTGATGCCTGTCTATAATGAGATTCTCAATAGAGCTTTTCCATCAAAGGGAACAGCTTAACACTAAATAATCACCTAACAATGAACACATTTAGGTACTCAGAATCGATCAACTCATAAATTAAAAAAAAATTGGCACCTTATATAATCTCCACTTTGACACAAGGTGTTATAATCTTAGATAATATTTAAGCAAGTCATTATTAGAAGCCCTCCTACGTGCAGATGATAATTTTCAAAGACTGTGGCAAAATGGCATAAGTAGATTCCCCTCAATGTTTTCTTTATGTCAAACAAACTAAAAACTCCATTTGAAGAAAAAAGACAAATATTTCAGTCATTGAAAGAGTTCATATTATTATTGGTTATATGCTTCAAGTCACCTTTAACCTTAGAATACCGGGTAAATTTCTAAAACATATTTTTCTGTGTTGCCTGCTTTCCAAAACCTTAAATATCTGATTTATTTTGAGGAAAGATACTCAGTGCAGCAAACAATTAGGATCACAGGCCAGCCGCCAAATAACTTGGTGGCTGGCCTGGCCTGGATCTAACCTGTTTGCATAAGCATGAAGTCAGTTCAAGCGCTATAAGGGTTAAGCTGATGAAGAATAGCATTGGAATATTCTTTACCTTGTTTTTCTGCTCCAGCTCTTTTTGCCTGAATATAAACTTGTTCCACCTGAAAATAAAAGGAATGAATATGTTTATATGTTTGTTTACAATATGTCCAACACTATGTCAACATTATTTCAATTATTTTACAGATTTCCTGCCATTACACCAGGAGTTGACAGGGTTCTAAATTGTCTTGCCAGAGGACACTCGCACAAAAAAACCAAATGCTGCTGGTGAGAATGGAGTTAAGAACCCCAAAAGGAACAAATTACCAATCCGTGTAATAAGGACAATTGGTTTTGCCAACCCGAATGAAGACCCATTACATATAGAACAACCATGGAAACAGCTTTTATAGACATCAATAAGTTCATCTATTGAATAACCCAATCTTGTATTCCAGAAGTCAAGACAAATGGCGATTTCCTTAGCCAATTTTTCGTTACAACAGTAAACCCTATATTGTTGGTACTCATTAGAACTGCCACATTCTGGCTGCTTTAATGAGTACCCACTAACTATTAAGATTCATGTAAGTATTACCAATGACTACTACAGGACCGAGTAAATTGGCTGTTTAAGACAGGTTGGCTGCTAAACACAAATTGAATTACACTATAAATCTAACAATGGAACTTTCTGTAGTGGCTGTTTAAGGCAGGTTGGCTGCTAAACACAAATTGAATAACACTATAAATCTAACAATGGGACTTTCTGTAGTGGCTGTTTAAGGCAGGTTGGCTGCTTAAAAGGGTGGCTGCTTAATGCAAGTTAGACTGTATTTTACTCTTTAAATCAAGGACAATTGTTCTACTTTTAAAATCAAGACAAAAAAGTTGTTCTACTTTTAAAATTAAGAACAACTGTTCTTCTTTTTAATTCAAGAACAACTTTTTTTTTTTAAATCAAGAACAACTGTTCTACATTTAAAATCAAGAACAACTGTTCCCCTTTTTGAATCAAGAACAACATTTACTGTTCTACATTTAAAATCAAGAACAATAGTTACTGTTCTACTTTTTAAATCAAGAACAACATTTACTGTTCTACATTTAAAATCAAGAACAATAGTTACTGATCTACTTTTTGAATCAAGAACAACATTTACTGTTCTACATTTAAAATCAAGAACAATAGTTACTGTTCTACTTTTTGAATCAAGAACAACATTTACTGTTCTACATTTAAAATCAAGAACAATAGTTACTGTTCTACTTTTTAAATCAAGAACAACATTTACTGTTCTACATTTAAAATCAAGAACAATGGTTACTGTTCTACTTTTTAAATCAAGAACAACATTTACTGTTCTACATTTAAAATCAAGAACAATAGTTACTGTTCTACTTTTTAAATCAAGAACAACATTTACTGTTCTACATTTAAAATCAAGAACAATAGTTACTGTTCTACTTTTTGAATCAAGAACAACATTTACTGTTCTACATTTAAAATCAAGAACAATAGTTACTGTTCTACTTTTTAAATCAACAACTGTTCTACCTTTTACCCTTCTACCTTTATCTGTCCAATGCAAAGATTATCAAGCACAAACACTTACATTTGTTGTTATCATTTGGTATAAACTATGTGAAAGAAAGATGAGTTTGACCCCTTTTCTGCATCAAGACCTTAATTTGATGCAAATGATACAGAATACTGGTGCATAAGGATTAAACACTCGTCATAAAAAAGTTATTCTTTTATCTTTTATTATTTCTGCCAAACATGACATAGAAATTGTTGGGTTTTTAATGCTATTGCTTTCCATTTGACCAATGCCAATATTCCATGATCAGCATAAAAACTGACAAAAATGTGGAAATCCAAACTAGGCTAACCTCAATTAATTGACAAATTGGTATAATCAAATTTCGAAAATTAGTAACAACATATCAGTTGAACAACTGCACATGAGATAAAACTTTTCTCTGACTTTGTCCAAATTATAAAAGTTTAAGATTTTTTAGTTTGAGATAGAATAGAGAACATAAAAAAATGATGTCTGCACAGTTAAAAGTTGATACATGTAATCGTTTTCTTTTTGCAATGCTGTTTTAAACTCAAACACATCCTTTCAAAGCTTTCATTGTTTCATAATTCGACAAACACATTTAACAAACAGCTTATATGAAGTAAAGTATATCTAAAGTAAGTTATCTCTCTAATCAATGTACCATTAGGTTACATAACTTCATCCTTCCTTGTTTCATAAACAATTAACCCTTTACAAAACGCCAAATTTTCGACTGTCCGAAATTAAAAGTTTGCAGACGACATTTCAAAATGTTATGAAATTAAAGAATAATCTTCTGATAGGGCAGAAAAAAAACATTGTAAGAAAAGAAGAAATTAATTGTAAAGAGCAATTTCTCCTTTTTCAACAATATTTTCCAGAGTCGGCTGTTACAAACTGGTCAAATGTCGTCATTGTTTGGTTAAAGCAGATGACATTGAAATACAATGGGACAAAAGGATAATTTTCTAATGAGCTTGTTTGATTGACTTAAATGTTAATTCATGAACATGAAGTTTCGATACAAGACTATTGTAAGTATCTTACAATTGTGAAGCAATTACTTTTGTCTTAAAATGGCCCTTGATCTGTTCAATTTGTTCATTCCATAATTGGTTTAACCCTTAGAATGCTGGGTAATTTTCTATAAATAGATGTTTGTGTCGTCTGCTTTTCAAAACCTAAAATATCTGCTTTATTTTCATGAGAAAAGATTACAGAGTAGCAAACAGATTAGATCACAGGCCAGCCGCCAATTTACTTGACGGCTGGCCTTGAACTAATCTGTTTGAATAAACATGAAGTCGGTTCCAGCACTATAAGGTTTAAGCGAAAGCAGTAGTTAGTATAACATAGCTGACATAATGGCTGTTAGGAGTGATCAATGAAGTGTCTGCTTCATACCTGTATGTGTACAGTTAATACTGCAGGTGACGTGCAAAAGTTTCATGTGACCGATATGATATCTATCCATCCTCATCCTCTTCAAACACTATTGCAGCATGAAATATTTTAACCCTTATAGTGCTGGAACCGTCTTCATGCTTATGCAAACAAGTTAGCTCAAAGCAAGCCGCCAAGTAAATTGGCAGCTGGCCTGTGATCTAACCTGTTTGCTACTCTGAGTTTCAAAATTAAGCAGATATTTAAGGTTTAGGAAAGCAGACGACACAAAAATCTATTTTTAAAAAAGATACCCAGCATTCTAAGGGACAAATCATTAAGACAAAATGAGTGGTTGATCATGATACTCAAGTTCTCACGTTGTTGCAATTGTTTGTTATTAAGTGGCATTTGATAGATAGTTCAACTTCTGTTAATTAATCAGATGATGAATTAATTGAAAGTAAATAAAGAGATAAGCGTAAGGGTTAATTTGGGTTGAGTGTACTGATTAATTGGTACATTCAAGTTGCAATCAGAAATGGATCATAACTGTGATTATGTTTTTGTTTTGTTATTTTCAAGTTCAAGTGTTATTGGAGCGTATCATTCTGTTAAATGATTCTTAATAAGTTGAATAAGTCTTAAACTTTGTTCATGGGAGTTATAATTCTTACATTTTGGAAACCTTTTGTTTGAAAGAGTTTCTGGACAGATGTGTACAACACACCTGATTTTTATGAGAACTATCATTACCTTGTTTGCTCTTCTTCACTTTTTTGCAGCGATAACATTAAAACCTTTCTCTTATCAAAGACAAAGAATATATTTTAAAGTGACTACCTCAATGATTTGTGCTCTGGGTGTAATAAAAGTTTGATATTACCTATCATTAACATTAAACCAAAGACCTTTTTCAATTTCTTTTACTCTTAATTTGCAAAAATGGCGAGATTTCAATACATAATGTGAATAATGTGAGTCTTCAGGCTTAGAGTAGGGTTTATCTCGAAGTGTTCCAACACTAACTTTGTAAAGTGACAACTCATAAATCACCTAAGTTAAAGCAGCATGACATAAAGATGTTTTCCGAGAAGCAACCTCTAGTCCAGAAAACAGAGAGGGATCAGATACACAAAGAGAAGAGCGAGAGTAGTCATGGAGTGCGCCACCTTCTAATTGTGCCCATGGTCGTGTTGTTCTACCTTCCGATCGAGGTTACACATTACATTGCAAACGAATGGATCCAACACACTGTTGTGAGTCAGCAGTTTCCCAACGCATCCTTACATCAGAAGACGTCTCCTTGCCAGGACAAAAATGAGTCGTACGAAACATCGACTGAATATAAACATGCAGAACGGGTAACATCGGAATGGTTGCTCTACAACAAAATTGCTGAGATTGTTCCCCTCATCTTCGTTAACATGGTATTGCCGAGTTATTCCGACACTTACGGAAGGAAGTTTGTGTACCTCATTTCTATGGGTGGATTATTCATTAAGTATGCACTTGTGGCAGTAACAATTTACTTCGATTTACATTTCGTACTGATTACAATTGGCTATGGAATTGAGGGGCTTACTGGTGCTAGCGCTGCTTTCATAGGTGTGTCACTGGCTTACGTAGCAGATGTTACTAAAGACAACTCCAATAGAATGCTTGGCATTGTGGCAATAGAAACAGCATTTTTACTGGTTTCTGTCTGCCCAGCATTTATAGCAGCATACATGGAAACCTCTGGACTCGGCTACTCATTGTCAGCCGTAATCTGCGTGAGCTTTACCTCGATAGGACTCATAATCCTTATATTCCTCCCCGAGTCTCTTCCGAAGGAGAGACGTGTTCCGCGTAAATCTATCCTCGGTACGATGAAGAGGACAGTGGATTTTTACATCAGCAGGGAGTTCAAAGGTCAACGAAAGTTTTATCTCCTCCTACTCATGGCTTATGCAATAGGCAGCATTGGCACCAGCAACAGAAGTACAACGGAAACCGTCTATTTCCTTGATCAACCGTTCTGCTGGAACCCTATCACCTTTGGCTACTACTCCTTAGCAAGACAGACCCTGAGGGCAGTGTTTGGTACCGTGACACTACGTCCCATGCAGAGGTGCATGTCAAGTGAGGTTATATTAATCCTAAGCGCCTTCTCCTCACTTGCCTCATACATAGTGGAGGGTCTGGCAAGAACAGTTCTGGTGGTGTATCTATCCTCAGTCGTCGGGTCATTATCATTTTTGTCAACACCACTCATTAAAGGGACCATGTCGACCATGACGTCCCGCGAAAAACAAGGCTCGCTCTTTGCAAGCCTGGGCGTGATAGGTGAAGTGTCCACCCTCATTTCTGACTCCACAACCAGTCTCGTGTATCAAGCAACAGTGTCGTTCATGAACAGTTTTGTATTTTTTGTGATGGCCATGTTTGTGGGTATACAGGTTTTACTGCTTGTGATATATTCATGCAAAACAACATCAGAAAAAGGCAAGGTGGAATCATTGCATACAAATCCATGAACCATTATTGAAGATGGTAGAAGGAAGTTGTACAAATAAGAGTCCATTTTATTTCATATGCAGTATTTTTAAAAACTATTGAGACCAATCCTATTGTATGTGCATTAGTTAAAACTAAGATTAAGAACTGTAGATCTATCAACCCCTTTATCGCTTAGAATGCAGAGTAAATTTCTAAAAATATATGTTTGTATCGTCTGCTTTCCAAAACCTTCAATATCTGCTTAATTTTGTTGAGGAAAGATACTCAGAGTGAAAAACAGGCTAGAGCACAGGCCAATCATGAATTTACTTGGCGGCTGGCCTGAATCAAATTTGTTTGCATAAGCATGAAGTTGGTTCCAGCACTATAAGGGTTAACCCTCAATACAAATAATTCTCCCATATGAGAATCTATGACATGTCTAAATTCAAAGCAGCAGCAGAGGACAAAAAAGTAACATAGACCAAATACGTTTTGATCATGATATCGGTATGAACAAACATGTTGTTTAACACCCTATCAACAATTTTACAGTTATGTAACAGCTTTCCTGGATCAACCATTACTAAGCTATGGCTCTGAAATGACTTTCCAAAGGTCATTCCCATGAAACATAGCAGTTTCCAGTAATAAGGCTATTCCCTCTTTAGCCATAAACTTTTTCAATATATGGCAATTTCTTCTTTTGCAATAGCTTCTTAATATGAGATAAAACCTTTATTCATAAAGATTTTCAATATCAATGCATTTCTTCCATAGCTTAAGGGTTTTTAATATAAGGCAATTTCTTTTTAATGTAAGACAATAGCCATAAACTATTTCTATGTACATGCACATACAGTAGTTGTGAATATGTTTATGATTTGCAAGGGAACAATGAATAAACAATACAATTACCAAAAACTGTTTTTTGCGTCACTGTCCATAATACTTGGTAAAAACATCTTTGTCTTGAACTCATTTTGGGCAGCCTATTAAGAAAAAACCAAACAAAACAATTCCACCTTCATTCTTAGTTACATTAATCATTTCACAACCTATAGCGCCGGATAAATCTAGCGCACTTATATACCATATCCACTGTTAATAAACGGCGTAATATGGTTGTATGTATAGAAGCACTAGGTACCCATTAGAGTATAGAAGATTGGTATATAGTGTACTGTGAAACTTGATATCAATTTTTATGAATCAGTGATGTCAATTGAGCGTCTGTTACAGGCGATGCAGGGGTAAATTATGTCTTTTTCCCATTTTTTCCACATTTTCCTTTAATATACGAGAGAGTTACAAGGTCTGCTAGCAAAAATGTTTATCTTTTATTATACTTTTGTCTGCTGTGGCCAGCTCAGCACATTTCACTGTTCCTACCATTTTCTCTGAATATGGTTTCCAAGTCACTGTCTGCTGAGTGCCAATTCTCATTAACCTTTTACCAAACACCAAATTCTCATCTGTCCCAAATTGAAAGAGTTTGCAGACCACATTTCAAAATGTGATGAAATTGAGAAATAACCTTCTGATAGGGCAGAAAACATTTCCTAAAGGTTTAACCAAATACCAAACAATAACAGCATTTAACCTGTAATTTGCTGTTGACTCTGGAAAACATTGTGGGAAAAGGAGAAATTGCTCGTCTCCTTTCCCCACAATGTTTTCTGCCCTATCAGAAGATTATTTCCGTCAATGTTTTCCAGGGTCGTCTGCAACAAACTAGTCAAATGTCGTTATTGTTTGGTAATGGTTTAACAGAAAATGTGGTTTCTTAATCACCAAATTCAAGCGTTTTTAAAATTAAGTCATCTAAAGTAATGGGTAAATCACTGAAATCATACTTATTATGAAGATTGGGTGGACAGTGGTCTAGGGAGTGGAGCTTCTGCCTCGGGAAACGAGGGTTCGAATCCCATGAGTAGTGTGACCTGCCTTTTGGCCTTACATCAATCCACATTTGGTGCGAGTACTGGTTATATATCCAGGAAGCAGAATAGAAAGTGATAAGAAGTGATAAGTCTAAGTTGTAAGAACTTGTTTCAGAATCGATGTAAAATAAATAAGTTTAAACTAAAACTAATAGAAAATGTGTTTTACCTGAAAGGGTACCCAGTCTATAGGTCTGAAATCTTTACCGTTGTCAAGTGATTTGTTATATCCATCATAATTAACCTAGAGAATGAAAAATAAAGAGAAAATAAAGATATAAATCAAAGGAAGATTCAGATTACAGGCATATTTTGCTATTCAATTTGTTTATTTCTAACCTAAACCCTATATCACAGGTACTGTTTACAATTGTTTCGTTGAGAGTTGTATAATGCGTACATACAAATATGGTTTGACTGTGCTAATTTTCTTTAAAGGTGCTTGTTCACACATGAGACATTTTGCGAATCAAATTTAAATGTCGTTGAAACAATAGACATTTCGTATTGCAGTATAATATATAATGAAAAATAGCTACTAAGTATCTAAGGCAGTTTATAAGTCAGGATAATGTTATTCTTGATTAATCAACAATGAAGCATTTCAAGTATATTTAGCAACTGATTTTGATATTATAGGTTACAGGGTTTTGTCATTGTAAACAAATAACCCAGAAAAGTGTTTAATCTTACCTCATCTAACATAAGCCTAGGAAAGGTGGGTAACTCTAGCTGCAAATAAACAAACCATGCAATGAACATATTCATGGTCTCTTGATTGGCCCAACCTAAACTAACAACCACAACAAAAAATATATACATGTAGTATCTTTTAGATTGATACGAAATTACTGGGCCAAAGAAAAAATGACTTTTGATTGGCAATTTCTCCTTATTCCACAATGTTTTTTCATGTTGTTAAAATGTATAAGAACAATTAATTGTAAAAAAACCCAACTAATTGTGGAGTAAAGAAATATTCTATGCAAAATGCAATTATTGAATGGGCATGAAAACTTATTCATGTGATTCATTGTTACAGAAGAGTGTTTACTATTACATACCTTCAATGACATCAATACAACTACTCAAAGATAACACCAGGCGTTAAATCTAAGACTCGAGGGAGTCCTTCTTTTTTATGAAGGACACTTCTCTTTTGTTAAGGAAATTTCTCTTGTCTTGCAATGAACCCTTTATATAGAGGAATTCATTCAAATGATCTTTTTTTTGCCATTTTTCTCTATTTGGAATTTTTGACAAATGTCAACAGTATTTCAGTTATAAAGCTGAGACAGGCTCATTGTCAATTTAGGAAGAGCCCAAGCTTAACAGCCCACAATAATTGATAAAGCCTTGAAAAAATATTGGTATGTTCAATTTTCAATTCAATTCAAATCAATATTTTAAGTATCTTAGGCCTCTGCCCCCATATACATAAACACATATACAAATACAAAGTGTGAGTGACATAGCATATAGTTATAAAACATAGAAGAAGTCAGGGACTATCCAGAAATTGTTTTCTACATTTAAAAGTCTGAGATATTGTCCAATTTGCAGGAATATCAATATCAAATGTCATTTAATCTCATATTAAGTCTGTAGTTTGGCTGTGTGATAAAAGATATAAAATTTCAACAAATCAAACCTCACCTTTGATTTTACTGCTAGAAGTTCATCCATTTGAAATTCATTCCTTACTACAGCCAATGTCACCCCTACAATACAAATGTACAATTAGTTTTATAAAAAACATGTCTACCTCCAGCTTCTCTTTGATTTAAAAATGGCTGCAGATCTCAAGAGGTAATCAGTACACTGCAGCCTCATTATAACATGGTCGTTGGGAGCCATGATGCTAGATCCGCGTTAATAGTGGGGTTGACAAATATAACGCGGGGTCCCTTACGCGCTACATGCCAGACCATAACCACTTAAGAAACAATCAGATTCAAGAAGTAGTCTATTCATATTTCAAGATTGTGTTGAGTTACAGACTTATCATTGAATTTATTGTGAATAAAAGAAAAGCAAATAAAAAACATAATCAAAACTTACATGTTTAACTATATATTCCTTTTTATTTGTTTCATTACGATTCAAGTTAAGGATCATTGATAGAGGCACGTGCAGTTTAAATACACACTACAGAAAAAGGAGGGTGGATTCAGTTAACCAATGTTCTATTTATAGATTTAAACTCCAAGTAAGGAGTGAGTAAATTTTATCGATAGTTCTCCCACTATGTGTACCTAATGCTTTACCATTTAAACTATGTGTGTGTATACATATGATGGAAACAAAGAAGTTAAAACTTCATGTGTTAGTGATATTTGTTTAAAAAGTGTGCATACGGTTGGACGCCCTAGGTTTGGGGAAAAGCATGGGTGCATGAGGGGATTTATGCATCTGTGTCCGATAAAAACCTGTAGTTGCTCTAAATTTTGAGTCAATCAGGCATAAAACACTCCCCTGAATAAGCGTGTACAAACTAATGATATTATGTAATTTATCAACACTATGTACACATAGATTTAAATCTTCCCTCGGGTCACAGATTGTGTACGTATAAAGGCCACACGCTTTGTTTAAAAGACCATGACAAAACAATAGGGATTACCCAGGGAGTTATTGATTTTCACGCCTTCGGAGTGCAATTTGTAGGTAGACTTTCTATTTAGGATGCCGACTGCATCATTTTGCAGAAAGGGGGAGATTTAGGCTATTGTTTAAGCCCTAATGTGCTTGAAATTTTGGGAGCCATAGGAGACCCGCGTTATAATGAATATCGTGATATAACGGGTCACGGTATAATGAGTCTGCAGTGTATTTATGTGTTGGTGTCCTTCAAACTCTACTTCTCTGTTTTTAATCTCTTTAACCACATTCAGCTTAATGTTCCTTCAGCTGTGCATGCTATGTCCTCAACATAAAAAACCTACCTTGACTTAAGGGAAAGTACACATTAGTCCATTCAATTCATCTTCTGCTACATGTACATTGAAATGGGTACATTTAAGTCAAAATAATTTTAGGACTTAATTGTTGAGCAGTAAATCATCAATATCTAAGCTGTAAATTATCAATATCTGAGCTATAAATCATCAATATCTGAGCTGTAATTCATCAATATCTGAGCTATAATTAATCAATATCTGAGCTGTAAATCATCAATATCTAAGCTGTAATCATCAATATCTGAGCTATAATCATCAATATCTGAGCTATAATCATCAATATCTGAGCTATAATTAATCAATATCTGAGCTGTAAATCATCAATATCTGAGCTGTAATCATCAATATCTGAGCTATAATAAAACAATATCTGAGCTGTAAATCATCAATATCTAAGCTGTAATCATCAATGTCTGAGCTATAATCATCAATATCTGAGCTATAATCATCAATATCTGAGCTATAATTAATCAATATCTGAGCTGTAAATCATCAATATCTGAGCTGTAATCATCAATATCTGAGCTATAATCATCAATATCTGAGCTGTAATCATCAATATCTGAGCTATAATCATCAATATCTGAGCTGTAATTCATCAATATCAGAAATGTTAATCATCAATTTTTTTTTTTTTTTTTAATATGGGGTTTACATCACATCAACATTATTTCAGTTATGTAGCGATGCCCGACTCTTAATGATGGAGGAAGACCCCATACTCAACTGCCCATAAGGGCTGGTCAAGGCGGGTAGAACCATCGGCATTCCGTAAGTCAGTCGGGAGACTGCCTCTCATGAAAATCCATATCCCTCTCAGGATTTGAACCCACGCGGAGAGGGGCCATGTGATTTCAAGTTCTGTACTCTAACCACTAGGCCACGGAGGCCCCTGTTAATCATCAATATCTGAGCTGTAATTCATCAATATCTGAAATGTTAATCATCAATATCTGAGCTATAAATCATCAATATCTGAGCTATAAATCATCAATATCTGTTCAGTAAATCATCAATTTACTTACCAACAATCCTCTCTATATCTGTTAATGTAAATCCTTTAAAACCAACACTAAGTTGAAGATATTCGTAGCCACTCTTAGTAAAACTGGGAAGTATCTGAAAGAAAAAATAATCATGTGCAGGGAAAAATAAACCATCGACAAAAATTGATTTATTATTAAGAAGCTATTTTAAAATCAAGATCTTACATCTTTGATTATTGCAGCTTGACATCTCTCAAAAACCTATTTTCCACAAACCCATTCCATACAATGGCATTTTGTGATTGGTTCCAATTGACAACAAAAAAGAGAAGATATTTATAATATTCATTAATCTGACAGTCATTTACTTGATTTCCTCTGTCCACAAAAAAACCTTTAACCACATTTAAAAAGTATGTAAGACTAAAATGACCAACAGATATTTTTCACAGGCTTGCTTTACTTCAATAACACGACATAATGAGATTGTAACATTGTGATATGCAAACCTTTGATGCAATCAAGAAGGGTTATGATTATTGTATTTATTCGCCATTTATAGCCACATGTGAACCAAGAAACAAGCAATTTCTTTTCCCCACAATGTTTTCTGCCCTGTCAGAAAATTATTTTTCAATTTCATTATGTTTCGAAATGTCGTATGCAAACTCTTTCAATTTGAGACAGTCGAAAATTTGGTGTTTGGTAAAGGGTTAACTACCTCATACTTGGTAAGTCCCACATCTGAGTTGTTGGTATGGTCGTTTCTGAAAAATAAAAGCCAAACACTCACTACAAGAGGCTAAAGAAAGCTTGACACACTTTTAGAACGATGGACATAGAAAAAACAGAGGATTTTAAAATTAGCAATTATATTCTAAGTTCAGCTTGTTGTTTACAAAATTAGTCCTTTAAAACGGTTTGCAAAAATATCTGCAATACAAATGATCATCTATCTTTTCTGTACAACTTTAAACGGCGTTTGAAAGGTGTCAGTATTCTATTCTCATGTTACTTTGGAAATCTATGTTGTAATTTATTGGTAGAAGAAATTTTGTTTTAAAAAATTAAAATCCAACTCTGTGAGGTAGTCGTTTTAAGTGTATTACTTTCATGACTCCCTACTCTAGAGTGGTATAAATGTGAGAGTATCTTTGTTAAGGTATTCCATCCCAAATGGAGAAAAGTAAGAATAACAAAGTCCAAGATGTAACAGAACAAATTCAATTATAAAATCAAGTTTTATATAATAAGAATTTTCCATGGATTGAAATTTTCATTCCTTTCGTTCATGTAATTTTAATTTCAATGTAAAAATTGATAATTAAGGTGAGGTAATTACTACGGATTTGATAACAGAATTCATTGATATGCTTTTTATTAATATAACTTCAAAATCGGACAAATTTGTAAAAGTGGCTTGGTAAATGCCTTCGAAATGACAAATTCTTTCATAATTTACATTTCAATTCATTTTTTAACGAATGCAAATACAAGTTTTCTTTTCCATCAGGGGTGGACTACTTCAACATGACATAACTTCAGAAACAAACATTTACCTCTGAAAGAATGACAAGTCCTTGAAAGCCATAAAGTGTTGACTTGCATCATACAACTTTGTAAGAGTTGCATCACTGGCCCTGTATCCTTCATGTTGCTGAATGAAACATCATTATCTGTTACAAAATGACAGGGGGTTGACTTTCCAATTATTGACATTTTCAAGGAGGTGTTTAAAATTGTAATAGTGTCAAAAAATGTCTTGAACAGTCTTGATGTACAGAAAAATCAAATCTAAGCACTTTCATATCCAATTACAATATTTATCCAATTATGATACTTGAGGTTTTATGATTTTGAGGTTTTTTCCTAATATTAACTCTTAATTGATAGGTTACTATGTCCTGATGCTTAATGAATAAAGGATATTGATATCCTGTCCTGTGAAATTCTAATTTCATTGAGTGTAAGCATCTTTAAAACTAAGTAAAAGCAACTCTAAAGCCGGCACAGGAGAAAGAAATGTCAGGTAAGCTGGAGCAAGAACAAGTCAAAGTCCCTGACCCTTGCACCAAGTGGCTTCGCTACTGTCCAAGCAATTGAGGTTCATGAAATCCTACTCTATAACACCTCAACTCAATGCGTCTGCTGCAGCAGAAGAAAGGACCACAATGACAAAAGGATAAATATGCCAAACTGACTGGCCATGATGCTGGGCTGAGAGTAGGGTATCCATTGCATATTTACCTTAGCGGTGGGATCGAGAACACATGTGGGAACATAGCAACTACAAACAGCTCCATCCCACTTAGTTACATCAAAAGCAGGAGAAGTCTCCAAGAAGTCTGAAAGATAAAAGAAAGATCTTTGGTCTCGGAGATCTAGAGAAACCTTTCTTGAAACCTGAAATATGCATTGTTTTCAAAAACACGCCATTTAATCTTTCTATGATATGATCAGATATAATTTAGTTATCTAGCAGTTGTGGGCAACATTGGTGCAGAGGAAGAGCATCACCCTCTTGTACAAAGGGTCCCGGATTGAATCCCTGATAGGCAAGGTGAAAATTGCCAGGACTAGTCCTCAATTTGGTGCGAGTACTGGTTAAGTATCCAGGAAGCAGTCATAAACTTCAAGCTTCTGTCACACTCCATGTGAAATAAATAAGTTAAACCCTTTACCAAACGCCAAATTTTCGACTGTCCCAAATTGAAAAAGTTTGCAGACATCATTTCAAAATATGATGAAATTGAAATATAATCTTCAGATAGGGCAGAATCTGTTGGGAAAATGTTGGGAAAAGGAGAAATTGCCTGTGAGAGTCGTCTGCATCAAACTGGAAAACATTGAAACAAAAACAGAATTTGCTCATGATGATCAATCTCCCTATCTGTCACAATAGTTTTGAATGTTCTCTGGTAATATTAGGTCTTTCACTTTGAACCATCCACATCAATCTCAATCTGAATCATGACTTACCAAAGACTCTTATGTTGGATGGCAACATCAAATTCATTCTGTCAGGCACAGCTTTTTGACCTTGGAAAACGTGATAAGAGGGGAGAAAACAATTATATAGATGTAAAGACTCAAGTAATAAATATTTAAAGAGACAAGAGTAATTCGATGAATGTAAAAAGATTTGGAAAATATGAAAAGGTCACTTATACAAATACACGCAATTTTCATATTAACTTATTGAACAGATCAGAATCCTATTTTAGACTTGTGGATAGAACAACATCATTAATACATAACATGCAAAATAAACAAATCACATAGTATATAACAAAGTTAAAAATCATGAGGATGAATATTTGAATACTAAGCAATTCTTTTTCTAACTAACAAAGCTTCTTTTTAGTAATCAGCAAATCTAAACAGTGTGTTTTTGTTTGTTGATTTCATAAGTTTAAAGATGTTAAACATATTTGGTATGTGTAGTTGTCTTTCTTCAATAACATTTTCTTTGGTCATTAACCCATTACCAAACAATAACATTTGACCAGTTTGACCTGGAAAACAATGTGGGAAAAGTAGAAATTGCTGTTAACAAGCAATTTTTCCTTTTACCACAATGTTTTCTGCCCTATCAGACGATCATTTTCCAATTTCACCACATTTTGAAATGTCGTCTGCAAACTCTTTCAATTTTGGGACAGTCGAGAATTTGGCGTTTGGTAAAGGGTTAAAAACATCCTTTATATACTTATCTTTACAGGCAGCACATTGCCAGTCACAAAACCATCACAGCTCAACACAGGAAACGCTGAAACGCACCTCTGAATGTCAACCTACATAGATAGAAAAAAAATTGTTTCGTTTACATGTCATTTAACTTGCATGTGTTGATGCAATAAACATGCATGTTTTATAGAATAAACCTGTATGGGTTTATAGAATAAACATGTAAGAGCTTATGGAATAAACCTGTATGAATTTATAGAATAAACCTGTATGTTTTAATTGAGTAAACCTGTATGAGTTTATAGAATAAACCTGTATGTTTTATGGAATAAACCTGTATGAGTTTATAGAATGAACCTGCATGTGTTTATAGAATAAACCTGTATGGGTTTATGGAATAAATCTGTATGAGTTTATGGAATAAACCTGTATGAGTTTATGGAATAAACCTGCATATGTTTATGAAATAAATCTGTATGAGCTTTTTGAATAAATCTGTATGAGTTTATGGAATAAACCTGTATGGGTTTATGGAATAAACCTGTATGGGTTTATGGAATAAACCTGTATGAATCTATGGAATAAACCTGCATGAGTTTATGGAATAAACCTGTATGTGTTTATGGAATAAACTTGCATGTGTTTATGAAATAAACCTGTATGGGCTTTTGGAATAAATCTGTATGAGTTTATGGAATAAACCTGTATGAATCTATGGAATAAACCTGCATGCGTTTATTGAATAAACCTGTATGAGTTTAAAGGATAAACCTGCATTGTGTTTATTGAATAAACTTGCATGTCTTGATGAAATAACAAGACCACAAACCTTATTATGTGTTACCCCAATTTTCTTCAATGTTTTGTGAATTCCGTCATAGAACTGCTTCTCGCCAGCTTGAATGGTCTCTGTGCTCCTAATGGGAGAGAATTTGAAACTTAGAATAAAATACTGTAATAGTCCATTCAAATATGAAAATAATTGTACCTTACATAATATTAACAATATTGCAGCTATTTTACAATCCCTAACCACTAATAAATAGAGGAGAGATCAAATTTATCAAACAGCCCATAAATTAATTGATCACAATACTATGGATGACAAACATAGAATGTCACTAGAGTGTCTACTTAAGACAAAGTGTTAAGCCTATGCTTTGATTCTAATATGAAACATTTGACAATTTCCTTTGCTAAATTGACTAAAAAGAACATAATACTAAAGGGAACTGGGATAAATTTCTAATCTTACCATATCCCCTTTATCATATATTTTGGTCTTTTTATAAGTGTTTGTAGAGTGGATGTAGTAAACAGAGTTAAGCAATGTTCTCAACTTGAATCAAAGCTTACTCCTTTTTGTATGAATTGTCTAATACCATTTAGACAGAACACCTAGTTTGGAATGGTTCAACAAGCAATAAAAAATATTGCAGTTCACAAGTATCATATTTGCAATGATGAGGCGTTGCTTGGGTACTCATTAGAGTGCATGAACTATGGGATTTAGAGAAGGAAGGAGTTAGCGAGGATAAACTTTTTTTTCAAGAACTCAGCTACTGACCTACTATGTCCCGCAAACCTATAACCCAGCAGAAGTATTGCATCAACCGTTGACTGAACTCCATCTTTAACAATCTATAAAACATAACATTTCATATTCATACATATAATGTTTGTATGTTTGCTAGTGTTCATTCTATTGGAATTTTACACTGCATCAACAATTTTTCGCATCAACAATTTTTCGCATCAACAATTTTTCGCATCAACAATTTTTCAGTACGAGTTATATCATGATGCCTTGCCTGCGTGGCCAAGTTGTTACGGTGGTGGACTTGTTAGTCTTTCGTCCAAGGTTTGAGCCACACTGACGCCCCTTGTTTCGTGGGAATGTCCTTTTTGCTTTGACAAGACACTTCAGAGCCATTGTCTCCTACATGTACTAAGGAATCCCAGGAAAGCTATGATATAACTGGAAAACTGCTGACATGCCGGTAAACCCTTACATATAGAAAAAGATGTCTGGCTGGTAATAATTGAGGAAAACCCCAAACTTTAAAAGCCTAACTCACAGATTGAGATTTCAATATTTTTAAATTATATATATATTTTACTGGTAAAATGACAACACAGATCTATAAAATTACATAGAACTAGATTAATGATGCTCTGATCAACCTGACCATAACTGTTTGGTAAAGATAAAGCATATTTGTATTTCAAATATAATAAACAGTGTGTTAAACAGATTATTTTGTTTATAACAATATACTTTTATTTCCTTCTAGCAAATGGGTATGAGCATTGTTCACAAACTATAAAACAAGACAACACAAGCAACAAATGCCAGAGAGTAATCCAATGACTTTTTATAAATTAAGTTTTCCTCCAAAGTACCCAAAGTATAAATTTTAACCCTTAGAATGCTGGGTCGTTTTCTAAAAATGGATAGTTTTGTTGTCTGCATCCCAAAACCTTAAATATCTGCTCAACTTTGATGAGGAAAGATACTCAGAGTAGCAAACCAAACAGATTAGATCTCAGGCCAGCGGCCAATTTTCTTCCAACAACTCAATCTATCACAGTTTACATTTGTTGCCTATCATTACTTTCATTTTGAACCAACCAAAGTACATGTACCCCATATATAGGGGTTAATTGATTAAGTATCTATGTTTACAAACCTCTGGTCCAGTATTTCCCCGAAACTTTCCGAAGAGTTTACGAAACATTTTTGGGTCTAGTCATCAACCCTCACTTATGTATCTAAAAAAGGTAAAATGAATACAGTCAACTCGACAGTTTCGGATCATCGACAGTTCCGGATCATCTTATGTTTGTTGTCAAATTTCTATGAATGCGAAGAAACTCTGGCCTTAAAAACTTAACAGTCATTTAGCATATTCAATTAGCTCTTGACAAAACCAGGATAACATTTCCACTTCTGGTAAAGCGATCAGAATCAATTTGGAACAGTTAATTAAGACCGAGACAAGTCACCGGAAGTTGACCTAATTTCAACGATATTTTTTCGGCGATTTAGACGCTCATTCAAAAAGATAATGTGCACTAAACATTGATATCATTTATAAGAAGAATTATAATAGAATGTATTTATGCAAAATTTTCACGCTAAAACGGGTCTGGGATTGTATAATTGCATGATGAATGAAGGCAGGTAAACTCGACAGTTTCGGATAACCTCTTTGATTTATAGGGGTCGTCTCAACAATACTTCCGGTCATTTTCGTACGCTCTAAAAAGGAAAAAGTAAAATAATTCTTTAAAGGGAAATCGTACAAGGTATGTGTTTGATGAAAATAAAGTATTAATTGATGATATTATTTTCTGTTCTAATTGTCTCTTTGTGAAGTTAACCCTTTTTACAATAAATGATATGACAATTAACGTGATTCGGAACTGTCACATTTGATCCGAAACTGTCGCGATGACCCCGATCTTATTTTCTTTAAAAACTGAAAAAAGGTAAATAAAAGCGGTTAATCATTGGTATGAATAGACAGAGGAAGAATTTTTCGTTAAATTCATATGTTGATTTCTACAGTATATTGGTTAATACAAGAAAAAACGATCTTTTATCTATTAGTGATCCGGAACTGTCGAGTTGACTGTATATGAACTTGATTTGTTTACTTTGAACACTGTTTAGTAGGATCACTGGGCAACCCCTCCCCCCCCCCCCTTTGAGAATTTAAATGGGAAGAAGATTGGCTTCTTCACATATGAGTCCTTATTTCCTCAACAAGCTGAGGCTAATAGGTGTGTGATGATAGTAACTTCCAATCTTCAAATGTTTCATAAAAAAAAACATTTCCTAGGGTCTGTTCAAAGATTTGAAAGAGTATATTCGGCATATGCCCGACAGAAAGTTGAAGCTTCCATGCATTTTTCCTGGATTTTAAACCAGTACTTGCGCTGATTTGTGTGTCAGTCCTGGCAATTTTCACCTTGCAAAATACAAACCCTTGACCCTTAGTGGTAGAGGCCGGCGCTCTACTGCTGCACAAATGTTGCCAACATGTGTTATACTATTTAAGCACTTTATAAATAACTTGGTTTGATTTTTATACCTTTTTACTCAAATCTAAGACCCTAAACAAATCCTTTCACACTGTTGAGTTCGTCTTCAATTCTCCACCATTTTTGGGTCAGACACGACCAAATTGTTTCAGGATTCGTTCCTAGTATGTTTCACCCTAATTATTTTGGACTGATACCAGAGACATGGATAACAGAGATTGGCAACTCCTTCTTTACCTTATAGCCGGTTTCTGCGACATCTCGCATGACGCGTTATTTAGCGAGACCTTGCGAGATCTGTCTATCGACGCAATTTTCAACTAAACGCGAAATAGGCAACACACATTTAAGCGTGTTTTAAGTCATAATTAAATTATTTTCTAACCGAATTTACTATATTGTTATTGTTAGAAAGTTTCTCCATCCAACAAGACCGATCAGCAAGCGATTATCAAAGAAATAAACATGGCATACTGCGACAAACTTGATTGAATTGTTCGCAATTTCGTGGTTGGGTGCGATGAACGTGATAATTGAGTAGTTTTAGATTCAAACTGTTCTAAAGGAGATTTTTTCAAACATTTCCAATTCAAGTCCATTTTAAAGAAAGGGTTTGTTTTTCTACATTTCCAAATTTTCAGTTTGATATTCCTTGTTATTTAGAAGTTATTCCGTACTGAATATGTCCCTTTTACGACCCTAATGAGTTTAACCATCTTGATTTACAAGCAAAAATTAACAAAGTTGTGCACAGTAAAACTAAAAAACTATGCATTGGATCATATCATGCTTGACATTTTCCTGAAGTGTTATTTTTGTTTTATGGTTGCCCGCATTTTTATAGTAATCTTCGCTTTCATAACGAAGTTATGCCAGGTTTACTTAACCACACAAGCATGATCATGATTTCGGCCATTTTATTTTCAACCAAAATATTTCATACTTGTACAAAGTAAAATGTTTTAATGGAAGTTTATTCAAACATTTCTAATTTATGTCCATTTAAATGGGTTAATATGATTTTGTCGATTTCCAAATTTTCAGTCTGCTATTCTTTGTCATTTAGAAGTTATTGCGTACTAAATATATCCCATTTACTACCTTAATGAGATCAGCCATCTTGATTTCCAACAAAAAATTAACAAAGTTGTGCACAGTAAAACTAAAAAACTATGCACTGGATCATATCATACTTGACATTTTCCTGAAGTGTTATTTTTGTTTTATGGTTGACCGAATTTTTAAAGTAATCTTCGCTTCCATAACAAAGTTATACCAGGTTTACTTAACCACACAAGCGTGATCGTGATTTCGACCATTTTATTTTCAACGAAAATATTTCATACTTGTACAAAGTAAAATGTTTTAACAGAGGATTTATTCAAACATTTCTAATTTATGTCCATTTTAATGGGATAATATGATTTTGTGTATTTCCAAATTTTCAGTCTGTTATTCTTTGTCATTTCAGAGGCCTGTTGGTCTACGGTCGGCAACTTACACAAATAGTAGGGAAAAAGCCGAGGATATTTGAATGAAAAGCGACCGCAATCTCTCGACACTAACTCTTCATTTGGAGGTACATAAAGGTATTTGACTGTTATCCCGCCTAATCCGCCAAATGTAGACAGTTACTTGCATTTGCAGGAAAACAGCTAAATGTGTCATTTTTCACATTATATCCAAGGTTAATTCGCCCCAAAAAAGGTATTCTTAAAAGTTATTCCTTTTTGTGCAGGCCACATCGTAAATACCGTCCTTTTGATATTTTTTAAACGTGTTACGAAGTTTTCCTAGCTTGGTCCTAATTTATGATTACTCCTTTCCGTCTCAGAAGCATTTCGTTTCATTTGTGATCGGTTTTCGCGGTGACCGGTTTCGCAATTTGTCGCAGATTCTTTTCATTATTGATTGTAATTCTTAATCAAAATTGTTTTAAGCTACACCATTGGAACTTATTTCGGGGAGCAAATGACACTGATTAATCATGACGATTTACTTTTCAGACAGAAAGATTCTTATTGTTGAAGACCCAAATGTGCACAGAATCATAGATTTGCTGAGCGGACTGATTGCTCTGGCATTAAATGTTTTACCAACACCGATGATCCTGAAGAATTGGAAAAGAAAGCCAGAAGAATTGTTAAGAAGGCAAGGGTGTCCTTGGGCGAGTTGGCTGAATATGAATTTTACCTCTTTTCAGGTACCATCGATTTATTTTTTACCATCTGGCAAATTTGAGACGGCCAGAAAAGCATATGAGGCGGTCAAATTGGCCTGCATCCGTGTCTCAAGGAAAAACCAAGCAATCCATTGCAACATTGTCACAAACCAAGCAAATTACGGTAACCACTCAAAGACACATTTGATTAGTGAAAAACATTGTTGTCAACTGATTAGTTGTGTAGTTTATTAATATACCTTCATGTCCCTAAAACAATGCATGAAGTTCCCAAATTTGCATAAACATTTCATGAACGTTTGATTACTCCCACCGTCGAGAAGATTCATTTGAAAGGCAATTAAAATATAAGGAGCAGTCTTCATCCCACTGCTTTCAGCAATGAAAAGAAATAAGAGAATTAACCACTCAAAGACACAGTCACATCCGATCAGTGAGAAAAAAAATGCTGCTGTCCACTGATCAGTTGTGGTGTCTCATTAAAACTGCTTTTTTCTATAACAATGCAATAGGTTTCAAGATTTGCATAATCAGTCGATGAATGTTATAACATAATAGCATGGAAAACTCTTAAGATGATATGATTACCAGATGATTGGTGTGAAATTGTTACCTCTTGAACATTTGATTATTCAAAAGTCTGTAAAAACATTAGAAAGAATATATACAAACTTCATGGATTCCATGAGGAGAAATTAAAGTTAAAGTATTCAGTTATTTAAGGCATTCAAAACCTAGATTTGTTAGAATATTGGACTGACAGAGCCCTATTCTACTGTCTTTACTGAGATGGCCTTTTTTCTGTCAACTGCATGATGAAAGACATGGGCCTGTTAGTTTAAGGAAGTTGTATTGCTTAATTGGCAAACCATAAAAGCTAGTGTAACTTTGAATCATAAGGGAAAACTACATGGTCACGTTTAATATGAAAAGAAATAATCAGTTGGGAAGCCTTCAAGTGATCGTTTAGAGGCCCATGTTATAAAACATGAAACACAGGAGCGAATACTTGATTTAGGTGCATTCTAAATTTGGATATCCTCAGTATGGATTTTAAAAAGGCTAATAGAGCATTTTCCCGATTGGCTCTAGAGTAATCTTTAAGTTAGCTCCCAAAAGTTACTAAATCCTTCCAATGTTGTTTTGGAACTATCTTTTTGTTGTTGTTCGTAATCTAGGAGCGAGATACATCCGAGACAAAAAGGAGTTCAGAAGGAAGCTGTAGACATCTTTAAAGAAAAGATTGTATGAGCACCTTTGCCTGATCCTTGGCTGAAATAATGTTCCCAGTCCAATTAATGTCTTATATAGGTATGTTTGTTTTTCTAAACCCATGCTTTATCAGTTCCACTATTTTTGTTAAAGTATATCATGAATGATAAAACTACTGCATGTAGTTTATCAATTTTAATGCCAGATTATAATAGGCAAAATCACATCACATTATCACCGATAACTAGATGACAAAGCTATTTCTTACGTGTGTTTATAATCTAAATCTAGTCTTCTTATCTCCTTTGGACCATTATAGGATATGACTTTTTGATTTAACTTTTAAAGGATTGTTTTCCAAATGATTGATAACAGTGTTATTTGTTTGGTACAGCATTTGTCAACAGGTTGTTACTGAAGTAAAACTAATATTTATTAGTTGGAACTGAATGTACAAATGTTTTTATGTTTAATTCAGAGATGGGTGTTATAGATTTGAGAATATATAATGTGCTGATAAACAAACAGATCTTATTTCTTGAAAAATGCATTTGTATCTAGGTAGATAGTCCTTAATAAGTTAGTTGGTAACATGCCTGATTTGGAATACAGGTACCCATAGGTTTGTTACCTGGCTCAGCCGCTACTCTTGCCGACAATTAATGAAGTTAATGCTACATGATTTATGCATTTCTAGCAACTGGTAAATTATATCAATTTGGGAAAGCAGTCGTTGGGTTGGGTAAAATGTTTTTATTTTCTTTTGAGGAAATATATGACACATGGATAGGTAATGTGAATGTAATGCTTTTGAAAATGGCATTTAAACCCAATCAAACCAACTAACCAAAGATTTGTCTAACTTGACTTGTAAGCTAAGATATCATTTTATCAAAGTCTTTTTTCTCGGGTTTTTCAACATGGCATCTGTACATGTCAATGGACTCTATAGCCTTTCAGAAGTAGCTCCTGTCAGTTTGAGTAGATTTTGCTTATAAGTACTTTAGTCTGTACAGTATCATGCTTTCAATTGTATGGTATGAATTTGCTATTTTACAGGAACAGTACCATGGAGTATTTATAGTGATGCCTATTATCTCCAAAACAGAACAGATTCCCTGCCTTGTGTGCTAATACAATTATGGTGACTGGTGACCATTAACGGATTCTGGT